>OY744526.1:64273122-64493122 GCA_963556195.1 Sepiola atlantica
CTATTAAACTGTAGAAGTGAGATAGCAAACAGCTGCCTACACAGAAATAAATTTACCTTAGGCTAGAGGTGCATAAATAAATATATAAACAAATAAGTAAAAAAACTAAATTAAACAAAAACCTAACAATTTAAAAATTAAAACCTAAAATAGAAATACAAAGAAGCACGTGTTAAAATAAATTCACCCATTAAGAAGCAGGATATAAGCCAATCTATAGAAAACAGAACAACAGAACAGGATATTAGAGGTAACACTAACCAGACCTTTGTTTGTGGGAAGCTCAACGATTGGATGAGAGAACAACAAAGAAGCTGATTGGTTAACTAGCTAGCCGGGTATATAAAAACACCCGCCAAAAATAACTCCATGCATTTTAGCCTGAAGATTCCACCGGGGATAAAACGCGGGAGCCTCTGTGTAGCTTAATTGCCATGAATTTATTTTCATAGCCTACTACATATATATATATATATATATATATATATATATATATATATATATATATATATATATATATATATATATATATATATTAAATTATATTTACCCATAAACGACGTCGTTTTTAGCTCATCAGTGCAACGAAGTAATAATTTCAGACGGTCACGAGGCGTGAACACAGTTCACAGAGTCACCTTTGACTCCGTACGCTTCTGCTGTATTCTCTCGGCCAACAGAAATTATCACGTTATATGGGGAATTTCAGTTATATTTATGCCAAATACAGCGTAAACATCAAGACAATCTAAAGGACTCACCGAACTTACTCGGAGCCTTGCTTTGTAGCTTAAGTCAATATCTATTGTTTTATATCTCCTAACAGTGCTCAACTTTACATTTCTTAAACAGGCTTTATAATGATATTCATAAATAAATATTAAATTATATTACCTACAAACTACGTCAGAGCAGAGAAATGATAATTTCAGACAGTCACAAGGCGAAAGGTAGACACTTTTCAAGTCAATATCGAAAATGAGACACTATTCAAGTCAATGTCGAAAATAAGACACTATTCAAGTCAATGTCGAAAATGAGACACTATTCAAGTCAATGTCGAAAAGTATATCATATTTATGTTGAAGAGTACATAAAATGACCTAAATATTGACATTACATAATGTTGAATTAAATGTCGAAGAGTATAGAATTTTTAACCAAATGTTGATAGGTACAAATATTTAACAAAATGTGCATTGAAACAAGATTGTAAACAAAATCTTGAAAACTACTTACTCGTAAACTAAGTATTGAAAGATGTAGAATTTCAAACAAAATGTATATAGTTACAAAATATTTAAACACATGTTGACTGATACAGAAATGTTAACTAAATGTCAAAAGATAAATATTTTTAATAAAATGTCAAAATGTACAGAATTTTGAAGTAAATATCGAAGGATACACAAATTTGACCTAAAAGTTACATCATTTTTAAGTAAATATCAAAAGGTACTAAATTTTAAAGTAAATATCGAAAAGTACAGTATTTTTAAGTAAATGTCGAAAGCTACAGCATTTTTAAGTAAATGTCGAAAACTACATCATTTTTAAGTAAATATCGAAAGGTACAGTATTTTTAAGTAAATGTCGAAAGGTACAGAATTTTTAAGTAAATATCGAAAGGTACAGTATTTTTAAGTAAATGTCGAAAGCTACAGCATTTTTAAGTAAATGTCGAAAGGTACAGTATTTTTAAGTAAATGTCGAAAGGTACAGTATTTTTAAGTAAATGTCGAAAGGTACAGCATTTTTAGTAAATGTCGAAAGGTACAGCATTTTTAAGTAAATGTCGAAAGATACAGCATTTTTAAGTAAATGTCGAAAGGTACAGTATTTTTAAGTAAATGTCGAAAGGTACATCATTTTTAAGTGAATGTGTAAATGTACAGCATATTTAAGTAAATGTCGATATGTACAGCATTTTAACAGAATGTGTATACTGTATTTCAAAATATACAAGAGAATAATATTTATATCGCTAAAATCTTTACCTTCTGAGAGGATCTTCGTTCAATTAAATTTAAATTTCGAAAGATACAGCATTTTTAAGTAAATGTTGAATTTGACACATTTTTTAAATAAATATCCGAAAGGTACAAGATTCTAAACTAAATTGTCAAAAGATAAATATTTTTAATAAAATGTAAAAATGTACAGAATTTTGAAGTAACTATCGAAGGATACACAAATTTGATCTAAAAGGTACATCATTTTTAAGTAAATGTCAAAAGGTACAGAATTTTTAAGTAAATATCGAAAAGTACAGTATTTTTAAGTAAATGTCGAAAGCTACAGCATTTTAAAGTAAATGTCGGAAACTACATCATTTTTAAGTAAATATCGAAAGGTACAGTATTTTTAAGTAAATGTCGAAAAGTACAGAATTTTTAAGTAAATATCGAAAGGTACAGTATTTTTAAGTAAATGTCGAAAGGTCCACCATTTTTAAGTAAATGTCGAAAGGTACATCATTTTTAAGTAAATGTCGAAAGGTACAGTATTTTTAAGTAAATGTCAAAAGGTACAGTATTTTAACAGAATGTGTATACTGTATTTCAAAATATACAAGAGAATAATATTTATATCGCTAAAATCTTTACCTTCTGAGAGGATCTTCGTTCAATTAAATTTAAATTTCGAAAGGTACAGCATTTTTAAGTAAATGTTGAATTTGACACATTTTTTAAATAAATATCCGAAAGGTACATGATTCTAAACTAAATGTCAATATGTGCAGGATTTGTAATTGCTCAGTTTGTAGAAAGGGAGCTGGGTGCAACTTTTTTTTTGGGGGGGGGGGGGGGGTTATTTGTAAGCGTTAGGTACACCAGATATGCCGTAGAATTAGAGGTTTGTGTGCAAGAAATATAAGACAATAAGAGACAGATGAGAATTCTGGAACGGAGAAAGTATATTTGGACGGCGAGGCTATTGAGGTTGTTCAGAAGTTTTGTTACACAGCTGGTGCTAGTGTGAATGCAAGAATTAGGAGTTGATGGATTAGTTTCAGTGAACTTCTATTCCTAATCAGCAAAGCCTTACAACTATCGACCAATGGAAGAGTCTATCAATCATATGTACGCAGTATGATGGTGCCTGGAAGAGTAACCTGACCAGTGTGAGTTGAGGATATGTGTTGCATGGAGAGGATGATATGAAAATAGTACGATGGATGTGTAATGCGGGTCTTAAAGATAGGCTTAGATCTGATGACTTGAGTGGAAGATTAAGTATGCACAGAGAGATATGTGCAGAAAAGGGCACTTATATAGTATGACCACATTCAAGAATAATGAATAGGAGTTCTTGGGTTAGTAGATGTAGAAGAGTTGAGGTAGCAAGGGCAGTTGGCACGAGTAGGCCAATGAAAATATCGAAGAAAGTGATAAATATAGACTTGAGAGAAAGAGGGATAAATAAAGACCTGTCCAGAGATAGGTTAGATTGAAAGTCACTTTCTGAAAGCCGACAAATGTCGACAGGTGGAGGATTTTAAAATAGCCAAGAGAATAAGATTAATGTTAGTAAAATGGTTAAGTAAATGTAGACAGGTATTGTAATGAATTGCAAGTAGGTAAAATTCCAGAAAAGTTAACAGTCGCGAACTTGAAAATAAAAAAAATAAAAGCAACAAATAATTCATAGCAAATGCAGTAGAATTAAATTCTCTACCGACCCGTATACTTTTAACGTGTGGAAACTATTTGTGAGATATTTTATTTCAGAATTTGATTTCGGTGAAAGCTGGCGGTAGAGATTTTCGAGTTGATCGCTTAACTTTGGTTATTTTTATGCTGAAAAGATAGTAACAATTTACTTACCCTACTACATACCCTAAGTACGAGTGGCAAGTCCTTCCATCACCCCCCCTCAAAAACCACATTTATTCGCCTAAGTTGATCGAATTTAACCAATAATCTTGATCGTCATGTTATGTGTGCGTCGATAACACACACGAACAGCGAAATTAAATTCTAAAATAAAAAATCTTATAAACATTATCAACGTTAAAATTATACAGGTCGATAGAGAATTTAATTCTACTGCGTTTGCTATAAATTGTGTTGCTTTTATTATTTGTTTATGAGTTCTCGACTGTTTACTATTCTGTACTTTACCCTAATTTCAAACCTACATTTCATGACTAAAGTTTCAGAGTACGTGCATTTATTTACCTCAGAGAACCTTTCTGTACCTATTGTCATTGTCCACGCTTGTCTGTTGGGGGTTGACGAGCGGGTGTTATACCAGAGTTTTCCTTCTCATAAATTAGTTGCCTTACTTGCACTTTCAGGTTGGGATGAAAGGGTAGTATATGTTCTGTATTCAGACTCAGGCATTTTTTTATTTTTGGGGAGCTGGATATCACTCATGTTAAAAGTTTGTGTCTAACTTTGACCTCATAGGGAGGCAAGTAAATAGGGGAGTTTTTCCTTTTTGTTTAATCTGTAGCTGGAAGGAGGAATTTCGCAAGGATATTGGTGAAAGTGATGCGATAACCCGACGCAACTCAGAGTCTGTGCTCGTATCCATTGCACCACCGCTGCGCCTAATGACTAAACAGTGGAACATTTGAGGCGATTATAAATTGACCAGGTAAAATCTTTTCGAATATCTGCAATAAAATAATCGGAATTAATAAAATTCTTCGATTTCAGAATTCCCATCCATCAAATGAGACCTGATAGAACTGCGCAATTTTCTCTATGAAAATCATAAAACTAAATGAATACGACCGCACCATCAGAATGCAAATGTACATCAAGTTTTAAGTGACATCTTTATGAGACGAAAATAATCTCGAAAGCTTTTCAAAAAAATCATGCGAAAGCTCTAAGCAACTAAATTACTCTTAAGGCATTCGACCTTATGAAACAAAAGAGAAAAGGGGCAATTTCCTCACTATCAATATAAGAGCGGCCTTTAAAAAAGAGTTTGGCAGTGTCAGCGAATTAATTGCATTCTAAAGAAACAATGGAAGCAAAGCAATTGAATCGGAAATTTTCAAAATCAAATTTTTGTCATTGAAAAAAAAAATTCAAATAGGAAAAATTACGTTTATTTTAAGGATTAAACAATGATTAACCTCATTAATTTTATTGAAGGTCATAAAAATGTTGATTTTTAAAAGATCGATAATTGTTAATCAAATCGAAAAATGGACAACATTTGATAAAGATATTTGGAATTTGGTCAGCTGATTATTCAGATAGACCCGGTGTCTAACATCTATTTATATATTATTAAAAAGTTATAGTGTTTTCGGAATTTGTCTGTACACAAATAGAAAGATGTGATTTGTTGATAAAAAGGAATAGGCGGAGTGCACATTACTAAGGAAGTCATTTTTACGATGTCAATACCCGAGTTCGAATCTCACGTAAGTTTAAAAGATTTCTTTTAACTGGATACGTGTTTTATATTTAAAGAAATCAAGATAACACTAATATTTTTAAAACTAAGTGACCTTTTTAATAATCCTCAAAAGTAGACATAAAGGACGGCAATAGTTCAAAGTGAATTATTTTTGCTTAAAAGTAAGTAAAAATAATTAATTTTGAGCTAATGCCTTCTTTTATATCTACTTTTGAGGATTATTAAAAATAATTTCGTATGTTTCTTTTTGGTAATAAAAACAATACGTAAATAGATTCATCGTAGTTACTTACTCTCTTCTGAAAATACTAAGTAGCATATTTTTTGTCCAGATCAATTCAAAATATTTTTCGTTGTACTTGCTATAAAGCGGTAGAAGCAAGATACGGAAATTAACATACGCAGGTATTGTACAAACATCACCCAAAGAGCGGGTATAAACTAGCTTAAATAATTAGGTTTCGAAACGTGGCTTGAGTTTACCTGAAATGATCATTTACAAATTTTTAAATGTCTACCATAATATTCATAATTGATAGCATTTGTTATCCTTTGTTGTTGTCGAAACTTTATGAAAAGATAATAAACAACTTTTGAAAGATGAAAAAAAAGATTTTCCAAAGTTAGAATGAGAAGATAGTTGAAGAAATTGAACTACTGATACATTTTAATTATTGAAAAAGATAGTTGCAGAAATTGAACTACTGATACATTTTAATTATTGAAAAAGATAGTTGAAAAAATTGAACTACTGATACATTTTAATTATTGAAAAAGATAGTTGAAGAAATTGAACTACTGATACATTTTAATTATTGAAAAAGATAGTTGAAGAAATTGAACAACTGATACATTTTAATTATTGAAAAAGATAGTTGAAGAAATTGAACTACTGATACATTTTAATTATTGAAAAAGATAGTTGAAGAAATTGAACTACTGATACATTTTAATTATTGAAAAAGATAGTTGAAGAAATTGAACTACTGATACATTTTAATTATTGAAAAAGATAGTTGAAGAAATTGAACTACTGATACATTTTAATTATTGAAAAAGATAGTTGAAGAAATTGAACTACTGATACATTTTAATTATTGAAAAAGATAGTTGAAGAAATTGAACTACTGATACATTTTAATTATTGAAAAAGATAGTTGAAGAAATTGAACTACTGATACATTTTAATTATTGAAAAAGATAGTTGCAGAAATTGAACTACTGATACATTTTAATTATTGAAAAAGATAGTTGAAGAAATTGAACAACTGATACATTTTAATTATTGAAAAAGATAGTTGAAGAAATTGAACTACTGATACATTTTAATTATTGAAAAAGATAGTTGAAGAAATTGAACTACTGATACATTTTAATTATTGAAAAAGATAGTTGAAGAAATTGAACTACTGATACATTTTAATTATTGAAAAAGATAGTTGAAGAAATTGAACTACTGATACATTTTAATTATTGAAAAAGATAGTTGAAGAAATTGAACTACTGATACATTTTAATTATTGAAAAAGATAGTTGCAGAAATTGAACTACTGATACATTTTAATTATTGAAAAAGATAGTTGAAGAAATTGAACTACTGATACATTTTAATTATTGAAAAAGATAGTTGAAGAAATTGAACTACTGATACATTTTAATTATTGAAAAAGATAGTTGAAGAAATTGAACTACTGATACATTTTAATTATTGAAAAAGATAGTTGCAGAAATTGAACTACTGATACATTTTAATTATTGAAAAAGATAGTTGAAGAAATTGAACTACTGATACATTTTAATTATTGAAAAAGATAGTTGAAGAAATTGAACTACTGATACATTTTAATTATTGAAAAAGATAGTTGAAGAAATTGAACTACTGATACATTTTAATTATTGAAAAAGATAGTTGAAGAAATTGAACTACTGATACATTTTAATTATTGAAAAAGATAGTTGCAGAAATTGAACTACTGATACATTTTAATTATTGAAAAAGATAGTTGCAGAAATTGAACTACTGATACATTTTAATTATTGAAAAAGATAGTTGAAGAAATTGAACTACTGATACATGTTAATTATTGAAAAAGATAGTTGAAGAAATTGAACTACTGATACATTTTAATTATTGAAAAAGATAGTTGAAGAAATTGAACTACTGATACATTTTAATTATTGAAAAAGATAGTTGAAGAAATTGAACTACTGATACATTTTAATTATTGAAAAAGATAGTTGAAGAAATTGAACTACTGATACATTTTAATTATTGAAAAAGATAGTTGAAAAAATTGAACTACTGATACATTTTAATTATTGAAAAAGATAGTTGAAGAAATTGAACTACTGATACATTTTAATTATTGAAAAAGATAGTTGAAAAAATTGAACTACTGATACATTTTAATTATTCAAAAAGATAGTTGAAGAAATTGAATTACTGATACATTTTAATTATTGAAAAAGATAGTTGCAGAAATTGAACTACTGATACATTTTAATTATTGAAAAAAAGATTTTCCAAAGTTAGAATGAGAAGATAGTTGAAGAAATTGAACTACTGATATATTTTAATTATTGAAAAAGTTTGTATCATATATCATGGCTGTCAACGACCGCAAAATATAAACAATCACCATTAAAAGAAAGCAAATTATTATTATATTTTTACATCACAAAATATCAGTGAATCATTCAACTTTAATGAAATTGTCAGCAAAGATTCAAATAACGAATGCGCCACATAATGAATTGGTGCTTTTATTAGAAAACTTAGTGAAAGTATTGCGTTCAGGTAAGTAAAATAATCGAATTTTTACTAATGTTTGAAATATATTTGAACACTTTTATACAAAACCCGAACGATATTATGTTCATTCAATTGACTTTCCAATCATATCAAATTCAGTTGCCTATATCAACTTATTTACAAGAAAATGTATTATTTTTTTAACTATAGGGAAGACACTCGAGGGTATTGACGAAACGAAAATTAAGCAAAAACTCATTTTTCCCTTTAAATTTACAGTATACATTCAAATAAAAGCGCGTTTTCATTACTATTAAATTTTATTAAAATCGAGTAAGTAGTTTAGCTGGCTTTTTGAAAATGTTCCTGCGATCTCCTGCTTTTTAGTATCGACAATAATTGGGCTTATATAATGTTACATATCAATATAAAATATTTGAAATCTCATAAAACATTCAACTTGTTTTATTTTTATTTTGGTGCGATTTTACCTTATTATGATTAAGTAAGAAAAATGCTAAAAATCGTCGATTCGCGTCATTGCTCCTGTCCGATGCGTGGAGTCTCAGATCACACGACAGGGTGAGTAAACCATTAGTTGATTTAGTCACGTGGTTATCCACGTAAAGGTCGTGATTCAGAAGTGCAAATCCTCTTTACTACCTTTTCGGGCAGACTTTCGAGGTGGCAAAAATGTTTGTTAAATCACTTTTTCTTCCCTCTTTTTCGGTTTGATTTCCGAAACGACGGCATTCGTTTGTCCATTGATTCTATTTTGGTCCAGACAAGTTTCTGTGATATGTAGTCGGTCTCCTCATCCTATTTTAATCCAGACCAGTTTTTGTAATGTGGTCAGTCTCCTCATCCTATTCTGGCCTAGACTAGTTTCTGTAACATGTGATGCGTCTCCTGATCCTATTTTAATCCAGACCAGTTTCTGTAACATGTGGTCAGTCTCCTCATCCTATTCTGGCCTAAACTAGTTTCTGTAACATGTGATGCGTCTCCTGATCCTATTTTAACTCAGACCCGTTTCTGAAACATGTGCTCAGTCTCATCATCCTATTTTGGCATACACTAGGTTCTATAAAATGTGATGCGTCTCCTGATCATATTTTAATCCGGACCAGTTTCTGAAACATGAGGTCAGTCTGCTCACCCTTTTTGGCATAAACTAGTTTCGGTAACATGTGATGCGTCTTCTGATCCTATTTTAATCCAGACCAGTTTCTGTGGCATGTGGTCAGTCTCCTCATCCTAGTTTGGCCTAAACCAGGTTCTATAACATGTGATGCGTCTTCTGATCCTATTTTAATCCAGACCAGTTTCTGTGGCATGTGGTCAGTCTCCTCATCCTAGTTTGGCCTAAACCAGGTTCTATAACATGTGATGCGTCTTCTGATCCTATTTTTATCCAGACCAGTTTCTGTGGCATGTGGTCAGTCTCCTCATCCTAGTTTGGCCTAAACCAGGTTCTATAACATGTGATGCGTCTTCTGATCCTATTTTAATCCAGACCAGTTTCTGTGGCATGTGGTCAGTCTCCTCATCCTAGTTTGGCCTAAACCAGGTTCTATAACATGTGATGCGTCTTCTGATCCTATTTTAATCCAGACCAGTTTCTGTGGCATGTGGTCAGTCTCCTCATCCTAGTTTGGCCTAAACCAGGTTCTATAACATGTGATGCGTCTTCTGATCCTATTTTAATCCAGACCAGTTTCTGTGGCATGTGGTCAGTCTCCTCATCCTAGTTTGGCCTAAACCAGGTTCTATAACATGTGATGCGTCTTCTGATCCTATTTTAATCCAGACCAGTTTCTGTGGCATGTGGTCAGTCTCCTCATCCTAGTTTGGCCTAAACCAGGTTCTATAACATGTGATGCGTCTTCTGATCCTATTTTAATCCAGACCAGTTTCTGTGGCATGTGGTCAGTCTCCTCATCCTAGTTTGGCCTAAACCAGGTTCTATAACATGTGATGCGTCTTCTGATCCTATTTTAATCCAGACCAGTTTCTGTGGCATGTGGTCAGTCTCCTCATCCTAGTTTGGCCTAAACCAGGTTCTATAACATGTGATGCGTCTTCTGATCCTATTTTAATCCAGACCAGTTTCTGTGGCATGTGGTCAGTCTCCTCATCCTAGTTTGGCCTAAACCAGGTTCTATAACATGTGATGCGTCTTCTGATCCTATTTTAATCCAGACCAGTTTCTGTGGCATGTGGTCAGTCTCCTCATCCTAGTTTGGCCTAAACCAGGTTCTATAACATGTGATGCGTCTTCTGATCCTATTTTAATCCAGACCAGTTTCTGTGGCATGTGGTCAGTCTCCTCATCCTAGTTTGGCCTAAACCAGGTTCTATAACATGTGATGCGTCTTCTGATCCTATTTTAATCCAGACCAGTTTCTGTGGCATGTGGTCAGTCTCCTCATCCTAGTTTGGCCTAAACCAGGTTCTATAACATGTGATGCGTCTTCTGATCCTATTTTAATCCAGACCAGTTTCTGTGGCATGTGGTCAGTCTCCTCATCCTAGTTTGGCCTAAACCAGGTTCTATAACATGTGATGCGTCTTCTGATCCTATTTTAATCCAGACCAGTTTCTGTGGCATGTGGTCAGTCTCCTCATCCTAGTTTGGCCTAAACCAGGTTCTATAACATGTGATGCGTCTCCTGATCCTATTTTAATCCAGACCAGTTTCTGTGGCATGTGGTCAGTCTCCTCATCCTAGTTTGGCCTAAACCAGGTTCTATAACATGTGATGCGTCTTCTGATCCTATTTTAATCCAGACCAGTTTCTGTGGCATGTGGTCAGTCTCCTCATCCTAGTTTGGCCTAAACCAGGTTCTATAACATGTGATGCGTCTCCTGATCCTATTTTAATCCAGACCAGTTTCTGTGGCATGTGGTCAGTCTCCTCATCCTAGTTTGGCCTAAACCAGGTTCTATAACATGTGATGCGTCTCCTGATCCTATTTTAATCCAGACCAGTTTCTGTGGCATGTGGTCAGTCTCCTCATCCTAGTTTGGCCTAAACCAGGTTCTATAACATGTGATGCGTCTCCTGATCCTATTTTAATCCAGACCGGTTTCTGTGGCATGTGGTCAGTCTCCTCATCCTAGTTTGGCCTAAACCAGGTTCTATAACATGTGATGCGTCTCCTGATCCTATTTTAATCCAGACCAGTTTCTGTGGCATGTGGTCAGTCTCCTCATCCTAGTTTGGCCTAAACCAGGTTCTATAACATGTGATGCGTCTCCTGATCCTATTTTAATCCAGACCAGTTTCTGTGGCATGTGGTCAGTCTCCTCATCCTAGTTTGGCCTAAACCAGGTTCTATAACATGTGATGCGTCTCCTGATCCTATTTTAATCCAGACCAGTTTCTGTGGCATGTGGTCAGTCTCCTCATCCTAGTTTGGCCTAAACCAGGTTCTATAACATGTGATGCGTCTTCTGATCCTATTTTAATCCAGACCAGTTTCTGTGGCATGTGGTCAGTCTCCTCATCCTAGTTTGGCCTAAACCAGGTTCTATAACATGTGATGCGTCTTCTGATCCTATTTTAATCCAGACCAGTTTCTGTGGCATGTGGTCAGTCTCCTCATCCTAGTTTGGCCTAAACCAGGTTCTATAACATGTGATGCGTCTTCTGATCCTATTTTAATCCAGACCAGTTTCTGTGGCATGTGGTCAGTCTCCTCATCCTAGTTTGGCCTAAACCAGGTTCTATAACATGTGATGCGTCTTCTGATCCTATTTTAATCCAGACCAGTTTCTGTGGCATGTGGTCAGTCTCCTCATCCTAGTTTGGCCTAAACCAGGTTCTATAACATGTGATGCGTCTTCTGATCCTATTTTAATCCAGACCAGTTTCTGTGGCATGTGGTCAGTCTCCTCATCCTAGTTTGGCCTAAACCAGGTTCTATAACATGTGATGCGTCTTCTGATCCTATTTTAATCCAGACCAGTTTCTGTGGCATGTGGTCAGTCTCCTCATCCTAGTTTGGCCTAACCCAGGTTCTATAACATGTGATGCGTCTTCTGATCCTATTTTAATCCAGACCAGTTTCTGTGGCATGTGGTCAGTCTCCTCATCCTAGTTTGGCCTAAACCAGGTTCTATAACATGTGATGCGTCTTCTGATCCTATTTTAATCCAGACCAGTTTCTGTGGCATGTGGTCAGTCTCCTCATCCTAGTTTGGCCTAAACCAGGTTCTATAACATGTGATGCGTCTTCTGATCCTATTTTAATCCAGACCAGTTTCTGTGGCATGTGGTCAGTCTCCTCATCCTAGTTTGGCCTAAACCAGGTTCTATAACATGTGATGCGTCTTCTGATCCTATTTTAATCCAGACCAGTTTCTGTGGCATGTGGTCAGTCTCCTCATCCTAGTTTGGCCTAAACCAGGTTCTATAACATGTGATGCGTCTTCTGATCCTATTTTAATCCAGACCAGTTTCTGTGGCATGTGGTCAGTCTCCTCATCCTAGTTTGGCCTAAACCAGGTTCTATAACATGTGATGCGTCTTCTGATGCTATTTTAATCCAGACCAGTTTCTGTGGCATGTGGTCAGTCTCCTCATCCTAGTTTGGCCTAAACCAGGTTCTATAACATGTGATGCGTCTTCTGATCCTATTTTAATCCAGACCAGTTTCTGTGGCATGTGGTCAGTCTCCTCATCCTAGTTTGGCCTAAACCAGGTTCTATAACATGTGATGCGTCTTCTGATCCTATTTTAATCCAGACCAGTTTCTGTGGCATGTGGTCAGTCTCCTCATCCTAGTTTGGCCTAAACCAGGTTCTATAACATGTGATGCGTCTTCTGATCCTATTTTAATCCAGACCAGTTTCTGTGGCATGTGGTCAGTCTCCTCATCCTAGTTTGGCCTAAACCAGGTTCTATAACATGTGATGCGTCTCCTGATCCTATTTTAATCCAGACCAGTTTCTGTGGCATGTGGTCAGTCTCCTCATCCTAGTTTGGCCTAAACCAGGTTCTATAACATGTGATGCGTCTTCTGATCCTATTTTAATCCAGACCAGTTTCTGTGGCATGTGGTCAGTCTCCTCATCCTAGTTTGGCCTAAACCAGGTTCTATAACATGTGATGCGTCTCCTGATCCTATTTTAATCCAGACCAGTTTCTGTGGCATGTGGTCAGTCTCCTCATCCTAGTTTGGCCTAAACCAGGTTCTATAACATGTGATGCGTCTCCTGATCCTATTTTAATCCAGACCAGTTTCTGTGGCATGTGGTCAGTCTCCTCATCCTAGTTTGGCCTAAACCAGGTTCTATAACATGTGATGCGTCTCCTGATCCTATTTTAATCCAGACCAGTTTCTGTGGCATGTGGTCAGTCTCCTCATCCTAGTTTGGCCTAAACCAGGTTCTATAACATGTGATGCGTCTCCTGATCCTATTTTAATCCAGACCAGTTTCTGTGGCATGTGGTCAGTCTCCTCATCCTAGTTTGGCCTAAACCAGGTTCTATAACATGTGATGCGTCTTCTGATCCTATTTTAATCCAGACCAGTTTCTGTGGCATGTGGTCAGTCTCCTCATCCTAGTTTGGCCTAAACCAGGTTCTATAACATGTGATGCGTCTCCTGATCCTATTTTAATCCAGACCAGTTTCTGTGGCATGTGGTCAGTCTCCTCATCCTAGTTTGGCCTAAACCAGGTTCTATAACATGTGATGCGTCTCCTGATCCTATTTTAATCCAGACCAGTTTCTGTGGCATGTGGTCAGTCTCCTCATCCTAGTTTGGCCTAAACCAGGTTCTATAACATGTGATGCGTCTCCTGATCCTATTTTAATCCAGACCAGTTTCTGTGGCATGTGGTCAGTCTCCTCATCCTAGTTTGGCCTAAACCAGGTTCTATAACATGTGATGCGTCTTCTGATCCTATTTTAATCCAGACCAGTTTCTGTGGCATGTGGTCAGTCTCCTCATCCTAGTTTGGCCTAAACCAGGTTCTATAACATGTGATGCGTCTTCTGATCCTATTTTAATCCAGACCAGTTTCTGTGGCATGTGGTCAGTGTCCTCATCCTAGTTTGGCCTAAACCAGGTTCTATAACATGTGATGCGTCTTCTGATCCTATTTTAATCCAGACCAGTTTCTGTGGCATGTGGTCAGTCTCCTCATCCTAGTTTGGCCTAAACCAGGTTCTATAACATGTGATGCGTCTTCTGATCCTATTTTAATCCAGACCAGTTTCTGTGGCATGTGGTCAGTCTCCTCATCCTAGTTTGGCCTAAACCAGGTTCTATAACATGTGATGCGTCTTCTGATCCTATTTTAATCCAGACCAGTTTCTGTGGCATGTGGTCAGTCTCCTCATCCTAGTTTGGCCTAAACCAGGTTCTATAACATGTGATGCGTCTCCTGATCCTATTTTAATCCAGACCAGTTTCTGTGGCATGTGGTCAGTCTCCTCATCCTAGTTTGGCCTAAACCAGGTTCTATAACATGTGATGCGTCTTCTGATCCTATTTTAATCCAGACCAGTTTCTGTGGCATGTGGTCAGTCTCCTCATCCTAGTTTGGCCTAAACCAGGTTCTATAACATGTGATGCGTCTCCTGATCCTATTTTAATCCAGACCAGTTTCTGTGGCATGTGGTCAGTCTCCTCATCCTAGTTTGGCCTAAACCAGGTTCTATAACATGTGATGCGTCTCCTGATCCTATTTTAATCCAGACCAGTTTCTGTGGCATGTGGTCAGTCTCCTCATCCTAGTTTGGCCTAAACCAGGTTCTATAACATGTGATGCGTCTCCTGATCCTATTTTAATCCAGACCAGTTTCTGTGGCATGTGGTCAGTCTCCTCATCCTAGTTTGGCCTAAACCAGGTTCTATAACATGTGATGCGTCTCCTGATCCTATTTTAATCCAGACCAGTTTCTGTGGCATGTGGTCAGTCTCCTCATCCTAGTTTGGCCTAAACCAGGTTCTATAACATGTGATGCGTCTTCTGATCCTATTTTAATCCAGACCAGTTTCTGTGGCATGTGGTCAGTCTCCTCATCCTAGTTTGGCCTAAACCAGGTTCTATAACATGTGATGCGTCTCCTGATCCTATTTTAATCCAGACCAGTTTCTGTGGCATGTGGTCAGTCTCCTCATCCTAGTTTGGCCTAAACCAGGTTCTATAACATGTGATGCGTCTCCTGATCCTATTTTAATCCAGACCAGTTTCTGTGGCATGTGGTCAGTCTCCTCATCCTAGTTTGGCCTAAACCAGGTTCTATAACATGTGATGCGTCTCCTGATCCTATTTTAATCCAGACCAGTTTCTGTGGCATGTGGTCAGTCTCCTCATCCTAGTTTGGCCTAAACCAGGTTCTATAACATGTGATGCGTCTTCTGATCCTATTTTAATCCAGACCAGTTTCTGTGGCATGTGGTCAGTCTCCTCATCCTAGTTTGGCCTAAACCAGGTTCTATAACATGTGATGCGTCTCCTGATCCTATTTTAATCCAGACCAGTTTCTGTGACATGTGGTCAGTCTCATCATCCTATTTTGGCCTAAACTAGGTTCTGTAACATTTTATGCGTCTCCTGATCCTATTTTAATCCAGACCAGTTTCTGTGACATGTGGTCAGTCTCCTCATCTTATTTTGACCTAGACTAGTTTCTGTAACATGTGATACGTCTCATCCTATTTTTGGTCCAGACCAGTTTCTGTAAATGTGGTCAGTCTCCTCATTAAACAAACTCGTTCTGTCGACGCATCCACACACATTCAGGAAACTCCGTATTTTCATATACACACGTATTAGAGAGCTTTGACGGGTGACCATAATTTCTGTGTTATACTTGTAAGCTCAAACACATCATTTTATCTTTCTATATAACGCAATGTATGTGTGTATCTATGTATATGGGTCGCGGCATCACTGTTAAACGGTTGATCTTTGAGTCAAACTAACCTCAGATCTGGAATCAGCACGTTCGATCCGATGTCCTTATCGATGTCAGACATTTTTTTTTTTTACTTTTTCTTAAAACTCATTACTTAAAATTACAAGCACGTACAAATAACACTAGAAATACATGTTCCGACAATTTTAAAGTTCCCTTTGTAGTTTAATATTTTTTATTATTATTAGTCGACCGAAAAACGTACTTCGGAAGGTTTTCACTGCCAATAAGAAAAATAACTTAACATAAAAATAAGTCAAGATTGTTTTTTAGTCAAATCGTCGTACGCATTGAACATCGTTTTGTATTTATTTAAAATGGAACTTTTCTTTGTTTTTTTTATTTATTTTAGAAAATTTAACTATTTTAGATCTATGCGGAGAGGTAAAACAGATTTTAACTTTTTTTTTATCCCTACGCCGAACTCAAACTGTTTAAGTAGGTTAAAAAGACGACATATTTTCGTTTGATTAATGGCCGTGTAGGTAAAGTATCCGCTTTTAGTTCCAATATTTTATGCACTCGTTCATGGTTCGAATCGCATACTGGACAATTGTTGTCGTTTTTTTTCTATAACGTTCCAGTTATTTCCTAACCGATATCGATCATCATCATAAACCTGTATATATATATTTTATTATTATTAAACAAAACTTCATTCATTTGAATTTACGTAAGGTTTGAGAAACTAAGTGTTGACGTGCACTTCAGCTAATATTTTTATAAAGTAAAGGTTTTGTTTCTTTTTTATTATTATTTATCCTTTTTATTTAGGTATAAAAACAATGACAAAAACCCACCATCATTTTTGTAGCACTGAAGTGAAATTTTACCAGATTAGTTAGCATTCGTTTTAGTGTCATCGCCCAACATAATCACACTTTTGCAGATGTTTCTCATCCCAATCGAGAAAATAGACATTTTCTTCTCACGTTGTGAACTTTTTTGTCTACGGATTCTATCTTTTTTTAGATTTCTTTTGAGAATAAAACAAAACACAATTTTCCGACGATCGACTTTGTCGACAAAATCAATCGGAATAAAGACTAAACAATATCCGAGTAATAGAAACCGTCGTTTTGAATAAATACTTAAGCTATAGATTCTTCTTCTTTTTTAAGTGTTTGAAGAAGGACAATCTGACTATATTAGGTGTTTGTTTTGGTAGAATCGTTCTTGTTATCAAGACTAGAGTCCCAACTCAAAAGCGATAAAAAAAACTATAAAAAATGGAAAGCAGTGAATCAATAGAAAGGTAGTATCCGATTTGTTAACATCAATAGAAATAACACAATGTTGGAGCTGTCAGCCTTCCATAGTTATTCTAAGTTTCGGGGTCAAAACAGTAGGGGGGCGGTTAGACATGAGGGATTTCTAAACCAGTGCAAGCACCTATCAAGTGAAAAAGAATAGGCATATATATATATATATATATAATTAAAAATAACCGACAATTTTTGTCTGGTTATTTTAGTATTGATCCTTTCAATTTTCCGGATTAAAATCTTAATCTTCCGAGATTAAGATTTTAATCCGGAAAATTGAAAGGATCAATACTAAAATAACCAGACAAAAATTGTCGGTTATTTTTAATAATACGTGTCTTAAAGAAAAAATGCTGCCTCGATATATATATATATATATATATATATATATATATATATATATATATATATATATATATATATATCACTTTTTTGTATCATTTTACTTTATTCGAAGTTCTCAGAAATCAAGGAGCCCCTTCCTGGAGCTAACACTTGATCTCTATATGAGATACATAGATAATTCGAATATTTCATTAAAATTCTCTTTACCTGTCAAACCTTGAGTTTGTAAAGAAGTTAAGAACATTATTTTTCCACTCCCAAATTGAGCAGTTTACTATGTTATAGTGTATCTTTCTTGTGGTCTCTTGGTCTAACCGGATTCCAGGACAAGAACTCATCTAGTCTGGTGGACTATCCAGCTAAGTGATGTTACTTAAGGTACCATTATTTGGAGAAGCTGCGCCATTTATCGTATGAGCCAGTATAGGGTAGCTATACCGAGGGGATCTTATTTGGGCTTCGAACACTATGTTATTTTGAATATTTAGTCAGGGTTTACTAACAACATCTTTTATGTACGGCATTCTAAACATACACACACACACACACACACACACACACACACACACACACACACACACACACACACACACACACACATATATATATATATATATGTGTGTGTGTGTGTGTGTGTGTGTGGGTGTGTGTGTGTGTGTATGTGTGTGTGGTTTAGTGTGTATGTTTACAATGCCGTACATAAAAGATGTGATCGGTTATTTTTGTATCCAGAGACAAAGTAAGACGAGACGGAAAAAGAAAAGAGTTTTGTGGGAATTCAAAGGAGAAGTTGTTTAGGATTTGGGGAAATTAATGGAAATAAAACAAGGTTAAAATAAAAAGGGAAAAAGAAAATACAAAAGCACACAAAACCAGGATGCAAAAAAAAAGAGAACGTGAAAAATGTTAAAGGAGAAAAGCTGAAATTAAAAAGAAAGGAGCCAAAGGAATAAAAAAAAAAGAGATAAAAAGGATGAGAAAGAAAACGAGAGAAAACATAGGGTAGAAAATTAAGAAAAAGAAGCAAAAAGGAAAGAAAAAAACGAGAAAGATGTAATGGAAGAAAGAAAAGAAAAAATGAGAGAGTAAGAAAAAGGGAAGAAAAGGGAAGGAATAAAAGAAAGAAAAATGAAAGAGAAAATGTGATGAGAAAACCGAAAGGAAAGCGAAAGAAAAAGCAAAAGAATTACAGAAGCAAATAAGAAAGAAAGAAAAAAAAACGAGCTAAATAATTATAAAAGGAAAAAGTAGAAATGAAAGAAGAAATAAAGGGAAAAGAAATAAACGAAAGAAGGATTAAAAGAAAAGATAAGGAAGAGAAAGTAAAAGAGAGAAAACAAAACGAAAGAAAATAGGGAAGGAAATAAAAATGGAGAAAAAGAAAGGAGCGGACGAAGCATGAAATTGAAGATAAAGAAAAAAAAAGAAAGAAGCGAAATAGGTAAAAGAAAGAAGAAAAAAGAAATAGAAAGGAAAATAATAAAAAAATAAAAAAATTAACAATGCAAAAAAGGGAAGAAAAAGCGAGCAAAGAAAAAGGAAAGAGAAAGAAAAATGGAAGATAAAAGAAAAGACAATAAGAATGATAAAAGTCGGAAAAAGAAATAAAAACAAAAAGAAATGAAATAAAAAAGGGAGAAAAAGAAAGCAAAAGTAGGAAAAGGGGAAGAGAAAGAAAAAAGAAGAAAAAAATGAGCAAAAAAAAAAGGAAGAAAAAAAGGAATAGAAAGAAAATAAAGAATAAATAAGAAAGGGCATCAAAAAGATAAAAAGGGAAATTGAAAGAACAAGGCAGAAAAAAAGAAACAAAAAAAAAGAAAATGAAAAGGAACTAAATAGGAAAGAGAAAAATGCAAGAGAAAGAAAAAAATAACAAAATATGTAAAAGCATAAGGAATGATAAAAGTAAGTAAAATTATGAAAAAAAAAAAAAAAAAAAAAATGAAAACGAAAATAGAAGTGTAAATTCATTCCATTTAGCGTCCGTTGAATAAATAATACATTTTATAATATAGTTTTTCTTTTTCCACCCGCAATAGAAAAGAAAATTGAAATAACGAATGAGGAATAATTACCAAGTGCAAATTCAATATGGCGTTATAAATAAAGCATTTTGAATAAATTCATTAATGACAACGAAAACGATGATACAAAAATAAAAAAGATGTTTTTTATGCAAAAATAATCGTAAGAAATCGATGAAATTCATTGATTTTGTATCTTTTCTTTTTTTCTTTCTTTCTTTCTTCAAAGAAAAAGAAAAGAAAGCGAGAACAAAGACGGACATTTCTAAGTTGCGTCTATTCAATTAGAGCGTTTAGCGATGAAAATGCTATTTCAAAATGGAGTGTGACAGATCAACGAACTGCCCGACAGACAAACAGTCTTATAGACATGCGTCGACGTTTATAAAATCATATTTAAAACCTAAGCGTGAGTGCATCTAAATTAAGACGCGCCGACTCAATCTGCGCGTTTAGCGATGAAAAGAGTATTTCAGACAGACCGACGGAGCGACAGACAGAGATGCGTGGCTAAATTTTACAATGTTATTTCAAACTTGAGCGTGACGGACGGGCAAACAGTCCCCCTAATAAATACGTATGTGCATATAAAATAGTCTATTTCGAGCTTAAACGTGACGGACGGGCAAACAGTCCCTCTAATAAATACGTATGTGCATATAAAATAGTCTATTTCGAGCTTAAACGTGACGGACGGGAAAACAGTCCCTCTAATAAATACGTATGTGCATATAAAATAGTCTATTTCGAGCTTAAACGTGACGGACGGGCAAACAGTCCCTCTAATAAATACGTATGTGCATATAAAATAGTCTATTTCGAGCTTAAACGTGACGGACGGGCAAACAGTCTCTCTAATAAATACGTATGTGCATATAAAATAGTCTATTTCGAGCTTAAACGTGACGGACGGGTAAACAGTCCCTCTAATAAATACGTATGTGCATATAAAATAGTCTATTTCGAGCTTAAACGTGACGGACGGGCAAACAGTCCCTCTAATAAATACGTATGTGCATACAAAATAGTCTATTTCGAGCTTAAACGTGACGGACGGGCAAACAGTCCCTCTAATAAATACGTATGTGCATATAAAATAGTCTATTTCGAGCTTAAACGTGACGGACGGGCAAACAGTCCCTCTAATAAATACGTATGTGCATATAAAATAGTCTATTTCGAGCTTAAACGTGACGGACGGGCAAACAGTCCCTCTAATAAATACGTATGTGCATATAAAATAGTCTATTTCGAGCTTAAACGTGACGGACGGGTAAACAGTCCCTCTAATAAATACGTATGTGCATATAAAATAGTCTATTTCGAGTTTAAACGTGACGAACAGACACACAGAGCCTCTAAGCTGGCGCATAAAAAAAGCGTGATGGACGGACAGATACATGGCCGAATCTAAAAATGCTATTTCAAACTTACGCGCGATGGACGGACGGACAGATAACGCTTCTAATAGATATACGTTGGCGCATTTAACATGCTATTTCGAACTTAAGCATGACGGACCGACACAGATGATGCTAGACTAAATGATTCAGTTCAATCTGCACGTTTAGCGATTAAAATGCTGTTTCAAACTAGAGCGTGCCCGACCGACAAAACCACGCATAGAAGTGCGAGGACGCAGCGAGAAACACCAATGGTGGATGAAGCAAAGAAGGAAAAGAAAAAAAAATGGTTGGAAGGCAAATAAGAATCAATGTTGCATCGAAGAGAAACTAATTTTGTTAGAATCGAACGAGTTTCCAATTAGTACGTTCTTGTTTCTCGGCAACAAGGTTTTCATACGGCCCGGTTACTCGAAACCTTAGATACTAACTTCGAGTCGGTAAACACACAACGATCACAAAAATCAGACGACATCCCGAATAATTATCGTGAACCTATGCACACTATTATAACACCAGTGTACCCATGCCGTAAAAAATACGGCAGACTTTTTTCAATGCTTCCCAACTTGTAATAGATGTCACTCTGAAAAAAAAAACCAGGCATAAAACATTGCTAATACTTCAGTCACCTGCTGCTGATTAACACTATCGGTTTCTTGAATACATATTTAATTACCTCCATTACGAGTGTTCTCGTTTTTTCTTATTTAGTTTACTTTACATTGGAAATTACTCACAACAATAATATGGTTATCAATAACACTAGCAATAGTAGTAATAATAGCAACAGATTCTGCAATAGTAATTTTAATAGGAATAGGTGGTATTAGTACTAATATAAACCTAATTTAATGATGAAAACTTAGCATATTTAGACCCTTAAATGGAGAAATACATATAAAATAGTAGATCATTAAAAAGACATACCTGTATTATCCGGGGTCTAAAAACTGTAATTTATATCTAGCTGAGGCATTAGCTATTTTGAAACATCGTTGTGGTATTCTTAATAGGAAATAGGAAATGATTTCAAATTGTTTACATAAAAGTTAAGTCAAATACCAACAATTAAAATTTAGTTAAATAGATATATTAAACTTTGCAATTTTTAATAACTGAATAAATCTAATTATAATATAGCTCTTGATATTTTAGGATTTAGTACGATAAAGCTGAAGGTTGGTCTACGTGGTCTTAAATCTGAGTTCATATTAATACATCCGAATACCCCCAATCTAATAAACTCAGGTATGTAGATATCCACTTATAATGTATTTGTATGTTTAATAAGCAACTTAGTTAACAACTTAGTTAGCTTATAGTGTTAACACGACAAGTAATAATTTAGAAGTATTTTATTACTGTGTGTCTATATATTATTAGATTAAATATAACCATTTCGGGTACCCTTAGTTTCTTTAAATTTAGTTGACTTAATTCTTTACATTTGGAAAGACAATGATTGGCCATTAAATAATGGATCCATTAATTATTCTATAATAACGTCTTCAATATTTCTATTAAAATAATTTTATATTTTTACAAAATTATTTTGCCCTTTAAATTCATTAGAATTTACTATTTATTAAAGGTACCTGATACATAAACTTTTAAATAGTTGCATTAAAGGAAAAATTAAGAAAATTGTAGAGTTATCTCCCTTCCTCATTTATTTTTACCACTTTTTAAATATTTTACTGCATTACCCCCCTTTCCATTATGAAAATAAATTTGAAGCCATCTTAAACGGTCGACGGCTTCGAAATGGATAAAATGCTTTCAATTGCAAATTCCGCACCTCTTGTTTCTGAATAAGCCAATCACGTTTACTGATACACTTCACAAAGAAAACTAGACGACTAACTAAGGGAAGATGGCAAGCCTTTTACGTTAATCTGATTCCAATGAGGAGACATGTTTTGGTTTAAAGCATATGAGAAAATGTTCGTTGCAGCAATGACTTTACATTGTTGTTTTTTTCCTTTTGATTCGATAATAACCGGACATTGTTATCTGAAACACGTCTAAATCTTGAAGATTTAAATGATTTGGTATTCTGAATTTGTTGCGCTGTGAATGAATTTTTTGATATATATATATATATATATAAATAAATATATATATATATATATATCTTGTTTTTCCGTTTGTCGTTTTTACACATCTTGTCTTTCGCAGCATTTCATTTTATGATATATCGTGCATTTTATCCTCATACCCCCATATATATATATATATATATATATATATATATATATATATACGGTTGAGTTTCAATCCCGGTTTGAGGCACTAACTGGTCTAGCCGCACTGATGAGCTGTGATACAGCGAAACAGTCTGTATGTTGATGACTATGTATATATATATAATATTTGTTATTGTTTATTATCTATGTACGTATACGTTTCGTTCTTTTTCAATCGGGACTCATCAGCACTACCGGTCATGCGATTCGAAACCCCAGATTACAAGTATTTTTCAACTGAAATACGACATCTTTAACCACTGGGCCAATTGTAAACAGCGAATAAACGATGATAATTTTAACACGTTATCGGCGGGCTTAACGACCAGAGTGTTCTAGTTTTTTTAAGGGAATGAACGATGCATTATAAAGCTAGTGACGTCAAGCTGTATATATATATATATATATATATATATATATATATATATATATATATATATATATATATATATATATATATATATATATATATATATATCACTAGCGTTATAATGCATCGTTCATTCCCTTAAAAAGAACTAGAACACTCTGGTCGTTAAGCCCGCCGATAACGATATATATATATATAGTCTTGGAAGTTTCTCAACCATTAAAACTATATTTAAAAAAAACCCAAAAAACCTTAAGTCCCAAGTCGTTCAGTGGAAAATCACTCATGTAAGTCAATTTAACTTTTACAGTTATTATATTAGTTTGCTTCTAACATTATTTAAGGGATCAACAGTTGTTTACCATGAAAAACTGTTTCGGGAATTTAAAAACAAGACAGTATTTAATTTCATGGCTTCCTAGCAGAGTTGATCAGACCCCACTTCCCTTAAAAGACAAAAACATAAACGTTCCGTATACTAAACCTAAATTTTGTTCCGTATAAATGTTTTGCTAACTTATATTAGTTGTTAAAAAAAAGAAAAAAAGAAAAAGTCCCTCTTACCTGTCTTGTTCGTCTGTCTAATAAAATTTATCCGTTACTTACAAAAATGTTGCTGCATTTTAAAGTGTGTAGACGAATCCATTACACTACTTTTTAGGTGATTAATGTATTATTAGTTTTAGTTTAATATTAAAAATATAAAAAATATCAACATACCAAAACATTAAAAAAATTTTTTTTAATTATATATATATACCTATATATATACTTTTAGTCCTTTTTTCTCCTCCTCCCCCTTCTCCGCCTCCTCCTCCTTTGTTGTCCAATTCCTTGTCATCAATTTCAAATAAATACTAATCCTCCTTGTCAATTACAGCGTTCATAAGCTTAACCGCCGATTTTTTCTCTTTCTTCTTTTTTTTTTTAACTCACAGCGCCTCCAACCGGCGTTCATAAGCCACCTGTCCATTCTTTCTCTCCTTCTTCTTCTTCTTCTTCTTCTTCTTCTTCTTCTTCTTCTTCTTCTTCTTCTTCTTTAAACTCAAAGCGTTTCCAATCGGCGTTATAAGCTGACTGTCGATTTTTTCTCTTTCTTCTTCTATTTTAACTTTTTCAACATTTCTTTCCTTCTTCATCCCTTTCTACTGTCTATTAAACGTAACTATTTTTTATATAATTAGTGTGTGTGTTATATATACGATTATACATATTCTACATTATTTTTATTTATATTTAGATAGCTTTGGATTTGCTCTATCAATTTATTTTGATTAATTTGATAAGACTTAAAAGCATCAGGATGGCGAGTAATTGCCTTATTTAATTGTCTAAATATTTTATTCTGATCGCCACCTTGTTTAATCATTCTTATTATTAGGTCAGAAATTGGGGGCATAAAATCTACCAATTTTAAGGTAACACGAGCAATCCTCAGAAATTCGGACATAATACTCCCGTAAAATATATACACAGGGCAGGTACTATTTTTATGTGGCATCCGCACGATACGAAAAGGAAATGAATTTCTTTTATCAAACAGTTTATAGATGAATATTTTATCTTCAATTTTTATATCCAAATCAAGAAAAGTAGCTTGTGTTCCCTTATATTCACAGTTTAATTTTAACTCTTTAGTATATATTAAATGTTTAGTATTTGCAAACTCATCGCTATCATTAATGCAAACAAGGTCGTCAATATATCGCCTACATCCATGATAACTATACGCTCTAGATATATCGTTTTTTTTTTTATTAATGATGATATATACATATATTCAAGTCTATGTAAATATAGATTTGCCCAAAATGGAGAAGGATCCAAACCCATTGGAATACCTATTGTTTGGAGTAGTACTTTATTTCTTATTTGAAAGTAACTCTCTTTTATAAGGTGACTTATAAGCATTGTCAGACCAGTTTTTGACACACTCGTCTTACCATTTTTAGTTTTACACCAAAAGGCTTTAGATTTTGCAAAGTCTATGTATTTACCTTTTCCTCCTGCAAAAGCTAAATCTATAGTATTACCTAATTCTTTAATAAGTTCTTTATGTGGTATTTTTGTATATAATGTACTAAAATCATATGTCGAGATTGATTTAGCCTGTTTACGAGAATTAATACGATCCAATTTTTTTTTTACTAGATCTGAATTATGTATCACCCAAAATAGGTTTATATTACTATAGAATTTACTTTTTTATGGAAATTATTTATTTGATTTATAATTAATTTAAAGACTTTAGATACAGCCTTACTTAAGGTTTAGTGATGCACATTTTTGAGGCAACAATAAAACGGGCGCCAACTGGTGTTTTATGCATTTTAGGTATCCAATACATACATGGAAGTTTTTTGTACTTTTCTTCTAATTTTAATCCTAATTTTTCACAAATAACAGTATTGTTTATAATAATATTATCGCCTTTACTATTACTTAATTTATAAGTATCTGAAGCTTCACCTATTATTCCTACTTCTAGCAATAAGCGTTGTATATAATATTTTTTACAGATAAAAGCTACATTATTTGTCGCCTTATCCATAGGAACTATTACAAACCTATTTTGACGCATTTCAAGCTCCATAATTATTTGTGGATTTCTAAGGAGGGGATTCGTTTTATTAGGGTGTTTAAATTCTTTTAAACGTTCTACTTTTTTATTTACGAATCTAAATACATTATTTTTCCATGCGTCAAATGTAGAGTGTAATAGTTTATGCTTTTTGCCATGGATGCAGTGAAATTATCTAACGCTTTATTTATTTCCTGAACACATTTCGCATGATTTAAACATTTAGGTTCTCTATATTTTGGACCTTTACTTAGGAGTTTTCTTAATTTAGAATTTTTAACTATCGCTAGATTACAAGTAATTATATGCCCTATGTCAATATTACATAAAGGGGAGGATTCACATTCACATGATGGTATATACATTTCATCATTATCAGTAATATTTAAATTCTCTACAGTTTCTTTATAGTTAAAAACCTTATTCCGTATAGTTTGCCCTAGTTTATATGTTACTATTAGTTTCTGTTTCTCTTTTTTAAGTTCATTGGGCAGTGACTGAATGATTTCTAGATTATTAAATATTTTAGGCATATTTATATCATCAAATCCTTTATTTTCATACAGGACTACACAAACATATATATAACACCATAACGGTGTCATCAACACACAAATATGTATACATATAAATACAGCTACACGTATACACAAATTCATATTCAGTAATATATATATATATATATATATATATATATGTATATATAGAGGTAGGTATTAAAATAATTAATATTTATTTATAAATATTATTATTAGCCCCCTTCACCAAAGGCCGGGCACTCTTGGGTGACTTTAATAACAAGCAGTACTAATAGCTGCATGCACGATCCGAATACGTTCGTGGATCACTCTGACTGCTTGTGTAAACCTAGCCGCCAATTCGCTATTTACAAAGTTAAATTCCTCCATAATTATTAACTAATTGTCTATGGCTAAGACTCTTGACTACGAACCAGTGGCGATTTGTGATTAGGGTTCGCGGCCGCGGACCGTTGAGAATTAGCTTCCTGCACTGAAGATTGCGTTAGCATGAAATATCAATGTCTGTAGGTATTGAAATAATTAATATTTATTTATAAATATTATATATATATATATACATAAATATAAAAATCTATATGTAAGTGCATATACATCAAATCACACATATATATATATATTTATACAAACACATATATACATATCTACACACATATACAAATATATTTACATATATTTATACAAACATATATACATATCCACATATATATATTTAAACACACATACATACAAATATACTTATACATACATCCATACATACATGCCCACATCTTGATAAATAAATACTCACGTATATATATATATATATATATATATATATATATATATATATATATATAGAGAGAGAGAGAGAGAGAGAGAGAGGGGGAGGGTAGTGCAGTATTAGTGCAGTTCCAACTAGAGAAAAGTATATATGTAAAGGAGTAAGGCTACCGACATTTGTAAAAAGTCTTTTTCAACATTTATGTATTATTTTGTTATTTTATCATTTTATAATTTTATATAACGCGTTTCAAGCGGTGGTCCGCTATCATCAGATATGTAAATCCATTTGAAGAAATGTCTTTCGATTTGAAAGAGTGTTGTTTCATTTGAGGAAATGTGTTATTGTTTGGCGTTTTTGCGCATGTGTGGGTTTGCGGGTGTGTTCGTGTCTTGATACTGTTATATCTTTTATTTTTATTTTTTATTCATTTATTTTTTCTGCTTCTCTTGGTCAAAGTCGTGTGTGTTTATTAAGTCAAGATTTTTTAGTCAAATTATCGTATTTGTCATCTCTTTTTTAATTAAAAATGGAACTTTTCCTGATGTTACTTTATCTATTTCAGACAATCAGACCATTCTTAAATTTATGCTATGTTGTATAAGTACGCCAAACTCATAAACAGTTTCAGTAGATTACAAAGATAAAATATTTTCGTTTGATCGGTGGCCCAATGATAAGCTTTCGCTTTCAGTTTCAATATTTTGTGCCATATTTCAGAGTTCAAATCTTACACAAGACAATTATACGTTTCGCTAAAGGATTCCAGTTATTTCCTCGCTGATATCGATTATCATTATAACCTGAATATTGCAGAATAATTTTAGTGCGATTTACGCTAAAAACAACATAAACTGTTTTATAGTTAACTTGCTGCACAGAAGAGAATATATGAAACTTATTTCTTAAGCATCTTAAAAAATTTAAATTTAATGAAAGAGGCGAAATGCCTTCAGAAATAATGCGTTAGATGCAAATATCTTTTTATAATTTAAAATTCAAAATAATGCCAATTTTCCAAAGCCAAGATTACACATACTTAATAACACAAGAAACAAACTTTATATTTAAATTACACCCAGCATAAAACAGATCGTAACTAAAACTACACACCATAAGGACCGCACTTCTATCAACTTTTCTCTACCATCTATCTAACCATACGCCTGTGTGTGTGCACGTGCGTGTTTGTGTATGTGGGTGTGTATATGTATCGCTCACCTATGTATAAGATTCAGAACTAACCGCACGCACGCACGGACGCACGCACACGCACACACACGCAACCACACGCACACACACGCGGGCACAACATCCGATTTGACGACAGGGCAATAAAAAAAATCATAAAAGAAAATCCAAGCACTCAAAGAAATGGAGATTACCGATAAAATAAAGGTCAAAATAACACGTACTTAATAAACACACACGACTTTGACTAAGCGAAGCAGAAAAAATAAATAAATAAAAAATAGAAATAAAATATATAAAAATATCAAAATACGTACACACACACACACGCAAGCCCACACATGTGCAAAAACGACAAACAATAACACATTTCCTCAAATGAAACAACACTTTCAAATCGAAAGTCATTTCTTCAAATGGATTTACATATCTGATGATAGCGGACCACCGCTTGAAACGCGTTATATAAAATTATAAAATGATAAAATAACAAAATAATAAATAAATGTTGAAAAAACCTTTTACAAACGTTGGTAGCCTTACACCTTTACATTATATATATATATATATATATATATATATATATGCAAACATTGTTTAAAATAACAGAATTCGTCTGTTTAATTATATCTTTTTTTAGATTTTCAATTTTTCTGATGGTCTTTTTGGATTGGAACCAACAAAAATAATAAATGTTCCATAGGTTTCACGGGTTTTACGGGTTTCACGGGTTTCACAAACGTTTTCGATTCTTCGTCGAATCATCCTCATGTGTCAAAAGCAAATGAACAAAAAAGCTGGAGAAAGGAGAGAATTTAAAAAATACAGCGGAAAAACGCACAGAGAACGTTTTCGCATTGTTCCAGGAATTCATTGGCGATTTTAAATTAAGCAACGCTGGATGGCATCACAGAAGAAAATCGCATTACGTTTAGCATTTTAAAATGTTATCACTGGTTTGAAACCAGTGATAACCAGTGGTTTCATATGCGATGTTATTAATTTTTAGGTTGTTGCGTTTTTATGCAGATAGCTTCCAGTATTTAAAAGTTTTTTTAACAATGTTTGCATAAATGAAAAAAAATTATGCCTAAATACACACATACCCACACACACACATATATATATATATATATATATATATATATATATATATATATATATATATATATATATATATATATATATATATATAATATCTTTCTCTCTCTATATATATATTTAAGCAAACTACCTCTCCTTATATATATATATATATATATATATATATATATATATATTAACATACATACACAGATATATCCACATGTATATACATATACACCCATACATATATTAACATTATGAGATAAGGTACACGATAAGTCATGAAAATGAAATGCCGTGGTAGACAAAATGTGTGAAAAGAAAAGACAAACGGAAAACAGGTTAACATGCAGGAGAAAAACAAAAACAAGAGATTTAACCGGTTTCGTTCGTCTTAACGTTTGTCTTTTTTTTTCACACATAAACATTATCCGTAAATTTCTAAAAATTTGTTTGAACCAACTATGGTATTTTCTGGATTTTTTATCAAAAAAGTAAAATAATAAAAAAAAATTCTCATCCCATAAAAGAAAAAAAATGAAAACATATCAGCTTAGAGATGGAACTTTGAGAGTGGCGGTTATAATTTTGGCCTCATGACGCCCTTACATGGAATGCTGTCATTGGTGATGTGGTCGTGTACAGTAATGCCTTATATCCAACGCAACATCCTTGTCTCCATGACACTGAGGCAGTTCTCTCGCTTCTGCAGCATGTCTGATAAAGTTCGATAAATCGAGGCATGTCAAACATCTCCATCCCAACGAGGGGACCGTGAATAATCATGTATTCTCTACTACAGTGCATGTCACTTGCAAGCTTCAAGAGTCATTTGAGAAAACCTAAATGGCAGGACAATGTTAGTCTTAAAAGTAGTGGTCATGCCTATCGGAGGAGTTGACGTTCTTGTTTTAATGTATTTATAGATGTTTGTTTGTATACTGCATACACTGCCGGTCATAAGAACAAATTATAACATTAAAACAAGAACGTCAACTCGTCCAATACGCATGCCTCGATCTATCGAACCTTATCGGACCGGCTGCAGAAGCGGGAGAACCATCTCAGTGTCATGGAGACAAGGATGCTGCGTTGGATATAAGGCATTACTTTACTCGACTACATCACCAATGACAGCATTCATCGGTGACATGGAGTGGCACCAATGTCTGAAAAGCTCCGTGAATCTCGACTGAGATGGTACGGTCATGTCCTACGAGCCACCGGCAGCCTTTCTAAGGTGGCGTACGAGCTGACAGTTGGGGGCTGGCGGCCAAGAGGACGACCAAAAACAGCGTTGGCTCGACATGCTTCACCATGACTTGAAAAAACGCACCCATGTCAGGCTCACGACTTAGGGAAAAGGAGGGAGGCAAAATAACATCTGCGGACACTGCGATATGATGCAACACCATGCAAAGATCAAGAAGACCACACAGGCTGCAGGAGAATGAAAAATGCACGTCGTATCGATAAATGGTAAATAGTGTCCTTATTAGCATGACCTCTACTATGGCTGGTCAGGTCAGCATTTAAACGCCATACTCACAAGTGTAATAGTCGGTAACAACAGAAAAAATCTGCATTCTCCTCACAACACACTCATTTAAGCCTGAACAATTTCGTCCGGTCTCCAAATCCGTAACAGATTAAGATACAACATGCAGCTATTGTATTCGGTTTGACGCAAGATCTTGCCATTTATTGATACCAATTTAAGTTTTCTTTAAATGGTCTTTCAGTGAATCGTTGCATCGGTTATGCGGTTTTATAATGCGGAAGAGACCGGACTGATAGTTCCCCGTACAGCGCCTTGGTCGACAGCTGCCCTGGAGGCAAACCACATGACCCAACCGTCTGAGGCGATACTTCATTATCATCGATTATATTCGTTTCATGTTAGTTCTCTGCTATATTTCAGTGTCATCAACAAACGCTTCTCGTACATAAATGCATAAATAAATAAATATCACCTTTATCGTTTAGATTTATGATAGATTTTATGTCGGGTGGAATTAAGAGAAGTCTCCAGTTTCTGTGTCATCTATCTTGTTTAAAACTGGAACAGTCTATTGAAAGTTCAGAGGTTGTACATGGTGCAGTTTTATCATTTGACGGTAAAGACGCTCACAGTTTGCGCCTATTGGTACTCTGCAGATCGAATCAATCTACGAACAGTGTTTATGCTATCTACGCGTACTCAATCATCGCAGCATTTTTGTTTGTAATGTTATATAGGAGCGAAGGGTGAGAAATTAGAGCAGGGGTGGCCAACCTATAGTGCATGCGCCAACAGTGGCACGTTGCACGATTACAAGTGGCATACGGAACCTCAGAGATATAATATCTTCACTGGACTATTTGTAAAAGTTGAATATCCAGTGTAGCAGCAAGTCCTGGGAGCATATACCAGAAAGAACAGTTGGAAATAATTTATACACCATCCACTATTACTATGCGATCCCTACAGATACATATCTAGAAAACGAAGCTGTTAAATCCGACATCGTAATATGGGACAAAAGGGAGAAAGTACCAACCCTAGTTGAAGTCAGTGTCCCTAATGATGCAGGATTAAACAGAGCTGAAATGGAAAAGATTACGAAATACCAAGGTCTTATGTACGACATGAAAAGAAACTGGCATCTTAGGAAAATCTCCATCATACCAGTAATTATAGGAGCAACAGGACGAATGAAAAATAATTTCAAAAGCTACCTGGCGAATATACCCGGTGAATCGAGTGCAAGAGAAATACAAACAATTGCACTTGAAGGGACGGTTAGAATCTTAAAAATATCTAAGCTGGAGTGTCTGAAATAGCCGGTGAATGTCTACCATCTCCAGCAAAAACGGAAAGATAAGAGAAATAAATAAATAAAATAAATAAAACAAAAAATGCGTTTTTTTCTATCACACACATCGTATTTTAGCAAAAAAAAAAAAATGCCATTCTGTGACAACAAACCTTTTCTTACGATTCAACAAATTTCGGTGACGGTACAGAATAGTTAACAATGCCTCCAGCCCCGCCCTCTCCGTGTTAAAGAATACTTTTCTAAACATCCGATGGATGTGACAGTAAACATAAATTACCAAAAATGCATGTCCATGTAAAATAAGTTAAATGCTATAACATAGTACAACAGGAATGTAAGTTATTGGTAAAAGAGAACTTGGCTAATATTAGTTCTAATGAAAAACAATTATTTTCATGATTTTATTGCTACGTGTATATCGATTAGTAGGTACAACCAAAGTTTTGCACGTTTTTTAACCCTCATAACTAAAGATAAAGTTAAAAACTTGTAAAATAAAAGTGGCGCAAAAATAAGTAAAATTTATCTTGTCTTGATATGAAGTGCTTTAATTCACCACAATTGGATATCACCCACATATTACCACATAAATATGAAATTATTTTTGTATGTATAGCTGATAAATATATTTACGCTTCTTGAATTCCGTAAACTAATTATCAATGTAAATCCGGAGAGGCGGCGGTGGTTAAGTGGTTAACGACACGAACTGACTACCTGGGTGTGCGCAGTTCGAATCCAGTTCGTTCCACAGAAACATTTTTATTTCGGATGTTGGCAACCTTCACGTGTTCCCTTCTGTAAGTACCCGATTTCCTTATAGAAAGAATTCTAGTAAGTGAAATATCGGGGAATCATCGGATTCATAAGATATGAATTAATGTAAATTCAGAAGTTTCATTACGGTATTTATTTTTGCAAACGAGTCGCCGCTTATAAAGGCCGAAAGACCACTCGAGGATAAGGGTTAATTGAATTTGACCGGCGGGCGGTGAAACATCGATGGGATTAGTAACGATAGCTGTAAACTGGTCAGAATTGATTATTTAAGAGGACAGCTTAACAAGAATTTGTTTACATTGGACTTGAAGACGGCAGTGTTGTAGTTAGCCGGGAAAAATCCTCGTGGTACTGTGTTCCACAGACGGGCAGTTTGAGAAAATAAACTTTTCTTATAGAAGTTTCGTTTAGTTTTAAGCAGAGAGAGAGAGAGAGAGAGAGAGAGAGAGAGAGAGAGAGAGAGAGAGAGAGATTATTGACAGTGCTTGTAGCTAAGCGAGTTTTTGTTGTGAATATTTTACAGAGGGGAGGGACCAAATATTGAAGCACTTGCCATTAAAATAACGATAGAGACAGACTAGTTACGTCTCTTCTGTGAGAAAGGGATAGTAGGGAGGAGAAGAGTACATCGTCCACAAAATTTCGAAGTCGGTTTTGTACTCTGAAAGGGTACTCTGACCCACACCTCCCCAGATGTGGTAACAGTACTTTATATTAGGACGTATTTGGCTCTTATACAGGTATAGGACTGCGTCAAAAGCGAGATACTTTCTGGAAAGGTAGAATGATCCAACCATTTTTCCAGCGACACATTCGCAACGGATTCGATGCAAGTCTTCCATTTAAGGTCTGTAGTAAAGGTCAGTCACAGAAGCTTGTCAAAGCACGGGGGCTTCCCCAAGACGAGAGTCTTTCCTTTCAAATTTTCCTTTACACTGCTATTCAATCCACATTATCATATATATATATATATATATATATATATATATATATATTAAAAAATATAATCTAATATTATAAGAAGCCCCTTTCAAGTAAAATTAAAAGTAGAACACTATCTGAGAGATTAAAAATAGACATTCACCTGAAGTCCCAGTGCAATACTCCGACTCTGTTGTTGAGTTCTATCGTATGTCTAGATATTTATACTCACCGTTTTTAGTGTAAATATCACTTAATTTTTCTGTAATCACGTGAAAATCTCTCGTGGCCTCAAGCACTAAGTGAACACGCTTACAGATTCAAAGTGTCTCTGTAAGCCGGGTTCGCGCCATGTGACCGTCTGAGATTGTTATTTTCCTGCGCTGATGAGAACCGTAAGCTCGAAACAACGTCGTACGTTGGTAAATATTAAAAAAATATAATATATATATATATATATATATATATATATATATATATATATAAATAATGATGATGTGGGTTGAATAGACGTAAATGAACATTTTCAGCAGATAATACAAAACGACCTTTATTTATTTTAATGACAATTCTGAATGTACATTCATATTTTATGAATCATAATATATATATATATATATATATATATATATATATATATATATATATATATATATAATATTGCATGGACAAACAACTCCATGCCCCTATCCCCTCAATAAACGGTTAAGATCCGTATATTTATAAATAAATGTAATCATTTTCGTATGCAAGTGTATTAGACTAACAGAAAAATTTCAACTGATTTTCGTATTTCGTTAGTGACGTCAGAAGAAAAATGTTTCTCCGAAATATATATCACTCACCCCAAAAAGTAAAAAACAACATTTATACATGCCCCTAAAGATATCGGACAAAATTTAGAAATAAAAAAGGCAGTGAATGGCAGTTTTCTGTGATTATTTCGTTTTTATTTTTTTCCACTCAAAAACCAATACTTATTTATAAGTGAAGAATACGTGGAAAACAACACTATATCATGTATATGGATAAACAACTCGGCGCCAAGAACGGTTGAAATCCGTATATTCATGAACAAATACAATTGTTTAAAAATGCAATCATTTTAAACAAACGGAAGCATTTCAACCAATTTTTCGCATTTCGTTAGAGTCATCTTCCAAAATAACGCACACTTTCTTAGGTAGGTATCGCTAATTTCAGGCTCAAAATATAGTAAAAAACAAACAAAAAAGAGGGTTAATAAAACTGCAAGCCTAAGTCTGGGGTGGTTGCCAATCGGATTAGGGTAAGCTTTTATTATTATTGTTTTAAGCCTAAAATTAGCGACCACCTACCCAAGAAATTAAGCGCCATTTTGGAAGATGATTAACTATACATTAAAAGGGATGAACACAAATTCGTTCAGTATAAATCTTACACTTGAAATTCATACAGTTAGGTAAAAAATACATTTTCTTGCGTTTGGTAAAAGTTATTTGTTGGATATTTCTTTTTTCTATCTTTTTTTCGTTGTTAACTATAATGCACATTTGCCATACATTATATCAAACAAGTGCAACGAATTACAGTTGCTAGAAATTTAAAAAAATTATTTTATTGAATGAAAAACTAATGTCACAACGGAAATTTCGTCGTAATATTTTGCAATTTACATGGTACATAGACCTCCTATGGCTTAAAAGAGTTTAGAGTATTGTGACAATTTCTACTGGCCTTTGTTTGTAATTATCTAGGAAAGACCCGCTCGTCCCTGAAATAAAGGTACACAGATAATTGCCGTGAAAGGCAAATTTAATTATATAAAATATAGTTATTACTGGATTGAACGGCAAAAATAAATTTCTCTGCTATTAAAGATTTTATAGGAGAAAAGACTAAAAGAACACTATTTGATTTTACCTGTTTATTGAATGGGTTGAATTTCAAATTGCAAACATACATCAAGAAATTGTGTAAATTATAAGTAATTATTTACAAACCAAAAAATAGGTAAAATTCTTTACTTCGGCCTACGCTGTCAACAGAAAGTAAAACTGATTCAATCAATACCTTGAAAATACAATGAAAAAAAAAATAATTGAAATGAAAAATGGAGTTTTTTTAACGAAAAATGATCACCCAGATCTTGACCACATACTTGTTTAATATTTAGTATTTACTATTAATTGAATGTAGTTTATCGTATAAATTTGTAAGATTAAGTGGATCAGATCATCATACACATAACCGTGCAATTATACTATACGGACCGTTTAAATATCTCGCTTGGGTTTCACCTATATTTTGGATAGAATTATTTGTTGGCGTCGAATTTTATTTATTTATTTTTTTTTTGGGGGGGGGGGGGGGGTAATAATATACTTTGTAAAGTGTTACGAATGTAAGGCGAACATTTGGAATAGAGGCCGGCTCGCCTTTTTTTAAAGACCATATTCTTATAGATGTTATTTAGAAATCCAAATGCCGATTGTTGGCGATTACTACGCTAAGAGTACGATCACTGAAAACAAGATAAAGAATATTTTTTGTTTATTGCCATATACAAATGAGGGTTGTTATTATATTTTAATTCTAATGGCCGTTTGTTAAAGTTTAAGAAATATAATTTAAAGAAAAGAATAAAATGTCCAAGTCACAGACACAGTAGACGTGTTCAGGCAATTATATTAATCTAGCGATTTAGTTTCAGATTCAAGGATTTGAATGACACGGTCTTTTTGTGCTTCACAGCTGACAGCTCCGCCATCGGATCCAACACTACGCCATCATCAGGAGGAAGCACTTCGCAGTTTCGGTCCATATTCCTCGACTGCTTTTTCTGAAGTGGCGAGTCCCCTCTGTCAGGAGTTGGTTATATAGCACTGGTGGCATCTACCCATAAATGCCATCAAGCCAGATACACCTTTAAGCCAACAACTATTAACAACTGATTTTGATTGCATTGTGACGTCATAAACTACCCTGCATATGGCGTCATCACTATCTCCTTCATCTCCCTTCTTTCACCATCCAAAATTCATCTCTCCTTCCAGTTTATATCATCCCTCTTCAGCCATATCCAATGAGATGCTTTCTCTGCTGTTTCCTGAAGATCTTTAATAAATTTGTCCAATTCTGAGTTGTTCCAATAAAAGCGATGTTTAAATAGGTTTACAACCATTCGCTCTGCATTTCCCCTTGCCCCAATGGCTAAATGATGGAATTCAATCTTTCATCCTTTATCTTGACACTCATTTACCAACTCTTCATATCTAATCTCTTTCCTATTTTCTGCAGCAGCAAAGTTTTCTTCCCATGGGTCTGTTAATTACAGTGTTATTCGTTCTTTCTTTTCTTCACACCACACGACACTATCTGGTCGTTGTCCAGATGATATCAACGGGAACACTAAAAAGATTTCCAGATCTACACTTAACTTCCAGTTTCCAGTCCATCTGCCATCTATTTTTATAGTCGTTGGATGACTACTCAGATTACTTTTTGTGCCTGCTTTGTGGAATTCCATCTTCTTTATTTGTTTATTCTTGGGTAATTCTCCATCATGAAATTGCATTATTTTTTGCTTGATTTGTTCTTCAATTATTGCAAGCACCTTATTGTGACGCCACGTGTACCTTCCTGTTGTCAGCTCGCAGTTTAAGAGAATATGCCTTAGCATTCCCTTTTTCCCGCATCGACATCTATCATTATCACATATCATCCATCGAACAAGATTGGCAGGTGATGGCATTGCATCATATGTTGATCTAATCAATAAAGATGTCATTGCCCGTTCCCAGGCCCATATTTCTTCCATTCAATTTTTCGCTCAACAAAAACTCCTCCTATCGTAAGAACTGTCCTTATTGATCACATTTAACAAGATGTAAATATCGGTTCTCTAGGACTTCTTTCCTAATTTCTTTCACTACAGCATCCCTCTTTTCCCTTGCATTACTCTTGGAAAATGGTTTAAAGTTTCCAAATACATTTGTAGCATCTTGCACTGCTCAAACAATATCTGCATCTTCCAACTTTGCTATTGCATGATCGACTGCAGTTTCTGCTCTTCATTTCGTCCCAGTTATTACTTCAGGTGGATTATCTTTTATTTTTCCGTCACTGGAAAAGCGAAGCATCATCATTGTACGCACTTTAGCAGCCTTATATTCTTCTACAATAGACGCGACCGGCAGTTGTAGTTGATTATTTCTGCCAAATATAACAGTATTATTGAGCATCTTTGGCAATCCCAGCCATTTTCTTATATACATGCTGCATCGCTGTTCTATTCTTTCAACTCGGGTTGATGCTATCTTATACATCTGTAAAGGTCACATTAACCTTGGGTACAACGCATACTGTAAGCACCAACATTTGAATTTCCCAGATAAATCAGTCTTTTCTATAGTTTGTAGCTCCTTTTCCGCTTGCTGCTGTATTTCCGCTCCCTTACTTCTGTCATTAAATGCACCCTTGTACCATCATCTTAAACTCTTCACTGGCTCTTCTTTAACAGTTGGTATCATATCACCTCCTATCTTATACCAAACTTTTTTCTGTTTGCCTTTCACATATGTAACACTTCTGGATTTCTTCGCTTTGAATTTCATTCTTGACCACAGAATCAATTCATCCAATCAAAGAACTTCCTCCATCCCTTCAACACTTTCTGATTTAACTGTCACATCATCCATAAATGCTTTAAGTGGTGTATCCACTAGTGTATTTCTGCAATCTGTTGCTCCAAATATCATTTCCATAAGTACAAGTACAAATAAGATGACATAAATTGTGCAACCTGCAGCAATTCCACACTTCTAAACTTTGCCAATTAGTTGTAAAACTTCCGGTTGTAAATCTCATTTTGAATTGGTCATAATATTTCATTATCCTCCTTTGCACTGCTTTAAGAATACAAATAACAGATATTTGTGTAATCTTTTAAATGTGATTTGTTCCAAATGAATTACAGTCTTGTGTACAGATATTATCGGATTGTATGTCGTTTCAACCCGTAAAATAGGGTGTAAAAAGAAAGGAATCAATTATTTATTTGTTATACTTTTACAGCTTGAATGTTTCCGATTGTGATTTATGGAACAAACCGGAAATGGCCGAAGTAGTTTTTGGTAAAACTATACCTTTTAACTCATCGTATTTTATTGATGAATAGAAATGTAGGTTTTTTTTGTTGTTTTGACTGAGAGAAGCCATTGTCCGTAGAGGCTAGTACGAGTAAGATGGGGATGAGGGTTAGGGTAGAGATTTCCAAACGAGCTGGGCTCGTTCTTTTATCTTTGGTTAGATAGAAAAACTAGTGCGCTCGGGTGTTAATTTGGGTATCGTTTATGGCGGTGTTCGGACGTAGAGGAACAAAGGCATTCTCAGACATTTTTAAGGTGGGTCTGTTTCCGTATAGACTTAGGGTGGTAGGGTTTCAGTGATTTTTTGGAGGTGTGGGAGCTTTTCTAAAGTTATCGTCTGCATCTGTTGGCAAATTCCGTAATTCGTCGGCGAAAGTCGGAAATCTCTGTTAAATTCTGAGATTACTATTCTGCACAAGTACCGAAAATTATGTAATTCATTCTTAACACGGAGAGTAATTTACTCTAACCTTGAGACAGAGGAAAAAATGAAAAAAAAAACACGGCCATTTCCGTTCTGTATCGTAAATCGCAATCGGAAACATTCAGGCCTATATGAATCCCCAGCTGTAGAAAAACCTTATTTTATAAGTTGAATAAGCTAAAGAAAAAGAAGCATGATTTGTATAATTAAAAAAATGATAAAATCAATGTCCCCTTTTTAGTGTTGGTACAGATTTTGAATCAGAAACAAACGACTTTTCGTTCAGCTTTTTCCGACTGTTTATGCAAACAGCCAGACGATGCCGAAGCGCTTATCCAATCAGAAGGCGATAAAAGCAGACAAGTAAATTGATTAAATCGTAAATTTCAACATAGAAAATAAAAGGGTGAAAACCAAAAACAAAAAAAAAACAATAATAAAAACTGTTACCAAAGGCAATAAAAATAATTTAGGATAAGGATAAATAAAAACGGTTCGGTTTTTGTCTGGTTCAAAAGCTGGACAAGTACAAAAACAATTGTAAATTTAACTTTCTCGTGAAAAAATATAACAGTTGTGTCATTAATTTTCTTCGTAAAAAAATAAATAATTTTTCATAAGAATAAACATACAGTGAGTGTTTTTGCTTGCTTTGAACGTTGTTTCATCATGGTTTTCTGTTGGAACGCAACCTCATTTTGATTTTAACGCCGGTTCGTTTTCATTCAGCAGTTTATGTAAATCTGCGTCGGCAAAAGTCAGCTTTGACTTGTTCAAAATCTCTACCAGTAACCCCATTTTTTCCATCGCTAGAAATAAAACAAAAGTTATAAACACTCGAAGTTTTATTTGAAATCGACATTTTACGAGGATGAGAAAATAAATCATACGGTTTTCTGGGTTACATAAAAGGAAAAAAAAAAACTCAGACTGTCGCTTCTCCCTTTCTTTATTTCTCGAAATACATTACAATAGTGACGCGGTTGAATAATACTTATTTTTTTAAATTCGGTTTAGAGAAGTTTTATGTTTTCCAAATTGGCCGCCAGATTCGTTTGATAGGCTACGAGTCACAGTGTCGAAATATCGAAACTCAATAGTCTGTCGTTTAAATTCCTTACCATAAAATATAGAGCCAAAAAGGTAGGAAAAAAGATCGTTTCAGATAGAATAAAAACGCACTGCTAATATACCTATATATAAATGAGATAAATAAACTACTTATTCCGTATTTTACATAACTTTAAGATTAAAATACTTAGAAGCCCCCACACTCGAGTCGGCCAGTTCCCTTAGGCGTAGCGATAACAAGGGAAGAAATGCCAATCCCTTTTGAGATTCGTCTTTGAAGATAACAGGTCGCTTCGCCCATCGTTCGTTTTTCACCTCGTTCAGTCAGCTGTATATCATAGAAGTTTTTCTTTAGCCCTTAAAAGTGCCATATATTTAGTTTTTAATCGAGATTTGAATATAAAGTAATTTATAGATTTTTGTTTTTTTGATAGAAAATATATTCAATATTTATACTTGTATATTTTGGCTATCGCATTCCTTATTCGATGTGGTTTTGAGAAAACCTTTTTTTTTTTTAGTTCACATGTGTCTGGTGTCGCTATCATATCTATGTTTCTTTGTCGCATTTTATGTATTGTTTGTTTGTAAAATAATGTAGCCTTTTATTTTGATGTACATTTGATCTAATATTTATGTCAATTTTTTCGTCCATTGCAGTTTTCACAGCTGCACATGTGCATTGAAAATAAACTTTCATATCAACATATCTCACGCAGTTTTGTAAGTTCTCTCACGCGAAACAAGGGGCTAGAGATCACAGGCAGTATAAACTCTTCAGAGTCACTTACTTTTAAACTACGTAGAAATCAACGTGACTTTCATTTTTTAAAATCTATAGTTACTAACATAAACTCTAAGAGTTTTATCTGAAATCATTTTAAACAAACGGAAGAATACGTAAACGACGTAGAAATTTTTAAACAGTCGATTCGTGAATCGAAAATGATTTCATGCTATTATTAAAGTTTATGGTCCACAAAAAAGTTATTTATCTTTTTGCTCCGAAGCAAAGAAAGTTGTATTTTGACCGTGAATTTATTTATTTATCAGTAATCTAATAATACATAATTATAATAGGGAGGTACAGAATAGTTAGCAAAGCCCCCCTGGTTATGCAAAGGATGGCTTACTAAATAATAACCTTATTATTTAGAAACCCATTTTTAACAGGGGAGGTGACGGTGGTTAAATGGTTATCGACACGGACTGATGACCTGGTTGTTCCATGTTCGAATCCAGTCGATTCCACAGTACTACTTTATCCGATGTTTATTTTACACTTTACCCGATGTTTTTTCCAAAACTCCAGACTCTAAATTTAGGAACAATTAACTACAAGAGGGATAATTCTTTTGTAAAGTATACAAGAAAGAAAAATGTATTTTTCTCACTTTTATTTCACAAATACTTGATTTTGTAACTTTATTTTACGTTTAAATTTGACAGTGAAAATGTTCAAGCAAAAATACTTGCCATTTACTCATCGCTTATTTAGTATAAGTATAAATATAAGTATAAATAGAATAAACTATATTTATTTTTTGGTTTCTTAAATTTTAAATTCAATAAAACCTCTAAAATGTCGATGAATGTTATTTGTTTAGTGATGAGAAATAATTAATAATTATTTATATTCGCTTGCATTTTTCATTGATTAAAAAATATTTGTATCTTTTAATTACAATTTGACACTGCTTTTTTGAGTTGAGTTGGCGTACAGAAAGAGGGTAATTTGAGAAACCCTGTGTAGACGGACGCTTCAGCTACTAGTGACTATACTGCTAACTAATAAACAGACTGAAGTCGCAAAATATCAATAAAACTAAAAAGAAATATTTCTTATCATTCAATTAAATATACTGATAAATGAAGATGTTGAAAAAAACATTATCTGAAATATTTATAGGTGTCAATTTTCAGAGAAAGATGTGTAAGTGTCAGTAAATATATATTGTTTAGCTCATGCAAGATAAGGTTATTTTTTTTTTTAATTCAGAGCCCCGTGTAGATTTCATAAAATTCACAATCCCGTGTAGATTTAATAAAATTCACAACCCCGCGTAGATTTAATAAAATTCACAACCCCGTGTAAATTTCATAAAATTCACAACCCCGTGTAAATTTCATAAAATTCAGAACCCTTTATAGATTTAATAAAATTCAGAACCCCGTGTAAATTTCATAAAACTCACAACCCCGTATAGATTTAATAAAATTCACAATCCCGTGTAGATTTCATAAAATTCACAACCCCGTGTAGATTTAATAAAATTCAGAACCCCGTGTAGATTTCATAAAATTCAGAACCCCGTGTAAATGTCATAAAATTCACAACCCCGTGTAGATTTAATAAAATTCACAACCCCGTGTAGATTTAATAAAATTCACAACCTCGTGTAGATTTAATAAAATTCACAACCCATGTATTTGATTAATTATTTTGTCGTATGTTTCGTCGATTTCCATTGGTTGATGCTGAGCGTCCATGTCACATATAGTTTGTTTTTCTGTCAGATTATTTAGTTTGCAATGTTTATACAGTGCGTAGCGCGATGCGCAATCGAGGAGGGGACAATATTTATTTTTAGAAATGCTTGGGTTGCAGGTGGAACGGGTCTGATACCTTAAAACTCGAAGCCTGTTCATCACTAATGGGCGACCTCTAAGATGTATTTTACGATTGTTATACGATACATTTCTGTTTGAGAAGTTTGAAAATGTTTAGACGTGACTTTCAAAGTTTTATTGACAATGTATCACCACGCGAGAAAAGTACTCCCCCCCCCGAGAAAAAATAGTTCTTGTGAGCAAATGTATCTAATATTTTCTAACATCCAGTTTAATATTTTCATTTACTAATGTTCATTGAATCAGAAATCGCGGACTAATATTATATGTTTAAGAAAATCATTGCTTTTCTTTTCGCCCCTGTCAATAAAGTAAAGACAATGCTTTGGATACGTAATATTATTGTTCTTTTAAAAATTTTTTTTATCTACCCCAAACAAGACACATTGTCACTGAATCGTAAGGGGCTACTGTCGTAAGGGCCAGATTTATAGGGAGCAACCTGGTTAGAGAGTTGGGCAGCAAGATGTTTGTTCATATTGTATTTAAATTTATGCATGTTGGTATGATCGCGGGAGCAGGAAGAGATTTCCAAAGGTAAACGTCAGAGGAAAAGTTATTAAAGTAGAACAACTGCCGGTATCCACGAAATCTCTACAGTGAATAATGGGGCTTTTCTGTTAATCGGGTGGTTGAGGGTATTTTAATTTATGGGTACAAGTGCAGTAAGTTCATTGGAGTGCATTCCGTAGTAGTACTTATAAAACAAGCGCAGGGGTGCAGCACTGCGGTGATATGACAGGGTTTGGCAGACAGTGCGGGACCTATTGGGTTATAATTTCTTTCTGCTCCGGCCGAAGAGTGAGAGGCTTGAGATTGGTGCACGAGCCTACATGTGGCAACAATACTCCATGCACAGGTGAATAGTAGTTTTATAGAGATGTAGATTCATTTTGCTGAGTTATTTTTCGGATGAAATATCAAAACTTGACTCAAAAAGGATAAATTTGATTTATTTTTAACGCGTTTTGAATGTTTAGTTTTGAATTGTCTAGAAGAATACCCGTTCCAGGACGGATAAAGTTAATTCTCTGAACAGAACATTTTTGCATTACCTTTTTGTCTCTTTACGTAAACCAAGAACTAATGCTACTAAACGTTATGTCTAGAAACCATTATTCCAATTTTTATAGAAAATGTCTAAAATGTAAGGCTTAAGCTTAAGGTGTCTTAACACGGAATTGAAATTCAGAGAATCTTGATTAACTCGTGTCTAATGACCATGAATCAAATTTAATGTAAATCTGGTTTATTTGAATTTTCAAATATGAGGTTATGTCCATATTATGCCCCCTAAAAAACCCTTTAAACAGTTCGAAGAAACTGAAATTAGGGGAATATTTATTAATTAATGTCTCATACCTATTCAGAAATTTCACAAAAATCAGAGGTATCTAGGTTTTCACAAAAGGGTTTCCATCCCTATTTTGGTCACTTTACGTAAAACTAAATTAAACTAAATATAACCCACATTACGAAATATTACGCTTAGCAGCTGTGTTCTAAAATTCATAATGATTAGTTAATTAGTTTAGGAGTGAATCCTTTACATATAAACATATATACACACCTAACTTAATATAAATAGAAGTTCGTATTCAAAATGCTTAATTTATGTGAATCTTGACAAATCCTGTGTTTACAAAAATACCTTCAAGGATGTTCTTTGAAATACAGGCCAAACGAGAGATCGAAAGCAAACGTGAAGAAATATACAAGACTGGCAACAACAGATAGATTTTCCAAAAACTGCGCTTTTAAAAAATGTGGTCAATAAATAAACTTCCATCTTAAACTATTTGCCGAGACAGAAGCTAAAATAAACGAAACGCTTATTTATTTACAAAATAGAGTTTTTTTTTTACTATTTAACATACCTTTCCAAATGTAGAAACTTTTTTTTCGATGTGATGTCAAGATGAACTCTTATATTTCCTTTAAAAGTCTTACATATGGTTGTATTGTTTGCATTATTTGAACTACTGTTCTTATTTTGGAGTTTATTCTCGCAACTTTTCGGTCGATGTAACCCCCGACTTTCTTCAGATGCGTCTTGTAGAACTCGGGAATCTTTGCGATATTTCGAACGAAACCCTTTATTTAATCCACGGTGGTAGCATGCTCTCGTTCCGTCAACCATGACCGAATAGAAGTTTTAAGTAATTTCATTCGAAATTTCGTATAGATTCCCGAGTTCGACATAAACTTTCCCGAGTTCGATGTAAGGCCGAAACGTTGTGAGAATAACATCCAAGATGAGATCAGTAGTCCTTAATGATCCAAATAATTCAAATTATTAATCTTCATCTAAAAATCTTTGAAAAATCGTACAGACGTTAAATCGTTTTTTACTCTTGTGATAAATTGTCAGTTTACGATAAAAAATAACCGTACAGACCCAAAGGCAATGTGTATATACGATGTCTAACAAACGTTCGTATTTTCTTTTACTATTGGTTCACAGTTTATCAAGGGCCAAGAGCCACTCGAGGATAAGATTTAAGAGCCAAAAATGATTGCTAGAGGAAAGATGACGAGCACTATGGGAGTACTAACATTGATCAATGGTATGAACTGCGTTTGATTACCTATTAGGCTGTTGCTGACAAGAATTTGTTGACATTGGATTTTCAAATGACCAAGTTGTAATCAACAGGGAAGCAATCCTGCGGTAATGCGTTACAAAGATGAGAAGCTATTGGAAACAAAGCTCTGGCCATAGAAATTCCGCCTGACGAGTTCTTGCTATGAATGTCTTAGAAAGAGAAATCAAAGATTGGGGCTCAGTCAAACATAAATAACGGTAGAGCAGAGAAAGACTAGCAACGTCTCTTATGTCAAGCAAGTTTCGTAGGTGGGAGAATAGATTTCAAGTCGATTTTGTACTCTGTCAAGGCAAAAAAAGGGCTGTGTGTTGCACCTCCCCAGATATGGCAGCAGTACTCAACCTTAGGACGTATATAGGTAGAGGATCGCATCTGAAGTCAGGTACTTTCTGGAGCGGTAGAATGATCCAACCAGCAACCTTCCGGCAACTTTAACCACGCATTTGATATGCGTCTTTCATTTTAGATCTGGGGGTAAAGTAGGCCATAAGAGCTTATCAAAACAAGGGGTCGTTTCAAGGGGAGAGCCATTCATCGTCTTAACGAACCATATTTGTAATAATCTAATAATACTCAGCTGAACTTGAATATTGATAAGGAAATGTGAATATGACTGAGTAGATTTGAGATGAGACAGTCGTATTTTAACAAGTCATGTAAAATCTTGGTTCATCAACTTCTGACGTTTGGAGATAAAGAAAGAGCGAAATTTTATTTGACGAAATTATTTTTATTAGAAAGCTTATTTCATTGATAATCTCAATCAAATTATTAATGAAATAAGCTTCTAATAAAATAATTTTTAGAATGTGTCGAGTTTTCGAATGTCAAAAAACCCGACATGGTCTGTCAACCTCGACAGTGTGGTCGAGGTTTGGGAACGGAATCTTCAACATCAGCTCTTATTATTTTTAAATTTACGTTTGGAAATAAAACAATGCATTGTAAAATTGTTCAATTTTTGACAGAGTCTAAGTTCAATACCAATCTAGCCAAAAGTAGGGGTTCCCTAAACAAGAAAAAAATGCAAAAATATCGTGCACAAAAGTCAACAAATTACAACAAATAATAAAAATTCAGACAAATTCAGAAAATCATCAAATATATTCATAAAACCACTAAAATATTTAAAAAGTCACCAATAAATTAAAAAAAATCACTACATCAATGTAACGTTACTAGACAAATCAAGAAGTCACTACAAACTAGAAAGTCACTGAATAAATGAAAACGTTATTAAATAAAGGAAAAAGGAATTAAATAAATGATATAGCTATTAAATAAATTAAAAAGTCACTAAATAAATAAAAACGTCATCAAAAGTAAAGAAGTCACTAAAAATAAAAAGTAACTAACTAAATGAAAAACTTACTAAAAAATTACAAAAGTTTTTAAATAAATGAAAAATCACTAAATAAATGAAAAAATCACAAAAATGAAAAAGCAACTAAATAAATGAAAAAGTCACAAAAATGAAAAAGCAACTAAATAAATGAAAAAGTCACGAAAATGAAAAAGCAACTAAATAAATGAAAAAGTCACAAAAATGAAAAAGCAAATAAATAAATGAAAAAGTCACAAAAATGAAAAAGCAACTAAATAAATGAAAAGGTCACAAAAATGATAAAGTAATTAAATAAACGAATAAATAAATGAAAATATTAATAAACAAATTAAAAAGTTATTAAATAATTTTAAAATGTATATGAATAAATGAAAAGTAACTAACTAAATTAAAAAGCTACTAAATAAATAAAAAAGTAATCAAATAAATTAATAACTAAATAAATGCAAACGTTACCAAATAAATGAAGACGTTACAAAATAAGTGAAGAACGTTACTAACTAAACGAAAAAGTAAAAAGTAAATAAATAATTTTAAAATGAAATGAAAAACAAACAAACACTAATTAACAAGTAGTTAGGTAAATAAAAAATTACTAAATAAATAAAAAAAAGTTAGTGAATAAATAATAAAGTAAATAAATTAATAAAAGAAGTAACTAAATAATCCTAACAGTCAGTAAACAAATGAAAACATCACAGAAAAATAAACAGGTTATTAAAAATGGAAAGGTCAGTAAACAAATGAAAACATCACACAAAAATAAACAGGTTATTAAAAATGGAAAGGTCAGTAAACAAATGAAAACATCACACAAAAATAAAAAGTTATTAAAAATAGAAAGGTCAGTGAACAAATGAAAACATGACACAAAAATAAAAAGTTATTAAAAATGGAAAGGTCAGTAAACAAATGAACACATCACACAAAAATAAAAAGTTATTAAAAATGGAAAGGTCAGTAAACAAATGAACACATCACACAAAAATAAAAAGTTATTAAAAATGGAAAGGTCAGTAAATAAATGAAAATATCAGCGAAAAATGAAAAACTTACTAAAGATGAAAAAGTAAATAAATTAATTAAAACGTGACTAAATTTTTTTTTTAAATAAACAAAATAAATTAAAAAGTTAATAAATGAATAAAAACGTTATCTAAATGAAAAAGTCATGTAATAAATGAATAAGTAACTAAACAAAAAGGAAAAGTTACTAATCAAATAAAAAATCACTGAATACATAAAAAAGTTACTCATAATATAGAACATACCAAACTAATAAAAAACGACGCTAAATAAATAAAATATAAATAATAAATGTAAGTAAATAAATAGCAATTTAGTAAATAGATAAATTAAAAAGTTACTGAATAAATAAAAAAAGTAACTAAATGAATTAAAATAAATAAATTAAAAAGTATCAAAATAAATAAAAAGTTACTTAATGAATGAAAATTTATGAAATGAATTTTTACAAAAGTAGGTAAATAAACGAAAATGTTACTAAATTATTTTAAAACCAACAAAATAAATGCTAAAGTTAGTAAATGAATTAAAACGTTACTTAGTAAATAAAAAGTAATTAAACAAAAAGGAAAAGTCACTAAATAAATAAAAAAGTAACTAAATAAATGAAAAAGTAACCGAATAAATGGAAAAATGAAACTAAATAAATGCAAATACACCAAATAAATAAAAAGTATCTAAATAAATTAAGAGTGGCTGAATAAATGAAAAGGTTACTAAAAATTAGTAAATATGAACAAGTAAGTAAATGAATGAATGTTACTTAATAAATGAAAAAATAGTAAAATAAATTAAAAAGTTACTAAATGAATCAAAATGTAACTAAAAGTGACAGATAAACAGAAAATGTTATTTTATATGGAAGCGTGACCGACTGACGCTTGGACGAACCGGAAATAATTTACGTCCATTCAATCTGATATACAGACGCAGCTAGTTTTGGAGGTACCGTTTTTTTGTGCATCCATATGTTTTTATTCGAGTTTTAGCCGCAACGTCACTTAACATCATTATATATCGTGTTTCGTTGATAACAAGTCTAATTTACTCTAACTCCCTCTCTCCCTTCGCCTCCCTAGCGTTTAGACCTGGGATCGCGATATTTTGCCTCCAGTATGGTTTCTCTCAAATATTTCCTTTTTTTTTTGCAACATAAAAGAAAAAAAAGAACAGCCCGAAAATTCGGTTTTAGCTCGAAAATCGGGGTCGTTCCTTATCTTTTTGTTATGTTTATTTCTTTTCCGACTTCCGAGAATCCGCCCAAAGAATTCCAAGTTTTCCCAAATCCCTGAAGAGTTTTCGCTTAACCTTCGAATCAAGAACATTATCTCTTTTTCTATTTTCATTATCGATTCATATCTTTGTATCAATAACGACCGAATTCAATCAACGCAAACGGGGTGGGGTGGGGGGGGGGGCGGAAATGAATCCTTACTTGATTATAAAACTTGTTGTCGTGTTTGCCAAAATCGAGAGAACATCTGGCTAAATTTGATTACGACGACACCGGTAAATTACCTTGCGTGGCTTTTGCGTTAGTTGAACGCAAATAATTCGATTATTTTAAAGGCGACGACGTTTTTTTGCATTCTGAAACCGGAAAAAGAGTTTGATTTTCTGGATTTATTTGTTTTCTCGTCGGTAGTTTCGATTTGAAACAGAAAAGAACAACCGTTTGAAAGACGAGATACATAACAGACAAAAATACCATTAAAAATCATTTATTTTGCAACTTTAACTTTAGTTGATGATACTAGTTGAAAGCCGCTCCTTGAGAGGTGTTGGTACACTACCTGCGTATGCCAATATCCATCTTTACCTATCTTCTACAACTTTATAGCTAGTACGAAGAAAAAATATTTGTGAAACTTCGTGGAAGAAAATACGCCCCTTCGTATTTGCACGAGAGAGTAAGTAACTACGATTAATGTATTTCTGTATTGTTTTATTGGCAAAAACATTAGAAATTAATTATTTTTTAAGCATAAATAATTCTCTTTGGATACCATCTATGTCTACTTTTTCTCGCTTAGATTAAAAGAAAATTTATCTAATACTTTTTTATGTTATTATTTTATGTCAATTTCTTTAAATTTGTAAAACATGTTTCCAGTTAAAAAGAATTCTTTAGAATTACGTGAGATTCGAACTCGGGTATTGAAATCGTAAAACTTACTGCCTTAGTAATGTGTACTCTGCCTATTCCTTTTTTGTCAACCAATCACATGTTTTCATTATGTACGAACAGACAAACGTTAAGCACCATAGCTTTTTTTTTTATAATATATATAGATTGTTGATATTCTAAACCACTGGTCCACCTACATAATCAGTCGAACGAAATTCCAAATAACTTTTTAATAGTATATAGTTTGGTATTGACAGATTTCAGCAGAAAAAATCCATAAAACACATAAAAAATAATTTAAATGCCTTCATTTTAGTAAAATGTTTGGTTTATTCGAGAAAAATATTCAAAAGCTTAGCCGTCAAAAATGAAAATTAGTTTTACTTGCTCAAACCATTAAAAAAAGTATTCTTTCAAGATCGGCTCTGTTGATAAGAACTTGTAGCGTGGATTCTGGCTTGGATAAGTTATAGACGACGATCGCGTCTTCGAAATCTACCAAGACCCATGACAACAACTAAAACGTCATGAGTAGAGACGTGTACAGAAATCTATGCTATGAATCAAAGAAGACAAAACATGGTTAGAGAACGAAATGTATTTATATATTAATAAATTTAAAATAGTATTAAAGATATTTTCTGTGAGAGAATTGTTCGTGTCTGAGTTGGAAAAGGTCTTGTTGTTGAATGTTCAAAATGAGAAAAAAGCATGAGTGCTAGAATTATGTATGTCTATATATTAGTTTTCCGACAGTGTGAATATGTGTGTAACAGAGCGTGTAAGTTCAATAGGCAGTGTATGCATATGCTGCCCATTGTTTCTCTCTTTTTTTATTATTTTTCTTTTCATTCATTTGCTGGGGACCGGGCATTCTTCCAAATGCCATACGATCACCCGCTATTTAAAGACTCCAACCGATAGCTCTTTTCTATGATTCTGGCTGTTCCCTTGCGTGCAGTTGTTTGGATTTCTCTTGCACTTGGTTCACCAGGTATACTTGCTAAATACATTTTCAAGTTCTTCTTCATGAGTCCAGTGGCTCCTATGATAACTGGAATCATGGAGATCTCTTTGAGGTTTCAGTTTCTTTTCATATCATACATTAGACCTTGATATTTTGTTATTTTCTCCCTTTCAGCTCTGTTTAGGCCCCCATCATTAGGGACACTGACCTCAACCAAAGTTGCCTCTCTCTCTCTTTGTCTTTTTAAAAAATGTTCTTATTTCTGTTTTCGTTAGCATAGGGACGGGGCATTCTTCCAAATGCCAGACTATCACCTGCTATTTAGAGGCTCCAACCGAGTGCTCTTTTAAGGATTTTGGCCGTTCCCTTAAGTGCAATTATTTGGATTTCTTTTGCACTTGGTTTGCCGGGAATACTTTCCAGATACTTTTTGAAATTTTTCTTCATGAGGCCTTTAGATACTATTATAACTGGGATAATGTTGATGTTTTTGAGGTTCCAGTTTCTCTTCATATCATACATTAGGCCTTGGTATTTTGTCACTTTCTCCCTCTCTGCTCTGTTTAAGCCACTGTCATTTGGAACACTCACCTCAATCAGTGTTGCCTCTCTTTCTGCCTTAGTTAATATGACTATGTCCGGTTTTACTGCTGCATTTTCCAGGTAGGTAGATGTAGGAATCACATAATCATAATGTATAGTATACTTATCGTTTCCCACAGTCCTCTCCGGTAGATGTTCCTAGGACTTAGTGCTACATTGGATGTTTAGATTTTTACAGATGTTCTAGTGTATGTATTTGCACACACCATCATGGCGCGTTGTGTAGCTGCCATTTGTGTGAATATGTGTGTGAGTAAGTTGAGACTGCCCAATTTGCTCTCCTCTTGCGAGGGAGCGAAGAGAGGATGCAGAGCGTAATGGCGTGTTGGCTTTCTGCCTTGTCTCTCGCTCACTCTCCATTGTCTTCTCTGTCCTGTTACTTTTTATACCCGGCAGTCGGATTCAGACGTAAATTTAATTTTTACGCGTGAAGAATGATTTCGCGTGCGGAAATATTTGTAAACACATTTCGTTACCGCTATTTTTGCATTTTTTGTATTTTTCTTCCCTGGAGTCGATTTAAAAAATCAATTTTTAGAGTTTAGTTTATATATATAGGATTGGAAGACATGTCAACCGTCTACACTCGTCCATTACTGGCAAAAATGAAAGCACCATTTTTCGACTTCTCTAGAATTCAATGTCTGACCTAGATATTTCCCATATATATAGTAAATACGTTTAGTATCACTTCATTAGATTTTGTAAAATGTGTTACTTATCTTTGCTTAAAGCAACGCAAAACATATTGGCAAGCTATAGTTTGGACGCCATAGAAAGCAATACGTTTCCTTTCGGCCTATTCTTTTTTAAGAACGCGTTTAAAAGATAATTAAGTACGGAATACCAGGAATATAAAAAATATGAAAAATTGTCTTTGTTTTAGAACTAATTATTCTCGACCTTATGCAATTATTAATGGTTCAGAAATATATTCTTTCGTTTATTTTTTATTTTTACATTTACGTAACTTAGTAGTGTAAAATATCTTCCTCCTTGTTTACTTGTAATAAGAACACAGAAAGGAAAATAAATAATGAAATAAACTAACGAACTGAAGAATTTGCACATTGAATTTAGGTGCTAATCTGGACATGTGCGAATCTTCTACAAGAAATGAAAGAAAAAAAATCATGTCATAAAATAATGAACGAATCAAAGTGTGATCTTTGCGTGCATTATTTTCATACAAGTTTTTAAGAGATAATATAATTAGGAAATCCATGACGACTATGCGAGGAAGATTACATGCTGCAAAATGATTATCTTCTGTATATATATATATATATATATATATATATATATATATATATATATATATATATATATGAAGCAATCCAACAAAAGATATAAGCGTCAACTAATATCTTATAATTAGTGAAACATCCGGATAAAAAACTGAAGCTCAATATACTGCATTAATATTATAATATAAAATGAAGTAATAAAATAAGGTGTCAATCAAATTTTATTAGAATTCAAAGTTCATGCAAAGCATCCTTAAGTCCTTAGCTCATGAGTTTTCAAAGATAATTCTTCTCTTCAGAGGACCATTACCGCAGTTATACTACTACAGGCAATAAAATTACGCTTTGAAAATATATAAAATTATATACACAAATACATAAAAATACATAACATCAAACATATCAATAAATAAATCAATCAAAATAATACAATTGATTTATTTATCATTAACATTGAATATGGACACATTTCGCGACTGGATAACTTTGCCGGCCCCTTCAATTTCACGTATTTGGACTGCTGTTTGTATCTTGGAGTAATGTCCTTCCTGATTATGCTTCTCAACTTGTATGACCTGGATGGACTGTATGGATTCAACAAAAGTATGTTTTTGGATTGATATGTTTGATGTTATGTATTTTTATGTATTTGTGTATATAATTTTATATATTTTCAAAGCGTAATTTTATTGCCTGTATATATATATATGAGAAAGTTTGTTTGTTATAGAAATCGATATATTAACAGTTAAAAAATTCAGATAATTTGATTTCTACAATCTACTTCCAATTTTTTTCTAAACGACCTTTAATGCCAAAATGCAAATGGATGCTTGCTTCATAAGTACTTTCTTTTCTCAATTAGTATTTTAAAATCAATTACTAACTACCCTAAGAATACACCATTTATTTACATATCGGAGAGTACGTAAACGTACTTTATCTTGACATCACGCTATTTTCCGTATTTGTTAATAAATGATATTTGCTCTGAGAAAATAATTTATTTTAATATTTTCATTTTCTTTATTCTTTGAGTCATACACATTTCTTCATGACAGGGTTATTTTACAACATGTTGTCATAACATTTTCGTTGTATCACAGCTCTTCAGAGCGACTACAAAGGCAAGTGCTTGAAGCTGAGATTGAAACTCGAACTTTTTTAATTACTATCTTTCAAGAAATTTCATGACACGATTCAAATTTTCATCCGATTCTATCTGGAGTTATTAATCTTCAATTATAAATTCATATTATCGCTTACCAAGGATGAAATTTAAAACAAAGACTTATACAAAGATCAAACAAGCTTTCTTGAAAAAAATTTACGAAGAATACAATTGTGGTAATAATTTTGTATTATATTTTTTTTGAATATTGTGGGATCAGCATTCCCACTGGATATCCATAAACAGTAAAAATGGTGTCTTATTTTTTGAATTTCTAAAATAAATTAAAATAAATGGGGTTCAGGGTTAAGAGTAGAAGCACACGAGATTCTCATTACTTCCAGGGCAACGCCGGAGTCAAAGTCAGAAATTGTAAAGGAGCAATTGAAATCTTGACACTGTAAAATAGCTGATAAATCTAGGCACACAAAACACCCGGATGTATATGTCGCAACGAATTCAACAAAATTATATCCACCTGATTTAGATAGACAAAACGTTTCTCACAAAAGCATTCATGCTAATTTAATTTTTGATCTTCCGTATAAAATAATGTCTATCATATGTGTAGTTTAAGGTGATAGGAACGATGAATAACGGTCGCCCACGCTGATCAAAGGGTCGCCGATTTGTGTGCCGTGTCTGCGGTGTAAACGGTGACAGTAGCTATTTGTAACATCCGGGACAGCGAGGTGAACCGAGTCTTGTTATGCAAATGATTTGTTTGGAAATGTATAATCAGTTGTAGACAGACATCCTGGGCAGCGAAGTGAGTCGCGACCGCTTATATAAATGATTTGTTTGAGATTGAAAAATAAAAGCAGGCATCATTGGCCATTTGGAAATTGTCTCGGCGACTAGTTTACCGCTTAGTTCGTTGATGCCCGTTATGATAGCTGGCGTTTTATTCGAGGCGATGGACATTCCTTTAAATTGTGTAGCCTTAGTACGTTGGTCTGTTGGAGTTTGAGATGTTTGCGTTTCTATAGGCCACGTTCACTGTTCCGTGAGAGACAGGGTACAGTACCTTAATAAAGTTTTATTTATTTATTTATTTTTAAAACTTTTGTTCGCCCCAAACGAGGAACATTGCTACTGTTAGGTACGATGGCAGATTTATAGGAGGCAACCTGGTTGGAGAGTTGGGCAGCATGATTTTTTTTTATATTACACTTAAATTTCTGTATATTGGTACGCCTAGTAAAACAGTAAGCATGGAAGGCATTTCAAAGGCAAACGGTCCGAGGAGAAAAGCTATTAGAATAGAAAATATTACGGCATCTAACGACTTCTGCAGTGATGCTTTGGAATTTTGATGCGAGTCGGATGATTTAGGGACATTTACATTGAGGGGCTAATAGTGCAGTAAGTTCATCAGAGCACATTCTGTGTCAGTACTTGTAAAAAAAAGCATAGGGATGCATCAACGCGGCGATGCGACGGGGCCTAGTGCTTGGCAGACAGTCCGAGACCTATTAGGTTATAAATTCTTTTTGCACGAGGTTAATGGCTGGTTCACCAGACCAGATGTGGCAACAGTACTCAATGCACTGGTTAAGCGCGGCTTTATAGATAGATAAAGGATACTGGTTGGTGTGAGAGGTTTTCTAGCCCAGTAGAGGGAGCCTATCTTCTTTGCGGCAGACTTGGCAGTAAGTTCATGCGACAAGATGCGAACATTAACATCAAATAATAAGAAATGTTCTTAATCAAAATTAGCATTACTCTTTCGATTTCTTATCTTTCTGGTACATATTAAAATCTTTAAAAGAATATATATTTAATAATTGGCAAACGAAAGAATTTCTAAATTGTACTAAAAAAAATAATTCATGTTTTAATAATCATTGTATTGTTTTGTAGAATCGTAATCATATAATGTATTTAATTTAATTGTGAAAACACTTAATATAGTTAATATAGTATTATTAGTAACGTACAAACTAACAGCATTTACTTTTCCTTGCAAGTAGTTTCATAAAATTGCCCCAAATAAATCGAATAACGGCGGCTTGAACGTCTACGGGCACTAATGATGAGACAGAAAACATCAGACTGACGAGTAACTTTCATACGCGTCGGAGAGATAGAAAGACAAACATATCGATAGATCGCCACGCTAAACCAAACCACACTGTGCGCGTTGCCTCTCAAAGGGGACAGCGCTACAGACACGTCTTTCCTGCTTGAAATATCGCCAGAGACAGAATATCATTACCCGGAAATGAAGTGGTTTCGCGACTTCCGTCTAGCGTCACTTCCGACCCTTAAAAGTGTCACTCAAACTTGTTCATTCAAACACGGCCTTCATTATATAACAGATAGCACGAATATGAAACCACTGAACCTAGCTGGGTGGAATGTAGGCACACTATTAGATAAAACTACACTGGAACGGGTAGGCAAACCATATATGGCAGATCTCCCAAATACGGACGAATCTTAGATGGGTAAGACATCCGTTGAGAACAGAACCTGACCGACTACCGATTTAAGTGTTGTATTTTCAACTGTGTGAATAAAGTCGGACTCAAGGAAGGCAAAGACTAAGATTAAACGATGCAGCGAAAAGAAACTTGAAATGAAGAAATATCAACATCAGGGATTAACAAGATCATACGAAAGACAGTCAGGTGAAGAAGTGTTGCATTATCTCCCCTCGAATGGGGGGTATAATGTTTCGTATTTCACGATCAAATAAAATATATATTTGTTATCGAATGCGAATCAACAAATAATAAGAGAACAATTAAATCATACCTCGCGTCTTCAACTCTCAATCACGGAGGTCCCCCGAGACTGAGAATACGTCATCCAAGATTGTCTCTCGTGGTCGTCCCCGAATGGCTACCTCTCCGTGTGGGTGCATTCTCGCTCTGCAATCAAAATTGGCACAACAAAACAAAGAAAAAAACTAGATTCCGAATGTAGAGAAGGACCGTTTTATTATGTTTATGACGCTGCCTTCTCTGCTAGTGGTGGGGAGAAGAAATATCGAGGCTACAGATTTCTGGGGCCTGGAACCGTCGTTTATAATCGATTCTTAAGTCATTTCTTATCACGTCTCGTCGCTTCTAGAAGACGTACACTTACTATTTAACAGAAGTATGATATTGTTTTTTTCTTTGTTGTAAGCTTCGTATCCTCGTCGAAATTGTTGTATCCTTCGAAAGGGGGTACAATTAAGGTGGTAATTCACGTAGAAAAGGAATAGCCGATGTGATATTAGAATAAAAGAAGGAAAGGTGTATTACCACGGAGGGTACAATAAAGGATGGGCAGATATTAGTGAGGAATCACTAAGGTCCTAAGCAAAGGGCAATGCTCAGTACAGCGTTACTGAATATATAGTCATCTATGGAAAAGTCCACATAGGAAAAAGGGATTAAAAGTTGTCTATGACAACAGTTTTCATGAACCGGGCATCGTCACTTCGACGTTTACATATTATATACATTTTTAACGATGGTTATTTTTATAAACATCTATAGAATTTTTTTTCAAACTGAAAACCATGTTCCTGAGGGATATTGCAATTTTTTTTTTTGCAGAAATAATATCTCCAGAAGTTTTATTTATAGAATTGCAGGCGTAACTTATTACTGCCCTAAAATGGCGGTTAAAATTAAACCTCAAAGAAAAAACTTCCAAACTCGTAGAAAATCAAATGTTATTATCGATTTTTATTTCTTTTATCAGAATAACAAGAGAGTGGAGAAAAATCGATGATTTATTTAGAGACTTTTCGTAGACTTTTCGTAGAACTTGAGATATTTACGTTGCTTTACTACGAAAAAGTGGATTGCATCCGTAATGTGTGTCGGCACGTAAGAATTAACATTATAAAACTATTGCACACTATCCGTCAAAAACGATTGAGAAATTATCCTTCGCACTAATATTTATATAAAATCATAGAATTACATTAATAATAAAAAATATTCACATATAATGATACATTCGGTGATACCTGGTGTGGTATTTGTCCTGGGTGGGCACTCGTCTTCCGTCGAACATGGAAGTTTCTAAAGAACGATCAACTTCAAATGTGATCATCAGACGCATGTATATCCCGGTCAGAGAGATGACGTACAGCGCATAGTATTCCCAAATGGTTACCCATGTGATACTGACCAGGCTCAACGTAGCTTAGCTTCTGCAACCTTATGAGAACCGGTGTGGCAACGTGATTATTTTCATATTTAAATGAGTATTATCATTTTTGATGACCTAAAGAAAAATCACATATCGTTGACTTATTTTAGAGTGCAATTTTTTTTTTCGAATTCATTTCAGACGGCGTGGTTTGTCTGACTTGCTAGTTGGTTTCAATTGTAAGTATTTCTAATGCTTTTTTTAAAAGAATTTCCATAGGAAACCTTCCTATAACTAACCACATGCAGTCCATACCATCGATCAATGTTAGTACTTCCATAGTCTTCCTCATCTTTCAGCTGATAATTATTCCATCTCATTAACCTTTATCCTCGAGTGGTACTTGGCCTGGATAAGGTGTGACCCGATAGTAAAATGAAATAAGCATATTAATGAGTAATGGCTTAGTACAATGAAAATATTGCGGGAAATTTTTGCTAGACGAGTTAGATGATATTTGAATGCAGTACAGCGAAGCGGCCAATGAATATACCAAAAATATGGCGTCTCATGTGACTGCAACTTTTTCAGACAGTAAAAGAAAAATAATCATTATTTCACTAATTAATTTTTCTGTAACATCCACCACAACAATCTAATAATGATTATATATATATATATATATATATATATATATATATATATATATATATATATATATATATAGTAAGTGGGTAATAAAAAATAGAAAAACGAAAGAAATAGAAGGCAGGTAATAAAAATGATAAAAAAGATAGAAACTAATTGATAGAGTTAACAAGTAAAGAATGTAACCCGATACTAAATTATAATAATATCTCATCCCCCCAAAAATTAACTTAAAGGAATTGTTTTCCAAATTCATCTCACTTCTCTGTCTTCTTTGGTCTGAAGAGGTAGACTCTCTGGGAAGAGTACAACCGAAACATGTATGCACATATGTAACCAATAATGTTTGTATAAATAAAAATGTATACTATATATATATATATATATATATATATATATATATATATATATATACCCTATCCCGCCACCTCACCATGTATCTTGTAAACTTTAGCTCAATTTACCAACATCTACAAAAATATAACTGTCCTCCCTCTTATTTAAGACAAATTCTAGTAAATAACACTAAAATTATGCATTCCGAAACTGTTTTTAAAAGATTAAAAATACTGGATGTTATCTACATAAAAACACAACAACCTAAAATTAATAACATCACATATGAAACCAGTGGTAGCCTTTTAAAATGCTTAACGTAATACGATTTTGTTCTGTTATGTATGCATCCAGCGGGTCTAAATTTAAATCGTCAACGACTTCCTGGAAGAATGCGAAAACGTTCTCTGTGCGTTTCCCCGCCGTCTTTTTAAAATTATCTTCTTTCTCCGACTTTTTCGTTCATTTGCTTTTGACACCTGAGGATGATTCGACGAAGAATGGAAAACGTTCGTGAAACCTGTGAAACCTATGGAACATTTATTAAGTATTTGTATCACTTTAAACTAACAAAAAAAAAAATGGAAGTTTATAATAAAAAAGAAGAAAAAAAATCGGTTTCGATTTATTTTTATTTTTTTTAAAAAATTGATATCGCATCTTTAATGCTTCAAAAGGTATTTATTTTACCTATTCCTTATTAAATTTAACAATAGATGCTTCTTAAAAAACATATGAACCTTAAAACACTTTATATATATATATATATATATATATATATATCAGTGTCGAGATTGTTGTTGTGGATATTGCAGAAAAATGAATTAGTGAAATTATTGAAATATATATATATATATATATATATATATATATATATATATATATATATATTTATAATATTTTCAAATTAACCCATATACGCATGTGTTTAATGCCAAAGCTGCAAGGCGGAGCCAATCCCTGCCATTCATACGGTTTGACCGCCAATATGAAAGTCATATTTGACTCGGTAGTCGGAGAGCGTACCAATGTGTCTACCCCGCATTCCGTAGAAATGGGAGAGTAAATTAACGTTGAATTAGAATATTCAGCGGTCATTTTCACTACATCATTTATATATATTTCAGTATGTAATTCAACAGTGCTCCATACGCGAGTAAAGTTTAGTAATCGTAGTATAAAAATATGCTTAAATAATCTATTCAATTAGCTTGATGATTTCCGTCGAGAATGAAACAGAAACCTTTCTGTATAGCTTACCTACAATAAGTATATTTCTATAGTAGGACTATCTATGTAATGAAAAATTCAATTTTTCTTTAAATAACTAATGTTTATATAATGTTATATATATATATATATTAATTTTTTTACGTACATAAAAGTAATCCATGGACACGTGTTTCTGGCTCACAGCCGTCATCAGCATGACTAACTTACACAGAGATCGAACCACTGGGCCAAGACGCTCTGTGTAGAAATATGTACGATTTTTATCACCCAAGTATGTAATGGCTTCTATGTAATAATTTTTTTATAGGTGATTTTCAGCTCGTTGTCTTTTAGCTTACTATTATTTTTAATTGTTTCACTTCCTAAGTGCTTAAGATGCAGAAAAACTGCATTATTAGTCGGCCTCATTTCAAAGGTCGTATTTTTTGTTTTTGACACATATATATTTCTACACAGAGTGTCTTGGCCCAGTAGAACGCTGGACTATAGACATCAACATCGGGCATCGATCTCTGTGTAAGTTAGCCATGCTGATGACGGCTGTGAGCCAGAAACACGTGTCCATGGATTACTTTTATGTACGTAAAACATTAATATATATATCAAAAAAAAAAATACGACCTTTGAAAAGAGGCCGACTAATAATGCAGTTAAATATTAAATTAAATATAATAGTAAGCTCAATAACAACGAGCTGAAAATCACCTATAAAAAATGATTACATAGAAACCATTATATATATATATATATATATATATATATATATATATATATATATATATATATATATATATATAATATTACCACAAAAGCGGCCACGCGCTATAAGTTCAAAATAAAAAAAATAACGTTGTCATTCTAACCACCCTGCGACGAAGTCTGAATATCGCACCTGCAACACCGAGGAGTTAATTAACTATCACAGAAAAACTAAGGCATTGCCTTTAAATTGATTCGGACTCTTTTCTTTGAAGAAGAATGTTTTATCATTCAAAATTAATAAGAAAAAGTAAAAATTACAAAAGAAACATTTAAATGATCTTTAATAAAATATTGCATCTCAAAACGTGATCTCCAAAGGCATTTGTTTCTCTATTTTCAATTACATAAATTTCTTAAGATGCTTTGAAGAACTTATATATATATATATATATATATATATATATATATATATATATATATATATATATATATATATATATAATGAATGTTTTTTTTATTCAAACATGTACAAAGTCTGCTACATTGGCATGTCGATGTTATCGATCTACAGCTATCTCTTTCTTTCTCTTCTCCTTTCCCTTCTTTTCCTTTCCATCGGCCCCCTGCCCCAGCTTAGCGTTGAATAAAAATAAAAATATGAATTATTGAAAAATTAAACTTTTCTAACGGCCAATCTTTTTTAAAAATTGGTCACATGACTATTATCCTTCTTCTTTTTGCTTAACTCCATTCTTCCTGGGTTCCACCGACCGGGTTGGATCACAAAAAAAAACTTTCTGCCTGATGAGACCTCAGCTCTTGATAGCTGTAGATCGATAACATCGACATGCCAGTGTAGGAGACTTTGTACATGTTTGAATAAAAAAAAACATCCACAATACAGCTCTATATTTTTATTAAGCACTCTTTTATAAGCCCGGTTTGATTACCTTTGGATTTCTACCCTTTGGATTTCTACCCTGTGGATTTTACCCTACCTGGATTATATATATATATATATATATATATATATATATATATATATATATATATATATATATATTAATTTTAAACGTAGATAAAAGTAATCCATAGACACGTATTTCTGGCTCACGGTCGTCATCAGCATGGCTAACTTAGACAAAAATGGAACCTTCGATATTGATGTCTATAGTTCAGCGTCTTTACCACTTGGCCAAAACTCCCTGTCTAGAAATATGTACGATTTTTATCATCTAAATATTTAATGTACTTTTATATAATTATTTTTTGGTGATTGCAGCGTTCGTTGTTATTTTGCTTACTATTATTTCGATTGTCTCACTTTCCTAAGTGATTAAGATGCAGCAAGTTGCATTATTAGTCGCCCTTAATTTTATAAGACGTATTTTCGTTAATATATATATTTTGTTAATTTTATACGTACATAAAAGTAAATTATGGACACGTGTTTTTTGCTTTATATATATATATATATATATATATATATATATATATATATATATATCATCATCATCACACCAAAGACGTTTATCAAGTAACAAAAGAAAGAAATTGTTTATTCTTGTTTTTGATGAAAAAAAATGACTCAATACTGGTCACCTCTGATGATGGAATTTTATTCCGAAATTAATAAGATTAAAGTAAAAAAAATTAATCTTGCATTGTTAATGGCTTATATTTTCAATTTTATTAACACATCCAGCAATGCTTTAAATGAACGACCACCCCATATTATTTTATATATATATATATATATATATATATATATATATATATATATATATATATATATATATATATATATATATATATATATACGATTATTTATTTCTAAAGTGTATTTATTTAGTAAATCTTAGTGTAACCAGGTTAGAGACGGGCGTGTAAAAATAATGTTGATAACAGTAGTTTTCCACACATATCTAAAGTAATTATGACGTGAGACTAGTGGAAAATTCCACCAGAAGTTAACAGACTAAAGTTATGATTATGTCACAGGATATGACGTAATGAGAGGAAGTACATGGCAGAGAAGCGAAATCTATTCTGTTTTTCAATTTTGTGATGTCAAAGTGAGTAGACGTTATTTTCGAAGTCCACCACCCCTACAGGTGGGGATGGAAAATTACAGTATATGTACATTGTTGTAAATTGCTGTAAATTTCTGGGAGAAAATAAAATAATCTCCAGAAGCAAATAATAGCTTATTTGTTGGTCATAAATTCTTCTCATTAGTACAACCACCAGAAGGAAAGAGGAAAAATAAGCTGAGAGACGAAATATCCACAGAGCAAATGCGACGTGTCAAAAGAACAAGACTCCAGACAGAACACCGACCAGAGATATTAGTTGCAATCTCGCATCGAATAATACCCCAGCTATGTTACATTAGTATGAATTAAAAAATCAGTTGAAAAACTCTGCTAAAATTGTAACTCCATTCCATACAATTGTTTAATCTATGCCATAAAAATGCCAATAGAAAATATCTGAATGATGTAAATTAAAAAAAACATGAACTGATTTATACAGTAATTAATTTCAAACTAGCGAAACTCCGGGGAAATTCCACAGATGCTTTCTTCATGTACAATTTATTATTTCACATGTTTATTTATTATATATATATATATATATATATATATATATATATATATATATATATATATATATATATATATATATATATATAGAGAGAGAGAGAGAGAGAGAGAGAGAGAGCGAGAGAGAGAGAGAGAGAGTAATCCAGGTAAGGTAAAAATCCACAGGGTAGAAATCCAAAGGGAATCTAACCAAAGGGAATTCAGCGACCGGGTTGGATCATAAAAACTTTCTGCCTGATGAGACCTCAGCTCTTGATAGCTGTAGATCGATTACATCGACATACCAGTGTAGCAGACCTTGTACATGTTTGAATAAAAGCCTTCACTATATATATATATATATATATATATATATATATATATATATATATATATATATATATATATGTATATATATATTATACCAACATATATTATACCATATACAATATATATTATACCAACATATATATATATATATATATATATATATATATATATATATATTATATATTTATTATTTCAATTTATTATTTCTTCATGTATAATTTACTGTTAATAATAATATTTATATTAAAATGATAAAAGTCTTTCATAGTTAATAATATTAAGAAAAACTGTCTATTTCTTCTTCCTTAAAATACTTATTATCTGTTAAATATTCTTTAAATAAAAGAAAAATGTTTCTTCTTTATTTATTGAACATTCTAAAATTTAAATCTTTTATTAACAATATCGATTTCTTCTTAAAGTAAAAATATTTTAACTTAATTATGTTTTTAAATTAATAAAACGAACGTGTTAAGGTATTAATTAATTTATTTATTGTAAAAAAACTAAATCTTTTAAAAATAAATAGTCTGTTTGTTATAGTAAAAATAATTGCCATCTAAATATTTCGTTAAATAAATAAAACCTTAAAAGGAATATTTATTTACAATTTTAGTAACTAGATATATTAAAATTGTATTAAAATAAAAATAAAATGTAAAATGTAGATTTTAAAAACTGTTTACACAGTTTAATATAATATTAGTTCATTTTCAGTTTAAAATCAAAAGCATGTTGTTTGCACGGCAACTGATAAGACTGAACTACTTGCTCAGCGTTTCGCCTTAAGCTCCACTTTGGACTCAGCAAACCATCTCCTCCAAAAATCCCACTGCAGACTGAAGCAACACTTGAGAACCTTGTTATCACCACATCTCAGGTCAAAGACATCATAAAAAACCTTGACACCTCCAAAGCATGTGGGTCTGATCTTATACCAGTAATAGTAATAAAGAAATGCTCTGCTGATCTGGCCCCTATCCTCTCAAAACTATACAACAAATGCCTTGCTGAATCTTGTTTCCCTGATAGTTGGAACATTGCCTCTGTAGTACCAGTCTTCAAGAATTCTGGAGATAGAACTGATCCTCAGAACTACCGCCCAATCAGTCTACTCCCGATCTTTGCTAAAATCTTTGAACCATTAATCAATTTAGCGATAGTCTTGCACGTAGTTAATGCTACACTTCCTTCTGATCACCAATACGGATTTAGACAAGCACTATCTACCGCAGATATCCTAACGGTCATCTCTGAACGCATATATCATACACTGGACAAGGCAGGTGAAGCTACAGCGGTAGCGCTTGATATATTCAAGGCCTTTGACAAGATCTGGCATGAAGGGCTTCTCATAAAACTGCACTCATATGGTATTACTGGACAAATATTTAATATAATTAAATCCTTCCTAACCAACAGAAAGATCCAGGTTGTCCTTGATGGTCGTTCATCCAAGCAATATGGCATAAATGCTGGTGTACCCCAGGGATCCATCCTTGGACCTCTACTGTTTCTGATCTTCATAAATGACCTCCCTGATGTCATTGAGACTGAGATAAGAATATTTGCTGACGACACCAAGCTGTACTCTCGTCATGTGGGCAAAACCGACGCGCACATATCTGAGGCAATTACTGAATCCTTAGAAAATGACCTCCAGGCTGTAGTGGATTGGGGTAAAAAATGGATGGTAACTTTTAATGCCACAAAGACAAAGCTACTTTCCTTCAATAACTTCTTCAACCACCGATTGTCATGACAAATAACACCCTACCCGAGAGTTCATCATTCAAACTCCTCGGCCTAACTTTTACATATAGCATGAATTGGAATAACTACATTAAAGACATTGCCAGGGCTGCTACAAAGTAGGTGGGCTCCCTCTACCGAGCTAGTAAATTTCTCACACCTGACATTATCCTATATCTCTACAAAGCCACCATCCGCCCATGCATGGAGTATTATTGCCACATCTGGGCTGGTTCATCATCTACCAGTCTCTTCCTCTTAGACAAGGTTAAAAAAAGAGTCGCCAACTTAATAGGTCCCTCACTATCCACCAAGCTCAAGCCCCTATCCCACCGCCGCAATGTTGCTTCCTTGTGCGTGTTTACCAAGCACTTCACTGGATTGTGCTCTGATGAACTTGCTGCTCTGGTGCTCCCACGACGCAAATTCACTAGACCAACACGACATTCTGCCAAATCTCAACCATTCACTGTGGAGGCTTCCAGATGCCGAAGAGCTTTCTACTCCAAAAGCTTTTTTCCTCGTATTGCTGGACTCTGGAACTTCCTCCCAGCTCCCTGTTTTTCTGACGCTACTGACATGCAGAAATTTCAAACTAATGTAAACAGACATCTCGCTGCACAGCTCCCAATTTAGGTTGAACCCCCCAAAGTTTAACCCTTTTTCCTAGTAGCCCCTTACGTCTACAGTGGCGGCCTGTCTTGTTTGGGGTGAACTATGTCAAAAAAAAGAAAAATAAGATTGAATAATAGTTTATTATAACTAATTATATTGGAGATAAATTTCGTTAACGCTATGATTAAGATAAGTAAATGGTATTAATAATGATTAACACAATAATTATCGCTCATTAAAATAAATAAATAAATGATAAACGTATGATATTTTAGCATGCTAAAATACCTGAAATTTGGGGAATATTTATTAATTGATGTATAATAATATATAGTATATAATATATATATGGTATATAATTGATGTAAATAAAAAAAACTACTTGTTTGTTTTCACTAAAACTTGAAATAATAAGTCTGTATAACATAACATCAGAAACTTTAAATATTTTTAAAACAATTATTATAATGGAAAGAAAACACCAAACGTTTTATCAAATGATACTTCATTTTTATGTATAAAATAATAGTTCATTTTCACACTTTAATTGAATAATAATTATTATTCACAGTTAAATGAAATAATAATTAATTTTCACAGTTTGATTGAATAATAATTAATAGTCACTGTTCAATCTAGCGTAGAATAAGTCCCTTAGGTTTATCCGTCTTTGCCGGTCCTCCTTCTTGTAAGGCATTTTTTAGTCTCGACACCGGGCGAGCGGCTTCCGGTGCTCTCTCTCCGATCTCTCCTACCTACATGAATGAATTTCTATCCACTTAAATATTCCGATATTTTAAGCATCTCCGGTAAGAAACGCTACCTTTCTTCTCCCTCAAAATAAAATTAAATAGCATGAGTATTATTTCCATTTGTACATTTCTTTTATCTAAGCGAACTTTATTCACTCTTTCTCACCACGTGTGAATCTCCATTTAAACCGCTCGTAACGTGTGTATCTCTCTTGTCTTGTACAATTTTTATGCTCCTATTAATACAATTTATTAGCTCACGGAAGTTCTTTAGATTTTAGTAATTTTCTCGTTTCCTGCCTCGTCGTCATTTTTGTATTCGTATTTTTCTGAGACAATGTTCTTTTTGTTTCTTTTCAGTTTTTACCTTATTCGATGAATAATAAAACCTTGGTTAAAACTACACTATACCTCAGAGTCATGTTTGTTGATATGAGTTTAGTCTAGCTGTCCGACGGTTACACGCAGCCCTAAGACAGCATAGTCACAGGTTAATTAAATAATAATTAATGTTCACACGTTAATAGAATAATAGTTAATTTTCACTGTTTAATTGAATGATAGTCAAATTTCACTGTTTAATTGAAAATAATTAATAATCACTGTTTAATTTAATGATATTTAATTTTCCGGCAATTATTTTACTTTAGAGATATGTGTAATAACATAGTTTCTATTTAATCGGCATTTGCCGTATTAATTAGATGTTTTTGTTACTTGTAATCCCTAAGAGTGTATGTAATCAATTAATTCTTTCGGACCGTATAAATAGACGAGGTATTTTCCTTCAATCAAATAAAAAACGTTAAGAGCGATTATTTTAAATATTTAATTACGTTTTTTTAAAAGTAATTTAAGCAATTTTGCATAAAATTATTGGTTAAAACTATAAACATGTCAAGAAATTGAGCGACTATCAGAATGATTTGTGGGGTTTCATGATGTGATAAAATGGTAGAAGTAACCGACTATTTTTTTAATATTAATTAGGCAATGCTTAATATTTCATTTAAATCGTATATCTAAATTAATCCTATTCTGGTATGAGTTTATATTTAAGGAAAAAGAGTATGATTTGGAGATTCGGCGCAAAAACAAGCCTGAAATGATTATATGTTAAACCTTAAAAACAGTAATATTGATGATGATGATGATGATGATGATGATGATGATGATGATGATGATGATGATGATGATGAATGAGAAGAAGAAAAAGATGAAACAGATAAAACTGGGTTGGGAAGGTGTTACACTGGGAACTATGCAAATGAATGCACTTTGAACATCCAGCCAATTGGTACAAGCATACACCGGAATCAGTATTGGAAAATGAAAATCAAGAAATCCTATGAAACATGGAAATACATAAATGGGCATGATAATAGTTAACAAGAAAGAAAAAAAACTGCCAAAGTGTAGATTTTGCCGTCTGAGCAGTTCACATGGTGGAGATCAAAAAGGCAGAAAATATATGGAATTTGCCAGAGACCTGAAAAGAAAATGAAGCATAAAGGTCACACTAGTACCAATGATATTAGAAACACTAGGAATAATTTTGAAACAGCTGGAAAACGACTAGGGTGAATTGAAAGTAAAAGGGAGGTTGGCACAAGACTGGTTAAAATAGCTGGAATATTGAGAAACTCACTCACATAACCAGATTATGCTGACCAAATCCAGATAAACTGAAATAGAATAATAGTGCATGGATACTACTAGAAACACAGAAGGAATATTACACAAAACCAAAGGAACTGAAACTACCAGAGTAGATTAGAAAGATCACATAATTTGTCTCCTCCCCCCTAACAAATTCATTGATGCCACAGAAAATTATCATGGCGGGTTAGGAATGATGGTAAAACTGAGGAGGGAGAGAGAGAGAGAGAGAGAGAGAGAGAGAGAGAGAGAGAGAGAGAGAGAGAGAGCACCACCTTAATTTCTACTGGATGGACACTGAAAATACTGCAATCACGAAAAGACTTATTGCAACTCAGCGAGAAATAAATGGTAAACAGCGGTTCTGAGAACGCAAAGTTATTTGCAATAGTTATCGAAAGAAGCAGTACTGGAAATTATTGAGAGACTTGTTTTATTTATCAACCTCCCACAAGGTAAGATGTGACACAAGGTCGGGAAAGTGGGATTATATAAGCCAGCGCTCAAGAGGTGAGCACTCTGGCCATTTAAAAATTGCCTGGGCAGCCCCGTCGGCATTCCCGGTAGGGCGCCTCAGACAGTAAGCAATAGACTTACTTCTCCCCAAAGAGGGGAGGCAAAGCCTGGGAGGGTACACCTAGAACTGCACAGGACCAGACAACCCCCAACAGACCGGCGTAAATCCAGCCCAAAGGCCGGACAATACCAGTCTATTCGGTGGGGTAAAAACCCCTGGTTGAATTTTGAGAGACTTGTTGTCACTCGGACTCCTGGGAACAACACTTGTAACTTTCACTGAGCAGTCACTGATAGTGACTTGTGTGAAATAAGGAAATAAGAATATGCTAGATCTGCAGTCAGGTTCACCTTAATAAAGATATTTTAGTGCCTTGTTCATCTAAAAAGAAAATCATATCAAAATGGAAAGAGAAAAAGAAAGAAAGAAATATAAGTAACAAGAAGAATACCCGTCCCAGGACGGGTAAAATTAATTTCCTGAACAGAACAATCTTTCATCGATTTTATGCCCCCTTACGAAGTCAATATATAATGCTATTAACTTTATGTCTAGACTCCTTATTCCAAGTTTTGATCAAAATCAATTACATGATTTTAATTAAAGAAAATCGAATATAAGTTTAAGGGGTCTTAAGATTAAATTGCAATTTAGGGAACCTTGCTTAATTAGTGTCGAATGACTACGGATTCAATTCAATGCAAAATTGAAATATTTGAATTTTAAAATGTCAGTTTGTGTCCAACTATGCCCTCTTAAAACCCCTTAAAATACTAAAAAAAAACCTAAAATTTGGTGAATATTTATTAATTGATGTTTAATACTTATTGTTAAAATTTCACCCAAATAAGAGGTATCTGAATTTCTACAAAAAGATTTCCGCTTCCTTTTCACTCTCTTGGCATAAAGCTAAATTAAACTAAATATAACCCACATTACGACCCTTACCCATAGCAGCTGTGTTCAAAACTCATAATCTTTTCAGAATTGAATCTTGTACATATTAATATATAAACATATAAACATCCCTAACTATATAAATAGACATTATTGCATGAAGTAATTCATTTTAGCGACTTTAATGAAAGATTTTGGCTTTTTAAAATAAAATTCTAATTTCATGTTAGCAGACATGTCATTGTGTTAGATAAGTGAATTTCAACATTTTAGCAGAAATAAAGAAGCAGTGCAAGAGAAGATAACTCTTGATTTTGACGATTACTTCATAATTTACTAGATAGTGCCGATGACAAACATATGTCGTTCGTTAGTCTCAAAACCAACACCAAATCCGAGATGGCTGTCTCAAATGACCCTAAACTCACCTTCGACTTATGTATATATGTGAACCCAGTCAAAATGACCGTTTACCAACTCATTCCTCAAAGATAATTTGAAAATCTTAAAAAAAAAACTCCTCGTTTGTTTTCACTAAAACTTGAAATAATGCTTGCCTACATAATAATAATGCTTGCCTAAATAATAATAACATAATATCAGAAACTTTAAATATTTTACCAACGATTGTTATAATGGAAAAGAACACCAAATATTTTATTAAACTCAAAATCCGCAAGGAATCCTGAGATAGATAATGATAAATAACTCCAGAATTGAAACCTACCATAAGTGTTAGACGCGAACAGAGTAACCAATTACGATTCTGCTAACATTACACCCAATTCTAGAAAGGTCCTTGTAGGCTCTATCGACTGACCAATTTGACTTACTTCTAGATCAAAGTCATGTACTGGTAGCTCGATGCAACCGCCGTAAATTCCAAAACAATCTACACCTCCTTCGTGCTCTGGAGGAGATTTATACAAATTTCGGCTACCACCAGTTTTATAAGTGCTACAATGGATCTTTTTCAACGGGCAAATATTCCAGAACTGGTCTCAACAAAGATATATTAGGATAAAAACAATCTACCCTCAGGGAAATAAAGCTGAGTGTTTTATAAAGCCGTTAAAAATGACCATTCATATCAATATTAATAAGAAGTCGGTTCAAGAAGCGACTGCCGAGCATCTCAGATAGCAATCGCTATATTCCCACCCAGCCAGTGACCTTCCACCAGGGGAGATCCTGCTCAGAAGAGGGCTACAAAACAAAATTCCCTGCGATACCCAACATCACAGAACACCCTATTCATGAATCAAAATAAGGAGGTGAGCCAAACGACCAACTCGCAATACTAAAACGTAGCAAAAGGCAAAATAAATTCCCAAAATTCCAGGGAAGGGGTGGAGGCGATCTTTTCAATCCCCAATTTTATATTTCAACTCCTTCAAGTTCAACCGCGCGGTGTCCCCTTTTAAAACTCTCTATTGGCCCAAACATAAAATGCCATAAAGCGAGTTATTATCAGTAATCGCTCACTGGAACTAACAGGTTGTTTTCCATGGAATCTGAGTGACAATAAGCGTCCCCAGATTGCCAGTACTCTCCGCTTCTTTCGGTAAACATTACTAATCAATTCACATTCTCGTAACAGCCGTTTATCATTCTCTCTGATACCGGCTGTGGGTTTTCTCTGGGATCTAAGTGGCAATAGGCCTCTTCAGGATTCCACTACTCTCTGTGCCCTTATGGTTGATGTCTCAATAGTGCTCTCCCTTCTTGGTCTTTCTATCTTTCTTTACCCTTCATGACTCTTTTCTGTAGCGCCAACCGATGCTGGTACACCCACCTTTACAGGAGTAGGCTAGATTATGTGATTTATTCTGGTAGTTTCAGTTCACTTGGTTTCGTGTTCTGGTAGTTTCAGTTCACTTGGTTTCGTATGCTGTCAATCCTCCCATCGATTCCTATTTTTTCCTTTAGTCCTTACATTTCATGAACAATGTTTTTGACAAAGGGGAAAGAATTGCTGTTTTCTGGGTTGAAATCTATCCATCTAATACTTATCGTTGGCTAGTTTTTGACCTTGAAATGGTAATTCTTTTTAGCTCTTTACATCAAGTGGCTTCATACCTTGTCTGGAGCGATTTCCATTAAAAAATTCACCTAGTCTTCTCTCCTATGTTTTTGGAACCGTTTATTGGTATGCCGGTTGTTTTCTTCATGTTCTTTATGCCCTTCAGTTCTCTGGCAAGTCCCATGCATTTACTTAGTTTTCTGACTCCTTGGTCGTCACCATGAGATCTGTTGGGACGGCGAAGTCTAATATTTAGCATGTTTTCCCTTCTTGTTCACCATTAGCATGCTCAATCTTCTCGCTTTCATGAGTGTATTCGTTTGTATTTCCACATGTACTAGATGAGTTTATGTCTCAAATTTCTCAATACCGTTCCTGTCTTATGCTTGTACTATTTGTCTGCATGTGCAAAGTGCATTTGTTTGCCTAGTTCCTAGTGGACGACCTTTCAAACCCAGTCATCGTATTATTATTATTTACTTACTTGGAGCTCTCACACGTGTCAGCATCAATAATTGACCACAACAAGTGGTTTTCCCTGGAGACTGAGCGACAACAAGTTTAATTATTATTATTATTCACTTGGAGTTCTCAACAATCGTTATGGTCAGTCGATGAAGGAACAAAAAAAAGAAAATAAGAGGGAAATACTCTTTCGAGATGGAAACAACGTGCAAGCCACTGGAACTTTCTTACGCGGTATACTTTTCTCCGATTACACCGTATTTAATACAACAAGATGTTGCCCACTGGATCTTTATCACGTAGTAGATATTTCTAACAACACGGTTTTCAATGTAACAACGTATCTACCACTGGACCTTAATCGTGTAGTAGACTTTTCTCCAACAACACCGTTTTACGTACTGATCTTTATCGCTCAATAATATTAGCCCTTCGGGTGCTCAAACGACTCCCATTAAACCCGTCTTTTAGCGATGGCAAAGCACACCTGTCATCCGTGGTCGATACGTATAAATACACTAATTCCAATGTGCACTTGTTTTTTCTCACATCGAAGTTCTACACTCTAGACAAAGACGGGCTATGGCGGCGATATAGTAAGACAAGTGTATCCCCATCACTCAATTCTGGTTCATCACGTTCTCCACACTCGATCCGTCCGTTAATCACGCTTTAGTTTGATATAAAATTTTCATCACTAAACGCGCAGATCGATTTAACGCATCTTATTTTAGATTACGTCCACTCATACTTATAAGATGCTCTGTCTGTCGCGTTTAAGTTTGAAATAGAATTTTCTTCTGTCTGTCAGACTATAGGTTTATATAGACGTTTTAGATGCGTCCAAACATCTCTATGGGGGTCCGTCGGTCTGTCCTTATTTACTTGCCTCCACGTGAGGGCAGAGTTAAGTCCGTCCGTCTGTCTCCTAATCTTTACATAGCATTTTTAAATGCATTCGAGCATCAAGTGATCGCCCGTCACGCTTAAGTTTGAAATATAATTTTGATCAATTAACGCGCAGATCGAATGGACGCAAGTTAGCCATAGCAGTTTTTTTTATAATTTTCTTATAGTGTATTTTTCCAAACTACATTTATTCGCGCTCTAATTCTATGGTTTCAAATTAGCATGGGTGTTGTGCAAATTGATTTCAACAAAACACACATATCTCTTTTGGGAGTCTGACATTTTAAACACGTGAGATATACGTCACATATTTGTGTTGTTTATCTAATTTTCATTTGTTATTGCAAACAAAGTACGAGTCTCTATCTGACCAATGTGATGTGTATTGACCGGGAAGATTCTCGGTTCAATGAATATTTGTTATTGATTTACTTTTGACCAAAAAATTTAAAAAAAGTAAAAACAAAAGAACAGAAAGATTCCTACACCTGTGTTGGTTTAATGAAATATAAAAAATGCAATGAGAATGTAAAATGTGAAATATGAAATTATTTTTTCTTTCTATGAGATGTAACAGATTCGGTTGGGTGTGTCTGTTTTACGGCGTATCAACAATTTTCTGGGTTATTTAATGCCGAAAGTTTTCCTTTGTGTGCCCCTATTTCTGCCAGGTGATCTACTAGAGCTAGCCGATGACTGGCAGCCTCCTATGATCAAACAACATAACGTAAGGCGGAGAGATGCGAGCCGTTTCAATCACCAACCAGAATCTAAGATGGACCACGGACCAGAAATCAGATGTTGTCGACCTAAAGGACAATGCAGTCATTTTACAGTTATAAAAAATTGTCTATATTATTTATAAAGTAAATTAAGAATTTCTCCTATTCATTTGACCAATATATCTCCAAAAACAAAATCTACATATAGAATTATGCTATATATGCGTTTTAGTCGATTATTGATACGTGCTTCCAGAAAAAAATCTAGTTTCGTTTCCATTCAACAATTTTTATATTCTATCCACTCAGAAGTTTTTTCTTTGCTCAGTAATTTCAGCGCGGAAGTAATACTGACTAACTCCCCTCCCTACAGTAATAAGTACACATCCTTCGACCCCAAACACCTTAATTAAAACATGGTAGAAATCGAATTAGGGTAATTTTTTCGTATTACATCGTCTGTCTATTGAGTTCGTATTGTGATACGATCCTGGTCCGGGGAGTCACTCAGTGTCGTATTCTGGGTGGCTAGACACTAAATATTATCCAATGCCATGAGAATCGCATGCGTTTCGACTAGTTGCTCTGTCAACCGTTCTGTGCCCACACTGTGTTTAAAGATTCGCAGAAATTTAGTGTTAATGCAGCTATGTCGGGAACTTGTGTAAGTTGTCGGTTCCGTCGGCAACCAAAGAACGAGAAAAATTCGCCGTAAACAATAACGACTATATATTGGAACACATATGTGTAACTATGAAAAAGGAAAAGTTACGTTGCCCCGTTTTTGGGGAGAGAAGACAAGTTTAGGGATTTGATCGATGTTAAGTCTTGGTTATAGGACTTTGACATTTAGAAAATAATTCCCCTTAGTCTTTCGAATTTCTGTCTTTGATTAGTCGTTGACTTCAGTCCTTCTGCCAGTCTGTCTGTTTGGTCTTACTGAGCTGACCAATGCTCTCCTGACCACTTCATCAAGTGTCAATTCTTTTATTAGGAACTTTTAATTGAAGCAAGTGAAAACACTTCTTCTTGTTGGGGAGAAAAAACAAGTGGAGAAATTTGACTAATGCTAAATTTTTGTTAATGACTTTGAAATTTGCTTCGAATGGAAGGGGGTCAAATTTGGAATGGCAATGTACAACCTTCTCCTATCGATTCATAAGTGTGTATGTGTTTGATTTCCATAGATACCACCAGCGGGCTACATGTTCTCACTCCCCTTTCGAGTTGATGTACCGCCAGCCGGGTTAAGCCTGGTTCTCGGGGCGCCCACCTCGACGGATAGCTCCGCTCTCCTGATGAAGACTACAGAAGCTAGAAGCGTCTTAGTGGATCGGTCTTTGCTTTGCCACGTTGTGTTTATTCATCCAAAGTCAGGATTTCGTATCGGTTCAAAAGGTCGACGTCGACTGGGGAGGAAAATTAGATGGAACAGAGTAAAAATAAGAATATATTATCGCAAATTAAAAACAGAATTAAGAACAGAATTACAGGTACAATGATGTTTGTGGGTATTTGTGGGTAAATACATCTCGTTAAACGAGTTTTTTTTTATGTAGCCTCGACAAGCTAATAGAATTATCTTCAGAACGATTTGAAGCGTCAACATTTTATCTGAGCGTGGGCAGTCAATCTCTTTCGACTTTCAAATCTCTGTTCAAAATTTCTCCCCAACAACACTATCTGTTCTTGATCATATAGAAAGTTTAATGGCATATCAACTCTTTTGATGTTAATTTAAGACGAAACACAATACCCAATGTGAATGATTCATTGTGTATACTTAATTGACCACGAGATAATATTGCACCCATAGCCAGGAGAAATTTCGTGTTCATGTTTTCTCAATAGTATTAGTGCGAAATTGGTAGACCAACTTTTCTTTTATTAAAAGAACGAATTGGCTATATCGTTCGCTGAAATAATTATAAAAGTACAATTTTAGAAATTGGCATAATTTAAAAATTAATACAAGATGACACATGCCCCGTGGGCCAAACCTTTGTGAATTGTATATAAGTGTATGTATTACATAATTAGAAACAAACCACACACACACACACACACACACACACACACACACACACACACACATATATATATATATATCCTTTCCCCTTTCTTATTTATTTACGTCATTTATTTACGTCATCTTCGTACCCCGCTGTAACCTTGCTAATGCAGCTACTACAAATATCCTATTTATTCCTCTTCTCTCCTCACTTACTCTCTTCTAGTCCCCACCTACCACCACTTCTCGTCTCATTTGTTCTTCCTTTCATAACCTAAAGAATGCAATGTAAAAAAACAAACAAGATCATCAGTTTTAATATTATATATATATATATATATATATATATATATATGTATGTATGTATATTGATCACACGTCCGAGTAAGGGGGAATTAAAAATGTGGTCCTCTGCATATTTTTAAAATAAACAAACCGCTTAGGGTAGCGACAAATAATAAAACGCACCGGTAAACACCGGTTGACTATCGCCAGAGAAAAAAAAACGATAACAAAAAATTAGCGTATATATATATATATATATATATATATATATATATATATATATATATATATATATATATATATATATATATATATATATATCAATATCTAGGTGATTGGAAAGTAACGCCTTATACATGTAAGTTATAATTGTAAGTTATTACTGAAATATAATTCTTACAAGAAATAAATGTGGGGAGGAGCAAGTGTTATGAATTATATATTATATTTTCCCTTTAGTCCTCACATTCCACGAGCGATGTTTTTGACAATGGGGAGAAGATGCTGTTTTCTGGGTCGGCTGCTGTTTTCAATACTCTCATAATATTCATCACTCTTCATCTGTCAATCTCTTTATCATGTTGACCCTAATCCTTGAGTCGGGGGTTAGCCTTGATAAGTGTTGATACATTAGTAAAAAAATAAATAAAACAAAGTGTCTCGTGAAATCAGTTGATGCGGTTTCCAGGCAGCTTTAGAAGCTGTGGCGATTTCTGGTACCCATATCGAATTTTGAATAAAAGCCTATGCTATACACTTTCTTATCATATTCATTTCTTGTAAAAATTATATTTCAGTAATAAATCACGAGCTCTTAATAATAGAGAGTACCTTTCCAACTACCCTGTATATAGTGTATATTCAGAAGTTCAAAACGCATTAATTATGATTTAAAATAACTGAAACATGCTCAATTATGTCACTTTCTATAGATGCACTCTTCAAAGAAAACATTTTCATTAGTAAAATTACATTTAAGTTAAAGTACAGAATGTAAATAAATTTTTTCATCAGTATATTTATAAGATTTGTCAATTTTAAAACACTGATAGCCTTATGTTGGTATACCATAGATCTTCAAAAAGCAATTCTGATTTAAACAAGAATATCGAATAAATCACAGATTTCAACAGATTCTTTTCAAATGATATAGATTTTAAAAAATTAGTTCAAAGAAACTTCTTTAATAAATCATTTTCTTTTCTTTCTATCAACTTAAATATTATTCAAATCCAATCTTAAATTCCAACACGATTTAATAGTGGATCGATCACATTAAATGTCCGATCCTAACTCATCTAGTTTAAATCGACTTCTTAATAAGAGATTAAGTGATCACCGGCTGGTTCCCTTGTTTTCTGGAATATTACTATTGAAATAATGCAATACATTATTGCCCGGATGAAATGTGTATGGGAATTTTGCGAATCGATATTTAATTTTAATAACTACGTCCTCCACTATTAAAAAATCACTTAAGTTTCGATCGGATATTTTAAGTGAACTTTTCAACTAGTGTTGGGACGATTGATCGGAATCGGAAAACTTGAAACATTTTGGGGTATCGGAATCGGAAAAATTAGAGCTTAATTTCCGATCCCCAAAAACGATTCTGTTATTTTATTTACATTTTTTTTATTTAAAACTTAATTTTCCATTGCTGTTACAAATTACAAAATAATAAATAATTATGTATTTTAAACTACCAGTAAAACTAAAATATATATGCCATAACAAATATAGATAAAAATAGCACCACCAAAAATGGCACGGTAAAAAAGGCACAAGTAGATAAATAGAAAAAAAAAGAAAGTAAAAAGGAAACAGTCTTGTGTCCTCTTTTTCTTCTTCTTTCTTTTCATAGTGCAGTATTTTTATTTTTTAAATAAGTTACTAGTTTTTTTAGTTTTTTATTTTTACTAAAAAAAGGTCCTGGTCGAAATTTAAATAACATTTTGTCAACTTACGACTAACTACTGGTAATCGGCTTTGTTTTGAAAGAGGAATACATCTTTAGTTGCCTCATTATTTTAAATCAAGTACGGAAAAAGATTTGAGAAAAAATAGTTAGAACTATCTACACGTGTAATGCACGCACCCGTTATAAGTGTATTTTTACTTTTGAACCCCGTGTAATGTGTGCATATAATTTATGCACACATTACACGGGGTTCTACGGTAATCCGAAAAGTACGGAAACAAACAACAGCTCTGTAACCGAATATTTAGAAATTTACAAAGAATCGGAATTGGTAATTGTATCGGAATCGGGAAAAATATTGTAATTATCCCATCACTACCTGGTTTCGGAATTTAGGAGTGATTTTGCCCCCCTGTTTTCTCCCTAACCTGTTGCTGGTTCCCATTTCACTACATTACGTACCTTTTAATCGCAGTGCACTAATCTCTTATTCCACGTTATTTGCTCTGACCATTATGGACGAAAGCAAATTCAGCATATTATTTTAGTTATAAACACCTTTCTTCTCTCTTTTTACATTTCTCAATTTCAATCAAAAGTCATCTATTTCCTTATCCATTGCCGTAATAACATTCTATATCAAGAAAAATCTATTTAAATATTTAGTTTCATCAAGAAATTAAAACAATTGGTTAGGTTAACAGCAAAAATTTGTTCGATTCAACACAAAACTTAATTTTTTAATTTATGTTTAGCGAGTCGAGTTTGCCCTTAATGTCTAGGTTTTCGCATTGCTAACACTAAATTAGTTTGTGGCCACAAAGTTGAAAGAATATTTTTACAGGATGAAATTTATAAGTTGTTCACTTGCGAAAATTTACGACATATTTGTTCACTATGGAAACTTTGCCAAAGGAGTTTAATTTATAAATTCAAATAAATAATTAACGCCTATCTTTAAAAACAGTACGTGTGTGCTTTGTGAATTAAAATTAATGTTTTGATAAGTATTTACCAGCGAATTTAGACGCTATTTTTAATTTATCATTTGTAACAAACGGTGAATCTCTGTAAGTTTCTATTATTGAAAGAATTATCGGTTCAGATAGAATATGTAATCGCAGAATCGATTGGGATGTCATTGTTTTTTATCTAAAGCACACGGACTGAAAAAGTCCGTATTTCAATGACTAGGCAAAAGGAAATATCGATTTGTCCGCTACTGTGCTATTTTTGTATAACTTCTAAAATACGGTTGACATAATTTTATGTCACGTATATATGTAGCAATAATAAATAATTAAAAGAGGATTATATTTCTCCCCCACTCCTGAATCTTTCTACAACACGTAAGAATCTCAAAACACATGACAATCGAACTTGCTCGACCTTTGATGCTTTACACGCAGTCATAGCATTTACTTTATCTCGTTCCACGTAACGGTTTTTCAGTTTTTGTATCTGTCAACATTTAATCTCCCGCTTCCTTTATGTGTTCGATCTTTTTTCCGGCGTAATCGTTGTGCTTTCCCGTAACTTTGTGTGGGTGGCTCATGGAAGTTTGTTTTTCGTTTGTTTTACGGCACATCAACACATTGGGGGTCATTTTATGCCGATATATATATATATATATATATATATATATATATATATATATATATATATATATTAATTTAAAATAAATAATATTAAATTATTTTTTACCTTAATACGCTAGCGTTTCAAGCATTCGCTCTCATCAGTGCAGGAATGATAATCTCGGAGGTCGCACGGTTCAACCCCCTGCCACAGAATCAACCTAGACTTCGTAAGCAAGCGCTGTAACCATTAGGCCACAGGACATTACCACATTCAAGAAGGGAATTCAAGTTCTATTTATGCGAAGGACGGCATATCAAGAAAGACTGACTAGAGATTGTACGAACGTTGTCGAAATATGCCTTATAGCTACATGTAAGTCAATTTTTAACTTCCCTGAACAGGACACAACTTTAATCTTATTAAAGGGGCTTATAATATTAGTTTTTGATAAATAATATTAAATTATTTTTACTTACATACGCTAGCGTTTCGAGCTTTCGCTCTCATATAAACAGCAAGCGAGAGGAACATACATTCAGACGAATAGAGAGACAGAGAACGACACATACATTGTCAGCAACAAACACGTAGACCGATAGATGATTAAACCGACAGCCAAACTGAGACAACTAGACATCGCGAGACAAATAAAGAGGCAGATAGGCGGATAGACATACATACATACATACATACATACATACATACATACATACATTCAACTATACTTATATACTAACAGTCAGGCATACATACAAACGAACATACAGACAAACTAACGGAAACAAAGAAAAACATAAAGATTAATAAACAGTGAGACAAATAAACAGACCAACAAATATATATATATATATATATATATATATATATATATATATATATATATATATATATATATATATATATATATATATATAAAGTAACAGGAAATCACATAATCACCAGTGCGATAATTTATTTCAAACATGTAATCTCCTCGTTTGGGCGCTTGAAAAGGTCGGAGGGTCGAAATAAATTATCGCACCGGTGATTATATGATTCCGCGTTACTTTATTTTATTCTTGCTCTGTTTATTACATTGAGCTCTCATACTTGGATTTCCTTCTGGAATTTATTTCACTCTAACACTATATATATATATATATATATATATATATTTTATAGTTAATTTTTTCCTTAAAAAAGTTCGCTTTTAGTTCACACACACACATACATACAAATAGATGAACAAACAGACAGACACACGAACATGCACACATAAATAAAAATAAACGTACAAATCGACAAATAGATAAACGAACACGCACACATGACAAATATACAGGCAAACATATATACAGACAGACATACAGACAGACAAACGGACGAAATCTCGTTCAAACCACTTTTTTCTTCATGCAAATAATTATTAACGTTGAGTTTAGTTATAAAATTGGAGAAAATTCTGTTTTATCGTTTTGTTATTAATTTCTCGTATTTGCATGGTTTCAAAACGAAAAACGTGGTTTCATAAATGTCTATACAAAAATAACAAACACCACCACCAACAAAAATAAAGAGGAGCGTTTCTTAAAGGCGAATACTCGATTAAGATTCATCATAAAAGATTCTTTACGTGCTTTTAGTTTAAATTCAACTCAGATTTTATCCTTGAAAATTTATACATACCCCCCCCCCAAAAAAAAAACAAAAGAAGAAAATCAACAAGAAAACAAAAAAGAAACCCGGTTATGATGTCAATGGTGATTATGTCAGGGTGAACGTGGGTAGCACATCATCGCCGTCGTCGTCCTCATCTAATCAATCAATTAATCACGTTCAAAGTATTTTTCACACATTCATTCGTTTCGCCCGGATCGATCATTTTAAATATTTACCACGTGATTCATTTGCTGACTCGCCGTTGCAAATGTCGTGTCTTCGTTTCTTTTCGTTCGACTGACCTTCCCAACAAATCTGAAGAAGCCATTTTGTTTTAAAATGGAATCTTTTTTGCATTTTCTCTTTCATTTTCCCCGCCTTTTTTCGTAGAAACCGCAAAAAACGATGGTGGGTTAAAAAAAAAACATTCGTCTTCTTAATTTCCAAACAATTTCTATTAATTTCTATTAATTTCTATTAATTCTCCGAAAAAATATATATATATGAATATGCATATTTGTTCTGAACATCACGACAATCGACCTGGACGACATTGGTGAATTTAAAATGGCAGCGAGTTACGCGAATAATGAAAATATTTGATATCGGTTAGAGAAATTCCAAGGTCAAGCTGACATTTGCAAATGTGGTTTTGGAATGTCGAATCTCGGGAGATTCGCTTTTCTCTGATTCGGTAAAAGTTTCCTCTAAAAGAATAGAACATTTGAAACTATTTCATAAATTTAATTTCCGTTTCATTTTCTATTTTTATAAAATACAAAAACATGAACGAATCAATTCTTAATCCGCGTCCATTTAATCTGAGCGTTTTGCGATTAAAATGAGATTTACAAACATAAGCGTGTTAGAGTGACCGACGGACGAACATAGAGAACCCTGAACCCATGTAGAAATCCTATATCACGTTTAAGCTTCGCAGACGAAATAAACTGCCATTTCAAACTTAAGCGTGACAGACTGACCGACGGACAGAGCCTGTTATGGAGATACCTAGATGCATCTAAAATGAGATACGCCCATTCAATTAACGTGTTTAGCGATGCAAATGCTATTTCAAACTGAAGCGTGACAGCCTGACAAAAACGCTATTTTAAACGTAAGCATAACAGGCTGACGAAAATGCAATGTCAAATTTAAACGTGACAGACTGACGGACACACTCTACTTCTTATATATATGTATATATGTTTTAATGGATTATTTTATGGGAATGGAGACATGTTTTTACTTAAAAAATAAACAAAAAAAGCAAAACCAACCAAAAAACAAACAAAAAAATGAATCCGTGTTTAGAAACGCTTGCATTCAACGATTGTAATATCTATGAAATACAAAGTAAATATTCATTTTCGTAGAAGTTTTCCATGGGTGTGGAAACTTGTTTTTATTTAAAAGAAAAGTGGAAGACAATTCCTTACATGCATATTGGTCTGCAGTTTCAACTTGTTACTGGCTATCCTGCTTTCGCTTTGTGCTGGACTCAACATTTTGAACCGAGAGAGGGATGTAGCTGTCGTACAAAGCTAGATCTCTATATTATCAATCTAGGTACAGATACCCCTTCAGACAATGACACTGTGGCGATGGAAAAGTTACGACGCGTGTGGGCTTGACAGTTACTGATCTGCACACGGGTAACATTAGGCCTATCATAACATCGTTTTTTTTTTAATTAAGGACTGGCACTTGTCTGACAAGACGTTGCAGTCATCATGTATATATGTAACAATAATAAATAATTAAAAGGGGGATTATATTTATCTCCCCTTTCTCTTTCTCTCATTCTCTCTCTCTATTTTCTTGGAGATTTATTATATCCTTTGCATCAAATTTTCTAATAAGAAATATCCAAAAGCCATGAATTTATATAGGTTCCAAGGAGCCTCTTAAGTAAACATGGGTGAGTCTGCGAAATCATTTAAATCAACTCCTCCGTCATCAGAATTCTTGGTTGAAATCTCCGTGAGTCAATCAAAGGACACGGTAATAAATTTCACGTGTCAACAAGAGTAAACATAATCATATACAATAATTACAACCATGAAATATAATTACAACCAGGAAACATAATTACAACCATGAAATATAATTACAACCATATTTAGATGTCCAAAGTCATCAGAAGTTCAAACTTGTGTGGTTAGTAGTCCGAAAACAACAAAATAAAAGGAAATGACCACTTAACACTTGGACGCATACACAATAGATGCGATAATTTAATATACATGTTTAGCAATAAAAAATTCTATTTCAAAAGGCAATCGAGATCGACCGATGGACAAAGCCTCCTACAGAGATGCGATGACACATGTAATGCATTTGTAAAAAAGAAAATGTAGGTTTTTTATTTTGGAAGGTGCGAAATTTATTCGCTTTTAAAATGATTTAATTTAGACACACATTAAAAAAATGTTTTTGCTTGTTTTTTTTTCTTTCTGTTTGCGATTATTTTATTGGACATCAACAGAGTTACATTAGCTCTACCAAAACGGAGGTTATGTTTTCAATCGAGTTTGTCACTATGTTTGTTTGTGTACAGACTAGCGTCCACATCGCTTGACCAATCGTCACCAAACTTGGTCAAAATATCGGTCAATGTCTAACTTAGAACAGATTTAATTTTGGGATGTCTAGGTCAAAGGTGAAGTCACACTTTTGGCGATTAACTTCCGTCCTGTTCATCATAGAGACTCGATCTTTTCAAATTCGATCTATCGATCTGATGCCCTTTCTAATAACAATAATCACCATCCAGCATTTCAATATGATAAAAAAATAGTTTTTGAGTTATCAACGTTTCCATGACATAACTTCCGGAATACTTCATACAATATGGAGAAGTACGGCTCAGATAAGACTTTCGCCCATCCTTACGTTGTCAGATGGAGATATGCTGTCTCACGACTGGCTTATATTCTTGTTGACAGACTGTTCTTCTCATCTTCGTTGCCCATATTTTTCACAACGTTTCGGTCGTTGTACTCTACGACCTTCTTCAGGTTTCTTTTTGTCGTAAGTAACCTTATGAGAATTTCGAACAAATCGATTGATACACTCCACTTGGATTGACCGTCCGCGTTATACCCGTTTTAGATATCCAGTATCAGTTATTTCGTTCTTAAGTTCTGTCATCTGGGATTGAACTCACAACTTCTAGTTAGAATTCACTTTAGAATATCTCCTAACTAATCTACTGTAGAATATATTCTAACCAACGTCTATATATACTTATATAAACGAACAAAGAAAAAGAAACAAATTCAGAAAGAAATGGAAAGTGCCGTACATATCCGCCGATGTTTGTTTTCGAAAAATGATGCTAATTTATGTGATGGTTACCATTTTAATTATTTACAGAAAACAGGAAATTTCTCGGTAAAAATAAAAGGTACACTAGTCTTTATCTGCTCCTTGAACACTGTAAGTACAGTACCTGGGTATGCCAGTTTCCAGGTTTACCTAACTTCTACCGCTTTATAACTAGTACGAAGAAAAATATTTGCAAAATGTGGAAAAATACACTACTTAGTATTTGTTTGAGAGAGTAAGTAACTATGATGAATGTATTTACGTATTGTTTTTATTAACAAAAACGATTAAAAATGTATTGTTTTTAAGCAAAAATAATTCGCTTTGAACTAATGCCGAATACACTTTATGCCTAACTATTTTTTAGGATTATCAAAAAAGATCACTTAATAAAAAAATATTTTTTAATGTTATTATGTTATGTTAATTTCTTTAAATTTATAAAACTCATCCAGTTAAAAAATCTTCTAGAGTTATATAAGGTTCGAACTTGGAAAAACTCGCGTATTGACATTGTAATAAACTACTGCCTGAGTAATGTGTACTCTGCCTATTCTGTTTTTGTCAACCAATCATGTGTTTCTATTTGCGTACAACAGAAAACTCTAAAAACGCCATAAATTATTAATAGTATATAGATGTAAATTCTGAAAAATAATGTACAGAATATTTTTTTAAAATCAACCAATTAGATCAAATCAATATACTGCTTACTATAAGCCTAATACTAGCGTTTGAAACAGTAAAACTGTGTATTAATTTTTTGTCTTATATATCAAACGGCCGATTTCGGCTTCCAATATTACTATCGTTGATTCTAGGTAATTTCCGTTAAATTCAATGCAGGCGATGAATTCATTCAACTTATGCAAATAATAGAATAGCTACGTCGATTGACTTCTATATTTCATTGGAAAATGTAGTGAGTTTGAAATTTTAACTAAAGAAAGTAAATATAAGATTATAGACTTTCGTTTTATTGCTTCCCTTTAAGATTTTCTCCACGAAATTTAACACCACTCCAAAAAACTTTCCGTTCATTTTCTATGTACATAAAACTAAACGGAACTTCAATGAATAAATTTTCTTTCCTAGAACCTCCCATACATGAAACACATTACCACAGGACTGCTTTCTTGTTGAGTACTATATGCTCGTCTTTAAGTCGAACGTCAATTAATACTTATAAAGTCGTCCTCAAAGTAATCAAATTCGACTCATTCCATTCATCATTTCCAATCCTCTAACTGGCAATTTCATTAACCCTTAGAGTGGCTTTCATTCTAGGTAAGTGGTGACTCTTTAATATAAAAAGAAATGTGTTCTAAGTTCGGATAATCATTTTTATGGAATCACTCACCCGTGTTCAAAATGGAGGTGTCATTCCGAACGACGGGCTTTCATTAATTTTATGTGGTTTATAAACAAAGCGAAAAATTAAACTTTGTATTAAAAGAATCAAGTGTAAACATAGTTTATGAAACAACATTTATATATATATATATATACAAATTTACAGAGTACGACATTTATTCTTATTAGTTATTTGTTCATTTGTGTATTTGTGTGAAAAAGGTTAAATTGTTTTTCTTGGTGTGTACAGGGAGAAACAGAACGAGGGAATGTAAGATGTGTGTGCATATGCCTGTGTTGATTTTATTAGTCTATGTATATGTGTATAACATCGCATATCAGTAAGTTCATAGTAGTTTAATCCCTTCCTTTTCCCCAGCTAGAAGCTGAGGGCATCTGTCGAAGCATGTTGACTGGTCGCCTTCTTTTCTGACCTGTTTTGGCTGCCTCTTCATATCTGTGCAAATCCTTTTTATAGAAAAAACAGGGATCCAGAGCGTTGTTGCTTTTAGCAGGAAAAAAAACCTGTTAGGTCTGCGAACATAGTTGTAAACATGTCACGTATTTTTTTATTTTTCCGATTTCGACTTTTTTAGTTGGAGCTTCCGTTTGTACAAAATATGTTTTTTTAATGTAATTTTGAGGTTTCTCTTATTTGTTTGCGTTCATGTTATTGGTTCATAAATATAGGATTTGACCCACCTAGAATAGAGCGTAAATGACATTGCTTCCTCAGTACGCCTCCTTATATGTGGTTGTCATAAGCATCGAGGCTTGAATTTACCCTAATGAAATTGGAGCAAAATCGCCGTGTGTCATTAGAATATGATGATATCAGACACAAACTTAAATGTGCTGTTTTATAGGCATTTCTATCAAGACTAAATCAAATATCATGAAAATACTTGAATCTTTTTAAATTGTGGTTTGTTTGTCGGCTTTTGGGTATCGCAAATTAAAGATAACGAGATCGAATCCCAGTGGTGTCTTTTGTAACCTGAAATTCCATGGCACTAACAAAAAGCGTCCAAGACAATGATTGAAACGACCAATAAAGTTTGTCTATCGAGGGAAATTAAATGGAAAATTTGGAAAATTATTTGATTGTTTCTCATTATTCCAGTCAATTTCAGTCAACAATAATAGCATATATATATATATATATATATATATATATATATATATATATATATATATATATATATAAAGTATTTTCAAATCATATTCCAAATAAATGGTATACACAAAGGTATAACATTTGTTTACAGCGAGGTTTATTTTTAGTCATACAATGCAACATAAAATTTGTTCAAATTTCTCATCAGAACAGTGTTTCGTATGTACACAGAAAAAAACATCAATGTTTGAAAAAAAGTCATTATAAACCACAAGAAGACAAACATCACAAGAATAGATCCATTGTTAAATACCTGGGTAAAACGTGAACTAATTTCCCCATGAGTTTGTGAAGTCCATTAAAATATTATAATTATCTGGTTTATTAGGCCTAGCCCATAAATTAATTATCGTCATCTATAATAGATTTCCTAGCGAACATTTCAAACTAAAGAATTTATTAAGCAAAATGTAGACTGATAATACGAGTCTATGTCAAAGGTCAGACATTTATTATTTTTTATGTTTAGGGTTTGAAAACCAGCTAATTACTTGGTTTTATGGAATCCATAATGGATTACAAATATTTTGTGTATACTCTTTATTTGCAATATGGTTTGAAAATAATTTAAATCGTTAAAACGTATGGTTTAAGAGTGTATTCTATGCATATATATATATATATATATATATATATATATATATATATATATACTAGAAAAATAGCCGTATCAGAACAGGTAAAATAAATATCCGAACAAAACAATTTTGTAAAAAAGTGGTACAAAATGGTTTTGTTCAGATATTTATTTTACCTGTTCTGGGGGGGGGGGGAGGGGGGGTCGGCTATGTCTTCTCTCGAAGATTAAAATCAATATATAATGGATCTAATTCAATGCATATATATTTAAATTTTCAAATGGTGACGGGTGTGTCCATATTATTCCACGTTGGAAATACTCGAAAGAAACTAACATTGTATGAATATTGTTTAATTAATGTCTAATACCTTTTGTTAAAATTTCACAGAACTCGGAGGTATCTGAATTATATATATATATATATATATATATATATATATATATATATATATATATATATATATATATATATATATTAGTTAATATATGCTTCCTTCTGATCGTATAATTTTGCTAGCCTGAGAGGATAATAACATGGTGAACGAACATATACTACACTGGACCCCAACTGAGAATGACTAAGAGAATGATATTCATGACAACGGAATCGATAGTAGACTACCCCCTTTCTCTCCAAAATAGAGGATGTAATACCTAGGAGGGTTCCACCATCAAAGCTGTGAGTATGGTCTCACGACAACAGAACAGATATGACATCATCCTCTCCACCCTCCAAAGGAGGATGTAATAGCTGAGGGGATTAGCCCTACCCCCATTAAAAGAATATATATTTAGAATATATCGGCCAGGTTCGAAATCAAGTGGCGTGTTAGGTGAAGAACCGACTGTAAGGTAGTAACATTTGTTGACATTGGTTTGACCATTTCTAGACGTGACGGAGGCATTTACCAAGATCTCCAATTACCTTGACGTCATCGGCAAAAAATATAACCTTCTGGAAGATGCTCTCTGGCAGATCATTGACAAACACCAGGAACAGCAAAGGACACAGTACCGAGCCTTGGGGGATGCCGCTAACCGTGTTTGAAAAAACAGACAAAGAACCATTGACATGCAACCGAAAGGAAGGACTCGACCCATCTCATTACGTGTGGCTAAAAGAAATAAGCCTCGAGTTTGTAGAGCAGAAGTTTATTATTCACTGAATTAAAGGCCCCCACAGAGTCAAGAAAGACAATGTCTGCTGCATCGTCATCATCCAGATTTTAGCGACCCATAACTCTATAATCAGGAGATTTAGCAGGATCTCTTCGGTGCCAAACCGTGTTGAACTTGAGTGATTTATGCTGTGATCAGGAGATGGGACATTATAGCTGAATTGAGAAGAGTCTCAAAGACTTTACAGACAACTAAAGTGAGTGAGGTTGTCCTTTGATTTATGGGATCCTCTATTGAAGATGGGACAAATAGTCGCTATTCACTAGTATTCAGGAATGTCACCAGTTTGAATAGATAGATTAAAAACCCCAGTGACAGGATTAGCGATGAATGGAGATAGTGTTTGGAGTATTTCCAGATTGTAATACGTCTGTTCTGCAATCCTCCTTTCATAGGGATTCCTTTCAACATACACTGCCTTTTGGAGTGTATAGACCGCTGGAGTACCACTGTTTAGAAATTCTTTTCAGGCAATGTCGCGCAACACTCCTTGCTACACTCTTCTGGTGAGTCAGAGCTTTTGCTTCTGTCTCTTTAGTTGCCTCAGTCGTTTAAGATACGTCCTTTAGTTCAATCAATCGTCACTTACTTCAAAATATTCTCAGTATACTTGCGCGCCGGTGGTGTCGTCATCATAATCGTTTAACGTTAAATACACTTTACACTTATCTCTGTAGAGCGGTATATAACTTGTATTTCATAATGAAAGTTATAACATGACAATTCGTAATATCTTGATGTGAATGTATTCTTTTGAAAACCATAGCGAGTCCGCTATTTTATATACAAAATTTACATGAATTCCCCTATTGAATGTGTGCCAGGATCAAAGTATAGTATCTGTTCCGATGGATACTGCACCCCATAGACTGGTATCGTTTTGGCCCTCGGGTCTTGATTCCGCCGGTCTGTGGGTTTGTCCTGTGCAGTTCTAAGAGGTCCACCCTTCCAGGCTTTGCCTTCTCACCCTTTAAGAAGGGGTTAGTTTATTGCTAATCGCCTGAGGCGCCCCTATCGGAGAATGCCGACGGGACTGCCCAGGCAATTTTTAATGTCCAGAGTGCTCACTTTCTCGAGCGCTGGTTTATCAAATCCCAAGTCCCCGACCTTGTGTCACATCTTACCACTGTGGGAGGTAGATAAATAACTTCCCTATTGAATGTGTGTATCGATGAGTGATGCTCGCCTTTTCGTGACACCTGCTCGCACTGGCGAGCTAAGCCTCTGAGAAGCACATTCTGATATTTAAATCACAAGTAAATAAAACATCAAACATAAAGAGTCTGAATGTTCCTTGTAGTCCGCCTAAGCAATTCCATCCCTTAAAACTGCTCTATATTGTCACCACATTAAGTCCATGTCATTGGTCCAATGAAAGCTTTTCCCATGCGTTGATATCAATCATGGCTTTTTAGTGCGTCTTTCATGAAATTTCTATGATGTTTACGTTGTTTTCTATTACGTTTTCGTTAACTAATTGCTTTGGTAACCGTCGGTTTTCAAGAGGAACTATATGACAAGACTGATAAAAGTACAAAATAGTTAACACTCGAGATCTCATAAAAAATTAAAAAACACATAATTTATATAAAACTCATTAGAATAAAATTATATGGGCTCGAATGCAGTTCGTAATTCAGCATGCATATATATATATATATATATATATATATATATATATATATATATATATTGTTACGGTCGCGCTCGTTGGGAACGACGAAACGGTCACGCAGCAGAAACAAAAAAAAAAAGAAAATATTTGTTGGTCCTCGGGTTCAAATATGCATGAACACAGAACGAGAGTGGAGTAGGGTACTCTTTCTCTCGACACTTGTAAACATGAAGAGACAGACGCAATCACTTCGTAAAGGAACGGAAAGCCAACACAAGTTAAAAGATAAAAATAACAAAATTTATTTTTATAAAATATATAAATACGGACAGGTTATAAAAACAAAACAAAAATAGTATAGGATGGGGTTCTAACAAATCCATAACTAGATCGAGCGAAGATATATGTATAATGTAAAAAGATGTAGCCTAAGAGAAAGAAAGGGGCCAACTTACAAATTGCTGGGGCACCTTTGAAGTTAATGAAAATAAAATATCCAAATCTTCGACATGTACAAATAGTTGGGGTGGTGACGGAGATGTTCAAGTAATTCTTCTCTGTTTCGTCGTTCAATAATCCAACGGATTTCAAGGCGCAGGGATTTTGTGCAAAATGATTCTTCGAAGTTTACCTTTCGATTGTCGCGTTTCGTCCTTTCGTGCGTCGTAGCGACGATTTTCGCTCCCTCTACACCCGAAGCTTGGGGTAGATTCTGTAGCAGTCTCGTCCTTTTTCTTTCCATCTTTTTTTTCTTCTTCCTTTTCTTATCCGTCAGCAGTTGTGTTTGGACCGGATGTTAGGTTAAGATTAAGGATCCAGGTTGCTAAATACTGCTGACCTACATAGAGATGACGAGATAACTAATTCTTTCTTTCAACGGTCACGTTCCTTATACCTAGAGGTTGAAGGGATTAGTCAGACCTACACTTTCTCGACGATACTTTATCTCAAGATATGAGATAAAAATAATATTTTAAAAGAAAAAGAATACATCTTTGCTTTATACTTGAAATTGTCTACTGGCTATATTTAAAAAGAAAAAATCTAATTTAAGGATTACAATCTAATTTAGGATATATATATATATATATATATATATATATATATATATATATATATAAATTACCATGTAAGTATATGCAGCTGCATTTTAGATTGGATGAAAACGCTCTTAAAATATTATACATAGAAATATATCACCCATTAACTGTAATAATAAAATAAGATTCATTATTTATTATAAAAAATTATAGCATTAAACCTTCTAGTTAATAATAACTCTTTTGCTAAGTCCAAACTACAGTAGAAAAAAACAATGTTATATATCAGTTTCAATATCCTTTGGGAGAATGTATCTACGACAATAATAAAAAAATTGTTACATCGGTATTACTACAACAACACTTTCCCGTAGACTTACCATGCACTTCGCAATTTGCTAACACCTAAAAGAACATAACTGTCCCCTTCTTAATATAGACATAAAACAATACACTACAATATGAAAATAAAGGAAGGAGGAAGGAGTAAAAGGGGTAGTGGTGGGAGTCGACCAGTACCTAATCTAATGCCTAGTGACACGTTTCATCCCTGGTTCCAGCTACTTTGTCCTCCGGCGTTAACATGAAGCTATTTCTATTTGCAGTCATAAAGTCGTTAGTTGAAATTTGAATTTGAATCTCACTCCCATTTTTAAACCGCCTAGATAAAAAAATATAGTCGAAAAGTGAAGACAGATTTAGCGCTATGAATACTATATAATAATAATTAGAGCTAAATAAATTTATTATTATATATTACCTATAAAGCTAAGTCTAACTTTAAGTGAATACTATTTTTAATTTTAAAATTTAAGTCTAAACTTGTTTTGTTTATTTAGTTTACGGTAGATCAACCTTTTTTATGGACAAAAAATTATTTTATAATAATGAATCACAACTTACCAAGGCCAAAGACAACTTGAGGATAATAGGTAATGAGATTATCAGTTGGGTGATGAACAATGCTAGGAGATGATTGGGAATGATGAGTGGAAGGGGGAGAATTTTATCACTTAAGAGGATGGCTCAGTAAAAATTTGTTAATATTAGATTTGTAGATAACCATGTTGTGTTCAGTAGGGAAGTAGTCCCGTGGAATTGTGTTCCACAGATAGGAGCTTCTTGGAAAGAAACTCTGTTCATGGGACTTCAGTTTGGTTTTAGGTAAACAAAAGATGAAAGGAAAGTTATTTGCAGTGATGTGTTTTGCTGAGAATATTTTACGTGGGTACCAGAGTTTGGAGATCAGTCGAGCACCTACGCAGAACATAAAGACAGAGTAGAAAAAGACAGCGTCTCTTTTGTAAGAAAGGGGGATTTAATGTTTAACACAATAGAAATTGTAAACTATCTATTGTATATGATTACTTGAATACAACTAGCTAGTTTGTCCGTAACGAGGAAAATTACGGCTTTATGCTTTTCCCACGAGTATTGAACACAATATACCCACTACAATTTGAACGCAGCATAGTCCACAACGGTATAGATAACACCAATCACGCACCTCTGGAAACTGTAAAAAGGAATTTCTTTCATCCTTCCTAGAATTTTCCGGATTTAAATTTCTGGAGAAACGAGACACAAAGAGATGGATTTTCGGTTTAGACAAAGAAGGCATTCTGAAAACTGATGTCGCCAATGTGAAGAAATGAAAGTTCCTTAAAAATAACAACAGATCAGGACTAAAACAGCAGAGGAGAAGGAGGGGAAGATAAGAGGGAAGGAAGAGTGATAAAATGTATGTGTGTGTGTGAGGGGGAGGGGGGGGCAATGTCATTGGCAACAACGAAGTTGATTTGATAGAAGTAATTAACTGAATAAGCGAAAAGTAAATAAATAAAATGTTCGTAAAAAAACAGGCCAAATATCAGACAAAAAGTAAGCGAAGAAAAACAAAAGAAAAAAAAGTGACGAGTAAGAACATTTGTTTATTTTGTAAATGGAGGGGGGAGCTTTCATAGTGAGAGGAGCATTATTGACGTATAGAGGTAGACATCTGATTGGCTGATAGTTATTGACGTAAGCTTAGAGCTAGTTTAAAGTTAGAAAAGTGTCCGTATTTACTTGCCTCCCCACGAGGACAGAGTTAGACACAGGGTCGGTGTTTTAATGTGGGAAAAATTCATCTCCTCAAAAAGAGGCACTCTGGATTGGGACAAAAATAAAATTTGCCTCAGTCTAGCAGGATTTTTCCTTCAGTGACCGAGGACAGAAAAGGTGAAGTGTAGTATCAGAACAGATATTACATTTCGTCAGTCGAACTAAGAAAGCCTAACGGGTCAGATCGACCACGTTTGGTTATTGCCACCGATCGACTCCGTTGGCAACAAAGTCGATGTGGAAATAAGATATGAAATTTAAATGATGGTGCTGTCTTTTTGTCTCTGAAAATCTTTCAAACAGACAACGACAGAAACTAGCGACGGTTGGGAAGGAACAAAATGACGACGAAGCCGTTGGTACTGGACTGGAGTTTACTGACAATGATCTGGCAAAACGGGGTCTGACAACAGAACCAGATCAGTTACAGGATATTATCTCGGTTGATATCACAAAGGGCTTTAAGGAATTAGAAGAAGCGGAGCATTGACCTGTAGGTTTCTCTGTTGAAAAGAAATTGTATATTAATCGGGTAAAGTACAGAATAGTTCACAGTTGAGAACAAAAAGTAAAAACAACAAATAATTCATAGCAAACGCAGTAGAATCAAATTTTCTACCGACCTGTACATTTTTAACATGTGTAAACTGTAAGATCTTTTTATTTTAGCATTTGATTTCGATATTCGCGTGTCGGTAAGCCACACGACAAAAAAAGACAAGACAATTGCCGCCGAGTGAGCTTTACTTCTCTAAACTTAACATACAATTACAGCATTTGAGAGTTACGTTCTTGACAGAATTGGCATTTATAACTTTTTTAAATTGATACTAGTTAATACCCGGTCTTTGAGCGATGTCGGTACAGTATCTAGGTATGTCAATTTCCATCTTTACCTAGCTTTATAGTTAGTACGAAGAAAAAAAATTGTGAAATTTCGTAGAAAAAATAGACAACTTCTTATTTGCATGAGAGATGAATGTATTTACGTATTGTTTTAATTGTCAAAAAACATTAGAAATTATGTTTCTAAACAAAAATAATTCGTTTCAACTAATACCGAATATCCTTTATGTCTACTTTGTCACATATTATCAAAAAAAGTAACTTAGTTAAAAACATATTCATGTAATGTTTTGTATGTTATTATGTTCTTTAAAATGATAAAACACGTATCCAGTTAAAAAAAATCCTTCAGACTATACGCAAGATTCGAATTCGGTTATTGATATTATAAAACTACACTTGTAGTACTATCGCTTGCCGGAGGAGGGGTGTAACTTGTGGTCTGCGCCGTGGGACGTCTTTGTAATGGCTTTTAGCGTCTTGGCACAGTACACCACCGATCTCGGAGAAATGATAAGCACACACCCTTCAATGAAAGGGTTATACTCGGTTTAGTTAATTCCGTCCGTAGGCTTGACGAGTCTTTGGTCGGGTTTTAGGCGTCATCAATTCTCTCCTGACAATTAATTAGGTGGCCGAAGGAACCGATCTGCTGATCTTGAACGCTTCATGAAGGAGCGGACACGCCCTTTTATATAGAGAAATATAATTTCTTTATTCATTTCAGCTTCCGAAACGAGCAATTAAAAACTCGAAAGTCGGCGAGAGTTGGTTGCGTACGGCCCGATCGTCACGAAGTCAAAATTCCAACTGATAAATCTTCCTCGCTGTGATAAACGAGAGAGAGAGAGAGAATGAAAGATCTGAAAGAGAAGGAAGGAGACACAATATGCATGGAAAAGAAAAGGGAAATAGAGAGAAAATACATTCACCGATGTTTTTAATTCACAAGTCCTGACGACAAGTGATGTGATTTTTAGTAATGCCAGTGTCAGCTAACATTGATTTAACCTTTTACCCGTCAAGCGTCAACAAGCTGTCAACTTTAGTTGAGCGCGGGCTGTCTGTCTTCGTCATGTTTTAATGCAACACATTGTCGATTTTACGTGTCTCCCCAGAGGACAATGGAAGCCAAGTACAAGGCTTTTAAATAGGGAGAACTCCAACCTATCCAAAAGGGTAACTATCGTTGTCCCATATCGTCTTAATAATGTATACTCGACCTATTCATTTTTTTTCAACTAATCAAATGTTTCTATTTGCGTACGATCAGACAAACGCCAAAAGCGCTATAACTTTTTAATAGTATAGCGACAGATTATGCTAGTGGACAATAACCAATTAAAATGAACAAGTATACACTCACATCTTTAGGGGATGTGGTCACTTTAAATGATGGGAAATTATGCAATTCGGTTGAGTCTTGGTCACCTGTTTCAGACTTTTGTCTCATAATTATCGAAGCTTTTATTTTAACTTCATTGGCACATGATATGTTCATGCAAGGGCTTTTTTTTTTACCTGCAGATCATAAAATGATCGAGTGAAACATAGATTTTCACACTATCGTAAGATGAGTGGTGTTAGGTAAATGATGAGTCGTCGTGAAGTACTGAGTAGTAAAAGAATACTAATCCGGCGTTTTCTTTTAAAAGAGAAAACTATTTTTTGGAAGCTGACACAAGAAAAATAGACGGAAGACTTCTTGATATTTTGATCCAGCAGGGATCATAAATAAATGATCTCTCCCCCGCCCTCTCTCTCTTCCTCCTCTATCTCTCTCTCTCTCTCTCTCTCTCTCTCTCTCTCTCTGCAGAAACCAAACGAGTGGCATGTACGTTCGTAGGATATGTATCGAAATAAACTAAGCGTTTTGAATGCGAAAAGTGTTCCTTCCTCATGGTAGGTGATGATAAAGAACTCTTGTCCAATAAACAAGGACAAAAAGCAAGGTATTATTGTGTTCAAAAACTGATTCTTATTTGAATAATAATTGCAATATAAAACTGCTATATCAGCCAATCAGAAGCCGGGAAAATGTACGCCCTCGCAATATAAAAATAGCTGTTTGAATATTTTCCACCAACTGCTGAAAACCGGTCGGTTTTATATTTAAATGGATGCGGCAGTTTTATAATCATTGTCGAACTCGAGAAACCAATACGGAATTTCGAACTGAACACATTATTTAATCGATGGAGGTAGATTGTTCTCGTTCCGTCAGCCATGAACGAGTAGATGTCTTAAGTAATTCGTAATTGTATTCTTAGTTTGTATCGCCTATAGTGGGGATTGAACCTTCACATTGACACATAACGCAACGGATAAAGGTATGAAGTAAAAAATAGTTCAGAGTGACAGTCTTCTGAAGCGTCGGGTTAGGTTAGGGTAAGGGTTTGGGGGTAAGAGTTTGGGTTAGGGTTAGGTTGAGAAAATATAAGCAAAATTGACTTGTTAAATGCGGCGAAAAGAGCACAGTTTGTCATCTTTTTGCCCTGACAAATAAGATTAGAGAAAATGGCACACTCAGTCATCTTTACGTCTTAAGAAACAAAACGCGAAATGGCACATTTTAGCATATGTCTTTTGAAAATAAAACGGGAAAGAAAGCGTGCTCTGACATATTTGCATTATTAAAATGGCAAATACAAAAATACTTTATTGACCCGATACGCGCGGCAGGAATACATCTATTAGACTCTTTCATAGGAATAATTTTAGATTACTGATTTTTGTAACTTTTCTTGCATCTGTTTAGGTATTCAGACGGTTCACGTTATGAACTACCTTGTACCCGATGTTTTATGGACTACCTTGTACCCGATGTTTTATGGACTACCTTGTACCCGATGTTTTATTGACTACCTTGTATCCGATATTTCATGGATTACCTTGTACCCGATGTTTTATGGACTACCTTGTACCCGATGTTTTATGTCAACAAAAAAATCTTGCACTGCAAACTCATTCTATTAAGAAAACTGATGCAATATAGTTGACCATTTTTGCATTAGGATAAGAATTAATTCTTCTGATGATGGAGAGGGCAGTTGCAACGTAGGCTATTCGAAATATTAATAGAATTGGTTGGCCCAAAAGTTGATGACCCACTATTTTATATACATAACTAACAAGACCCGTTTAGATGTGGAAGCCTTTTAGATTTTGGGTTTTAAATCGGGAATAAAATCAGAATGACGAACTTACTTGGAAGAGAAATACATCTGGCCGAATCTGATTAAAAGAGAAATGTTACATAAGCAAAAAGGAATCACCATTTTTTCATGAAATAAATAATGGCTCCACAATTAAATAGATATGTCGTTTTATTTGTCGAAACACAGGAACAAAATCAAGGTGATAAAATGGGTTGATTCATGCCGGTTAGACGAAATTATATTATCTTGGAATTCGATATCTCACCCGCTCGGGGTTGAGGCAGGTTGAGAACGGAAAAAGCGCATCTTGTCAGCTTGAAGAGAAACCGCGAACTGAATTGTTCTGTCCATCACGTGGTTTGTTGTTCACGCAAAACGATTCATCGCGCATAGGCGTGTAGTTTGTCCATGCTGTGAAGAAGCGATGGTTACACAATCTTTAAGCCGAATCACAATCTAACCGCCGATCACGTAGACCGATACAATATAGTTCGCTGATGCAACTGCTACACCCGTGTCTCGGCGTTGCCTTGAAAATTATATTAACTCATGAAATTCCAGGACCTACCGTTGAACTATTGTTGTTCGGCAAGAACGTAGACCCCACGAATTTAATGTAAAAAATGTGGGGGTGGGGGGCACCCGAACGTTGAGTAAAAGTTTAATTTGTAAACAAGTGTGTATACGTGCGTCATTGCACTGGCCATAATTGTCCCAGGACATTGTGTCGGTCCAAAGATGGTGTTCGACCTAGTCAATGCCACAACAAAGAATTCTCACCCCATGTAAAACCATGAGTCCAGTTTATAAACAAGTAACAGGTTTATTTGTTTAAATGATACTCGTGTTCTTAGCTTGAAGGACAGACTTGCAAAATAAGATTCTTCCCGACCAAAAAGAAGATAAGTCCAATCAGCACAATCCTTTAGCTAAGAGACCCAATGAGCCCATCTTGCCTGGACAGGCACCCAGCCTGGTCTCAGAAAACCAAACGTCCTGTCATGCCCAGTGGGCCAAGCATCCCTTCCTTTCTCTTTCCTCCTGACCAGTCATCACCGGACCACCCAGGCACTGGTTACTTGAGATATTCCTTAGAGATAACTACCAGATAGTCTACTCAGGGGGCGGCCTACTCATAAACACAATCTAAGGACATTACTTTCTGACCTCAGCATGATTCAGTTTTTACGAGATACTTATTTAATCTCAAAAGGAAATCATATTCTGGGTGGCCCGATATAAAATAAAGGACATTTTGTCTGTACCCGCTTTTCTTCCTCTAACCAGGCATCTAACACGTGCAACGTCCGCCATTCGCATGCACCACTAACAAAATTCAGCCTACTGCATTTTTACAAATTGCCAACCCGGTCTTAAGGGTAGTGTTGGGTTTAACAAATGGGAGTTTTGCTTAAAAAAGACGTGGCACTGTTAAAAGTCAATTTTACCAAATTAAAATGAGAAAAATGAAAAAAATAAATCGATGAGAAAATTAATTCATTTGTTTTTATTTTCTGCTTGTCCAGTGCTAACGCAGACCCCACAATATGAATGTAAAAATGTTTTCTTTCCGGGTGAGGCGGCACCCGGACTTATAGTCAAAATTTAATTGGCAGTCCGCATTTCTTTGTTTAAAAATGATGCGTGGCCTTTAGAAGCCAGTGTCACCAAAAGTGAAAAAAAAAAGAAAAAAACATAAGAAATACGTAAATACATAAAAACTCCGAATTAGAGACAGAAGTGATTCTATAAAAAATACTGCTGAATGTAACGATGTAAGTAAATCAGTGGGTGTTTTTTGTTTTCTGTTTCTAGAACGGGGTTTTATTTAGTGGCTATTGTTGTAACTCGTTATCGGATTGTATCGAGGCAATATTGACAGTCATAGGGGTTGATCTATATAAGTAGTAATCCTAAAATAAAACTATGCAAATAAATCAGTGAGTTTCTTTTCGTTTACTGTTTCTGGAATGGGGTGTTATTTTGTGGCTTTTGATGTAACTCGTTAACAGATTCTACCGAGCCGATATATGCAGTCATGGGGGTTGATCTATATAAGTATCAAGCATAAAAAAGATACCATAAGCAAAAATTACCCTCAAAAACACACATACTGAGAAATGTTTAAAATCGAAAATGTAAAACAGAAAGAAAATCAAAAGTTTGGAAAAAATGCTTGTGTATTTGTAATTAGCATAATTATGAAAAACCAACGCCATTTTGCTTCGTCGTAAACTTTTCTCTGCAAGTTGATGACGATGTTATTTATTGAATGTCAAAAGCCCCCCTCCCCCCCCCAAAAAAAAATTCAAGCGAGCCAATATGGGAAGCCATACGGGTTGATCTATATAAAATCAATCATTAAAAGTAAACCATGAGCAAGAAATGATAAAAACCACTGGGAAAATGCTTAAAATCGAAAAGAAAAACAAAAAAAAAATCTGAATTTAGGAAGAAATGTTTGTGTACTTGTTAATACCATAATTATGAAAAAAAAACAACGTCATTTCACTTCGTCGTAAACGTTTACCTACAAGTTGGTGACGATGTTATTTATGTACTTAAAAAAAAACACATCTCGATATGTTGTGGCCTAGGTCAGTGAGGAAAACATCCTTTTAAACAGAAGGAATTTTTATTATGAAGTCAAACGAGAAACAATTTAAAAAAATGAGTGATTGTTCGAAAGCAAGAAAGTTACTCACTTGTGAAAGCATAACCTATATGTTGGCATTTTCAAGCGGCCATATATTCGAAAGCTTGTATATTATGCAGAAGATAGAAAGGAGGTCAAAATGAAGTAATTTCAATGTATTAACAGATATTCCGTTATAATATGAAAGGACTCGGTGAATCGGGGGTGGTGAGAGTAAATAAATAGCAGTGAGTAAATGAGGTCGCAACTTTATCTTTGGAAGGTTTTCTTTGGAGAGTCCGGTAAGCCGGAATAAATGTAGAAAATATGGAAAGAAAAAAGTTGAATGCATAATTTCTGGAAACAAGCTTTAGGGTTTAAGATATTTGGAGTTAGGATACAATTATCATGTTTAGAAGTTTGTTCAAAATCTATAATAGCCAAAGTTGTAGGGGAAATACGCCTTTATTTTATTATAGAGATCAATTATTATGTTTTTAAATAAATATTATTTTAATATCCACATACATATACTATATAAAACTGTTTAGCCAGTCGCATGATTATAACCCCGGTGCCAATCACACACCTCTCACTTAGCTAGCTATGTATTTCTGAAACATCTCTCGCATTATGTTCATTCAACCGCTCTGGAATATCTCTTAATGTCCCTGCAAGCATAAAGAGAAAGACTGGCGCTTTTTCATTGTTTCCATCTCATTTACATAATATATGCACACACTGCAAACACATATAAATTAGATGGCAAGCAATACATCTGTGTCCTTCTATATACCTTTAAGGATAACACACAAGTAAATAAACCTTTAAAGATAACATACAAGTAAATAAACATTGTTAGTTATGTAAGAAAGATGCCTTAAATATATGTCACAGTTTTAGGAATTTTCGAATGAAATCAAAGTAGAATACTTATTGGGAGTTCAGTCTAGATAGACTATGGACACCCCTGAAAGGGGCTGGCTGCACGTGTAATTGTGAAGCAAGGGTTGCGCAATCCTTAACAACACCTCTCCTGAGTCGGCACTGCTTGATTCCAATGGCAAGCAATTCAAGACGACTGGAAACAATGCCGAGATAAGCAGAGAGCACATACAGCACCTGGTATTCCTAAATGGTCACCCATTTAGTACTGGCTAGGCTCGACGTAGCTAACTTCGGTGATCTAATGGGGACTGGTGTGCCAACGTGATTGTGCCGTATGATATATATATATAGAGAGAGATATTTTGGAGGTGGGAGGTGGCGAGAGAATTTAACTTTTTGGGGACATTATGGTGTTTGCTTTCTGGGTACTTACGAGATATTTTCTGATAAGATTCGATGTTTGAAAAAAAAATGTTGCCTTATATGACTTAAAATAAACAAAGCTTTGAAACAGCTGTAATACTCTTTTGTATCTTCTTTATTTGGAACATGATATGAAAATTATTTACATCGTTAAATATATATGATAATAAATTGTGCTTAGCTTTAAAACTTTACTGCACTTCAACAGTATCAGCGATGTATTGTATGTTATAAATTTGACTTTGATTATTTTTGAATCGTCACCGGAAAGAATGCCATACGAAAAACATCAACGATCGATTATATTTGTACGATGATTCTTTTTGTATACATTTTCGAAATTCTTCTATTACGTTATATTCGTTTTTGTCTGTGAAAGTAATAAAAAAATCGATTGAATTCACTTTATGGATTTCAGATCGTCCAATCAGATGTCATTTGAATTGCATTATCTAAAGATCGGTTATATATATATATATATATATATATATATATATATATATAATAATAATAATAATAATAATAATAATAATAATAATCCAGGTAAAAAATCCACAGGGTAGTAATCCAAAGTGCTCAATATCAAATAGAGCTTTTATATATGATTATTTTTTTTATTTACACAGACATGTAAAAAATCTGCGACACTGGCATGTCGATGTTATCGATCAACAGTTATTATAAAGTGAGATCTCATCAGGCAGAGTTAGAATCCAATCTTAACATTAGATCATATTTTGGAAAGATTCTTTCAAAAATATGATCTAATGTTAAGATCGGATTCTAACTCTGCCTGATGAGATCTCACTTTATAATAACTGTTGATTGATAACATCGACATGCCAGTGTCGCAGATTTTGTACATGTGTGTGTAAATAAAAATAACAATATATATATATATATATATATATATATATATATATATATATTAGTGTGTGTGTGTGTACAATGGAATAGCACAAGATCAGGAGAGCGAGTTTTTCAGATGATTGTCACCTGATTACTGTGGGATGGAGGAGTTTGAATATAGCAGGGATGTGAGCGATGTTGTTCACCTAGTTACAACATTGTAAACTTGATTCTATTTGTCAAAAGTGCGAGTGACATAACATACTTCCAGGAATGTTTAAAACTGGAGATTAAACACCCGTCATTTCCTGGGCTATTTTAAAACTACTTCTGTTTTGGAAAAGGTCAATTCACGATTTTTCTGTGTAGTGCTGTGACTTAGGCTCGTGATTCTTTTTTTTATTATTTATCTCGGCGTAATTTGTCGACTGATGAGAGAAGAAAGGAAAGAGACTTCTGCCGCGGTCGAGAGTCACAAAAATGAATTCATCACCAAATTATATTAATAAATAATAATAATAATAATAATAATAATAATAATAATAATAATAATAATAATAATAATAATATAAACATTCAGAGTTTCCTTCATTTCAATGAACGATATAGCTCGGTTAACCCAAACTTTATATAGAATTCTGCTCCGTAAGTAGTTTAGTCGCTTATTTGTACGTGCTTCCAAAAACATTACTTTTGTTCGAATTCGTCGATTTTACATTTTATCCGCTAAGCCATTTTCTTCTTGCTAAGTGATATCAGAACGGGAGTAAGAGTCTACAGCCTACCACCAGACACAAATAGAATTCTTCATCATTCATCTCATATCACCGTAAGAAAAATATGGTATAAATCTAATTAGGGTTACTTTTCCGTATTACATCGTGCTTTAGATAACTTTGTCTTAATTACTACACCGATTTGCGCTTCAATTAACAACATTTGTTTTTTTTATTAAAAGTTATATCACCCATCCCCCAAAACTTCTTCCATAGGACATTCTTGTAATATATATATATATATATATATATATATATATATATATATATATATATATATATATATATATATATATATATATATATATATAATAAGGAATAAGGTAAAATAAATACCTTTGAAGCATTTAAAGATGCGATATTGATTTTAAAAGAAAAAGAAATCGAAACTGATTAAAAAATTTTTTTTTATAAACTTTCATTTTTTTTTAGTTCATAGTAATACAAATATTTCGCCAATAGACTTGGCCTTTTCAATGTGTCTGTATATCCTGATCTTATCGGATTCGGATTTCCCGGCTTCTGCTGGTGCAACCGGGCTTACGGGAGGTGTTGTTGTTTCCTCCACTTTCAAATATGAAATCGTGAATGCACACGAGATAGGTATAAAAATTTTAAAGTTCATATTTTTAATTCTTTTTTAAGCATCCAATTGAAATTTAATAAGGAATAAGGTAAAATGAATACCTTTAAAATCAATATCGCATCTTTAAATACTTCAAAGGTATTTATTTTACCTTAGATACTTAAAAAATATGAACTTCAAAAATGTTATATATATATATATATATATATATATATATATATATATATATATATATAAATATATATATATATATAGTTCTCAGCGGTCAGCTTACGTGGCACCAGAAACAAGGTCAATTACCATCGGAACACGGCCTTTTGTGTCGTTGGCTTAAACGCCCTTTCCTTATGAATACTGTTTAGACAAATTGCATTTGGTGTACAAAATACGTTTTATATATAAAAGAGTACCTTCCTTCCAGTGTGTATTCATTTCTTTTTTTAGACATTCAATTTCTATTTTTTGACATTTAAATTTAAATTTTATTTAGATATAAATCATTATTCAAATCTAAACCCTGTTTTTGCACTAAATGTTTGCTTACACTTAAAAATAATACTTAGAAAAATTAGTCAATCACAAATACTCTTATTTCTATTAAATATTACCTGCCTTCCAATTTTTATGTATGAATACAATTATTTAACTCCCCCCTTAAATCCTCATCTCTACGTAAGTACATACTGCGAGGATGCGCTTTCGTAGTTATAAAATATTACGAACGTTGAAATGATCACTATTATTTATAAATTTAATATTAATAGAACACTACACTCAATATTTATCGATAATTAAAAATAATAATTAAAAAAATCGGGTAAAAATACTTATATGTGGTCAGAGGTGAGAGCATGCGTTTCTTACGTTATTGGTTTTCCCGAGCAACGCCGGTGCACGGTTCTCGATAGTTAATAGTAAAACGGATAAACTCATCCAAGCAAGGAGATCGGGCGATACTAAGAATATAATAAAGAATTACTTAAGACTTCTACCCTGTCATGACTAACGGAGCGAGAGCAATCTACACCCGTGGAAGAAATACAGAGTTCGGTTCGAAATTCTGTACAGATTCTAGAGTTCAAGATAAAGATTCCCGAGTTCGACCAGACACACATGAAGAATGTCCGTGGCCACATCAGCCGAAACTTTGTGAGAATAACATTTAAAGATGAGAACAGTAGTCCGAATAATCCAATTAATCCAAATAATCAACAAGAAAGAAAACACCTGTTAAATAATAGATATTTTTTCAACGAGCAAAGTTCAAAGGGGTCGAAAAATTGAGCAATTACATGAAAAATGTATACACGAAAAAGATGAACATGCATGGCGAAAAGAGGAACCACATTAATACAGAAAAGAGGAAAAAATCCTAAGCAACTACAGATCGATAACCTACCTAGCAACAACGTAGAAAATTTTACAGACAGAACTGCGCGAATAGATCAACCGATCTCTTTTCAACTTTGACCTGCTCTGCGAGTTGTCGAAAGGATGTCAGAAAGCGACATAAGAGGCACATGGCCTGCTATGAATATACTAAAATATACTGAATTAGGTAACAAAAAAAAGAAATGGAATCGCTACTGACAGATACACAAAACAACGGGATCAAAACGAAGTAAATAAAAACCAAGATAGATAAAACCTAGCAAAATGGTAGATATAGACTCTGTAGACAAAGAGACGAAACGGTGAATCACATGATTGAATGCAACAAACTAACAATAAAAGAATACAAAAATCGACACAATGATGTTGGAAGGCAGTCCACTCGGAATTATGAAAAGTTCTTCGTTTTGAACACGCAGATAATTGTTACAGACAATATTGAACCGGAGACAGTATTGAAAAATGAAAATCATAAAATCTTCTGGAACATTGACTCACAAATGGACAAACAGATCCAAACAAGAAGATCGGATGTATTAATAATCAATAAGAACGAAAAACCTGGTCAAATGGCAAGTTTCACCATCCCAGCATTTCATTGTGTGAAGATCACAGAATCAGAAGAACTAAACAAATACATGGAACTTGCCAGAGAGCTGAAAAGAATCCGGAATATGGATAAAATGTCAGTAATGCCAAATAACTGTAAGAGCATTAGAAACAGTTCCGATAATCTGGAAAAAGGCTAGAAGAAATTATAGAGGATCGACACAATAAAACGTACGGCACTGATGAAAAAAAACAACAACAAAAATCTTAAGGAAAAATCCTCGAGTGCAGAAACCAAGCGACGTAACTAAATAAGGCTGAAGCTGAAATAAAAATAGAACAAAAAATATAAAGAGAACATTAAACGAGTCCAAGAGAACATAAACTACAAGAAAATCGATAATATTCCCCCTGAATAAAGACGAGGAGAAATTGGAAGTAAAGGGAGGATTGACACCATCGAAACACGGCACTATTGAAAACAGGTGAAAATTTAAGCGGTATAAGTTCGAAGCATACTAACATAATCAGATAAAAGAGACCAACCACAGGTAAGTTAAAAAAAAGAATGTACTTTCTCAGATTAGGACCCGAGCTAGATTTGACCTCAACCCTGAACCATAACCATAAACCTAACACTAACACTAACTCTAACGTTAACCCTTACCTTAACCCTAACCCTAACTCCATCTTGACCCTGACCATAACCCTAACTCTAACGGTAACGACGGGGTCAAAGTTAGCTGGACTCCTAATCTGAAAAAGCACCAAAAAGAATAAGACAGCTAAAAACACAGCAAAAATATAGAAAAGAAGAAATAGACAAATCAAACCACTTGGTTCTGTCTCACGAACAGATTGCAAAAAGAGTCCCTAACTTAATATGTCACGCACTGTCTATCAAGCTCCAGCCCCTGTCCATCGCCACAATGTTGCATCAGTATGCTTGTTTTACAAGTACTTCCACGGAATGTGCCCCGACGAATTCATTGCACTGATACCCCTCTCAATGTAAATACCCCCGACCAACCCGACTAGCCACAACTTCACTGTAGAGGTCCCCAGATACCGGAAAATTTTCTACTCTAATAGCTTCTTTTCACGGACCGCTAGCTTTTGGAATTCTCTTTCTGTCTACTTGTTTCCCAGACTGTTCCAATATGAAGAAATTTAAATGTAATGTGAACAAACATCTTGCTGCACAACTCCCCACTTTGGATGTCTCCTATAAATCTGGCCCTGATCACAGTAGCTCGTTATGTCTCAGTGGCAATATGTTTTGTTTGGGGTGAAAAAAAGTTTAAAAAAAAAAAAAAAAATGAACTGACACTGCTAGGATAGATATATAAAAAATCACATCATATGACACTCCCAAAAGAAGTGGCATTAACAGGTATTGGTGCTACATAAGATCGTGAGGGTCTAGGAGGATGGAAAGGCAGGGGGAAGAAGAACAATATCCAGACCTTCAATGGAAACGCAAGAAGAGTACTGGAATGGAAGACTAATTCTTACTCAAACTCAAGAGACAACCAGTGACCGAATATAATAGTAAACGTCTGTTGCGAGAATGCAAAACGATTTGCATCATTTCGAAAGAAACGGAGAGTGCTGGAAATATGGGTAGAATTGTTGTCACTAAGACGATCTGTCTTTGCTAGTAAGCAATCACTGGTAATGACCCACGTGAGAACCCCTAGTGAGTCATAGCGTGGATCCTGGCTTGGGTAGAAAATAGAAAATGGAAATTAACTAAAATTCACACTGATAATTAAAAAGGTTATAGATGGATAAAACGGATTGAGAATGGGTCACCACTTAGCAAGTGCTAAATTCACCAAAAGTGTGTTGTGAATTAAAGAGAGAACAACATTTTTAACGAACAAAACACATTAAATATTTATGCAAATTTACAGTGATGTGAAAGATATTTCGAGTGAGTAAATAGTTCGTTAAAAAAATTAAAAGTCTTCGTGTTTGTAGAATGTTTGCAGTGTGGAAAAAGGTGCGAGTGTTAGATGTGTGTATGTCTATATGTTCAGGGTAGTAGGCATCATAGCATTGAGTGTTGTTTAATCATTGTGATTTATTAGTGGGTGTATATGTTGCCCTTTAAATTTTTAAAATCTTTTTGTTTTTGTTGGTGATGGGGCATCCTACCGAATGCCAGAACTTCACCCGCTATTTCAGGGACTCCAGCCGAGAGATCTTTTAAAGATTGGAACCGTCCATTTAAGCGCAATTGTTTGTATCTCTCTTGCACTTGGTTCACCGGGTATATTCGTCAAGTAATTTTTGAAATTATTTTTTATTAGTTCGGTTGCTCCTATAATTCTGGAATGATGGAGATCTTCCTGAGATTCCATTTTCTTTTCGTATAGAAGACCTTGATATTTTGTTATCTTTTTCCTTTCACCTCTGTTTAAGCCAGCTTCATTAGGAGCACTGACTTCAACTAGGGTTGCTACTTTCTCCCTTTTCTCCCATATCACTATGTCAGGTTTAACAGCTCCGTTCTCTAGATATGTAGCTGTAGGGATTGCATATTCTTTGTTAGTGCGTAAATATGTGTGTTGTCAGGTGGCGTAATCGTTTGCTTTCCCTTGACCTCAAAGAGCAGGGAAATGGTGTTTGGCGTAATGTCGTGCACGTTGATTGTCTTGTCTCTGGCTAAGTACACTCTCCGGGTTTTGGTTGTCGAGTCGTGATTTTTATTAGAAGTTGATATTTCACACGGGCTCGTTAAGTTTATCGTTTCGAACGAGCGAGAATCATTTTCATTGGTTGAAAAATGTCGAGTTCGCACTTTTATGAGAGCTAATCTTTTTTTTTGTTTCAGGGCCAGCGGACGTAGCACGAATCTACCCTGCATTTCCACTCGATACAGAAAGGAAGAAACGAACAGGAAAGAGTAAGCTAAACGAATGGAGAAAGACAGAGAGTAGCTTATACAAGCTAATAACTTTTACGTTTGATCGCATCGCATCTCTACCTCCCCACGTGGTAAATAATAATAATAACAACAACAACAACAACAACAACAACAACAACAATAATAATAATAATAATAATAATAATAATAATAATAATAATAATAATAATAATAATAATAATAATAATAATAATAATAATAATATGTGATACAACCAGTTTATGGGAAGCTAAGTGTAAACAATTTGTATGAACACCATCCAGACCCGATTACAAAATAGAAGCGCTAACTATATTCTGAAACTATACATACAGAGAGAAAAAGCAAAGCTAATTGCCAATGTTTTAATATAGCATTATAGTTCTTCGATAAGAATGCAAAGATATTGAAATGGAATGTTGAAGAAGGTGGCAGAAGAAAATCGTGAATAATTTCAGTGGTAGATGGGGAACCGAGTCAAATTGGGAAAGGTTGACACGAGTTCGTTGTAAGCATCCAGGATACCCCATGTCTTAAGGAAATACACACGGAAATGCCCTCACAAGCACAGTTCACACCTTACGAAATGTAGACATTTGTTGGTCTATCTGTATGTGTGTTTGGTGTGTACGCGCGTGTGTTTGTGCTGAACTGTGCAGTGGAAATATTAAAACGACATTTATCACCTGATGTCTCTGGTAGCAAGTCGTGGGGAAATTATTCTACAATAGAGGTCAAAGGAAATAGATCTACTACTACTGCTACTACTATTAATACTATTCTACTACTACTCTACTATTACTACCATTACAAATAGTACTACTACTATTATTACTAATACTCATACTGCTACTAGGATACTACTAGGTTGAGGAGAATTTCGTGCCCTGTGTTAAAATAATTTGGAAAAAAGATTATTATTTCCGTTTGGTTAAACTCTGAATGAGTCTTGCATTTAGAACGTCCCGAATGATTGCGCCCTCGACACTGAACTTTACTTCGATCAACTTGATCAATTTCATGAAAAGCTGCGTGGAAATTTTCGAAGCCGTGTTCGTTGAAAACACGTTTCATTTCAATAAGAAACCGTTAAAAAATATCAGGAACACAATTGAACAATTGGACCGTGTGCTGTATTCAGTTTATAGTCGAGATGTTGCTTATCTGACTACAGTTTAGTACGATTAATGCAGCTCTTTATTAAGGGTCGCTGATTTGAGTGAATCTTTCTACGCCTATGCTGTGTTTAAAAGATCCTCAGAACTTCAGTGTTGACTCAACTTAGTCGGGAACTTAGGTAAGTGGTCGTTTCTGTCGACAACCTCAAAAGAAGGAAAACTCGCTGTGAACAACAACAAATATTTAGTGGAACTCAAATAATGAAAATCAATTTAAGATTAGTCCACAATTCTCTATCAAAGTCTCTGTCCGTTGGTCGATCTAACACGGTTAAGCATTCAGTCTGTCAAGCTTAAGTTTGAAATAGAACTTTTTTGTATGGTATGCTTAAATTTGAAATATAATTGTTGTTGGTCTGTCATGCTTAACTTTGAAATATAATTGTTGTTGGTCTGTCATGCTTAAATTTGAAATATAATTGTTGTTGGTCTGTCATGCTTAAATTTGAAATATAATTGTTGTTGGTCTGTCATGCTTAAATTTGAAATATAATTGTTGTTGGTCTGTCATGCTTAAATTTGAAATAGCACTTTTGATGGTCTGTCATGCTTAAATTGTAAATAGCACTTTTGTTGGTCCGTCACATTAAATTTGAAATAGCACTTTTGATGGTCTGTCACGTTAAATTTGAAATAGCACTTTTGATGGTCTGTCACGCTTTAATTTGAAATAGCACTTTTGTTGGTCTGTCACATTAAATTTGAAATAGCACTTTTGATGGTCTGTCACGTTAAATTTGAAATAGCACTTTTGATGGTCTGTCACGTTAAATTTGAAATAGCACTTTTGTTGGTCTGTCACGTTAAATTTGAAATAGCACTTTTGATGGTCTGTCACATTAAATTTGAAATAGCACTTTTGTTGGTCTGTCACATTAAATTTGAAATAGCACTTTTGATGGTCTGTCACATTAAATTTGAAATAGCACTTTTGATGGTCTGTCACGTTAAATTTGAAATAACACTTTTGTTGGTCTATCACGCTAAATTTGAAATAGCACTTTTGATGGTCTGTCACGTTAAATTTGAAATAGCACTTTTGTTGGTCTGTCACGTTAAATTTGAAATAGCACTTTTGATGGTCTGTCATGCTTAGATTTGAAATAGCATTTTTGTTGGTCTGTCACATTAAATTTGAATAGCACTTTTGATGGTCTGTCATGCTTAAATTTGAAATAGCACCTTTGATGGTCTGTTATGCTTAAATTGTAAATAGCACTTTTGTTGGTCTGTCACATTAAATTTGAAATAGCACTTTTGTTGGTCTGTCACGTTAAATTTCAAATGCCACTTTTGTTGGTCTGTCACGTTAAATTTGAAATAGCACTTTTGATGGTCTGTCACGCTTTAATTTGAAATAGCACTTTTGTTGGTCTATCACGCCTAAATTTGAAATAGCACTTTTGTTGGTCTGTAACGCTTAAATTTGAAATAGCACTTTTGTTGGTCTGTTTTTCCTAAATTCCAAATAGCAAGTTTGTTGGCATGTCACACTGAAGCTTGACATATATTTTTCATACTTAAAGGCGTGCATTGGATGGCCGCATCTTAAGAATATCCATTAGTCTTTCTGTGACGGACAGATTGCTTCTACGTCATCATAAGAAAGATTAAAAAGGGCCGTCGCTTTATTTTGCACATCATCAGTTTGGTTAACGTTGTTGCCTGGACAGCTGCCGGCCTTTCATTCTACCCTACACGGGTGCATGGACCAAATTCAGATCCTGGCACAGATCCATAACCAAGGAGACTAATGGATCTTACGACCCCCCTATATTGATACATCGATTATGAGAAGATCCTTTCATTAAAATAGATTGTGTGTAGCTGTCCGATCGGTAATTCGATTTGCATTAGTTCAAAGAAGACTGGGACAAACAGAAGAATCCAGCACGCCCCTTTCTCCTACTTTCCCTCATTTTTCATAATGTCCATCCAGTGGAGCCAATAGAATTATCGAATACGCCTGTGAAATCCACAAAGCAATTATCCCGCTCGCTCACACAAATACTTGTCTCTACCGGTTCGGTTCAGAGGGTGAAACACGGACTCTTCCGACGTAAGGTTCTTCTGCAAAATATTGCATCTTATGCTGATAACAGCAACAAATTAGAATAGTGTTATATTTCTTGTGATCGTCTCAGTGGTTTCAAAATAGCGATAGCTTGTATCTGCTACGTTGCTGGCGATACTGCTTCGATGCGACTGCGCACGGCACGCGGAGATCTAGTTCTTACCGTAATTAACATTAATGTATTGCTTCCATTAAATATACTAGCAAATATATGCTCCCTCCGGTCGCATATTTTTGCTACGCTGCCGCATCAGAAATGAACACTCACGCGTAAACCGATGGAGCCCCAGTCATATTTCTGTGGTGGTTAGACATTGATTTTCTGTGTTTATGACCAAGAATATTTTTAGTTGAAAATAAAGAAGAAAAAAAATTCGACCCTACCCCGATTTTTGTTGTACCCTCGCCCATAAATAGAAAGACCTTTAGTTTAAAAAGAAAGAAAAAAATGTTTTGTACCCCCCTCAATTTTTTTTATATTACCATTCATAGAAATATCTTTTAGTTAAAAAAGAAAAAAAGAAATTTTTTTGACCGCTTTCCCCCAATTTTTTTTACCCCCCCCCATACATATAAATAGTTAGCGTGGGTCCTAAAATGTGGAAGCACCAACAAATCAAATACAGTGAACACAGTGTGTGTGTGTGTGTGTTTGTTTAATGACCTTTTTTAAATTAAACAATTTGATTCTACAATCAGTTGTATAGTTTTCCAGTACAATGTGTTAGTTTATTTTGTTGACATTAAAGAAAAAAAATCATATCTTTTTTTTAATAAATAAAACATGGAATCATAAATTCAGTTGAGGTCGTGTAAAAATGATAATATTGGATATGAAAGTATTAAGAAATCAAATACAGTAAACACGAATAGGTTTTTAATTCTCGGAAAGAAAAAGGTTACCTGAACAGAATTCATTATAGTGTGTGTGTGTGTGTGTGTGTGAGTATGTGTGTGTGTGTGTGCGTGTGTGCGCGCGTGTTTTTATATAGTAATTTTTAAGTCAATTATTATTTTAAATAAACAATTTGATTTAATAAATTTGTGTTTTAAAACAATAAGATTAAGAAAATAAACAAAGTTAGGACGGCTTTTAAAATGGGAAACTGACACGCTGAATGACAGCGTTGTTGTTTACATATTTAACGTGCCGACAGCTGTTTAATCAGATCGCCATTTTACCGGAGGGAGGGAGGACACCACTGATTAAACCGCCAATGACTTTGCAATTTTAACGGAACTTGCCATTGAAAAGGTTTAGAAAACACGCCGGTTATGAAGAAAATGGCTTTAATTAATTGTATGAATAATTTTTATTAATATACCCTTATCGGATAATATTGTAAATACATATGTAAATTTGATAATAGCAGTTATAAGTGTATATTTGTAAATATTAATTTAATTGAAGGTTTAAAGGAATGACTTATGTAAATAGGAAAATCCATCTGGTGTCTGTACAACTTTTAATGACAGTATATAAAGAATTTCAAAAAGATTAGTTTCAGTAAAATAGTCATACTGGAGTTTCGGCTTCAGACAGACAGACAGATACATAAACTCCATTATTAATAGATATTTATAGCGAAAGCTACATTGTTACATAGTACAACATCTATAACACACGCACGTGCACACGTATATGTATGTGTCAATTAAAATTATATATATATATATTTTATTATTATAGTTCAGCCCAAACAAGTCAGGCCGCCACTGTAGACGTAAGGGGCTACTGAGAAAAAGGGTGAAATGTTTGGGGGGGGGGGAGAATCAACCTAAATTGGGAGCTGTGTAGCGAGATGTTTGTTTACATTAGTTTTAAATTTCTGCATATCAGTACCGTAAGGAAAAAAGGGAGCAGGGAGCAGAGAGGGAGTTTCAGAGTCCAGCAGCACGAGGAAAGAATCTTTTGGAGTAGAAAGCTCTTCGGCATCTGGGGACCTCCACATAGTGTCAATTTAAATTATATATATATATATATATATATATATATATATATATATATATATATATATAATTTTAATTGACACTATACATTTGTTTGATCTTTCATGGAAACACGGGAAACTCAACCCGCATGGCTAAAGATACCGAATGTAAGCGATTCTTAAGTCGATGAAAACAAAACAAATTGACTCGATTACATCCGTGAAACCGAAGGTATTGATGGAGGATCAAACTAATGTATAGTGTCAATTTAAATTTTAAAAAAGTATACATGCTCTAGCAAAAATAATTGAGCACTGTTTTCTTCTATAACACGAAGTTACACTATATATATATTCATTTATTTATTTTACAAACAGCTGTTTCACAGTATCATGCCGCTTTAGTGTGGCTAGAAATGGGCGGGAGCTTCCAACTGTGATTTCAAACCCGATCGCATTTTCAACAGTTGTAACCACTAGTCATCAGCCAACGACACGTGTCAGGGAAATTTGTAAGTGCTTAAGTATCCGCAATTATCGGCTACCTGACTATTCAATTCTTTTATGAAAGACTATGCATTTACGCTAAGTGTGAGCAAGTAGACCCCCTTACCAACGAGCTTAATCCACAAAGGGTGTGAATGACATTTATTTAGTTCATACATAGACAGCTGTTTCGTCGTATCACGACTTTTCAGTATATATTTCTTATTTATATAAAGTTAGGTATGTGTATATGTATATTTATTTCTACGTATAGGATTCAATCCTAAAATAATTAACCGATCATTATAAATTTCGGAACACAGCTGCTGGGCGTAAGGTTTGATAATGTGGGCTATATATAGTTTAATTTAGTTTCATGCAACGGGGCAAGGTAGGGGTGGAAGCTCTTCGTGAAAATTCAGATACCTCCGATTTTTGTGAAATTTTTACAATAGGTATTCGGCATGAATTGATAAATATTTCCGAAATTTCTGTTACTTTGTACTATTTTAAAAGTGTTTAGGGGGTACAATATGGGTACAACCTCCCATTTAAAAATTTAAAATTTTCAGATCTGCATTAAACATGATCCATAACTATTAGACACCAATTAAGAAAGATTCCGTGAATTTAAAATTCATTCTTAAGACCTCTTAAGGCATTTTCCATAATCAAAATAATGTAATAAACGTTTATCAAAATTGGAATGTGGATTCTAGACATAAGGACAAGTAGTATTTTATCTTGATTTTGATTTTCGTAAAAATGGGGCATAACTGTTCTGTTCGAGGAAATAATTTTACCCGTCGTGAGGCAGATATTCTTTTAGTATTTATATATATGTGTGTATGTATGTGTTTGCTTGTGAGCGTATGTGTAAGTGTGTAAGTATTTTGGGTGCATTAAATAAATGTGTTTATCTGTCTTAGGGCGGTGTCTGTTGAGTTAAACGGTTGGACAACATTCAGCTGATGAGGGGGCGTGGCAAAACAAACCACTGTGATAAGAACAAGAATATATATATATATATATATATATATATATATATATATATATATATATATATATATATATATACAATATATACATACATATATATACGTATATAACACACACACACATACGCTCTCTCACACACACACACACACACACACATATATATATATCATCATGGCCGTCACTCGAATCGAGTATGCGGGTTTCCAGGGCTTCAATTGTGGGTTCTCATGTGAGAAAACAGTTCAATGCGCGATCCACATATTCTGTCACATTTCGGGCATGCGTTATTGTTTGGTAATTGTGCACGTGGTTGGTTTTCGCGGCGTACTATTCTTGCTGTTCTCAGGTCTTCGGCATAACAACGCCGTTCACCCTCAAACTATCCACACCACCTCCCACTTCATTCCTCCACTCTGTTCTTTCGAGTGCTCTCGCTTCCCATGTTGTGGGATCAATCCCGCATCTCCTCATGTCCTCCTTCAAACAGTCCCTGTACCGTTTCTTCTGTCCTCCAGCCCTCCTAGCTCCCACATTTAGCTCAGAGTAGAATATTTTCTTTGGATAGGACTGGCCGCTCATCCTTACAACGTGACCAGCCCATCTCAAACGACTCCTAACAATCAAAGCCTCTACACTAGAGCAACCAGACTATTCAAGGACACTGGTGTTGGTCCGACGATCTTGCCAGGTGATTCTTAAAATTTTTCGTAAGTGTCTTTGATGCAGTTTTTCGAGTGCTTTGATACGTCGATGGTATGTCGTCCAGGTCTCCGACGCATATAAGAGAGTGGGTAGGACAATGGCCCGATAGACTAAGATTTTGGTATCCAGCCTTAAATCTTTATCATCAAAGACTCTGGAATGAAGTCTACCGAAAGCAGCACTTGCACACCTAATGCGATACTGGATTTCATCGTCAATGGTGGCATTAGAGGCAAGGTGGCTGCCCAAATATGCAAAGCGATCTACGTTTTGCAGCGATTCTCCGCCCAGCTTGATATTAGGAGGGTTTCTGCAGTTATTTTTAGGTGAGGGCTGGAATAACACCTCAGGTTTTTTAATGTTGATGTTTAATCCTAATTTTGAGTATGCATTGGCAAAGGCATTAATCGTGGCTTGTAGGTCCTCTTCAGTCAGAGCACAAACTGTATTATCATCTGCATATTGAAATTCAATAAGAGAATCAACATTTGTTTTAGTTCTGGTCTTCAGACGTCTTATGTTGTAAACTCCACCACCCATTCTGTAGTTTATGTATATACCAGGTGGAAGTTGACCATCCAACAGGTGCAGTATAGCCGCAATAAAGATTGAGAACAAAGTTGGTGCAGCTACACATCCCTGTTTGACCCCAGATTTTACTTTGAATGGATCTGTAGAGCAGCCAATTGCGATTACCGTTGCAGATATATCGTCGTGAAGAAGTTTCATCATTCTGATGAACTTCTCTGGACAACCAGCTCTTGATAGAATTTTCCAGAGAAGCTCACGGCTTACACTATCGAAGGCTTTTGTTAAATCGATGAAAGCCATATATAGAGGTTGTTGTTGCTTTCGGCATTTTTCCTGAAGCTGCCTCAGACTGATAATCATGTCACTGGTGCCACGAGCCGGTCGAAAACCACATTGTGACTCTGGTAAGACAGACTCAGCAAGAGGTGTTAGTCTCTTGGTTAAGATATGAGCCATGATTTTTCCAGCTATTGATAGTAGTGTGATACCTCTATAATTTCCACAGTCAGTTTTTTCACCTTTCATCTTGAAGATTGTTGTAATTAGGCCATTTCTTAAGTCAGTTGGTATTTCCTCCTGTACCCATAGTTTGACAATAAGTTGATGCAGTTGTGAATGCAGGAGTTGTCCACCATATTTATAGATTTCGGCAGGGATGTTGTCCATACCGACAGCCTTATTATTTTTCAAAGCAAAGACGGCAATCTTGGCCTCTTCAAGATAGGGGATTCTGTTCAGTGAATCGTCCACAGGTCGTTGCGGTATTTGATGTATCGCATTGTCGTCAACGATTGGGTGTCGGTTTAAAAGATCTTTAAAGTGTTCTTTCCACCGGGCCAAGATATCTCCACTATTTTTGAGAATTCGAGAGCCGTCCCTGCTTCGCAAAAGTGTTAAACCTTGAGTGCTGGGACCATAGAGAATTTTGGTTGCATTAAATAAATTCTTCATGTCGTTTTCATCAACATAAAGTTGTATCTCTTTAGATTTGTCTGTCCACCAGTTGTTTTTAATGGCTCTTGTAGTTGTTTGTATATTGGCTTTTAATTCTCCATGTTTTTTTCTTTTTGGCCTCTGAGTTCGGGTCGTTAAGATATGATGCGAGAGCTTTCCTTGTTTGCTCGATTAGCTCTTTTATTTCTTGGTTATTTTCGTCGAACCAATCTTTATTCTTATATTTCTTAAAACCAATCGAGTCTTCACAGGCGTCCAAAATGGCGAACTTCATTTTTTGCCAATGTTCTTCAGCCTTGGTGGGGTATTGATCCGGCAGATGCTGAAGGGTGAGCAGAGTGGATCCTAGAAAGGGGTGCTCAGTCACAGATGCCACTGCCGACTCGCTCTCTTGCTCCGGATCTAAGAGTGAAGCGACTGAACTCAACATCTGCCGCTGGACGTGCCGGTTGAACGCTAAAGACTTCCAGATATCACAATCCTGTCCCCACCGCGTTCTTCCGATCGCCGCCAGACTTTCTTCCATTTTCTCCTTGAATTCTTATCCCACTATTGGTGTCTCTGGAGACGCCTGTGCGTGGATTTGCTTAGCATGGAAAAGTTGGTGCACAAACAACAGACCCATCATCTTGGCCAGGCAGGTTTATGTTCAGTGGCACGGAGACCGAGACGACTGAACCCCCTGACTGGTTGCAACCCTTCATCCGCTATCGCAGCCTGACATACAGACTACTCCGCCGTTGAGGGATTTTGTTTTGCCCTGTTGGGCTCCAGTACTTCACCGTATCCCTGGCAGGGTGGCTCCCGGGTACTATGCCTTGTCAAAGGGCAACCCGCGATTTTGTTCGGCACTGCTTATTGGATATTCACAGCTAACCTTTATATTTAAAGGCCGTTCCCCTATCCGCAACCTGGGGAGCCGATAGATGGGAGTTTTCCTTCACCACATCATTATATATTAAATATAAGACATAAGTTGTCTCATATATTAAATATAAGACATAAGTTGTCTCATATATTAAATATAAGAGACAACTTATGTCTGGATATCCTTTGGTAGATCCTTTCAATAGTCCAACTCAGGATCCTAATTCGGACTATTGAAAGGATCTACCAAAGGATATCCAAATGCTGCCTATATATATATATATATATATATATATATATATATATATATATATATACAGAGAGAGAGAGAGAGAGAGAGAGAGAGAGAGAGAGAGAGAGAGAGAGAGAGAGAGAAAGAGAGAGCGTACATACAATTGATGGGCGATGCGATGAAGAGAAGTTTTAGAAGCGAATCGGTTTTGAGCGATGAAATGAGTTCTTAAATCATTAGCTAGAGAAAACTGAAGTTATCGCTATACCCCCTCTCTCTTCCTGCCTCTTCCTTACCGTGCCCGGCGATGCTTGAAAATTAAACTAAATATAACCTACATTATCCACCCTTACGCCTAGCAGCTGTGTGCCAAAATTCATAACGATCGGTTAATTAGATGAGGAGCGAAACCTATACGTAGAAATATATAAACATATATACATACCTAACTTATATATATATATATATATATATATATATATATATATATATATATATATATATATATATATATATATATATAATAAATACACATTGGTCTTTATTGGAGAGTGAAGGATACTAAGTTTGAAAAACTTGAAATATGTAATTCAAGTTTAAACACCAGTTTACACGTAATTAGTCGACAACGTTTGGGCGTGATAACACGTGATCGGGCAACAGTGTGTTAATGTTCCGAATAGACACTCGAACAAGTAAGCACAAGCAATTTGTAGTTAAGAAAATATTAGTAGAGTTAAATAAATACATCATATTATACCAAAACGTTTTATTTGTTTTTGTTTTTTGTCGCACATTACTTTGACGTCATTATTTTTTCATCGTTGTACGAGTTCGAAAATAAAAATAAAAACACGTATGTCAATTAAATAAAAAATAAAAAAACAAGCGTTTCTCTATTTCTATGTTATTCTTATGCAAACATTTAGTTTATGCTTTTTCGGTATCTTATCATAATGGAGATTATGTGTCTGTCTGTCTGTCTGTCTGTAACCAAAAGTATGCCACCACCTAAGTCACACTTTTTTACAATGTTTTACATTTTATTTAAGATTGTTTTAATTTTTAAATGTTTTTAAATTTTTTTTACTAATGGCACAAAACTACTCGAGGATAAGCGTCAATGAAATGGATAGATTGATAGCTGAATGATGATGCATACAATAAAAGGATTGAAAATTATCACATTCTAACCACTCAAAACAACAGCAAAACCAGAAGGCAGCAATTTACCCCCTTTGTCAGAAACATCGCCTGTAGTAAAACCGAGATCAACTAGTTTAATCATAAATAAATAATAACGTCTTTTATTATTTAGACTGTTGACCTTGCTGATCTACTTCAATACCAAATTCACATATATAATAAAACAATGGTTCAGAGAGTGAATGAAGTTGCTCAGCGATGTACGCATTTTAAAATTGAATGTTAATAAATAAGCCACCAGTATTAATTATTTTGTATATTTAAGTTATATTTTAATGCATATTCATGATAACTTCGTAGATAAATCTTTAAGGAAAGACAACCCACAAAAGAAATATTAGCAGTTTTATTATCTACTTTCTTTCATTAAATAGTTTAATTAAGTACATTTTACAATGAAACATAAGTGAATGGAAGAATCAATGTTTCGATTTAAATATTTCTCACAAACCCTCTGTTTGGCATGCGAAATAATTTTTAGCGTGTTTTTGTTTTGTTTAATAAATACATAAAGCCCTCTAAAAAGAATAAGTCATTAAAAAGAAATAATATTAACGTTTGTATTTTCTTGGTGTAGAAAGTTTAGAAACGTTTCGCTTCTACTCGAACGCTGAGAAAAAGATGAAATTATTAACATCTAAAACAAAACATGGAAGATTTTCGTTTTCTTTTTCTTTTCTTTTTATGATAGAAAGCGCTAGAATGCTTGAGTCTTGTCGGTTTGCTGACACGTCGCTGCAGTTTGTGCTTGGAGCAAAGTGTAGTATCTGTTGTGATGCTACACATCATCTGTTCTGTACTCGGTCAGTGAAGCAGAAATACTTCTAGATGGAGACAATTTTTAATTTTGTCCGAATTCAGAGTTTTTTGAGAGCTGGAGTTTCCCCACATTGAAACTGACCCTATGTCTAACTCTGCCCTCGTGGTAAGGCAAGTGACAAGGGACAGCTAAAAACATAATTTGGTTTGCTTTATTTCAAATAATGTGTCAATGGAAATTACCGAGATTTAACGAAAAGAGTAAACAGGAAATATTTGTATAACGACAACATAGCAAATTTCTGACTGACTGCGGCTGATTGGCAGTTGGTTACTATGACAACATTGATTTCCGGTTTATTTGAAACAAAACACACAACAATAATTCCCCTTTTATGTATTAGAATTACTACGAAGAGTCAAGAGAATCGGCCAACAAGTATATTTCTCCGTCGACGAACATTGCTATATTTTATATAAAGTTTATAATGAACGTTGTTTGTATCTTACTAGCTGCAGTATTCGTCTATCTTGCTTTTTTAATGAGTCTTGTCGGTTTGCTAACACGTCGCTGCAGTTTGTTCTCTCTCCTTTTAGTTTCCGTTATTGTACTCTGGTGTTGATTAAATAATGCCCCCCCCACAAAATAATTGGTGTTTTAACGATCTTTAGTTTTTGTTTGATTTTACTTTATATTATTCATTAATGTATTCTTCATTAAATTCCAAAACTTGACTTCACACACTTTTTGTCACAATTAGTATCACTCAGGGGTAATCTAGTTACAAAAAGAGCTTGTAGTCAATAATATAAACTATGCAAAAAAGTTCGTGGCGATTTCAATGAGCAGGTAGACATCACCTTGATGTGCTGTAAATCCATTCTGATTACAACGAGTGGTAGTGAGTTTGATGTCCAAATGGGAGCATTTAATTTGTGTAAATTGGATACTTTGTAGGCATCATTATCTTGCATATGTTTAGCAGGTTAATAAATCCCAGTCAGATGGCTTCATACAGAGACAATAGCTTAATAATCGTCCCGAACAGCAACTTCCCCCTTGTATCAAGTATTTAAAAAAGATTAACTAGTGTGGTACAAGGATGGGTGCACCTTTATTGGAGCTGAACGAATTTAAAGTCTAACTTAATACAATACAGCTCGCAACTGTTGTTCTTTCTTTCTCTCTGTCTCTTTTTTATTCGTGTTCTCGTTTTCTCTCCTTTGTTTTGCTGAAAGAGTTTACCCTTTCTCTCTCGTTGGAAGATATCTATCTTTCTCGCACGGCGGTTGCGTTGCGAGCCAGCTCGACATTCAAGTTTTTATATGTTTTTCGGACGCCGAAATGAATAAATTCTAGTTATATATTTTTATGAAAAATGTGTTCGCTTCTTTAGTACAAAGCGTTCAAATTACAGCAACGATGTCCCAAATAAGTTCAGCTAATAAATTCTATGTAGAGAATTAATGACGCCCAACACGCCAAACAAACCAAACCGTCCAACGGCGGAATCACCCATCTGGATGGAACTAGGTTATTGTGTTTAAGGATAATTGTGTAATAAAGGGAATTTCTTGGATATTATTGAACGTCAGGAAACACACATATAAGCCATTTAGAAAAAGAAAAAAAAAACACACCATACACACAGAAACATCCAGAGCTGCTTAAAAACCCATCTGGGTATGATAAATATGATATTGCTCTTTTTATCCATGACGTTCAGTGTTTAAATCCAACCACGACTATGTACCCGAACAATTTTTATATTCGTACCACTCAAAATACTTTTTTTTCTGATAACTTTGTACAACTAATCTCAAGCAAATATTTCCCATCGATCTATTTTCAAATTGTCGGCTATTGCGTCAAATCTGCCTGTCATCCATTTTCTTGAAAAAAACCCAAAAAACAAACCAAAACAAAAAACAATCGCAATTTTCTTCGGAATAACAACGCACAAAGTGACAAATTGAAATTTCTTCGTAATTACCAAGAGTTGTCCGCCATATTTGTTGAAAATAAAACTAAAGAAAGTTTTAATTGACAGAATGACACATCGCTGTCGTCAGATCGTAAAAGAATGATTTTATGAGTTTTTCTCTTCTTTTAATGATTTCAGTCGGGTATTTTTTGTTGCTTCGTTATCCTCGCTTCCAGGGGTGGGTTTTCCTATAAAGAGTGATTTACGCTTGAAACTTAATTAAATCCAGATACCTTACATTGACAATAAAATAGACAGATACCGCCTTGACGAAACAGGATTGGAAGAGCGACAGCATTAAGCTTTCATTTCGTAGACAGCCTTGTCGCCTTGCGAGTCGTCAATATTTACATCACACAGAATTACAATGGCTGAAGTTCTTCATTAAAAATGTCAGTTTCGTAGAGTAATAATAAATTTTAAACGACTAAAAATCTGATGACAATGTGGGCCAATTTCCGCAGAGAAGGCGAAGTCGGGTTCATTTAGTTCAGAAAAGTTAACAGTCGAGAAATCGTAAAAAAACAAAAAAAAAACACAACAACGACAAATAATTTATAGCAAATGCAGTAGAATTAAATTATCTACCGATGTGTATAGTTTTAGGAAACTGCTTGTAAGATTATTTTTTTATTTCAGAATTTTTATTCGATGAACGACATGTTATCGACATACGAACAAAAAATATGGAGGTCCACATTTTCATAGTGATCGCTTAACTTTAATTAACTTATATGCTGGAAATATAGTAAAAAATTACTTACCCTCCCACTAACCCTAAGCCCGAGTGGCAAGTCCTTCTACCAAAATAAAAACCCTCGTAAAATCACACGTAATCGCCTAAGTTCAGCGGAGGTAAGCTATATCTCGGCGGCTATTGTTGTTTTTCGTGCGTCGATACGACACCTTTCCTAGAAAAATAATTTTCGAAATAAAAATCCTATCAACGTGTTTCACACGTTAAAAGTATACAAGTCGGTAGAGAATTTAATTTTAACGCGTTTGCTATGTATTATTTGTTGTTTTTAATTTTTGTTTTACAAGTTCTCGACTGTTAACTATTCTGCTGCATCATCATCATCATCATCATCATCATCATCATCATCATCATCATCATCATCATCATCATGATCATTATTATTTACTCATTAGGAGTGTTCACACAAATCATTATCAGTAATTGAAGTCTGGGTGACAACAAGTCTCCTCAGATTTCCAGCACTCCCCCTTCTGTCAACAACAGTTGAAAATCGTTTTGCATTACCACAACAGCCGTTCACCATCTATTTCTCGCTGATAACAGCAGTTGGTATTCTCTGGAGTTTCAGTGACTAAAGTTCAGTATTTTCCGAACCCTTCCAGTGGTGTCTTCCCTCTTTGTCCTTTCCATCGTGTTTGACCCTTTACGAGCATTTTGTGTGGTACCATTACATGTGTATGGATATGTTTTTTTTGTATAGAGGGCGATCTATGGGATTTACGACAATTTCAGTTCCCTTTGGTTCGTGTGTACACAACACAATTAAACGACAAGAGAAATACACACGAAACAACACAAAGAGGATGATTACCGCCGCTAAAGACAACACCAAGATGAACGCTCTAGAAAAGAGCGAAACGGGAAACAAAAATAATAAGGAAACAAAAATGGGAAGGTATGAAAACCAAACAGGCTATTAATAAGATAGACTAAAGCAAACCTAGACATGGCTTTGAAAAGGGCATTTGAAACTATAAATTTAATCGCTACTGACAGTCGCACAAAATAACGCGATTAAAAGAATTGCGTAAAAGCCAAGATATACAAGAGCCAGGAAAACAGCAAATATGCACTCTGTAAACAAATACGCGAAACAGGAAATTACATCATGAGTGAATGTAGCAAACTGGATAAAAAATAATACACAAATAGACATGAATGGGTTGACAATATTAGAAAATGTGTCATTGAAATAAAAACAGATAAAGCTAGAAAAAAACCCTACACAATAGTAAACTTCGACCTTTCAGCAGGTCACAAGGTGAAGCTGACGGAGACAGAAAAACTAAGTAAATAACTGGAATGTGCCAGAGAGAGGAAGTTGTTATAGAAAAAAACTACAATAATACCAATATATGTAGAAACACTAGCAGCCGTTCGGAAACAAAAACTGGAGAAATACTAGAAGAAATTGCAATCAGAGCAAGGATTGCCACTATACAAACCCCAGCACTGATTAAAACAGCTGGTATATTAAGAAAAATCATAGAGTGAAGAATCCAACCCACATAACAAAAATAATACTAATGAACCACAGATAAGTTCATATCAGAGAACCATAGCACAAAAAACTAAACACCAAAATACAAATAGAAGTGATACTTGAGTAAAGTCCAACGATCTGGAATTGGTGAAGGGCGGAGAAGATCGAAATTTCCAGGAGGATTTCGCCTCTTTTGTGCAAAAATAAAGATTCAATAATATTTTTCCATTAGATTATCTTTGAGTAAACTGAGTAAAATAAAATGTCCGTAGGTTAAACTTTTATGTAAGTTAAAAATGAGAGGTGCAAATGAGAAAATATATTTTTAGATGATTTTATATTGATGTATATAAAGATTCTTTAAAAATATAAATCTGCAAATAATTAATAAAATCGTGTTTGATTTTTTGTATACCTTTTGAATTTTGATAATTTTCAATTTTATGTAATTGTGATGCGTTTTTAATCTTTTGGAGTAGAAAATGTATTTTAAAAACAACCATTTTTTCTCTTTTTAAATTTTTTTATAACTTAGTTCACCCCAAACAAGACAAGTTGTCACTGTAGACGTAAGGGGCTACTGAGAATTAGGGTGAAAGTTTAGGGGGTCATCATAAATTGGGAGCTGTGTAGCGAGATGCTTGTTCACATTAGTTTTAAATTTCTCCATGTCGGTACAGTCGGGGAAACAGGGAACAGGGAGAGAGTTCCAAAGGCTTGCAGCTCGAGGAAAAAGCTATTGGAATATGAGGTTCTCCAACATCTTGGGACCTCCACAGTGAATGGATGGGATTAAGCTGATTGTCGTGTTTGTCGAATTTATTTACGTCGAGGGGGCACCAGAGCAGCAAGTTCATCGGAGCACACTCCATTAAAGTACTTGTAAAACAAGCACAAGGACGAAAAATTGCCGCGATGGGAGAGGGGCTTCAGCTTGGTAGATAGTGAAGGACCTATTAGATAAATGACTCTTTTTTGGACCTTGTCTAAGAGGAATAGGCTGGTGGATGGTGCACCAGCCCAGATGTGACAACAATACTCTATGCATGGGTGCATGGTGGCTTTGTAGATATATAGGATACTGGCAGGTGTGAGAAGTTTTCTAGCATGGTAGACGAAGCCCACTTTCTTTGCAGCAGCCTTGGCAATGTCTTCTATGTATTTGTTCCAATTCATGTTACCTGTGAATGGTATCCTAGGAGTTTGAACATTCGACTTTCAGGTATGGTGTTATTTGCCATGACAATCGGTGGTTAAAGAGGTTTTTTGTTGTTTTAGCAGCATAAATAGTCACCATCCATTTATGACCTTATTCCACTACAGACTGGAGGGCACTTTCGAAGGATTCAGCCATTGCATCAGATATGTGCGCGTCCGTTTTACCCACATGACGACAGTAGAGCGTGGTGCCGTCAGCAAATATACTCATCTCAGACACAATGTAATCAGGGAGGTCGTTTATGAAAATCAGGAACAATAAAAGTCCTAGGATCGATCCTTTGGGTACACCAGCATTTATGTCATGTTGTTTGGATGAACGGCCATCGAGGACAACCTGGATCTTTCTTTTGGTTAAGAAGGATCTAATTATATTAAATATTCGTCCAGTAATACCATATGAATTAATTTTTTTAGACGACCTTTATGCCAGATCTTGTCAAAAGCTTTGGATATATCAAACGCTACCACCATAGCTTCACCTGCCTTGTCCACTGTATGGTATATACGTTCGGAGATGACCGTTATGATATCCGCAGTAGACCGTGCTTGCCTAAATCCATACTGATGGACAGAAAAAAGTTTAGCATTAATAAGGTGACGGACTATCGCTAGATTGATTAAGGATTCAAAGATTTTAGTAAAGAGCGGAAGTAGAGTGATGGAACGATAATTGTGAGGGTCAGTTCTATTTCCAGAATTCTTGAAGACTGGTACTACAGAGATATTTTTTCCAGCTAACAGGGAAGCAAGATTCGGCAAGGCATTTGTTGTAGAGTTTGGAGAGGACAGGGCCCAGTCTAGCAGAGCATTTCTTTATTACTATTACTGGTATAAGATCAGGCCCACATACTTTGGAGGTGTGAATGTTTTTTTATGATTTCGCGGACATGAGATGGGGTGATTGTCAGTTCATAAATTGTGGCTTCAGTCCGCAATGCGAAATTATGGAAGGAGAGCTTTTCGGAGTCCAAAGTGGGGTTTAAGGCGGACAAGTAGTCCAGCTTTATCAGTTGCTGTTCCAACGACATCATTGTGATTGGATAGTGGGGAAATTGTCAATCATCGTTTTGAGTAACGGCTCATCAACTTTGTGACGAGATTTTAGGGTGATATCAATCATTACCACAAGGTAATCAGCGTTCTCGAGTGGGATATGGACATTCGTCGCATAAGCCTCGGGCAGTGAGGCCAAGAACAGGTTGAGAAGTGAGGCTTGCTGGTCCACACGTTCAGGGAGGCAGGTCGGGAAAGTGACAGTCTGTGAGAGGGAGTGCACTATGGAGAAACCATACGTGGAGTTACCAACTGCGTCTGTATATCTGGAGAATCCAAGCCATTCACGGTGATGCACATTAAAATTTCCAAACACTTGTATTTGGGCAATCAAATCAAGTGAGAGTGCTGTATTTATCCTTTCAGAGACAATGGTAAGTAGGGTACAGTCCTGGGTCGAGGGAGAACGGTATATGAAATATAAGTAACTAACGTTGTGCTGTACGGTTGATCTAAAGCACATGTAGGCTTGATCATATGATTCTAGCCTATGTTCTATAGTCATGGGGAGGGTGTTCCGAACATAAACTATTAGCCCGTGCATATTTTTGTCAGAGTCTTTACAGTAGAGTGGGGGGTATTCAGTCATGTCAAAATGGTGTGAAGAAATTGTGGATTGCATGTTTGTTTCACGTAGTGCTAGGATATTCGGTGAGTTTACTAGAAGAAAGGTGTCTACGTCATTAATGTTGGTTCGAAGCCCCAGGATATTTCTTAATGCTAGCTAGCCACAAGAGCAGAGGTGAAGGTGGTTTTTAGCGGGTGTCTTGTTTAGGCTTGTTATCTTTTTCTTTGTACTGTCATTTTGGTTTTAGATAGAGTAGGGGAGGACAAAGTGGATGCTTGTTTAGTGCCATTAAGCTCACGCAACAAGACCATTAATCGAGACTAGATCCATTGGGATTGTGGCCTCGGGAAAGCCCACCAGGAATAATTATCGGGTTTCTTTTCCATGCACGATATGGAACGTACAGTTACCAACGATATTATACAACTGTTGATAGAGCAGCCGCTACCTAAGAGTTAGGGCTCTTGTATTACCAGTCGCAAATAGCAGCAAGACAAGCTGTCTAACCTGTACCCTCAACCTGTCGGAACAAGAGCGATCCAAACTAATCATGTGAAACTTAGAAACAAAACATTTTCCTCACGTTGCACAGATAGAGAGAAAGAGAGACGGCGTTCTTGATAATACACCACAAATTACGTTGAATTACTTTTGTTTTTTGTTTTACGAGTTTTAACTTTATTTGTTTATGAGGGTTTAAACAAGCAGATCATTTTCACCATAGCTATTTTATTAATAACTTATCCCAGTCAGCATTATTATGGCTTGAGTCGTATTTTATAAAACCGGTTCAAACCGGATTTCATATGATAATTACTAAAACCGAGATCGATCTGCCAAAATCGATTTCAATGTTTGTAGTTTCCGCTTTCCGTGAAACATTTCTCTATTGTTTTCCCTTTAGGAGATATCGTTGTAGCTAGAGTTAGTCAGTCTTTAGCTTGTCGAGTGCTGCCTGTTTCATTGAAATAGATCACAACATATCAATTTCTTATCTTGGTTTGACGGTTGTCACAAAAGTATTTTTCCGTTACGGCGATTAGCGTTTTTTCTATAAACATTTTGTGTACATTCATTCTTCTACAGTAACTCAAATGTCGTAGCATCCAACAGTGTAAAGATTAAAATATCAAATCCAGCGCAAAAATGGAAAATAAGTTCAAAATGTAATTCTTATTAGAATAACAAATTAATTGTATAATTACTCATTAAAAAAAATATTATTTCGACGCATCTTAAAGTTCATTTTATTTGTGCGATGTTTATAACATGGAATGGGCGAGGTTGTGAATATTTTTAATTCGGATCACATTTTTAAGTTTAGACCTTTTCTTGGCCTTTTGGCTAAGATCAAAGTGTAGTATCTGTTCCGATGGATACTGCACGCCTGTCCTGTGCAGTTCTAGGAGGTTCACCCTCCCAGGCTTTGCCTCCCCTCTTTGGGGAGGAGTAAGTTTATTGCTTACTGTCTGAGGCGCCCCTACCGGGGAATGCCGACGGGGCTGCCCAGGCAATTTTTAAATGGCCAGAGTGCTCACCTCTCGAGCGCTGGCTTTTCAAACCCCACTTTCTCGACCCGATCTTGGGTCACATCTTACTTGTGGGAGTAAGATAAAACTGGCCTTGTGCCTAACTCCTGGGGAGGAGTAAATAAAACCTTTTCGTGGCCTTTTGGCTAAGATCAAAGTGTAGTATCTGTTCCGATGGATACTGCACCCCATAGACTGGTATTGTCTTGGCCTTCGGGGCTTGATTTCCGCCTGTCTATGGGTCTGTCCTGTGCAGTTTTAGGAGGTCCACCCTCCCAGGCTTCGCCTCCCCTCTTTGGGGAGGAGTAAGTTTATTGCTTACTGCCTGAGGCGCCCCTACCGGGGAATGCCGACGGGGCTGCCCAGGCAATTTTTAAACCCCACTTTCCCGACCCGACTTTGGGTCACATCTTACTTGTGGGAGTAAGATAAAAACTGGCCTTGTGCCTAACTCCTGGAGAGGAGTAAATCAATACTCAGTGATAAAAAAGGTGTTCAAATGAAATAAATGTTCAAACTTATAATTTTAAAAGATAAGGACAGATTCCGTTAACGACATTTTTTTATAATTATCATTTTGTTCTGAAATTAAGTACATTTCTTCAAATGTTCTTTAATCATGTGTGTCGTTGAATTAGTTGATAAAATTAAATTTGTTCCTAACTAGTTGTACCTACCTGATCCTAGTTTTTAATCTTTATTTGTTTTCACACTTTCGAAACTTAAATATAAATAACATTTTAGTTGTATGGTCGACAATTTTTTTATAGTCTTAAAAATAGTCCTCTTACTGATTTTCATTTTTTGGTCATAATTGAAAAAATGTTCGGGGTCATTTTCTATAAGCTTGAAAGGCGCAATCACACGAAAACTTTTAAAATAATACATTTTCCCGATTTTTTTCGCGATAATTTGAAGGTTTGGCGCTTAATCGGAATTAATTTATTAAAAAGAAGAGAAAAATATTAAAAGAAGATGCATTTTGTTCTTCTTGGTGGTGGTGGTGGGGGATGTTGCTGCCCGAAGTGCAACAGAACAGTTTTTAATCGATTTTGTAAATTACTAACACTTAAAATCGTTTTTTTTTCTAAATTAACCCCCTTTTTTAGCCTAGTCAACAAGATGGGTACTTAACTAGTTACTGACATTTGAATGTTTCCAAATGTACGTTGGGATGTGAACAAGAAGATGGGAACACGAGGATGAAGCAATTTATAGATTTCTCGAATCCACCAAGTCTAATGGCAACCTAAAAACGTGAATTTGATAGAGAGCGCCTCGGGTTGATAACTGATGAAACATGCACGACCACTCCGGACAGAATGACGATACGAGCCTTTCATATAATAATGCTTACTTGTCACTTTTCAGGCCTTCACCAAGTCGGATATGTCAGTTGAGGTTTACATTTCATGTAATAGGCTGCCAAAAAGCCTCTTCGCAGATTACAAAAAATGTCCTCTTTCTGTTTCTCTCTATATACATTTCCAGATATTAATACGTATTATATAGAGTATATAGGTGTAGTTGATTTGGAATTCTAGCAACATGACGAATACTCAAAATTATGGTTTCCTCTTAAAATAATAACCGTAAAAAAACTTTTTAAAAAATCGGTGACAACTTTATATATATATATATATATATATATATATATAATTATAATTATAAATATTCGTTTTTATCTACACACACACGCGCACATATAAATATATATATATATATATATATATATATATATATATATATATATATATATATATATATATATATATATATATATAACAAAAGCTTTTAATCATTTATACACGGATAAAAACACAATATATATGCATTTAAATTTAATAATATTCTAATGATATTAATGCAAATCAAAAACCCAATTTATATAGGCCGCCAACAAGAAAGCATAGAAACAACCCCCCCACTGCTAACAATACAGAAGCACTTCCCACTTACGTATGCCTAGTTATAGTGGAACTAGCTTACGACATTCAAGCGGCTTAAATCTTTACGATACTAACTAAATTCACATATTGCAGACTTAAAACATTTATATATACAGTCACATATATACAGTCACATATATACAGTCACATATATATGTATATATATATACTCACGGAAATATACATATATATATATATATATATATATATATATATATATATATATATATATATATATATATATATATATATAAATATAGATGCTCATACAACTATAAATATATATCCGCATATACACACACGCATATATGTACATACACTACATAAACGTAAACACAGATAACTTGCATAAATATCTAAACGCACATACACTCACACGCGTACTTATAAACATATATACGTATAAGTCTCTCTATTAATACGAATGTACAGGGTGATTCATAAGTCACTTCACTTAGCTATGTAAAATGATTACCATATGACGCACAAACATACTATGATCTTTTGTATGATTGTTATCTTACTCTCTAATTACTGCTATTTGTTAGGCAATGGAAACGTGATGTGAACAGAAAGCCTCCTTCGCACAACACCATAATCAATCAAATATGCTACAAAGAGTCGTAAATTCCTTGCAAAAAAGAATGGAGCTATGCATGCAGAACTAAGGTGGAGATTTTGATAATTTGCTGTAATTTAAAACGCCCATCAATGAATTTGTTGAATAAACTTTCTGTTTTGTATTACCGTATTTTTTAACTTTAGAATTTCAAAAATAAATAGCTAAGTAACTTATGAATCACCCTGTATATGCGTATAGATATTTATGTACGCGTGTCTTCGTGTATATATATATATATATATATATATACATATACACGAAGACACACACCCACACAAAGGTTAACATTTCGATGTGTAAAGTAGTACTTTCAATAAATACAGACGCTTACATTTCACATTCTCGGCATAACGGAAATATTCCCTCATTTTGTTTCGAATTTTTTTTAGATGAAGATTGAATAATTTGAATTATTTGGAATATTCGAACTACTGTTGTCATCTTGGATGTTATTCTCACAACGTTTCGGCCGATGTAACCTCCGACCTTTTTGATGTGTATCTTGTCGAACTCGGGAGTCTGTATGAAATTTTTAACGGGACCCTTTATTTAATCAACGGGGTAGCTTGCTCTCGTTCTGTCAGCCATGACCAGTAGAAGTCTTAAGTAATTGTATTCTTAATATAGCTTATTATTTCAGCACTTTACGCGTTACGCCACGGATCATCGCGGACTCATGGCGTAATGATCAGTTACGGTCTTTTAGAGGTTGAAGGTTCAATTATCAGTGTGGACGATCACACAAGAGGAAGACTATGTTGAAGAATAAAGCCGAATTTTGTCTAAAAGTTGTTTTACTAGTTAGGCTCGGAACTTAATCCCGAATTTAATTCATCGATTTTCTAAACATCCTATATATATATACACACACACACACACACACACATGTATATATATATATATATATATATATATATATATATATTTATATATATATATATATATATATATATATATATATATATAACATAAAATATAATAACACGAAATTACATAATTATCGATGCAATAATTTATTTCAACCTTGTGGTTTTATCAAGCATCTAATCCAGATAATTACATTTTTGAGACTCATATATATATATATATATATATATATATATATATATATATATATATATATATATATATATATATATATATATACATGAGAAAGGAAGGATGAGGGTAATCCGACGTAATGGGAAATGAAAAAGGAAAAGCCAAAAGATGTTTTTTTTATGCATTGATCAACGTTTCGTCTTTATTTGTAATGCTTCCTCAGGATGATAATTTTAAGAAAAATGTCATGCAAGTACATGAAAATATTGGGTTGACACTCTTCTCATTAACCCATCAGGTCAACCCAATATTTTCATGTACTTACATGCCATTTTTCTTAAAATTATCATCCCGATGAAGTCTTACAAATAAAGACGAAACGTTGATGAATACATAAAAAAACTTCTTTTGGTTTTTCCTTTTTCATTTCCCATATATATATATATATATATATATATATATATATATATATATATATATATATAGAGAGAGAGAGAGAGAGAGAGAGAGAGAGAGAGTGAGAGAGAGAGAGGGAGAGGGAGAGGGAGAGGGAGAGAGAAAGCGAGATAGCTGGGCCTTACTTCAAGGTTTGTATTACACGAAGACTCAGGAGCGAACCAGGGAATTTAGATTATGAGAAACGTAAAGGAAAGGGGAACACGAACGAGGGACACTGAACAAGGGGTTTACACGTGAGCATCATAAACACCACCGTACGCCGAAGCCACCGCTGTCAACGAGCCAGTTTGCTCGTGATATTACGTTCGCTATTGTTTAGGAAACCCACCGTCCCTCTATCACCACAGACACAGCACACAAAGCATTAAGGTCATTCGACCCCACCGGATTCAGTGGGCAATTCATTTTGCTTATCAGCTTTACTACAGAAAGATACGATGTTTGAGCTCTGCATATAAAGAGAATGTTTGAAACGATTTTCACCCCTGATTTATGATCTATTATCATTCGTCGCAAATGCATAGCACAATAGCGATCATCGTAAATCGATCTATATGAAGCAGCTTTTAACACGTGTCAATGACCTTTGACCTGGATATTTGAGACGCGACCGGTAGGACTAATTGCTTTCGGGTACTAATTGAACTTCTATACAGGTTAGTTGGTGCTAATTAACACTTAAGTGAGAAAAAAATCGACTTTCTATTAAACAAAAATGGAATTTCATTTAAAAAAATGTCATTAATATTTCTTTAAGTGTTGCATAAAACACAAGTGTGAAGTAAGGTGAGAGATAAATCCTATATGCAGGATCCTTGACGAGGTATGAAATTTAATTTGAAGATGAAACAAAACATCTTTAGCAAATGATATTTTTTCGTCATTTTACGGCATATCAACCGTTTGGGGTTATTCAAAGCAAAACACAATACTTATTGTAAATTATTTATTGGTTTGTTTTATCTATATTACGACACATCACCCAACATAAAGAGTAAAATTTTAATAACCACAAACAAGGAATATTGCCACTGAAGCGTAAGGAACTAGTATAATAGAGGCCAGATTGAAAGGGGAAATCTGGGTAGGGAGTTGGGAAGCAAGATGTTTGTTCTCATTACATTTAATTTTGTGCATATTGGTACGTTCGGCGTATGAACGTGCGTCCGTGTGCGTTCGATCCCGAGGCCGTGATCGTCCGCTCGTTGTTCCGGTCCAAGGTTATTGTTCGATTTCGACACCGGTAGCAGTGTCAATGTCTTGTCAGTCAGTGCTGTAACAGAAGAATTCTCCCTTCAAGTAAGGTTTATTTCTTTGGTTTTCCTCTACTGAACACTATACTTGCAAATAAGACAATCTCTTAGCTTATAGCCCAAGAGCCATCTTGCTTGAAGAGGTACACAAACCTCAACTGACTATGATACGCTAAGAAGGCCAACTGACCTCCCCATGCCACCTGCTGGAATATATATATAGATATCACAGGGACAACCCCAAAAAGACCATTGAGATATTGGCCAGCTTTATCCATGAACATAAAAAACTAATTCCGTATCTTGGCCAACATTATTTTTCACAAAACTCAAGTAGATAATAACCACAGCAGGAAACCTCGTATCTGAAGGAGCACAATTTTCTCAAGTGGACAAATCGAATTCTGGGTGGTCAAATTCAAAATCAGAGATATTTTCAATATATTGAGTGAAGTTTTTTTTATTTGTTAAATATTTCTCACTTGCAGAAAGTCTGTTATTCGCATGAATTGCAACTATGAAACCCACTAAATATTCTACTTAGTGCATGTTAACAAGAGAAACAGGGAGGAGGAAGGGAATTCCAAAGGACAGTTGTCCGAGGAAAGGAGCTATCAGAGTAGAACATCCCCCATCATTTAAAGAGCTCTACAGTGAAGGGATTGGATTTGGCTGCTAGTCATGTGGGTAGAGAGGTATTTTCGTTGAAGACGTACAATTGCTGCCAGTTCATTGGAGCACATTTCGTGGAAGTACATGTAAAACAAGCACAAAGATGCAACGTTGCGACGATGTGACAGGGCCTGGAGTGATAGACAGTGCGGGAATTATTGTTTGAGAAAAACTGAGGAATATGTTAGCATGCATTTTGTGTTATAAAAATATATAGAAAAAGCCTCCTTTAATTTATTCAGCTTAAGTATAACACTAATGATATATATATATATATATATATATATATATATATATATATATATATATATATATATATATATATATATATATATAATTCTTTTAATTTTTCATTAATTCAAACTATACCCTATCTTGCTTTTCATTTGAAATAAGATAAACTCTTATTTTGTTTATTTATTTATTTTTTATTCTTATTTATTTATTTATTATTTTATTTCTCAATTTTACTTTCTTATTTACATTATCTAGTTTTATTTTATTTTATTTTATTGTATTCTAACATTTTATTATCATCAGAATTTTTCTTTTATTATTACTATCGTTGAATATAATTATTGTATATATTTTTTTCATTTTTATGTATTTATTGATGTATTTTTTCTTTTATGTATTTTCTTCTTCTCGATTAAACCTATATGGTGAATGCTTTGAATGTTTTAAATGTTTGATTGGTTATTCAATTTTCTGTCTTTTTGCTATTTCTGACGTCATCTCACCGGTGTTGTCTTTTAGTACTGAAATCTGATGTTTTTTTCTCAAGAGACTTCGGTATGTGATGTTATAAAAGGCGCCGACGAAGTGATGTTTTGGAATCATAAAAAATAATGAAAAATAAAATATTTCCCAAAAGTCTTGGAAACGATCGTACGCTGAATGGTATTTTGTTTAGAATTCTTTGAACAATGCTAAAATTATAATTATCTAAACTAACTTAATATATATATATATATATATATATATATATATATATATATATATATATATATATAGAAAAGAGGGTAGTGCAGTATTAGTGCAGTTCCAACGAGAGAAAAGTATATATGTAAAGGAGTAAGGCTACCAACATTTGTAGAATGTTTTTTTCAACATTTATTAATTATTTTGTTGTTTTTTTTCAACATTTATTTATTATTTTGTTGTTTTACCATTTTATGATTTTATATATAACGCGTTTCAAGCGGTGGCCCGCTTTCATCAGATATGAAAATCCATTTGAAGAAATGTCTTTCGATTCGAGCAAATGTTGTTTCATTTGAGGAATTTGTTATTGTTTTTGCGCATGCGTGGGTTTGCGGGTGTGTGGGTATCTTTGATTTTTATTTTTATTTTTTATTTGTCATTTTTCCTGCTTCTCTTGGTCAAGTGCGTGTTACCCATCCATGATCCATCGGTCATCCCAGCCTCCTAGGGTGCGGAGAATTGCTTTTGAAATTTAATACTTTTTATTGCTTTTTGTCGTCTCCAAAAATGAAGTGGTGTCTGCGTGCGTGTGTGTGTGTGTGTGTGTGTGTGTGTGTGTGTGTGTGTGTGTGTGTGTGTGTGTGAGTCAAGGAAATTAAAATTTCCGACAAAAATGGAAAATATACTTAACAAAAAAACAAACATTTCTATAATGCCATGTCACGTTTGTAACAAATTCTACATTGGGAAAACAAAACTTCTCTTTAAAAAACTAGGACCATTTACCAACTTTTATCAGTTGGCTGATACCAACACTAAACACAGCTTCCTTCCTTCTCCATCCCCTAACTTTATCTTCTTCTTCGTTTCTCTATATAAATCGTCCAATTTCATACGAATAAAGTTCTCTTGTCATGGTGAAGATCTGTCCACGCAGATCGACTCATAGGAGCTAATTAAAGATTTAAACATGTTTCTGTGCCAATTAACTCGTTTGTTTTCTGCGTATCAACTCATTCCCCATACTAAACATTCTCTCGTCTCGTCGCGTCTCTCTCTCTCTCTCTCCCCCCCTCTCTCTCTCTCTCTCTCTCTCTCTCTCTCTCTCTATATATATATATATATATATATAAGTATTTAATAAATCATTTTTAATTATTATCCACATACGTATACGTTTCATCCTAATGGAATTATCAGTGTGGAAGATAATCGTTCAGCCGATCGTACGATACGAACCACTGGACACGAATCCCTTTTAACTCAAATCCGAGCGCTCTAACAAAGAGGCCATTATCAACAGCTATGCGACAAGCTGAAAAATACACTTTATCTATGTCATATTAAGCGCATAATATAGTCAGCCGTCTTTACAGTGTTCAACAGACCACGTGGACAGGAACTACGCATTTAGCTTAGATTAGACGGCTTATTTAATTTCTCTTAAATGTGCCTATCTGAAAGAGGGCTATAAATAATTATTTAATTATAAACATTTTTTATTATTATTCACATACGTATAGGTTTCATCATAATGGAATCAACAGTGTGGAAAATAACTGTCGCACGATTTAAATCCCCGAACTCGGGTCACTTTTAATTCAAATCCGAGCTCTCTATCTCGGTTTCTCTGTTTCTTTCTCTCTCTTTCTCTCTCTCTCTCTTTCTTTCTCTCTCTCTTTCTCTCTCTCTCCCTCCCTCTCACGCGTGTACAAGTTATCTCGTATATAGCTAAAAGCTTTGAAGGAGGCGATCTGACGTGTTCGGAGTCAGGTCGGGGTTGCTGTCTGGGCCGATATGATGCGAAACCCGAAATCGGCAATGAGGGCAGTGCATCACTGAAGACCACCGTTGATGCATCTAAAAAATATTTCACGATTATATATATATATATATATATATATATATATTGTTACGAATAATTATCGCACGATATCGTATGCCTCCGCAAATATAAAATATGAATCACCAGAAAATCAAGGAAAATGCTAATGATATAAAAAGATACTGAACGGAGAATACACAAAACAATAATGATATGTTCTTGAAACATTGTACTGATCTCGTTATTTTCATGAAAAATAAGGAGTCGATATTTAAACAGAAAATGTTTATAAGCGTATGACCGTTCTGTTATGAATATAAATGCTTTTGTCAGAGTTCTGTCTCTTTTCTACGCATATGGAATGTGCAGGTTGGCAAAATAAATGTAGGTTCGTTTTTTTAAATTATTGCTGCAGACATAATATAATAATATTATATTCATAATAAAACAATATTGTTATTTCGCTCTTGTGACACACAACTTAATAAAGCAACTCCCTTTCCCCCTTAGCGATGTATCTAGCTTTGAGTGTTGTAAGTTGGTTCAAATATAGTATTTCGCTACAAGCGCGTTTTTCCTCCCTAATTGTTAGCGTGTATCCGTAGTTGTCTTTTTTTTTTTCACAACCAAACTTTAGTCACAGCAACAGTAGTTGAATAATACTTGATATTACCCTCTAAGTGGCTTAAATCTTGACCATCTACGTGGTGACTGTGTCCGAAATGGCAACTTGTTGACCTACTTTTTTTCTTGATTAGCTGAAACACATTGATTAGAGGTCAATGAATAAATTAATGACCACGAACGACGTAGAATATTTATAATATTAATCTGTGTTTTTTTTGTTTTTTTTGTACAGCATCACCAACCGGATTCGTTAGGTCATAAATTCGATAGAATTATTTATTCACGTTTTTCCGACTTGCTCATGGAGAAAAGAACTTTTTTTCGCAGATTCCTGTATAATTTGTAACTCTCGCTGATTAACTTAAACCACTGATTGCCACAGTAAATAAAATCATGGATGACAGTTCAACATTCAAACCCCTCGGCCTAATATTCACATGTAACATGAATTGGAACAAATACATAGAAGACATTGTCAAGGCTGCTGCAAAGAAAGTGAACTCTCTCTACCGTGCTAAAACACTTCTCACGCCTGACAGTATCTTATGTCTCTACAAAGCCACGATCCGCACATGCATGGAGTATTCTTGTCACATCTGGGCTGGTACACAATCCACCAGTCTATCCCTCTTAGGCAAGGTCTCTAAAACGAGTCTCTAATAGGTCCGTTACTATCCACCAAACTCCAGCCCTTGTCCGATCACCGCAATGTTGCATCCTTGTGCTTGTTATACAAGTACTTTAATGGAATGTGCTCCGATGAACTTGTTGCTCTGATGCCCCCCCCCCTCGACGTAAATACACTCGACAAACCTGACAATCAGCTAAATCCCATCTATTCAATGTGAAGGTCTCCAGATGCCGGAGAGCCTCCTACTCCAATAGCTTCTTTCCTCGAGCTGCTGGCCTTTGGAACTCCATTCCTGTTTCCCCGACTGTATCGACATGCTGAAATTTAAAACTAATGCTGTGAACAAGCATCTCTCTGCACAGCTTCCAATTTAGGATGACCGTCTAAACTTTCACTCTAATTCTCAGTTGCCCCTTACGTCTACAGTTGACACATGCTTTGTTTGGGGTGAACTAAGTTTAATAATAAAAAATAAAAAATAGAAAAAAAAAAATTCAAAATGTCCTATAATAACACGTGACTTGTTCGACGACAAGAACTTTTGGTATCACACCGAATCCTTTCAGTATCTTATATTAACATTTTGGTTCATTTCTGTAACTCAATCTTGTTACTCACATTGTTCTTGATTTATCTCCAATTCATACTTCAGACCTTTCTTTGAGTTATGATTTGAAGGTTTTAATGTCTGCAAGTTCTTCGGTAATGCCAAACATATTGATCTTCACGAAGAGAATGTCTTAGATTCATTTGCTCGTTACTTAATAAAATTAAAGTCACTTGATAGGACAGTGACCCAATTCGCTCTTACAATTGAGCTAATTGTGTGACAGTGTCGCAAATTAAGATAAGATTAGTAAACCTCTACTGACTGCATTCTTGCTTAATTCCAAAAGCGTCTTCAAGACAGACACACCTAAATGCCCGGCTTTTGATTGGTTATCATTTTTGACGAATCATGTGATGATTGTAACGGTTATGTGTATATGTGTAAAAATATGTAGCATTTTGCTTCTTTTTTTTTTATTATAACAGAATAAAACTATGTTGATGCCATTTTAAATCTGTATATGACAGTAACGCAGCTGTTCTTAATGACACAAGTATGGCACATCTGACTAATAGAAGAATTGGTAATGTTCGGGATAATATCTTTGACATGATGATGTTTTCACAAATTATGAAGGACAACTAAACCGGTTGATGGATGAAAAATAAGAACATATGAAAATGTTACGCTATATCTCTATATAAAGTTAGGTATGTGCATATGTTTATATATTTATATGTACAGGATTCACGCCGAAAATAATTAACCGATTATTATGAATTTTGGAACATACCTGCTAAGCGTAAGGGTTCCAAATGTGAGATATATTTAGTTTAATTTAGGTTCATGCAATGGGGTAAAAAGGTGGAGAAACCTTCGTGAAAATTGAGATACCTCCGATTTTTGTAAAGTTTTAACAATAGTTCTAATACATCAATAGTTATACATTATTAATAAATATTTCCAAAATTTCAGTATCTTTCGAGTATATTAAAAGGATTTTAGAAGTCATAATATGAGCATAACCTCCCATTCGGAAATTCAAATATTTCAGATTTGCATTGAATTTTGCCCATACTCATTACACATCAATTAAGCAAGATTTCCCGAATTTCAGTTTCATTTTAAGAGCCGTTATGCGTAACCCTTAAATTTTAGACATTGTCTAGAATCAAAATCATGTAATGGATTTTTAGATCAAAATTGTAATAAGGATTCTAGACATATGGTTTAGTAGTATTATATGTTGATTTTTATCTTCATACGGAGACATAACAGTGGTGCAAAATTGTTTTGTACGGGGAATTAATTTTACTCGTCCTGTTGAGGGTATTCTTCTAGTATTTTTAATGAATAAATTGCTTCATTTGTATCTGCTAATTATTTAGAGAGGGGTTAACAAATAAAATTCGGATTTGATGAACGGATCAATTCTTAATATGCACCCATTCAACATGCGCGTTTAGCGATGGAAATTTTATTTCGAACATACGCGTGGCAGACGATTATGAAACGGAACAGATTGACCGACTTGTGCAAAGAAAGCCTCGCCTAGAAATGCAAGGACTTATTTAACAATGAAACTGGAAAATCGGACAAATCAGAACTTATGTACGATTGCATGTTTTACGGCATATCAACCCGTTTGGAGTTATTTATCGTAGAAAAAAATACCCATTTTAAATGATTAATCTGCGTGATCCATCAGTTTTACGGAACATCAATCTTTTCGGGCTTATCTGATGCCGACGAAACACGATATATAGGATCAACATATCTTTTAATCTTATATTTATGAACCACTAGCGTGGGGATGAATAAATAAAACATGTCTCAAAATTACATAAAAAAGGCTATCACATTTTTTTCACAAACACAGGTAGCGAACGGAGAAAAACGAAACTGTGAAAAATAACAAGCTATGTCACTGATCTACGATTACATCCGCAGGCTAAAACTTCTATTCGCGCTCAAAACCAATACGCTTCTGGGATCTGGTCGTTCATAATAAAAAAACAACAACACAGCACAAGCAGCAGCAGAAGCTGTCAAGTTCCGAGTTGGAGGAAAACTCTGACTGTTGCTGCAAGTTAAGACTAGCCTAGAAACGTTCGTCAACCGAAGGGGGACAAGTTACCTTTGGGCGACTCCGAACGGGGCATTAGCTCTTCAAAATCAATTAGGCGGCTGTTGTAATTTGCAGGAAGTGCGGACGGTGATGAGACGACCGACCACATACTAACAGACTGTCCAAGAGTTCACAACCACTTACTACCCACCCCACCTCACCCTACACCTCACGATGTCCTAACATTACGTGCATTACGGATCTGGGAGAAATGGAAAGGACTAACCGACCTCCACGAGAGAGAGAGAGAGAGAGAGAGAGAGAGAGAGAGAGAGAGAGAGAGAGAGAAATATATATATATATATATATATATATATATATATATATATATATATATATATATATATATATATATTAGTACTTCATGTATCCGCATAAAATATTATAAGGAGATAATTTTTTATGTATCAGTTTTCAGTATTTACTTCAACAGTGCTCGATACGTAAGTAGAGCTAGGTAGTAAGCAATGAAAATATATATGGCAATCAAGCTACACAGAGGCTCCCGTGTTTCATCCCCGGGGGGAATCGTCAGGCTAAATATATGGCAATCAAGCTACACAGAGGCTCCCGTGTTTCATCCCCGGAAGGAATCGTCAGGCTAAATGCATTTAGCCTGACGATTCCCCCCGGGGATGAAACACGGGAGCCTCTGTGTAGCTTGATTGCCATATATATTTTCATTGCTTACTATATATATATATATATATATATATATATATATATATATATATATATATATATATATATATATATATATATAACGCAATTAGGTTATCTTATCAAATGCCTTCTTCAGCGAATCGCTGGGGGCACTTACTCACACACTGATAAAACAAAGGCAAAATTACACACTTCTTTCACGGACTAATTTCTCTACTCCATTCTGCAAAGAAAAACAATTTAACTGTCTGAACTTACGCTCGCAAAATGAGCAATACAAATAATTGTTATGTTGTAAATATATAAACATGTGTTAAGTTAATCGTGCTTTTAACTTTTTCTATTTACGCATTCTTTTGTATTACTTGTTAGCGTTGGCCATGGTACACCTAGACGAACGGTCATCGTCTATCTTATACATACAAGGCCTCACGCTACAAAAATATACTGTTACTGATTAATTAGTTTGCGCATATCGATACTTTTGGGGGTTATTTGATTACAGAACACAATCTCTATTATAAGCAATTCATTGATAGCTTTGCTTTGTTTGTTTTGCGGTAGATAAAAAAGGTTTTAAATTCTGCACATGTATGCATACAATGTGTTCCGTGCGTACATAGAAAAGAGTGACGGCAACGACTGTTATATGTATGACATTAATGGTAAATTAAGTATGCGTTTATTTTATGAGGCAAGCAGCAGCAGCAGCAACACCAGTTACTATCAGCAGAGACTGCGTATGTATCTATGTATATATGCGTGTGCCAGTAAGATTTTCGTTATACTGTTCGCTTTCGTAGTAGCTGCGCGTTTTAGCGCGAAATGTGACTTTTATTTTCTTTGTATTGGTTCCAGTAATAAAAGTCGTACAGACCACACGTGTTTCCACCTTCGTCGCTTCACTTGATTTAAAATCGTATTTTGTATCTACACTTGTTATTTTAATATGAACATTTGTACAGCTTCTGGGATAAGCAACGTTTTCAATATTTTAACGAATGGTTGCTGGTTTATTTGTTGTCGAAACACAATATCTATCATAACTGATTTAATTAGTTTGGGATGTCTGTTCTTAAGAAATGTAAGCTCTTTTAGAGTTATTTGATGGCGAACACGCACTACTTCTTTGAAACTTAGCTTCAAACGATGGGAAAGTTTACCCATAATTAATGGGGATTCAGGGGTTAATACCTTTTCCGATCATATTAGTTACTACAAAAGCGTAATAGATCTGGCTGGATTTGAATTCGATTTACAGTTTTATATAATTCAGCCAAGCCCCCATGTCCACGGATCTATTTAAAGTTACGATTAACGTAAATCTTACGAGAGACAACGATCGTTGCTTTTAGAATGATGATAGATAAAAACGCAATTTTTTTCTGAAAAAATAGTTACTTTTTTGTTTTAGTACATCTCAAAAAGTTATTTTAGAATCTTGTACAGAGAGAGAGAGAGAGAGAGAGAGAGAGAGAGAGAGAGAGAGAGAGAGGGGGGGGGATTCATCCTATAAAAAGATCCTCGTTGCTATCCGAGTGTTATCGACTATTCACAAGCCAATTTTTGCCAACCAAAACGTTCGAGATTATGATCACACATTTGCGGTTAGGTGAAGAACCAACCTATCTAAACAGGCCATGCTTTCCTAAAAATAAGAAAAAGTTGCTATGGCAACGCAAAGGGCGCCGAGGGAGACGCAACCTGTAGAGAGGATGGCGTTCTCATCTAAAAAGATGACCCACCCTTTCAGTAAACGAAATCGGCATAAATTGAAGTTGATTATTTTGCGCATGAATACTGGTCGGGGGAACTGGTGAGAGTTGTCTTTCCTTGGTAGAGATAGAAGGTTAAGAAAAGGCTATGTTTGCCTTGAGCAGGATTAATAATATTATTACGAATAATTGGATGTTTGAGTAAAAAACAGAAAATGAATTAAAAATAGGAGTTTGCTGTACATAACAAGGAATTAATTTTTTTTTTTCGTGAAGGATTAACAAATATATTCACTCTGATAAGTCAACATTTTTTTATCGGTGACTTGATCGTAAGAATAGGAGAGGGAATTCATTGACTGTAGAGGTAGGAGGTTGTGATACAGATAAAGAAAATAACGAAACGTAGATGGTATATATATATATATATATATATATATATATATATATATATATATATATATAGTCTTGGAAGTTTTTCAACCATAGAACTATATGAAAAACAAACACTTTTAATCCCAAATCCTTCGTTGGAAAACTACTTTGCTTCGAAGTCAATTAATCTTTTGCAGTCACTATATTAGTTTGCTTTCAAGAATTTACGTTAGTCTTAATATTATTTAAGGGATCATCAGTTGTTTACCATGAAAAACGGTTTCGGGAATTTAAAAACAAAACTATTTGATCTCATGGCTACCTAGTAGAGTTGATCAGTCACCAATTCCCATATATATATATATATATATATATATATATATATATATATATATATATATATATATATGTGTGTGTGTGTGTGTTTTTATCTACATACGTATACGTGTCATTCTGTCGAGATTCGTCAGTGTACAGAAGATTGTTCATACAGGTCGCTGGACTCGAACCTCGGAATACGAGTCATGTTTCGAACTCAAATTTCAACATCTTAGCCCACACGGCCGTTATCAACCCGGTAAATCAGCGAGAGATTAATCCTTTTTAAAGGCAGTCGTCGTCAAAGTGTTCAACTATTGAAAGGAACACGCATTGAACCCACAATAACGACCGTATTAATACTACTCACTACAGAGCCCAGCCTAAGGTTTGGGAGCGACAAATAATAATAAATATTATTTTAATCTACATACGTATACGTTTCATCTTTTTCGGAATACATATGAAGGATGAAACACATGTGTATGTGGATAAGACTCAGCATGATGTTTGTATAGCTCCCTTAACACAGGATGTGCCTTTAACAGAATAAAAAATAGACTGCTTATTAATGCGTAATGCGAAGTTCCGTCCAACTGAAGTGCTGAACACTAATTTGACAGCCTACTAAAATATGTCCGTTTGTATAGACATAAATAGAATTTAATTCTCCTCATTCCCCATGCTGGGTCGGCTGCATTTTTAGAGGTTCACACTTTGAAAATAAAAGGTGACTTTCGTCGGGGTTCGAATCGTGCGACCGGCAGAACAGTTTTCCTCTACACTAATGATATATGGAAAAGAATATCTTTTAAAAAGCTTTAAACATTTAAGTAATTACTTTTATTTTTTGTATATTTTTAAAATGATTAAACAAACCGAATTCGTTTGAATCCGTTAAAACCATTTGCCGTTTTACAGCTGTCTGTAAAAACGTAGCGTAAACAAGTAGTTTTTAAATAAATAAATAATAGAATTATTATGGTGGGAGAAGAACATCTTTTGGAATTGACGTCAAGATAGGTCTGGTGGGAAAAAACAACAACTTGTGTATTCGCGGCAAAGTAACATTGTTGTACAGACAGATAGATTTGTTTGGCGAATCTATTATTTATGTTACCTCGCTAAGGTAGGCGAATGTAAACAGGACATCTATCAATATAAGCTGTTTTAGCTTTATAAAAACTAGAAATTTTATTTTTGATAGTGGATTAAACAATGTCTTATTATAGCCACGTTTACAGAGGGTTGTAATAATAAATTTAATTACATCATCTAGTTTGGTCTGAGAACAAATCGTTAAGACACTGTGAGTAAGGGTCTTAATTAAATTGAACATTTGTTTTGTAGGACAAAAATGAGTCCCAACCAGTATAAAGATCAGTGAAAGTTAGTTTCCGGTATACTGTAGTTAGAAAACTGGAGGAAGCTTTACAAACTAAAGTATTAAGAAATGGAAGTGAAGAATTGGCTTCCTTATCTAAACTAAATTTGAGAGTTGGATTAATATTGTTGAGAGACGTGAAAAAAAAACGTTCGCTTCCGTCTCATTGTTGAACAAACAAAAGGTGTTGTCAAGATAACAGAAATAAACGTCTGGTCTATTAAAACCAGATTATTAATGAACTATCCGGGATGGTGGAATATCTTTTAATAAGTTCGATAAATTGTGCGACCGATTTGAATTGTTATATCTACACTGATAATTTCGTAGGGATTAAACAAAGACGTGTGTAGATAATATTTTTTTTCGATCTGGAAGAGACAGGAAAACCTATTTTAAGTGGAAATTTATTTTTTTGCCAGTGGGGATCAGAAATACCTGTCCCAGTACACAGGAACGGATTATTTCTCTCGGTGATATAGATCCGTAGATCTGGTCAGGTCATCCATCTAGGAGAAGAAAAACTCTGATGTAAATGTTGTGTACTAACTTCAAACGTCGTGGCCTTTTAGATCGAGATCAAAGTGTAGTATCTGTTCCGATGGATACTGCACCCTATAGACTGGTATTGTCTTGGCCTTCGGGGCTTGATTTACGCCGGTCTATGGGATTGTCCTGTGCAGTTCTAGGAGGTCCACCCTCCCAGGCTTTGCCTCCCCTCTTTGGGGAGGAGTAAGTTAATTGCTTACTGCTTGAGGCGCCCCTACCGGGGAATGCCGACGGGGCTGCCCAGGCAATTTTTGATGGTCAGAGTTCTCACCTCTCGGGCGCTGGCTTTTCAACCCCCACTTTCCGACCCGACCTTGGGTCACATCTTACTTGTGGGAGTAGGATAAAACTGGCCTTGTGCCTAACTCCTGGAGAGGAGTAAATAATACTTCAAACGTCGTGGCACCAAACCACTGGAGGAGGGAGGCCTTTTTAGTCCTGGTCGACAGTCTTCCTACAGTTGGAAACTTGAACAAAAATATCTGGTTTGCAAACTTACAATCTACAAGGAGTAGATAGGCTTTTCTGGCTAGAACAATGATCGCCGTTCCATCCATTTCTTTTTCTCTATCTGGAAAACTCGAAGACAATTTCTGGTCACTTAGTTTAACATGACTAGTGTGGGTCGCTTGATACGATTGCTTGAACCCAAGTTGCTATTTTACACATAGCCGAGAAATTAAGTGGCCGTGATGCAGTGGATACAGACGTGGACTGACTACGTTGGCGAGTCAATTTCGAATCCAGTCAAACTCTACGTGGTCCCTCCTGTAAGTACCCGATTCTAGAAAGATCCGGAGAGACCAATGCCAACATTAGAACCAAGCCGGTTATAAAGACGTATCATGCTGATTCGTGCGAATTGATGTTTTTATAGTTGGAGAGTTGTTCAAACATTTCATAATTTTATCACAATGTAAGTAAACGCGACAGATCCAACCTCTTTAATCTGTGTACCTCAATAGCCCTGCCATTAATTTATTTTGAAATGTTTCACTTAAAGCGTTTACTTTCCTATAACGAATAACTAAGGCACTTTTTGACATGCTTCTTCGTATACAATTAATTAAATACATATGTTTTTAACCTTACCGGCTCAGGTGGGAAATTTCGTTATCAAGCACTGAACAGTCTATAGTATCGGTGCATAATTGAACAGAATAGATCCGATAGTACGTTCGAATGCGTCATTGACGAAATTTCTGTGATATGTAAGATGTCCAGATGTCTTACATGTCATCTATCTTAAACCAACGCAATTCAATGCCACATAATTTCACACAACAAAACACTACAGTCAGATAAATACTAACAACTAACACTAAAATCATACACAAAAATAATTGTACACGTTGAATAAAAATCACAGAATCACAATTTATAAAGGAGAAACAACTCAATATTAACAAAATAGCGTATTAAACGTCTTTCATAATATGAAAATAATAAATAAATAATAATAAATATACAAAAAATATAAATTAAACAAATAACATAACTAAACAAAATTTTAAAAAAACTATAAATACACAATACATAACAACAGACTCAATCACACACCGTTTCTCTGTTTTTTCTTTTTCCTCTTCTCCCGCCATGAAAAAAACAACAACTCTTGATTACAATCGTGACGATCGAAACCGCTTGAGATGGCCGAAATAAGAATCCACTGAGTCATACTATACAAATTACCACCGGAGACCCGAAAGCTTGCTCGCCGAGAAAAAAAACTAAGAAAATTGCAAAACGTGAAAATTCTGTGGTCTCTAACCAAACTTGTATATATATACAAAGTGGGGAAGAAAATGTTACAATATTTTGACGCAGGGATTTAAGACAGTGTATGTCCAATTAGTTTAGTCATAAGAATTTATTTTCCAAAAGAAAATTTACATAATAGAAAATGTTTTTATTCTATGTGTCCTTCTTTCTCAATAACTAACTTCGCACGCTTCCTGAACCCTACACAAGTGTTCCTCAAATATTTGGGAGACATCTTCTCTCAATTCTTTTTTAATAATATCTTTAAGAGAGTCCACATTTCTATGTGATGTTCTATTGGTAGCATGTTCTAAAACGCCCCAAATAGCATAATCTAGAGGATTTAGATCTAGGCTAGAAGGCGGCCATAAACATGAATACCAAAAGTTGGTCAAGTTTGATTTGCAGAAATCTTGTATTTTTCTAGCTGTGTGGGCTGGAGCACCATCCTGTGTGCATACATAATTACCATCTGGGTCGTTTGTTTTAAGCCATGGCAATACACGGTATCTCAGTATTGTAGTAAGTATTAACATTGATCTTTTCATCAGCTTTGTGGAATTTTATAGACATTTTCTTTCCATCGAAAGCCACAACACCAAAAGCCATAAGTTGAGCGGGATGTTTTATTTTTAATGTCCTCTTTACCAGTTGATTTTGCGACAAATGTGTCATTTCTGCGGTTCAGAAGAGCATCGACAGTGAAGATCTTTTTAACTGAAAAAATCGTTACAATGAAAGACATTTTCTTCAACCATGTCATAATTTTATTGAATCTTTCCAATCTCATATCCTTCATGGCTATTGTCAAAAAGTGTTTTCGTGTTATTGTGTAAGATTTGTCTTGTTGTCTACCTCAAGTTCAATTGCAATTTGTTTCATGGATCTGGTTATATCTTTTAGGATTTGTGACTTCAGAGTTTTAATAAAAGTTTTGGTAGTTTTTTTGCTGATTTCTCCACTTCCAAACTTCCTCGTAATAGTTTTGCTCATAGTCATTCGTTTCTTTACATTATGGGCATTCCCACTAGTCTTGAAATCTCCTTTAGCGTGCAATTGCATTCAGCAAACCACACACTCTTTGACGTTTGATTTTCTGATAACTCATATGGGCAAAGGTTTATGAAAAAGTAAGGATAATAGTGTTAGGTATAATTATGACATCAAAATATGCTAGCTTTTAAAGCAGCGATTCATTTAGTGCTCACTGAGAAAAACAACTTAACGTCGATTGTAAATTTTGCTTCCTACCCCTATATATATATATATATATATATATATATATATATATATATATATATATATATATATATATATATGTATATATATACATTAGGCATATGTCATTGAAGACCACGGAGTTATCCCTCTTTATGTTCTTTCTGGTCAGTTTCTCAACTCTGCAAGCGATTCGTCGGGTTTCTGGTATCAATTGATGGATCATGGCGCCTAATGTTGTGTCTTGGGCCATTTCTCGAGCGCTTTCGGTCTCGCGACCGTCTTCAGGAGTTTGTGTGTTGTTGTTATTGTTTGTAAAGAGCCGTATTTATGGTTTTATTTTTGGTATATCTAATTATTTGCATATGTATCGCTCGCAGAGTCGAGAAACTGACCAGAAAGATCATAAAGAGGGAGAACTCCGTGGTCTTCAACGACATATGCCTAATAAACGACTTGCTGCCGAAATATACACACACACGCGCACACACACACACACACACACACACACACCACACACACACATATATATATATATATATATACATTCGGGAAAGTTCATTTATTTTGCATCTTTAGAATTTTAAACTTAAAGAAAGAGGCAAAATGCCTTCAATAACCATGTGTTAGATGCAGATATTTTTTATTAAAATCAAAATTTAAAAAATCAAAACAATTTTGTTGTTTCTTTTGTTTTCATCTGGACTTTTTCATCTAATATTTCGCTTGATATAACAAGCCTCGACAGAGCTTTAGACAAATAAAATGTATTAACCTTATTTTTTTTCGTAATAATCCTTCCTGGTCTTCTAGAAGTGACGTCCGATGTTGTGTAGACTAACGGTGTAAATGTCTCTTTTAAATATAACTTAAATCGCGCATGGTCGCTGGTAGGTATAAATTAACACCTTTTAGTTGTCTAAAGCACTGTCGAGGCTTGTTATATAAAGCGAAATATTAGATAAAAAAAGTCAAGATGAAAAAAAAGAAAAAAATATTTTGATTTTTTAAATTTTGATTTTAATAAAAAATATCTGCATCTAACACATGGTTTTTGAAGGCATTTTGCCTATTTCTTTAAGTTTAAAATTCTAAAGATGCTTAAAAATGAACGTTCGCAAAGTTATACCTACCAGCGACCATGCGCGATTTAAGTTCAATTTAAAAGAGACATTTGCACCGTTAGTCCACACAACATCGGATGTCACTTCTGGAAGACCAGGAATGATTATTACGAGAAAAATAAGGTTAATACCTTTTATTTGTTTAAAGCTCTGTCGGGGCTTGTTATATCAAGCGAAATATTAGATAAAAAAGTCAAGATGAAGAAGAAAAAAAATGTTTTGATTTTTTAAATTTTGATTTTAATAAAAATATCTGCATCAAACACATGGTTTTTGAAGGCATTTTGCCTCTTTGTTTAAGTTTATATATATATATATATATATATATATATATATATATATATATATATATATATATATATATATATATAGTTTGAAAAGTCACACATTGAAAACGTTGCTGAAATGGCAATAATAAGGAGAATATTAAAAAAAATATTTTGAAAACCTGGACAACGCAAATTATTTATGTTTTTTAAAATAAATTATTTATTTACTTCAAAAACTTAAGCACTTTCGGTGAATACACCCTTGTCAGAAGTATCGTGACTTAATGGGACTAGGAGTGCCTACAGAATCAAGGTGTCTGTGAACCGGGTTTGCGCCTTATGACTGTCTTAAATTGTTATTTCCTTGCACTGATGAGAGCCATAATCTCGAAATGACGTCGTAAGTAGGTAAAATATTAAAAATAATTTAATATTATTATAAGCCCCTTTCCTAGTAAAATTGAAAGTTGAGCACTGTACCGAAGATTTAACAACAAACAGTGCAATGCTCCGATTCTGTTGTTGAGTGCTATCGAATGTTGAGATGTCTATGCTCGCCGCTTTCAGTGTAAGCATCACTTAATTTATCCGTTATTACGTGACAATCTCCCGAGACTAGGTGATTATCTTCATATTTCAGGTGTATCTGTGAACCTGGTTCGTGTTTCTAACCGTCTGAGATTGTTATTTCCCTGCACTGATGAGGTAAAATATTAAAAAATAATTTAATAATAATAATAATAATAATAATAATAATAATATATATATATATATATATATATATATATATATATATATATATATATATATATATATATATATATATTATTCGTGAAAAATAAATTCGATTGATGCACTTAGACATATGTAGGTTGGTTTATTTTATCTTAAGAATAATAACACCCATTATGCCCTTAATTGGCAAATAGGGAAATGGATTAGGTCCTATAAAGCCATGGATATATACTGCAGACGGTGTAGGAGAGATGAGATTCTGTCCACGTGTATGCATAAAATCTGGTACAAATATAACCACTTTAGGGTTCCATATCAACACCTCTCCTATTGTTTACTGGAGGATCGTGTAAATCCATACAAAACGATTGCTTGGTGAGCTGGGGTAGAGCCCTATCTTTCTACTTTGTTTGCTTTATTTCTCCCTACCTTTTCTTCTCTTTATCGTTTTTCTTCTTTTCAACCCAGTCATATCATTAACAATATTACTTCTAATTATGGCATATCAATTCCTGTCCGACCTGTAACTCCACGAATTTCGTACATATGTTGTTTTTATTTTAGAAGTAATAATTTCTACTTAGTTGAACTTCCCTCTATGTTGGTATTCCCTTATATTTTACACTAATGCTGACATTTGAAACCTTATCTATTACCTCTCTATCTGAATATAAAATATTTCTGCGTAGGTTCGATTAAGGTTTGCACCCTTCGATATAGCCTGATACTACGTTTATTTCTGTACATAGTTATGGAATAAAATACCTCAATTTTTCCTTACTTTTCTCCTCTTCTTTTCCTTTATACATCTTATTTTTTTATCTTTTGTTTCTGTAGGTTTTTTCTTTATTGTAATTATAATAATTATTATCGAATTTTATCTATTAATGCATTTTTCACTCTGAATTCTGATATTTTTGTATATTTTCTTTTGGTTTTTAATTGTAATTGTTTTTCTTATATTAGTGTATGTTTTTTCTATACCAGTACTTTTGATATTCTTTTCCCTCTATTTTGTCCCTTTATATGTTCGCGATTTCATAGTTTTGTATGCTCTTTAGAAATGGATTGTAATTATCATATCCCTAACTTCCCGTATCTTCTTGAATTTCTGTATAACTGTGAGTAAACTATACTCTAATCTTGATGCTATGTTTTAACTTCAAACTTGGTGTTAATACCCTGTGCTGATGAAGATATTTGATATCAATAAAAATCGATTCAAATATGACCGTACACGAAACTGTTCTTCATGTTGAATTCTTGGAACGTATGTAAATGAATATATCATTAATTTGTTTACTTCTACTTGTTTACTTTATATATATATATATATATATATGTATATATATATATATATATATATATATATATATATATATATATATATATATATATATATAAAGTGTGGGGTTGTCGTTCAAATTTCAAAGTATTGCAGGGAAAGTTAATAAAATTGAAATATAAGCCAAATTAGCAATACAAGATTAATTTATTATTATTTTTTTTACATTAATCCTATCGATTCCGTAATCGATAGGATTAATGTAAAAAAAAATAATAATAAATTAATCTTGTATTGCTAATTTGGCTTATATTTCAATTTTATTAACTTTCCCTGCAATACTTTGAAATTTGAACGACAAACCCACACTTTTCATGACAACGTGCCAACGCTTTTTTCGTTCGACACCGGATTTGAATCATAACCGCCATTACAGCACTGCGGAGACGTCGTACCACCAAGGACGTTTATCAAATTAACAAAGAAATAAGTTTCTTTATTCTTGTTTTTTGATGAAAAAAAAAAATGACTGAATACTTGTCACCCCTGAAGAAGGAATTTTATTCCGTAATCGATAGGATTAATGTAAAAAAAAAAAAATTAATTAATCTTGTATTGCTAATTTTGCTTATATTTCAATTTTATATATATATATATATATATATATATATATATATATATATATATATATATATGAATGATATCTATAAGTGGATATTAAATTAAATTTACCTACAGACGACGTCGGTTCGAGCTTTTTTACTCTCATTTTATGCTTTGTATATAGTTTTAATATTTTAATATCTTGATATTTAGAACTTTTAATTTCATCTTTTTATTTTTTATTTCATTTATTTTATTTATCATCGTTAAATGTTAAACCCTTCTATTATCTACCTTAGATTTTAATTAATAATTAATCATTTTAATTAACTATTAACTTTCTCAATTAGGCTATATGTTATTGGTGGTATATAATAAGAGTGGATTACTTCCCCTGATTTAATCTCTTAACAATACTCTTAATCCATATTGTTCTCCCATAAATTAATTTCATTTATAAACTATTTCCCTTATAAACTAATGGTGCACGTTATAAATTTTGGATGTAAACCTATCATTTCAAATTAATTATCTCTCTTATATATTTCTTAGCCCTAATTGAATAATACACTGTGTACTTGCAGATAATGAGTTTGTTTTGGTGAATGATTTGTCTCCCTTTAATTACCTTGATGTCTTAGCGTCAATAATTTAATACTTTATATTTATCTCCCTTTTTTGACACCACTTATACGCGTGTCCAGTTTTTGAACTATTTTTACCGCCAGCTTATGAAGGATTTACCTAAGGGAATATCCATTTCATTTGGTGACATTGTTGAGATTATGAGACGATCTCATTCTTTCTCTGATGAACTTTAAATGATCCCCCTCGGTGTAGATCTAATACTTTAATACCCCTGGTAAATGGAACTCCACTATTAAACATTGCTTATGTCAGACAAAAAACATTGATATTAAAACAATGGAATTATACTTCTATACTGAATCTTTCCCGCTACTAATAGATTTGCTTTGCCATTTCTCGAACTGTATATAGAATCTGCACTTGTCCGTATTCGTTTGTCTTACGTTTTTTTCGTTTGTGTGTGTGTGTGTCTCTCTCTCTCCATCTCACTATATATATATATATATATATATATATATATATATATATATATATATATATATATATATATAATAATGGTAATAATCCAGGTGAAAAATATCCACAGGGTGATAATCCAGAGAATTTTAACCGGGTTTATAAAAAGTGCTCAATATCAAAATAGAGCTTTATATATGATAATTTTATTTACACAGACATGTACAAAATCTGCGACATTGGCATGTCGATGTTATCGATCAACAGTTACTATAAACTGCCTGATGAGATCTCAGTTTATAGTAACTGTTGATCGATAACATCGACATGCCAGTGTCGCAGATTTTGTACATGTCTGTGTAAATAAAATTATCATATATATATATATATATATATATATATATATATATATATATATATAATTTAGAAAATCTAGATAAATTCTAAAAGTGTATCCTTATGTAAAATTAACTGAGAAAGATAATGGAAGTGACCCCGAATCTCTAAATGCACACCTAAGGGGGCTATGAGGTAGATTTTGTCTGTGGAGAGGGTCGATTATTTCAGCTATTTTAAGTTTAATTCCAATTCACGTATGTATTAATTTAAATAGAAAACAATTATATTATGTAGTAATTTGTAGAAAAAATGCAAGTCATTCCTTAAAAAATCGCCAGTCATTCCCTAAAATTCTACCAGAAATAACATGAGATAGAGGCTACAGAGGGAGATGAATCGAAAATTAATAGACGCTTATTGTAAGGAAATTGCGGTACCGTCCTTGATTCGGTCGGTATGAGACGAATTCTAGGAAGAGGAGGTTAACTCTCCCAGGCTTTACCTTGATACCCGTGTCATTCCTACACCTAATCCAGAAATGAAGTCATCGGAAGTTGGAAGGAAGTCAGGAAGAAATTCAAAATCTGATTGATATGCAGGGTACTTCTGCAATCCATAAACTTTTGATGCATATGTACAACAAAAGCGCGTTTCTAAACTTTTAGTTCTTTTATACAACGGAGGCGCGTCTCTAAAATGTTGATTCTTTCGTACAACGGAGGCGCGTCTCTAAACCTTTATTCGTTTTTACAACAATGGCGTGTCTCTAAACTGTGTATTCTTTTGTACTAAAGAGGCGCGTCTCTAAACTTTGAAATCTTTTGTAAAACAGAGGCGCGTATCTAAACTTTGGATTCTTTTGTATAAAAGAGACGCGTCTCTAAATTTATCAGTCTAAGACAGTGATAATTTCAGACGGTCATAAGGCTCGATCCCGGTTCACAGATCCACATTTGACTCCGAACGCTTTCACTTTATCCTCAAGTTCATAGGGAATTACCACGTGATACGGAGAATTAAAGTTATTTGGATGCTTTTCTGGTCTATTTTCTGATGAATCATTTTTTCTTATGGAAATCGCTCGAGACAAAGCATGAAGCCACTTGAAAGAAATGAGCTAAAAAGAATGAAAGATGATTATCGTAAAGACAGGAAATGCTTATTGACCTTAGTCTTAGAAAAGATCGAGGCTATATGTAGGAAGAAAACAGTCAACTGAAAAAGAGTTCTATAAGCCTGCAGTTCTTGGAAGCAAGCTACTGGGATAGGAAGCTGTATTACAATGAGGTACCAAAACAGCAAATTGGTGGAGACCACTAGACCAACGAGTCAATCAGGCTGGGACAAAAGAAGAAAGGAATAAATCAGACAATTATGTAGAACACATTCCATAATAATATTGCTCTTCTTTGAGATTTGGGTGGCAATACACCTTCCATAGGTTCCAGCACTCTCCACACCCTGCTAGTGGAGGTCTGGTTAGTGCTCTCCCTGCTCTGTCGTTCCGTCCTCCTTGACCATTCACTACCATTTTGTGTGGTATCAGCAGAGGCTGGTGCCTTACATGTTTTTTATTTATTTATTTATTTTGCTGGAATTATTTTATCAAAAATGTTTGTAGTTTCATTTCCTTTGGGTTTATGTCGTTGTGTTCTTTTTATGTTTTTCTTTTATTTGTATTGCAACTTCCGTGTGGCTGGTTAGCATTCGCAGTTTATATGGGATGGTTTCTGCATTCGAGGATTTTCTATTATTATTATTATTATTATTATTAGTATGTATTTTTCTCATGCATACGTGTGTATATGTGTGCATATGAGTGGCTATAGCGATTCGTTTCGGTTTTCATGTACACATATACTAATGAACCGAATTGAACTTTTAACATTTTAAAAGTCACCCTTTCAGTATAAAGGATCTGATCGAGTAATACACGGGTAAATCATAATTCAGTTGGCGCATTTAATGGCTTTTCCCATTTCTGCCTGTTATGTAGAAAACGCCATTGTTCACTGCCTCACAGTTTGCAGCGGGGCACGGCAGCTTTCGTCGAAACGCGGCCATGTTTTATTGCAGCGGACATCTTTATTTGTTGATTCGCATTTAATAGCGATGACCGTAGAGAGGGCGTGGTTCGACAGAGAAATGTATTACTCTTAATGACTATTACAGCTGTGCCCATAACTGATAACCGTCGCCCCTTTCCCCCCTCCACCGCCGCCATCGTAAAGCGACACGTTTTCATTAAGTATTTTTATCCTGGCACCTGAAGAATTGCCATGAGGATTGTAGATCGATACTGATTATTTTGTCATCCCAGATAACAAAATGGCGTTGCTTACAACGTTACATATGTGGAATATTACTTGGTAGTAAAATACCTAAAATAGTCAACCAATATACTCACGAGGCAGAGAAAAGAATGAGATAAAGAAATAGAAACGCTTCATAAAGAGGTAAGATCCCCGAAATATTGTGATTTTCCAGTGTCACACATACGACACTAGTGATCGAAGAGAAAATTTTAAACAAGTAAGATTTAATTATATGAAAATTGCCTTGTTATTCAGTATTCACTGCGATTTTTATATATTTTTTCGAATTGTCATAGCCTTCTATAAGTTATCTATATATTACACACAATGCTTCAAGCAAACTACATCACATTCTTATTTCAAAGTTAAATGAAGATATAATTTGCTAGATAAAACTGATTATTAGATATAATTAACGGGTGGCGTATTTGGGGAGGGGTCAACTGAACCCCGTGTGAGAAATAGATTGTTGACTAATTATTTTAATCATGTGACATAAGAAAGATTTGTAGTTTGATTTCAGTTGATGCAGAAATCTTCGTGAAGAAACACGTACGATCACCGTAGATAGAAGCGATTACGCCACCGTCTTAAGATATTCCAAAAGCAATTTAAATAATTGTATATAACTAGAAAATGTATATAAAGTTGGGTATGTGTATATGTTTATATATTTGTATGTATAGGATTGACTTATAAACAAATTAACCGATCAATTTAAATTTTGGAACACATCGGCTCTGGGTAATGGTTACTAATGTGGGCTATATTTAGAAAAATCTAAAAGTTCAGATACCACCGATTTGGGGGAAATTTTAACACTAGATATTAGACATTAATTAATCAATATTCCCAAAATGTCAGTTTCTTTATAGTATTTTAAATGGTTTTAGGCGGCATAGTATGCGAACAACCTCCCATTTAAAAATTCAAATATTTCAGATTTGCATTACATTTGATCCAGTCATTATGCCCCAATTAAACCAGATTCCCTTTATTTCAATTTATTCTTAAGATCCCTCAAGATTGAGCTTTTGATTTAAGACATTTTCTAGAATCAAAATCATGTAATAAATTTTGATCAAAATTGGAATAAGGTTTCTAGGCGCAAGGTTTAGTAGCTATATATCTTGATTTTAATCTTCTTAAGTGGAAGTTATAGACATAAATATGATCGCATCCATAGGATCCTCATTGGGACACATAGGGTAACATTAATCAAAAAGCTAATCTACGCATTAAAATTAATTTATGGTGTCATTTATGGACTCTAGAATCTTCTTATCGAATAGCATAGTAGGAACGGCATACACCGAAAAGTATGACATTTATTTGTATTTCTTGAATAAAACATAAAAAGATTATCCATATTAAAATAAACAAATAAAAGTAGTAACATGACTATAATTAATAAAGAAGACTTTTCTTTTATGTTTGGTCTATTATGGTTTTGTTTTGGTTATGACAAATATTTAAATGAATTTGTTTCCATTCATTTTATGCAAACGAGATTTTTTTCTGGATATTAACAACATTTCGTGGGGATTTGATATTTACATCGAAATAAATTTTCGATATTGTACGTAAGTTCTTTTGTATTATTAAAAAGAATGATCAGAGGTAAATTGACATTAATTCTCATAAATAAAAATATTATTTGATGTTAATAATTTTTCTAGACTTATTTTACGGAGTTGAAAGTTTTTAATAGCATAACAAATGTTATCGATGCATTAATTTGTTTTGTGTGCGTATGTGTGTGCAAACCTTATTTGAAATGTCACTTCAATATTTATTAAAAAGATGGCTATATATTATTGACGTTTACATATTTCGAAGAGAGTTTAATGGAATAATAAAACAATTTCCTAACCCAGGAGTCTTATTGTGGACATTTTAAATATCTATATAATAATACACTAAGACAATGTCATGTACATACGTACATTATCACCCACCACTATTTTTTCAAAAGATGGGAGTGCCCGATCATCGAAGGTTTATTTATTTAAAGAATATTTGGCTGACAATTATTTTTACAGTAAGAAGGAAGAGACTATTTATTTTGAGACGATTTAAATTGTAACAATAAATAAAGTAAATATCAATAAAACTGTTTAAACCTTTCTTTTATTCAGTAAAATAAATAGTTTACATTTTTTTTACGATAAGAAAAACGAGAATATTTATTGTTTTATTAAGATATAAATTGTTACAATTTTTAATAAATGACAAAGAAACATATTCGTTTTATTTATTTAAAGAAGATTTAACTGACAATGGCAATTATTTTTACGGGAGAAGAAAACGACAATTTTTGATATTATTAAGTGTATTATTTCAAATTGAATATCATTAACAATAAATTATGCAGATAGATGAAGAGATCAAGCGTGGAGTTTCCACGGGGTCCCGCTAGTCGATATAATATTAAGCGAAGGCAAGTTCATATCCGTACGTATGTTACCACCCTTCACCCTATTAGTTAAAAGATAGGATCGCCCGATCGCTGAACGTTTAAAAAAATTATCTGATGTCGCTGCTATGTTGAACATGAAACTCGAACTAAAATGCACTTTATAAGTTTTTAGGCTTAGATCAAAATGTAGTATCTGTTCTGTCCAACGATACTACAATAATATCGTGGGGTCTTTGTTTCTATAGAATAGAAATATATCACAAACTCCTACAAGAGTTTTCAAGATAGACCCACCATAATCAGATATATTCTGAAATCTATTAACCAGAGTACTTAGATAAATATTTTTCAGTTTGAACAAAGGCCGTACAATAAATTCGGGGGGGGGGGGGTTCTGCATATGCGGCAACCGTCCACAGAGTGAAAATATGTCAAATATCCCTAGAAGGTTTTGGAGATAGACTTCCATAAGTACGGCAACGATATACAACACATGAACTATACAACTGTGGAATTTCCACAGGTCTCGCGAGTAAAAATTAATTTATGTTAAAAATGTTTGACATTGAGGTAAGTCTACTTGTAAAATATATTTTAAGTTAAAATCGTCATCGTCGTTCTTTATTAATGTATTAATCCTACCCGAGAAGAATAATTTGAGAACATCTTGAGCCCGTCTCTCCCCAAGACAGACAACAGCATAGAATACATAAAGAATACAACAAAAAGACGTCGCAAAGACTCCTCATAACGTGTCTGAAACCTTTCTATTCAACGCTCCCATAGTGTTCGTTTTTTTTTACACTCCATATAACTTAAAAAGAAAATAAATTCAAAGAGTAACATCCATAAAGAGGATACTGGTACGGTTCGACTACACGGCGTGCCATGCCTGAATTCGATCTGATCTAATGTTCAAATTTCACTAGGTATGTTTGGAACCTTCACGTGGCGCGTCCTGTGAGTATCTGATTATCGAGAAAACCAATGCAGAATGAAGCAAGTGCAACAACATCTGAGGCATTCTGCTTCATAAGAATTGTTTCATTTTTAATTCATACGAAACGTAAAAAGTTTTCAGAAACAAACATGAACTGAAATCAAATCAAATCCATTTGTTGATTCACGGAGTTGAAAAGTGATGCCATGGGGTCTGCAGAAAATGAATAATCATTTTAGATGGATATTAGAATGAGTATTTGACATTTGAATTAGTTAATCTCAAATTAAAAAAGACGTTAAAAAGTACAACGTGGTTTTCTTGGTGGCTTTCATTTGGTATCTAAACACTCCACGTGGTGAATCGGGTCGCTATTTGTAAATTCTTTCGTATTAACCACCGATTCACGAGGGCTGGATGTGATGCAAGTTCTATTTAATGTGACAGAAATCCAAATCCCCAAATAGGGGCATCTGGATTGGGACAAAAATATAACTTGTACCAGTCGAGAAATATCTATCCTGTTCTAATTGAAGAAAAAAACAGATACTACACTTTTACTTATTTGTTTGCAAAAAAAGGTAAACAAATTTTACAATTAAGCACAATGCCCTCAAAGTATGGGGGTAGTATGTCATTCTTGTTGTGTGCGAAGAGGTCGCTGGTCATCCTCTGTCTATTCTACCCTTAACTAGACGCATTTCGACCCATTCGTCTAATTACTGTCTATGTCATTCTTTCATCATCATCTACCACGTTTACTTCAGCAGTCACCACAATACCACATTTACTATATAAACCCCCATATTTAAAAAAATCCCCTATGGTCTGAATTTACACTTTAATTAGAAAAATATGGGGAGTGGGACAAACAAAAACACCCATCATGTATTTAATTCTGCAAAGCCATCTTTCGAGCAAAAGTAACTATTTGCACAAACATTTCCATGAACATCTCATCAACATTTCCAGATTGAACATGAGGAGAGTCTCAAAGTTTACCTGCTGATTGCACTGACTATTTCATATATGCCCCCTCTCCCTTATAACATGTGATATTTCTGACGAATAAAAAATGTTCTTATCTCTTGTGCGCCTTTACTACATAACGCATTGTTAAGCGAAGACCATGTATTTTGACGTTATTTGGCCAATCCGGAATGTTATCTGCTACAGTACTTTGCAACGTCATGAGAACGCTGAACATCATTGGAGATGAGCGGTCAGTAGGTGAACTTGTGTCTGCGTGCGTTCACTACACATGCGGCGGTTGTCGTCCGCTCGTTGTCGTTGTCCGTATTCGGTACTTGATTTTGATATTTGTCGTAGTGTCAATCATATGATCTTGGTGACTGCTGTAACAAAGAAATTTTACTCCCAAAGGAAATCACAATTCAAGTTTAAAACAAGTAACAATGTTTTATTTTGAGAGGTTACAACGATACTTGGTTTCTCTTCTGAACTACAAACTTGCAATCAGGTCAAATATATCTTCCAACGAAACGCAAATAGTCCTTCGGTTAAGGCCTCAAAGTCCTATCTGTCTCGCAGACTAAAAAGAACTCAACTGATCCTCTCTACCCGTCTTGTTGAAATATATATAAATATCAATATCGGGCAACTCGAGATTTATCAGCTGTTGATCTATGAAAAACTTACTATTTGTATCTCTCAGACCAACAGACACTCAACTGATCCTCTCTGCTTATCTTGCTCAAATATATATAAATATCAATTGATCCACACCACGGGCAACTCGAGATTTATCAGCTGATGATCTATGAACATAAAAACTTACTCTTTGTATCTCTCAGACTAACAGTCACTCAACTGATCCTCTCTGCCCATCTTTCTCAAATATATATAAATATCAATTGATCCACACCGCAGGGGAACTCGAGATTTATCAGCTGTTGATCTATGGACAAAAAAACTGACTTATCATTGGAGCTCATCATCTTGAATGAACATAACTTTGTAAAATCTCAAGTAGCTCGCAATCAAAGCTTGGAACCTTGTCCTAATACGGCAACCACTTTACCAAGTAGGGAAATCAGATTTTGGGTTGTCAAACCCCAAGCAAGATATTTTTCCCATCACCGACTTGTCGTCTGTGACATGCATCTATACACCCCACTACACATGTATCATTACGCGTGTTTAGACGTGTGCCCCCACAATTTCGCATATATATAAAATAAAAGGTGTTTGCAACGTTGCAAGATTGTACCCCGTTGGCTGAGAACATATATTCGATAATGTAGAACTTCCAGTTCCAAGATAAATCTATAAATCAGTGACCGTTCGGTCAACGTTCGTATATTGTACATTAGTGTATTCGTGCGTGCCATTAACCGACTGTGAAGATGATTAGATGGATATTTTAATTGTAAATGTGTACAACTTGAACTGAAGAAGGAAAAACTCGAAGCGACAGAAGACAAAACTATCAAATCCCGAAGTGATGAAGGCACTCGCAGAACTCGATAATTATAAATATTTGGGGGTTCTGAAAATGGACGCTATCAAATTAACATGTATAAAAAGAGAGTATTAGAAAAGAATATCTGAGAAGGACAAAAAAGCACATGGAAATTAAATGCAGTAGAAATTTAATAAAAGAATACTTGAACAGTGTCTCCAAAATTACTTGGACATTTAATAAATTTAACAAGATAAAATCTCCGGTACGTTGACTAAAGAACATGGATCCTAATGACCATGTAAAATGCACTATATCCGAATTATGTCAAAAAGAAAGCTCTATACCTAAATATGTAAGAAATAGAGAAGGGGAAATAGGACTGGTAAGAATACAAGACTGTGTAGATTGTGCGATAAAAAACTAGAGATATACATATCCCAAAATACAGAAAGGCTGATTACCGCTACCAAAAGTGCGACTTAAATGAACAATAAACGAGCAGCAAAACGAGAAACAAAAAGGCGGACAAAAACAAAATGGGAAGAGAGGCAGCTACATGGGCAATTTATAAGGCTGACCAAAAATGTCGTACAAAATACATTAACAAAAGTGAGATTTGAATAGAGAATACTGACATCTACACAAAACAATGTGATCAAAATGAACTGCAAAAAAGCCAGAATAGAAAAAACTCAGGAAAACAGTAAATGTGGACATAACAAACCGATGAAAAGTTAAATCACATCATAAGTAAATGCAGCAAACTATCCACAAAAGAAACCACAGACAGACATGATGGAGTTGCGAAGGTGGTTCCCTGAGAACTATGCAAACTAATGGACTTTAAACATCCAGATAAATGATACAAGCAAAAACCTAAGTCAGTATTGGAAAAGCATTACATGTTATGGGATGTGGAAATACAAACGGACAATCTCATTCAAGCATAAACACCGGACGTAATAATAGTCAACAAGCAGGAAAAAACGTGCAAAATAATAAATTACGCCGTGCTGGTAGATCACAGAACAAAGATTAAGAAGGCAAAAAGACTAAGCGAATACATGGAACTTGCTAGATAACTGACGAGAATATGGAACATGAAGAAGATTACAGTAATACGAATAATAGTAGAAGCACTATGTACATCCCCCCTCCCCTAGAAGAAAGATGGATTGGAATCAAACGAAGAATTGACGTCATACGAAGCACGACACTGATGACAACAACGTTTGAAATATTAAGAAAATACATCGAGAATGGAAGCCAACGCTCATAAGCTGATAATGCCGACCAATCGCAGATAAACTGAAATAAAATAACACTGAAATCACATAATCTGATACCACCCATAAAAAAACGCGGTAGCGCTAACATCGATTGATACCACACAATTAGTCATGAAGGGTATAGGAGAATGGAAATACCAAAGAGGGAAAGCACTATCCAGACCTCCACTGAAAAGGTACGGAGAATGCTAGAATCTTGAGGAGGCTTATTTTCACTCAGATTCAAGATACATCTTGAATCTGAGTGAAAATAGCCAACAACCATTATCAACGAGAAGTTAATGGTAAACGGCTATTGCGAGGACGCACATTGATTTGTAACAGTGATGGAAAACTGTGGAAGGTGCTGAAAATCTGGAGAAACTTGTTGTCACTTGGTTTCTAGGTAACGCCAGCTGTTTTTATCAGTGATCACTGATGATGATTCAGGTCAGAACTCCATGTCAGTAAGAAATGATAATCAATAAGCATTGACAGTAGGGATATAGGCGTAGAATATAAAATATATATTAAAATAAGTGATGCTAGGCCATTTATTTTATAGTTACGAATGGCACAATTAAGCTATAATTTTTTTTCTTCATACTTCCAGAACACTAGCGCATTAATAATACTAAAACAGCAGTGACAGTGGGGGTATAAGGATAGAATATAAAATGTAAAAGTAAAGAAGTGAGTTTTTGTTTACTCTACTCCCCACGAGAGTAGTCAGACATAAGGTCAGTTCTTAATGTGGAGAAAATCAAACTCTCCCAAAAGGGGAACTTTGGATCGAGACAAAAATTAAAATTGACCCTTTAGGACGATCTCTCCTTCACTGACCGATGACAGAAAAGATAAGGTGTGGTATCAGAACATATACTACAGTGTGATCCTAGTCAAGCGGAGATAATTGAGTCAATTGTAGGCGTTATACAGAAATACAGGGAGAAACAATGAGTGTCAAGAAAAAAATCTATCAGCAGAAGTACGAACGAAAGGAAAACCAGTGCGAAAACAAACGAAAGAAAAAGACTAGGGAATGACATTGGGGGGATAAGTATGAGCTATTTCTATTGTTCGTTTAATCTTAATAGACTGGGTTAGTACACGATTATCGGTTATTATGTCCTTCCATATCGAAAAGTAAATCTGATTTCTATAAATAAATGCTTGTAGTTTTTCCTTATAAATATTGATCTACCTCCCCTATCCCCGAAGACGACTGCACATTTATTCATAGGTTATTGGGTCACCTTAGGGCTGGAAGCAGGGGTACACATGAAACCTCATTCATTATCGAGCGTTTTAAAAACATGTTTCCATTTTCAAACCGCCTTTATATTCCTAGCTCCCAGAGTACTTTCTTGCAACAGGGTGATTATTCCTCCCTGATTAGAATATTTACCAACCTCTTTTCTTGGTCGATTATAATTTCGCAATCTGGGTATTATTTCACTCGCGCCCCCCCCCCCCCAATCAAAGTGCGACTGTTTCTCTGCTCATGTTTATTGATCTTTCTCCAGGCGAGATCGACTGCTACTTCGATCCTGTATATTATATTTGCTCACCTGTTTTTTTTCTCATTCTGGGTATTGATTTAACTCCCCCCACGAGGGCGACCAATTTGTTGTTAGGGCAGTAAGGGTCAAGACTGAATGTGGTTTGAGAAAGTATCATCTTCATGGAAACATCTATAACAAATTAGTTTTTATTAGGTTACTGTTATTTTAATTGATTCATTGTATACGATTAGTTGAACACACGTTGCTTTTTTTTACACAAAGCTGGTCACGGCGAAACCTCCTTTCAGAAATAAAAATACTTCCCTGAAGATGCCTTCAGTAAGTACTTCAATATAACCTGCTAATACACATATGTGTTGATAAAACGGAAAGAAACGCATACTAATCTCTCCAATTGTTTACACATTAGAAAATTGCATTCTTAAACTACTTCATATTATAAAAAAGTCAAAATTAATACGTTCAGAAGCAACAGTTTTTGAATTCTATTATTCATGGTATTTCGTTATAAATTTTCATTTTGAGCCAAACTATTGAATGTGCTTATATTTGATTACGTGTTTGCTTAAGCGACGTTGAGCCTGGCTAGTACCCGATGAGTGACCATTTAGGAATACCAGGAAATGTATGTTGGAAGATGGCGAAACTTCTGCCAAAAATACAGGCCTGAAGATGCCTGTAGTAAGTACTTCAATATAACCTGTCCACCACACATGTGTTTCGACAACAGATAACCACCCTCCTGGGTGGAAGTACTGTTCTCAATCATGTGGCGCAGCTCTCCAGAGAGACTATACAATTCGTTTTCGTTTTTTCGTATCTGATGGAAATTTGAGGGTTTGTACTCTTCCCAATGGTAGTAGTACGTAATTGAACGCGAAGGATTCAAACTCGGGATAGCCGATTCCATAGTTCGCTACAATATCCATTACAATCACGGCATCCATCTCCTCGACAATTTTGAAAAAAATCTGTTATATTGAAGGGTGGCGAAGGTGCGAATCTCAATGGGATCACGCGTTGCTGTGACGTCACGTGAAAGAACTGAAGTAATCTCGCTCCTGTCTCTCTTTACTTCACTTACCCCCTCTCTGTCCCCATCTCTCTATCTCCATCTCTCTTTCCCTTACTTATTCCAACCCTCTCCCCCTCTCTATCCCTCCCTATTCTCAGCCTGAGTAGAGTTTGTTCATACCAAATCGAAGATACGTCCTCGGCAATCAGTCCGACAGAGTCTGGGTCATTTTTAAGTAGGGGATGAAGTTGCATCTCTCGGGCTGAGGTATGTTTCTGTGCAGTTCTAGAAGATCCACCCTCCAAGGCTTTACCTTCACACTTTGATAAGGTGTTAGTTTATTACCGGGGAATACCGACGGGCTTACTCAGAAATTTCTGTATGCCTGAGTGCACACACCTCTTGTGCTCTGGCTTTTCAATCCCCACCTTCTGATTTTGTGTCACATCTTCTCGCTGTCCGAGGGAGGTAAATGCCCACAAGATGTGCTAAGCGGCCACTCCTGAAAAGTCCCATCCACTCGGCCCGATTGCGGTTTGGGTATAATAAAACATGAACAATGAATAACAATGTCAATCTGCGATGTTTTCTCTGAGTTCTGAAAGATAATAAAGGCATCGGAAGCATAGAATTTGTTTTGTGGCCATTGTATATCAAACGGACGCCGGTCACGTGGGCGATAAAAGAAAGATGGCCGACAACAGTGCAGGGACAACTATATAACATATTATTTTCTATGTAATAAAATGTGAAATACTATATTAGAACATATCAACACCTATATAGGCGTCTGTAGTTCAAGCGAACTACTATTAAATGATGTAAGAGACGTTTTGCTGATTCTAGAATTTGCAATTTTGTTTTCAAATGATAATATTTGAAACCCAATATACTTGAAATAACATTTTTGCTTAAAAAACAAATGGACGTTACTTTCTATTATGAATTGGTTTATATTATTTGGATTATTCGGACTACTGTTCTTATCTTGGATGTCATTACTTAGTACTTTTATTCTGGAGGTTAAAGTTTCAATCCCCAGTAGGGGCGATACTAATAATACAATTACTAATTACTTAAGACTTCTACCCGGTCATGGATGACAGAATAGGACAAATCTATCCCCGCGGATTAAATAAAGGATTCCGTTCGAAATTCCGTACGGATTTCTGAGTTCAACATAAAGATTCCCAAGTTCGATAAACCGCACCTTAAGAAGGTCGGAGGTTACATCGACCGAAACAGTGTAATCATAGCATCCAAGATGAGAACAATAGTCCCAATAATTCCAATAAAAAGTTCTCGTTTAAAAAATTCCGAAACATAATATAAATTATAAATGGATTTGGTTATTGCAAGAACTCGTAAGCTGCTTGCCATTGCAAAAAATGAAGAATATTTGTATACCTTCTTGTTCTATTATAAAAACGTCTTACATTGAAAAAAATGTAAATTCAATACGGTTTAATGGAGCGCATGTCTTGTTTGCTAGAACCAACACGCATGCCACAATATCTACCTGTTCAGTACTTGTCTCTCTTAAAACACGTCACAACCACAACTTTCGTCAAAAAGAGTTCAAACCCCAAGGGAAGACAACTTTGAACAATGAGAAAAATACTGCAATTCATATTAATACCGTGTTTGTTTAACTGTGTGCTCTTCAGAATTGTCGGCATACGAAAGACCCAAATCTACTGTGATAAGATTAAAGAAATGATGCCGAGATCGTTGAAATATATTCCTTATACAGAACTGGCCGACGATTGCATACGCTGTACACGTTCTTTTTATCCCCCCCCCCATTCTCAAGACAACAATAGAGGTTAATCGGTGCGCTACAATACAGCCTGTCTTTGGCAGTTGTACATACTGCAGTTATGCTAGTAGAGCAAGACTAGAAACACTATTTAACCCATAGCTAAAAAGGAATTGGGGGGGGGGGCTACATATCTTTCATAGGCTTAAGCTAATGCCTCTAGCTATGAAACCAGACACAAAGACTCAGGTTAGTGACTTCATGTTTCGTGCTTAGAACCATTGTACAAATCGGAACTCTGAGCATCGCAGTTGTTACAAAAGCAGTGGACATCTGAATCGTCAATAAATTGATCGATAGAAACTAAGGAAATAATCCCGATGCAAATAATCGTTCTTAATTCTTCATTTTCAAACGTCAAAGCCGAGATCGTTTTGAAACCCCGTTCATTAGAAGAACCCGTGTCGGATTTTATGGCAATCACCTGTTCGTATGAAATAGATGTTTTCCAAATGAATAAACTTCAAATCTCTAAGCAATTCAAACAAGAGGATCAGAAGGATTGCGCTCCCCATCACTCCCTTCCGCTCGCCCCCCTGAAGCTGCTAATGGACAAAGGCAACGAATGAGAAGACAAAGAAATCCAACAGATTGGTAGAGGATGCCATGGGAAATTGGTTGGATTATCTACATTAAATGGAATTACCATTTTCTCTGATGTCTGAATATCTTAAACTTTACTGGTTTGTCCTACTTGCCTGTCTACAGAAAATGAATGCCGTGCTGTGATCAGCCTTCTCTTATATTAAATGACCGAAACAGATTTCAAGCAGTGGTTTGTGATATTTTTTGCAAACTCCGTCATGGAAATACCACCTTTCCAGTTCTCAATCTGTGATCAACTTCTGATATATTTTGAATCACATCGAATATTATATTATAATGTGGTTATGATACCATAATATCAGGCATGACCTCCTCCTTTTTGCGCTGTTCCGTTGCCATGAAATCATCCTCACAGGCATTACCTCCTTTTTAGGGGCGGTAGTGTAGTATCTGTTATGTTGTCATTATATCATACAACTAAGCACTATCGTCTCGTTTGGGATGAGGGTTAACAGACGTCAACAAGAAATTTTCATAATTGGATGTTAATTAGCAACCTCCACACTTATATCATATATATTAGGATAAATATGCGACCGGAGAGAGCATATTTTTTTTTGTATATATAATTGTAGATGGATGTGAAACATATTTAAATCAATTTTCAGAACGAAAGATTCATACCAAACTTATTCGGACGCGTTTCGAAGAATTGATGGTTTTAATATTGAACGTTGATTTATTTTTAGGTCAGCAATCTCGAATTTTGCTCCAGACGACGTCGTTTCGGGTTCTATCACCCTCATCATAGTGGCGGTGGCAAACAGTCGCGCCGTTCGTAGATTAAGGCTAGAATCACGAGACAAACGCCCCAGACCACGCGGCCGCGAGAAATCGACACAGAGGATGGGAAGGTGTCATTACTGTTTACCGTTCAACTCTCTCTCTCTCTCTCTCTCTCTCTCTATATATATATATATATATATATATATATATATATATATATATAGTATAAATTATTATTTATACAATCATTATTGGTACATATGTGCATACATGTTTCGGTTTTGGTCTGAAGAGGTTGACTCTTTTTGAAGAATACACCGAAACATGTATGCACATATGTAACCAATAATGTTTGTATAAATAACAATTTATACTAAAGAACAGCTCTACTTGTTATTGAAAACTTTTTATAAACACTGGAGTTTCAATGAATTTACATCTACAGAAACTAATACAATACGTGTACTATATATATATATATATATATATATATATATATATATATATATATATATATGCACTAGACGAATACCTGGCAATATGGTGAGTAAAATGGGAACATTATTTCTTTTGTAAATTTTACTATTTAGGAGATGCGCCCACCCACATTTGCAGCTCTGCTCAAAAAGATATTTAAAAAATTACTAGAGAAATGAATTGCTCTACATCAAATTTTGAGTTATGTGAGGTGATACATTTTAAAGGATGTGGACATCGGTAATATTATTGGCTTTGTAAAATTCTAAACTATTGAACTTATCATTATGAATTATGGAATATATATTCTAGACAACAGGGCACATTATTTCTTTCGGCTCGGTTTCGGAATTCATTTGTGAACGATCGATTTTAGCGAAATTAATTTTAATGTTATATATATATATATATATATATATATATATATATATATATATAATTCTGGCCCGGAAGATTGTTACAATGCAAACAATTTTGAATAATGACTGCAAAAGCTGCATCTACACACGACATTAATAAGGAAAATTCTACATTATTTTATATTTTGCGGCTACAGAATTAATAGTTACATTTGTTTTCAATAAACAATAAAATATTCTTGCACTTAATTGTATACTATAATAACATGAACAATGAATTTCTCGTGATATAAGCGATAGATTACGGTATTTATTTAAAAGAAGAACTCTCTGTACTTAAATGTAACGGGGAAAAATATATAAAACATATTTTTTCAGATTCATATTTTTATGTTATCATTGGAAAAAATATACATAATATACTCATTTCTATTTAATAAAAACAAATAAAATGTTCTATAAAACAAATACACTTTTTTATTCACTAAAGTTAATGAAAATTACACTTTAAATAATAATTATTTTGTTCTAAACTGTTAGTCTGTGATAATCAAATCACTTCCGGTTTCAAACAATAAGCGAAAGTAAAGTCATACGGCGATATTTAAAGGTTCATTTATTTAAAACAATAATAACACTAATCGACTTTACTTCCGGCGTGGAAACATTACAGGTTACGATGAGTATTCGAAAGTAGTTTCTGGTAAGAATTATGGTTTATAAGCAAAAGTACATTCATACTTTTAAACGTATAAAATCCAAATGTTTTGATCGGAAACGCATATCATTAGACTAAAAAATACATTTTTCTTTTTATATATAACATTTAAAAAAAAACTAAAAATATTTTGGGCGCAAGCTAAATATAATAAGAGACATGAATTAAACATAAAATTATTTTATTTAAGTTCAAGATTTTCTTAAAACTAATGAATTTTTCAAGTCACTTCCGGTTTCAAACAGTAATCACAAGTAAAAGTGCGCAGCTGTGTGTGTAAGAGGGAAATCGATTACAATTAATCTTTATTACATAACTGTTAATTCTTTTCGTTAATAAGTTTGGGTGTTATGTTAATGTGGAGTATATATTGATAAGAAATACATCTATAAATTGTAATAATCAAAACTTTATTTTCTTGGAATTTGGTGCAATAAACACAGATGATGGATGAGAAAAAAAATCATTATTTTATTCTGCGTTTATCCCGCGCAGTCGTAGTTGGTCCCGCACTGGATTTCTCCCTCTACCATAAACTGTCAAAGGATCTGTCAAGGTGAAGTCCGGCCGTCTTGCGATATTGGTGTAGGACATCGAGCCAACTTTGTTTCGGCCATTCTTTCGGCCTTTTCCCAGAGGATGTCATCTTGAATCTCGTTTGTCCAACGATGTTGTTTGCGAGCAGTACATGTCAATACCAACGCAGATGATTTTCCCTCATTTTATCTTAGATCGATGTAACAACGTAACGGTGGCGAATATCGATATTTTCGACATGTTTGAGCCTGGTCAGACCGGAATTCCAACGCGACATCTTCGTCTCCATGACCGATAGCCTCCTTTCTGCTTCTTCGTCAACGATAAGAGAAGAATGAAAATATAATATATAACAACATTTTTATTAATAAAACTCTAGTACCTTAGGAATTGGCACAACAATTTTTAACTAGTGAATTAGATGGTAATAGGTGTGTCGGTGTGTGTGAGGCATTGTTTATCGTGGAGATTGTCAAGAACGTCAGGTTCATATTCTACTGCAACATAAAGTTGATAGTCGGCTTCATGTTCTAGAATAATGTCAGAAAAGTTTAAATTATTTGTAAAATTAGTTTGGCCTGTGTGTTCGTATGTACGGATGTTCATGACACACATGTTCGTATGTAGGTTAGCGTCTGTAGATATTTTCTTTTACAAAAGCCTATATTTAAACTTTTGCTGTAAACTCAAATTTAGCATGTAGCGAGTGAATCGATAAACGTTATATATGTAGACAAAATGTATATAAAGAAGGCCATACCAGCTACTAAAATAAATAAACGTTTTACTCTTTTTTTAAACTTTATTACATGCAACAAAAATAAATTCCCCACAAATGGTATCTTCAATTTTGACAAAAAAGAAGACATGGCCACAGATTTATCACTAGCTTACCCGTTTTCGCGGCGTTGCTCGGAAAATTAGGTTAACTCAAAGAATTCCAGGCCCCTAACCTTGAACTATTGAATTATTTGCTTTTTATTGTTGTCCGGCGCGAACGAAGACCCCATGATTTTAATGTAAAACCATTTATTATTTTTTTATATTAAAGGAGGGCTTGTCACTGGACTTATGGCGTAAGTTTAACTGCCAATCCAGACTTAAGATTAGTGTTTGGCTTAACGAAGGGCATTTGAGAAGTTAGACCGCTAAAAGTTAATTTCAACAAAAGTTCCCCCCCCCCCCGCCCCAAAATGAGAAAATAGATATTTCGTCATGTAACTGCTACTTCTTTAAATCCCCCTCTAACGTGTGTTATTTGTACAACGTTTTAAAGCGAGTACGTGTTATCCCCTCTGAAAAAAAATCTCAAAAAAGAAAAAATACCCCTTTCCCAATCAAAAAAAAAAAATGGTCATATAAAACCTTTTAAAAATATTTACGTATAAATACAAAATAATATTTTAATGTTAGTAATATACAAGTGGCTGTGTAACTTTTCAATTAGCAACTATTAGTTGCTATTAGAAATGTTAGAAATGGACAGAAATCTAGAAAGAAAATATTATGATTAAAAAAAAGTAACAACTTCATCGCTGGAAATTGAAGAAAAATCATAAAAGAAAACAATTAATTTTGTTTTTAATTTAAAAATAAAAAGCAAATTAAACATCATATTTGACGTTGTATAAGACGCACCTTTAAGAAGAAAACAGTGGCTCAAAGAATCATTATGCGAAATTGAATTTTTATTCGGTAGAATAATTTTATCCCAAACCCTGCCATTGGCTATTAGATTTTTCCCCATTCACCTGTCGAAAAAAATGGCACACAGTAAAAATGGCTAAAAGGGAAATAAAAGTTGCGTTAAAAATACTTAAACTTTTGAAACCTTTAAATCCTAATAATTATCGCATGATATTTACATTATATTTTTTTAAAAGTTATTTCTAAATTTATTTTTTCAACTTAGTAGAAACATCTTCACAGCCTGCATTTTGAACGATTACAATAAATAAATATGTGTCAGCAAAATAACCAAACGTTGTTTTAAATATATATGAAGCTATAATAAGACATCATATAGAGTATTGCAAGTCTGAAAACTCAATTTTGTCGAGGTATCAAAACAATCGATCTCAAGAATCATTAGTTGCAACGGCGAATTCCAGGAACACAAGAACAAACAAAGATTTACTAGATAACAAGATATGTTCATATCTTAGGGGTATAGAAATATCGCTATTAGAGTTACTATCATTTATAGTTTAAGGATATAATCATATCACTATCAGCGTTATCAATTAGCTCGAAGAGATTGGGCCCGAGTGCCTAGACGTAGAAATTGGAATGTAGATTGAGATTTAAAGGCATACAAAGTAAAGTGACAAAATTGATAAAAATAGTAAAAGACTACAGTTACAGAGAAACATTGGAAAAGTTAGGATTAACTACTTTACTAGAGAGAATAATGAGAGGTTATTTAATTGAATCCACGTGGCAATTCTAAGTTTGGTTGACATATTTTAAAATATTTCTCCTCGATCTGGAAGGTTATTGTCAAGCTAAATTTAAAAAACTAGATCTATTAAACAATATTTTTTTGGGGGGGGGGGAGGGGCTAATAGAGTAATTTACCTTTAGAATAAGTTTCCAGATAAGAATAATGGCAGCCTAGAACATGTAAAGGTAGAATTTATATAAATTCAGCAATAATGATAGAAAATGAATTAATAGGGCATTTTTGAGAACTATCGGGTGAAATATTTAACTGAATTTTATTTGTATATTGATAATGTATTATAAGTGTAAATTTCATGTACAATTGAGAAGGTAGTTAAAAAAAAAGAAGATGCCTAAAGAGGTATAAAAAAAATGAAAACATTAAAAACACAAGATTTGTTAATGCCAAATCAGAAAAAAGAGGAAGAAAATAATGAAAAAGATGGAGAAAAAGAAGCTGATAAAGAGGAATAGAGGCGGAGAAAAGAGGTAGATAGAAATAGAGAAAAGGGGGCAGGTAGAGTCTAAGCTTTTGTTTAAGGAATAGCTACCGTGACGTTGTACAAATAACACACGTTAGAGGGGGATTTAAAGAAGTAGCAGTTACATGACGAAAGATCTATTTTCTTATATATCTACACGCAATCCCTTGCGTAATAATGAGTCGTGATTTGATTGGCGAAAAACAGGCATATCCAAACCGGCGCATTGATACACAGACGATTAGCGCATCACTGACAGGCGCACTCGTAACCTGCCGAATTCCGTTCGAGTCGAGACTTCAACGTAGGCAAATGTATTTCCTCTCGCCTCTCGTCATCATCATCATCATCATGGTGATGAGAGGCGGGAATAAACTCAAGACCAACTGGAATTATATAACATTTCTACTATGATGCCTGCCGATTTAGCAACTCAACTTATTTGTTTACGTTCTTGTATTTTTCCTCCAGTAAAATAAAAGACATATTTTTATTATAGTAGAGAAGATATTGGTGTTTTCCTTCGAGCTGTGGTGATCCATTTCTTATTCAAGTCAAGTCATACAGACACGACCGGCTCAACAAAATGGCTAGCTACTGTCTCTCGACATTCTCATCTCAAACGCCACCTCTACTCTATAAAATAAAGAGGGTAACGGCCAAAAGAGGGGATAGATAAAACGCGAAAGAGAGAGAGAGAGAGAGAGAGAGAAAGCGGTAGAGAGGTAGAGAAAAGGGGAGAATATAGAAAGACAGCGGAAAAGACGACAGAGAGGTGGATGAAGATGGGTAACTGGAGACGTAATAAAAGCAATAAAGAGTAGATAGAAAGGAAGATAGAAAGACAGTAAACTGGAGAGATAGATTTCGAGCTTGTATTTTAGTACTTTCCACCGTGACGTCGTACAAATTAGACATCGAGTGAGTCCGTTAGATTTCAGCTTTGAAAGAATTAGTAAACTCTGAACATCAAAGATGTTTTTAATCATCTTTAAGTGTAATGAGAAGAGGTTACCGTTTCGAAAGAAGATACGCTGTCTAGCTGTATTCAACATGTGCAACCAATAAGAATGGGAAGTTCTGAAGAAAATAATTGGATGAATAAATAAACAAGAATGAATTGGATTAAGATGCGTACGTTTAATTTGCGTGTCTAGCGATGAAAATGCTATTTGAAACTAAAGCGTGACAGACTGTCCGACAGATAGTGAATCGGTACTAGCACAACTTTTCAACCCGACAAAACCGACTTTTGCCCACGCAGAAATACGTAAACAGCCGAAAAGGCCGAATCAAAACGAACCGGCATCAAAATCCAAACGATGCGGTTTTTCAAAATAAAAAACTTAATAAAAAAACGCTCACCGTCTGATTATTTTTATGACAATTAATTTATTTTTTGACGAAGAAATTCAATAAAAATATTTTTTTGACGAAGAAAATCAATAAAAATATTTTTTTAACGGAAAAGTTAAACAAATATTTTTCTTTCGATAAATTGTATTTTTTTTATGAATAAACCTAAAGATTGTAAAAAAGATAATCAATGATACAGGTTTTGAACTAGACAAAAACCAACGAGGTTAGGGTTAGTTTAGGATTAGGTTAGGGTAAGTTTAAGGTTAGGTTAGGGTTAAGGTAAAAAATAAAACCAGTTCGGTTTTTGTCCGGTTCAAAAGCTTTCTGTTTTTTTGCGAGAATTTTATTTTTAGTCATTTTCGAAACTTTTGCAGATTTTCTTTTGGAGTTAGTGCAGATGTGGGAAGGAGGGTTTCGACGTTCCTGTTGGGTACTGTCACCAGGAACCCTCTTCTTTGCAGGTTAATATCATCCAAAGAACAGAGTTGTCTGCTTCTCGAGCCTTCTGATTGACTAAGTGTTTCAGGATTTTTCGGTTGTTTACGTAAACTACAGAACTATGCCTAACAAAACGTCGGTTTTGTCCGGTTCAAAAGCTGTACCAGTACCAAATAATCTCATAGAAAAGTGTGGACGCATTTCCAATCAATTGCAAGCGTGACATCCGACAAAAATATGCTATTTCGTCATATACCGCCGACGAATAATAGTTTCGAGAGATACTTGTTGGCAACTAAAATAAGAGTCGTGTATTCAACCGTTGCATTTAGCGAAAAAAAAAGTTATTTCAAGAGAAGGCGTGACTGACTGAGAGTTCGACGGACAGACCCTACAAAAAAAAAAGTTATTTCAAGAGAAGGCGTGACTGACTGAGAGTCCGACGGACAGACCCCTACAAAAAAAAAATGTTATTTCAAGAGAAGGTGTGACTGACTGAGAGTCCGACGGACAGACCCCTACAAAAAAAAAATGTTATTTCAAGAGAAGGCGTGACTGACTGAGAGTCCGACGGACAGACCCCTACAAAAAAAAAATGTCGGACGCACTCCCTTGGGATTGACGAAGTCTTGAAATGAATAAAGAATAAAATGGCGGACAAAATACAATTATCATCTATTTAATCTAATGCACTATATTTGTTCTGTGATTGGTGAAGATGGCGCATGCGCAGAAGTAGAGGTAAAGCGGAATACTCATGAATAAGAAGGAAAGGGAACAAAGAAAAATAGGAAGGAAAAAAGGAAAAAATAAACGAGAACAAAGAAAGAAAAGAAAGAAAAGAAAGAATAAATAGAACGAACAACAACAAAAAAAGAAAATTTTAAATATATGCTTCAACAAACATATTCAGAATTTTGGAACTCGGTGCACTGCTAGAATTGGAAAACAAATGTAAAATTTGATTCAAGATTGTATCTCCTCTCCCTTCAGTTTTAGAAGCGAAATAAATAAGTCTAAAAGCGGAGGGAGATGAAACAGTATTTGGAATTTAAAAAAAAACCCAACACAACGCGGTAGGTTGTTGGATATTTTTCTCCTGTGATCCTCTAGTGACATCACAAGATGACCAGGTCGACTTATTGTTTCAACTTAATGGGTTTTATATCTTACAATATTCCGTGGTTGAAGACTGTTATTCGACGTACAGCTAAAATCAGAAACTTCTAATTTCTGACCCGGTAAACTTTACTCTATGGATGCGAAACCTGCACATAATCTTCACATGATTACGGTTTTTTTGACTGGTCTTGTGTACGAGTTCTTTGAATTCGGCTACTTGACTAGGTCAAGTTATTTACATCCCAAACAAGAGGTTAGACACAAGGTCAAATCGTTTTTATTTACTTCTTCTCCAAGAGGCTAGATACAAGGTCAGGTGTAGTTAGCTAGCGAACTAACATTAGCGCGCTCTAGCTTACAAAAATGCCTGAGCAGCCACGTCGGAATTCCCCGTTAGGGGCGCCTCATGCGATTAGCAACAAACTAACTATTTTTCAAAGAAAAGGTACAGCCTAGGAGGATGCAACTCCTAAGACTGCATAAGAGAATACTTCAGACCGGCGGAATCAAAGCCCGAAGGCCAAGACGGTACCGGTCTACAAAGTGTAGCATCCATCAGAACCGATACTACACTCTGATCGTAGCCAAAAGGCCAAGGAGGAATTTTTAGATCAAAGACGTTGTTGTTTAGACGAGGTCAAATCTTTTTTAGATCACGGAAGACTTCATCAAAATATGATTTCGTTTGTTTGACCACGCGCATCACAACGGTCTGGGTGACGTAACCTTTGACTTGACAGCTCCGAAGCTTCAGCCACTCAGCGAAAAAGACAGTGTGATCAGCTGAAGACACGGTTCTCCACTGTCTAAGCGGACCTTGAACTCATGTCAGAATTCAACAGATATGACGTAGATCGTAACTTCGACCGAGGAAGCCCAGAGCCAACAGGCTTGATATGCAGCGACGCGGGAATCTTATCAGATTGATGGGAGCTAACTTAATCAATCGTGAATAATAGCTGCGACAAGGACATCACAACGGATAAAGGTGTTCGGTAACAATTAATTCTACGTGACAGTCTTCTGGAGGTTGAAGGTTCAATCATCATTACACGCGGTACTAAGAAGAAAATAAAAATTACTTAAGACTTCTATCCTGTTATGGCTGACGGAACGAGAATAATGTACCCACCTTGATTAAATATAGGGTTCAGTTCGAAATTATGTTTAAATTTTAGAGTTGTACATAAAGATTCCAGAGTTTTACAAGTTGCACTTGAAGAAGGCCGGTATTTAAAGTGGAAGCATATCTTTGAATTGGCGGGAAAAGGGAAATTATAAACGGACATTCGTTAATGTTCAAACTAAATTATATTTCAAGAAAATAATTTTTGAACTAATTTTTTTTAAATTATCGATAAAAAAATACAATCAGAGAAATGCCTTCGGCCTCACAAACGATACAAACGGTAATGCAAAGCGAAATTGTTAAAAGATAGGGAGGGTCGAAAAATTTGATTCCCTGATTAGTATCGCCATTAGCTTTGCGATTATTTCAACTATGTCTTGAGGCTTTTTATTTAAAATTTGTAAAATAAGCGGAATAGTCAAAAAATTAAATGAAATTTCACCCCGGGGGTAATTTTATTTTTAATTAAAAATGTTTTTTGTTCAATTTGCGATTAATTTTTTTGTTTTCAAGTAGACAATTCGCCCTTTTCAGATATCAAACTTTATTTTTGTCTTTACGTGAATGTAACGACTCAAGATCAGGTAAAATAATGACGCCTTGCAGATTATCCTGAGATATTTCGCAAGATTGCCCGGAGAATTTTCAATGAAAAAAACCCCAAAAACCCAAAATAAAAACAAAAACGAACAAAAAATCTTATACTATAGATGTGGTATAACTGTCTGTCTGCTCGAGGAGGCAACAGAAAATAAAGTCCTATAACATGGTAAAAGACGACTTTTATCAAGTCAAGTTTCATGAAGAATCAACTAATGGTATTAGTTTTTTGTTAGGGTGTATCATGATATCGTGGGGTTTCTGTTTGCGTCTGGGATACATAAACAGCAAATACAACTTTTTATTTTATTTTATTTATAACCAACCCCTGTAACAAAACTAAATACTCATTTTCCAAGGTAAGATTTCCGGAAGTAATCCATTGATGGTAATTCTTATTCAATCCAAGCTCTTTATTTTTAGGAATTTCCGACACAATCTACCATAAGCATAATTGAGGGGTTGGGTGTTAAAAATAATGCAACAAAACATGTATTTCTTATCTTTTTCAGTAAATTGTTAACGTGCTGCTTCCCAACCGACTACAACATGGGCATCTTCAAATCTAATGTAAACAAATACTTGTGGAGACGTCCTATTAGATAATCAATTCATCTTAAGTAATCTTCTGTTCCCCCACACCATTGTTTCCAATCCTTTCTTGGTGGCGATCATTGTCCAACTGATAATCTCTTTAACACACGAGAAACGCCGGTCCTTGATAAGTGGTTACCCAGCAGTAAAAAATAAAGTATATTTATTATCAATCATTGTATATGGTCACCCCTACACGATGTTAATGTTTGGTTGAGGGCATGCCAACTGCCCGATATACTTTTAGAAGTCTTGCTGAAAATATGATATAGATGATGAGTTCGACATAATGAAGTCCTCATAGAGTGGTGGTGAGCACTACTATAGGTTTCTCTAAAGTCCAAAGGCAGTGCACGCTCGAGAGAATAGGTCCATTATCACCTGCATATTCTCATCAGTGTGGGTAACGAAGTCTGCATCATTGGCATAAAGGAGCTCTTCGCACGAGAGCTTGGAAGGTCTTGGACGTTGCATTAAATTGAGCGTGGATGAAGATACTTCCAGTGGTTCGGAAAGGTATGAGGACACCGACGTTACAGTCCTTAAATTTACAAATACAAAAGAGGATTCAAGTATATAACAGTGAAACAAAATAGGGGACCTTAATTTGAATTGTGAAATATTAAACGGGGATCATAAGCTGTTTATCATGTATATATGTAAATTGAAAAAAATTGTATATATATATATATATATATATATATATATATATATATATATATATATATATATATATATATATATATATATATATATATAGAGAGAGAGAGAGAGAGAGAGAGAGAGAGAGAGAGAGAGAGAATAACATTGGTGCAAGATGTAACCCAGTTTAACACCATTATCGATAGTTATTGGCTCAAAGAATTCTTGCCCAAGTTAAAGCGTGCTTTTCTTTCATAATGGACACATCTGATTAATCCAATTTTACCCAGTATTGTTCACATTGCTATTCTATTAACAGTATCGAAAAGTTTCGGCTGGTCCACAAAAACATGATAGATTGCTACCTAGTTTCGATGTACTTTTCCGGAAGTTGTCAGGCAGATCATATCCATTGTGCCACGACCAGATCTAAAGCCTCCCTTGCATTCCTGGATAACCAAGGGTTAGTGAGTCAGTTAAGCAAGAGCATTGAAAGATTTTTACCACCGCTTCAAGAAGGCTTATACCTCGTAATTGTTACAGGCCTACCGTGCTCATTTTCTTTTGTACAAAGAGATCAGAATCATATCTATCTAGTCCTGATATACAGGAGCACTGACTCATACATCAGGTGGCGGACTTCTGTACCGATTTACATACCACCAAAATGGAGAAGCTCAACAGGGATGATAGTAAGGCCATGTGCCTTCCCGATAATTTTCCTTAATTGTATTACGAATCTCCCAGACGTTGGAATGACCCATCACTACATGGTTGAAAGCTTTCTGTTGTACACTGTTTATGACATTAACCACTGATCGATTGTAGAAGAGATCCGTGAAACGCTCACCCCACTATTTTATAACATCCTCAAAGCTTTTCTGGAGGAGGGACCCATCTCTGGACCTGAGTGGTATCATAAATGAAAATTGAGGCCTGAAGCCTATTCAAGTGGTGCATTGTTATATTCAAGAAATATTCAGCCGCTACTGGTTCTTCATTTTATGTATACTGTTCTAAAGTTACGATTTTGCATTCTTGAAAACTTTCTGTAAATATTCACGTTTTCTTTTCGGTACGCAGCTTTTTACTCGAATATATCATGCAAACAATATAATAAGACAATACCTTTTACGTTAAAATATCTTTCTTAGTATAATAAAACAATACGTTTTGCGTTAAGATATCTTTCTTAGTATAATAAGACAATACATTTTGCGTTAAGATATCTTTCTTAGTATAATAAGACAATACATTTTGCGTTAAGATATCTTTCTTAGTATAATAAGACAATACATTTTGCGTTAATATATCTTTCTTTGTATAATAAGACAATACGTTTTGCGTTAAGATATCTTTCTTAGTATAATAAGCCAATACATTTTGCGTTAATATATCTTTCTTAGTATAATAAGACAATACATTTTGCGTTAAGATATCTTTCTTAGTATAATAAGACAATACATTTTGCGTTAAGATATCTTTCTTAGTATAATAAGACAATACATTTTGCGTTAAGATATTTTTCTTAGTATAATAAGACAATGCGTTTTGCGTTAAGATATCTTTCTTAGTATAATAAGACAATACGTTTTGCGTTAAGATATCTTTCTTAGTATAATAAGACAATACATTTTGCGTTAAGATATTTTTCTTAGTATAATAAGACAATACATTTTGCGTTAAGATATCTTTCTTAGTATAATAAGACAATGCGTTTTGCGTTCAGATATCTTTCTTAGTATAATAAGACAATACATTTTGCGTTAAGATATCTTTCTTAGTATAATAAGACAATACATTTTGCGTTAAGATATCTTTCTTAGTATAATAAGACAATACGTTCTGCGTTAAGATATCTTTCTTAGTATAATAAGAAAATACATTTTGCGTTAAGATATCTTTCTTAGTATAATAAGACAATATGTTTTGCGTTAAGATATCTTTCTTAGTATAATAAGACAATATGTTTTGCGTTAAGATATCTTTCTTAGTATAATAAGACAATACATTTTGCGTTAAGATATCTTTCTTAGTATAATAAGACAATACGTTCTGCGTTAAGATATCTTTCTTAGTATAATAAGACAATACATTTTGCGTTAAGATATCTTTCTTAGTATAATAAGACAATGCGTTTTGCGTTCAGATATCTTTCTTAGTATAATAAGACAATACATTTTGCGTTAAGATATCTTTCTTAGTATAATAAGACAATACATTTTGCGTTAAGATATCTTTCTTAGTATAATAAGACAATACGTCCTGCGTTAAGATATCTTTCTTAGTATAATAAGACAATACATTTTGCGTTAAGATATCTTTCTTAGTATAATAAGACAATATGTTTTGCGTTAAGATATCTTTCTTAGTATAATAAGACAATATGTTTTGCGTTAAGATATCTTACTTAGTATAATAAGACAATACATTTTGCGTTAAAATATCTTTCTTAGTATTAAAAGACAATACATTTTGCGTTAAGATATATTTCTTAGTATAATAAGACAATACATTTTGCGTTAAGATGTCTTTCTTAGTATAATAAGAAAATATGTTTTGCGTTAAGATATCTTTCTTAGTATAATAAGACAATATGTTTTGCGTTAAGATATCTTTCTTAGTATAATAAGACAATACATTTTGCGTTAAAATATCTTTCTTAGTATTAAAAGACAATACATTTTGCGTTAATATATCTTTCTTAGTATAATAAGACAATACATTTTGCGTTAAGATATCTTTCTTAGTATAATAAGACAATACATTTTGCGTTAAGATATCTTTCTTAGTATAATAAGACAATACATTTTGCGTTAAGATATCTTTCTTAGTATAATAAGACAATACATTTTGCGTTAAAATATTTTTCTTAGTATAATAAGACAATACGTTTTGCGTTAAGATATCTTTGTTAGTATAATAAGACAATGCGTTTTGCGTTAAGATATCTTTCTTAGAATTTTTCCAAATACTCTTCTTTCTTTTCTTACAATTTAAATGAATTGAAGTCCCAAAATAATCTCAGATTTCAGTGTTTTTAAGATCAAAGTGTAGTATATGTTCTGATACTATACTTTATTTGTTCTGTCATCGCTCAGTGAAAAAGAAATCCTTCTGAACTGAGGCAATTTCTACTTTCGCCCCAAACCAGATGCCTTTTTAGGGGGAGCTGGATCTTTACCATATTAAAACCGACCGTATGTCTAATTCTGCCCTCGTAAGGAGGTAGGTAAATAGAAACACTGAAACGTCGTTGATAGAATTTTCTTCGACACTGAATCAGATAATAATTCTATATTTTTCTTTGAAAACATATTTCATAATGAAAACCTTCAAAAAACCTGAAAGCCATAATTTAAGAATCACAGACCCAAAGTGTGTTACGTTTTACAGATTATCTTCTTGAGGTAAAAATTCTGCGGAAGGATGTCAATTAATTGAATCATCGTTGAGTTTGAAAAAAATATCCTTGTGATTTGCCGCCAATATGCAAACAGCAGTTCTTCTTTTCTTTCCCATTTCAAAAAAATATTTCTTGTTTATTTTATTTATTTATTTTAATTCTAATTTTATTTATATATTTTTGTGTGTGTTGGGGTTCCATTAGCTTTTTCGATTCGATATTTTACAACCTTGGGGCGAAAGGAGACCTTGACAGAGATCCTTCCAAGATGCCCATCCAGATGGAACTAAAAACAACAAAAGCTGCATAGTCGAAATGTTGGGGAGACAGACGGCGAGGGGGTAATGCTTAGATCAAACGAGCAAACATCATTCCATCACTTGCCGATAGAAGATCTTTTCTAGCGGCAGAAATGCCACAAGACTTTCAATTAAACATAGCCTGTTAATAGCGTTTTTTTTCCTTTATTTTTTCTTATGTAAAAAAAAGTTCTCGAAGACATGCCAAATTCTTTAAATGCAATATCATGTAAATCAGATGACGACTTTCAAAACAAAGAAAAGAAGAAAACAGACTTTGCCGGTAAAAGAGGTTGTTCGAAAAGATGGAAATCAAAGAGAAAAAGGTTTTAATATGACAAGTCCTGGTTAGATCACATTTTAATCAACTGATATCTGACGTTTTTAATACTTTTCTTAACAGTTACCCTGCGTGATAACATACAGACACACACACGCACACACACGCAAACGATCTTCTAAAGCTGAATTAATCAACGTTTGTTTCATTAAAGCCTTTTTTCCTGTATGTTTTAATCGCACAAAAATATTCTTAAAATCCACGGTTAAGTTAGGTTTAAAAAATCCATTTTATATCCTCTAATTAGTCGTTATTTGTAAATCATTAACAAAGTGACCCATCTCTCTCTCTCTCTCTCTCTCTCTCTCTCTCTCTCTCTCTCTCTCTCTCTCTAATGTTCTGTCTATCATTCTCCAACTCTCTCACTGTATCTTTTTTTTGCCACCCGCTCTTATTTTATACGCTCTCTATTTATCTCATTCTTGAGGAAAAGCCAGAACTGTACGCAACCTCAGCCACCGTTCTCTTAATAAAACGAAACAAACGACAAGAAAGTATTTATCCGGACCAAATAGTGAAATCGATTTACGGAATTAGAAATGAAATACTTTTATGATATGAATTTATTTATTAAAGAAACATATTTTTTATGTAGCTTTCATTTATGACCTATTCTGGTCAATCTTACTTTACTTTATATATTAGATATCATATATATATATATATATATATATATATATATATATATATATATATATATATATATATATATATATATAATTTTTATAAATAACTTATCAAATTATGGATATTCTCTTCATTAAAGTTTTACTATTACAGAATATTCTATTGTGTTTTAAAATTTAATAAAGAATTATAAATTCTAATTACATCAATAATGAAAAAAAATTAATAAAAAAATGTGGATAGTTCGAAGAAATCAAAAATAAAATTCTATGAATATTGTGACGTAACAGTGCCAAGCTTTCGGTTACAAATATATTGATACCAACTCTTTGAGTTGATTTTGATTGCAAAATGAAAGAACGAGGAAGATATTCTACAACCGATTTTTAAAGTGACGACTTACTACAAAAGTTGAACAATTTAACAAAGTTAAAAGAACTCAAGTCAATGAAAAAAGCAGTTAAAATAATCAAATAATGATACAATATACTAAAGTTAGTTTTTGACAAATATAATATTCAATTAATGTAGGCTTCTTCTTATAAACGCTACGCTATATTTCTACCGAGAAAACGTCTAGAAGATATGATTTTTTAAATTAATCAATTTCATTAAATTAATGTAAAGCGTAATCGAAAAGATACACAGAAATGAAAGTAGTAAATGGGAACCCTTATTATCATTAATAAATAAGGTTTGTGTCAGAGGGTCTTGATAGACCTAGGCGAGATAATATTCATTATTTTTCCATCTTTGATGAACTGGAAAATCAATCAATTAACTGTGGAAAATAGAACCGCGAAGTTCGCGGCGGTTTAATGCTGATTAAGTCCACCTTCAGATTAACCTATAACATGGTTTCTCTTAAACTCTTAGAATTCTAATGTTTCTTTGGCCGGTATAATACTTAAATGGGGATATATAATAGGTACATTGATAGCTGAAACGTAAAAATATTAATTAGTATAAAATGTCGATCTTTCAAACGTTTACGGCTGCTTTGTACGGCTTCGAGTGCTGGCCGTCGACGAAAGAACTAAAAACGTTAAACATGCATGAATTATTTTTGTAGTGTGTCTATATCCTTCTTTGATGTCTGTGTATAAAAATTATAAGTTGAATGAATTGAAATCCAATTATTGAATAAAGTAAATTTATATTGTGAAAATAAATCTTTAAACATTTAAAGGAACGAATATTTATAACATTCCATTTTTATTTGATGACAAATTACTCGACAAACACTTCCCACCCACAAGTGAATTACACAAACGTTTTAACAGAAATTCTGTTAAGGTCAGCTATTCCACTGCCCCTTCAATAAGAAAAATTATCTCCGCGGAACCCAAAGCAATTACAAACGCAGGCTGCTCATGCCAATACAAAACCAACTGCCCCTGGAGGGAAATTGCAAAATCGATTCAATCATATATGAAGCAACCGTCACAAACCAGAATACCAGTAGTGCAGAAAAATATATTGGGATGACGAAGGGAAACTTCAAACAAAGATTATACGCACACAGAAACTCCTTCAGATACAAAAAACAAGGCTAATACGGCACTCGCAACCCGAATATGACAGCTTAAAGAAGAAAATACACCCTTCACCATCAAATGGAAAATAATTGAGAGAAAACCATCCTTCTCTCCAGCCATAAACAGATGTCCTCTATGTGACGTTGAAAAATACCACATTTCAAGGGCCATCATCGATCCGAATAAAGCATGTTTAAATATCCGCGATGAAATCTTTAAGGAGTGTATCCACAAGAGACAAGCACTACTCATAAACTGGTCTGACCGATTCACATAATGTCTAGCTCCCCCCTCTACTAATATAAACAAAATAAAAACGAACAAACACCTCATCAACCTATATCCACATACATTTCAAGAGCAAAACTTCGACCTTCACAAAAATACAAAAATATTTAATTCATTTATCAATCACTAGATTACTCTACAAATCCATTTAAACAAACTATATCCACATAAATTTCAAGAGCAAAAACTTCGACTTTCACAAAAATACAAAAATATTTAATTCATTTCACAGTCACTACAAGTCCAATTAAACAAACTCAAACATTTCATATTTCCCACAAAGTTACCTCCCTTAGATCCAGAAATTTCTTCATTAAAATCACTCCAAGCTGTCTAAAAGAATTTTAACACGATATCAACTAACGGTTCTTTCTTTTAGAACGCATACCTTCAAAAACATAACGGCTAATGATACAAATTCATAATTTGACTCACGGGAATTACAGAGAAACCTTTACATATATTTTTTTATAATTTATAATCTTTATTTTATTTATTTTTTATTTATTATGTTTTTCTTTTTTTCTTTTTTTATTCTCTCTTTTTTATTCTTATGCTTTAAATTTTAATTTAATTTAATTTTTATTTTTACTTCAATTTTTTTTTTATTCCCTTTAATCTTGAATTTCCTCTGGTTTTAAATCTCAACGGTCTCATTACATTAAATTTAAATTTAAACAAACACACACAACACACTGAGCAAATAACGCGTCCCAACGAGAGTGTCATGTGACTTCACATTTCCCAAAAAGATGACAACAGAAGCTGAAGAGAGCCGGATGGGTAAGACCTTCCGTGCTTGAAACCGACGGTACGAATGTTGTACTAATTTTTCTGTACCAAAATAAATAAATATATATATATATATATATATATATATATATATATATATATTAGCAAAAACTTCCCGACCTCCAGGCTGTAATTAATCTAGCTGTAGTTTTTTTTACAGAAAATAGAGAAACAGTTTTCATATTACGTATTAGTAATTTAGAGAAAATCAACAAAAAGATGATTCTCATGGTGTTATTTGAGATATTCAATATTGAGAAAATTTACTGCGTATGAACATAGTCACATTTTTTTAAATTATAAAAAACAACAAAAAGATAATTTTATATGGCTTAATCGATATTCAAAGTCAAGCAGTTTGATTTAGTATAAGCATACAAATAAAAATAAATTCACCATGAAAAACTGGAAATAATGAAATGATTAGAGGAAGAAGCGGAACATCGATTAATTAAATAAAACACATATATATTACTGAGAAATTTTAAATGATTACTTCGTTTTTTTTGCCTTTATTATTTAAGACAGAAAAAGTGAATATAAAAACAGGATTTTTTTGTAATTTAGAAAGATGAGAGGAGGGGATTCTTGTTTTCTTTTTCATGGCAAATGTAATAATCATCATCATCATCATCATCATCATCATCATCATCATCATCATCATCTATAATAGATGTCCCTACCTGGCGTTGCCCGGAAGTCTTCTCAGTTTAAGTTTTGTTTCGCTCAGAAAATATTAACATCCTTGGAAAGATTACTTAATGAAAGAATATGTTATTAAAAAATCTATCTTTGGAGTAAATGGATCGATCATCTTACGTACTGTTGACATTTATATCCAGTAGCTTTTTTCCAAGAACTGCAGGCTTGTGGAAACTCTCTTCCTGCTGACTGTTTTCCTCCTACCTATAGCCTTATTATTTTCAAGACTAAGACAAATAGGCATATCATGTCGTTGCGATTATCGTATTTCGTTTTTGTTAGCCCCTTACATCAAGTGGAGCGATTACCATTTAAAAAAAAAATTCGATTAATTGTAAATCAAAATAATTCAATGTATACTTATCAAAGATATAGTTTTATTATATCTCCGACACAGCAATGTTTACTGCGTCAGTGTGAAATTCGACTGTGACTTTGTTAGCCTTTAAACTGTCAATTCGAAAGTTATTTCTAGTTTGAATGAAAGTTTATATACCAAAGTTGAGTATTTGTGATCTTAAACCAAAGATAATTAGAATTGGCTAGTGAAGCGGGTAAACAAACAGTAAAGACAACGCGTTACTTTATTTTATTCATAACTGGAAAATTGATAATTAAAGACATGTAAAAAAATAACAATAACAATACAAATATCGGGTTCAGGGATGGGATCAGGATTTTTAAAGCTCCTTACTTTTCACGAGTAATAACGGGTATCCCACTGATTCAGTTATTGATGCGAGATGTCAAATGCAGATAACCCAAAAGAGTCAACGGTTGAATAAGAGTTTTTATAAAGTTAGATAGATTAGCGGTAGAATTGTCTCTTCTCACCCTTTCTGTAAGATAGCCGCGAATCTAGTAATTGGTTGTCTGTAAACGTATTATGAAAGTGTAGCGAGTATTGGGGAATAGTACATCCTACTGTTTCTTTGTATCAGTACGATAAAATGGATTCTGTTCCGGATTAAATATTTCTCGAAGTATAATAGCTTCAGAATAGATTTTTGTTGAGATAAGAATCATTTTAATAGTAAGGCAAGTGTTAATTACGAAACAGAAATTTAAATTGAGACTCAATAAACGTACAATATATATACAGGCTGAGTATAGTTGTCTTTTGCGACTTTTATAACGTATTTGTCATACTTGAGGTTATGACACTTCAAACAAATCATAAATTACCTCATAGGCCCTTCCTACGATGATTTGGTTCAAACTTATATCATTTTTAAATTTGTTATAATGTCTTTTGATAATCAATTTTAATGATAAATACTAGTTTTCTGATCCGTGTCTCAATAATGACGTCTTTGCAGCTTACGTTTTTTATTTTTATAACCGTTAAAATATATTTTCCTGTGGACTTGAACATTATTGTTGTATCAGTATTATATTTTTAAAAGTTTTCGTTTTGTCAAGTATTAGTTTATCAAATAATCTTTCTTGTGAAATTAATTTCAGCCGGTGACATTTCTGAAATTGAAATTCGAATTATCCGATACACTCTGAGAAATTTTTGTAACAATTTATCTTCAATTTCACTTCTGAATTGTTTTCTTAACGCTCGCTTAAACGTATCTACGAAGTATTCTGCTCGTCTATATTGAATAGAACGAAGCAATTGTCACATGAGAATTGTTTTATAGAAATCTCCAAATTCTTAAACCGTAAATTGAGTTTTATTATCGGATACAATTGTATCAGGGATACCAAATCTAGCGAATATTTACCGTAAACATCATTGTGTTTTTGCACGTTTCCTCAACATGACAATTTCTTACAACTTTGTGAAAATATCTACCACAATAAAGTAATAAACCCTATTTATTGTCAATATGTAGTCAATGCCACGGCTTGTCTGTTTTCGGCCATGTGATAATTTTTACTTATGGTGTTTTTGCTAGCATTGCACAGCATATATTAATCATGTTCGCACAATGTTCGATTTCTTTATTCATTCCATGCCAATAAACGCAACTTCTAATAAGGGGGTCTATTATAGTGATTGCGGTATATCCCGTATAAAAATCCTTCAATATTTAGTATTGGTGATGCCTATATCACCACACGAAAATAACTGATTTCATAATTTGACTTTTTATTTTGCCAACTAATGATTTCTGTCTTTTTTCTGTAATAGATTTTTCAACTTTGGATTTAAATCGAATCTCCCTGAGAGTTACTGCTAATTTCTTTATCTATTTCAAAGTATGTGTTTGTATATCTATTTCTGTACTTAATGTAAGAGTCACTGTTTTCCCTAGAAGTCACCTAGTTTAAAAACTAGCCGTGAAAATTCGTCTACGTGTCCAACTTTCTTCGATTAAAGGATTTCCATTTTATAGTATAAAGAATGGTTTACTATATCTGCAAGCGATTAGCAGTATAAGCCTGGAAATATTGATTTTTTTTCAAAGTCTAAATTTATGAAATTCTTTTAATGCAAAGATTATACCTTGTGTCTTTTTTATTCAGCTGTATTTTTCATACCGGAAATGACGTTCTTCATGCTCAGGCTACTACTTTACTTGTTGTCTTCTTTAATTGGTAAACCGGTCCTTCATCTCATGATACTTACATCAGCTGTGACTTATATCTCTTTATTAACATCATAATGCGCGAAAAATAAGGCAGAAGCTTTTATCATTTCTTCGAATACACTTTGACACCCAGAAGATCAGCTCCATTTCGTATTTTTCTTAAATATGTTTTTAGCGGCAGTTTTAATGCATATATTTTGCTGTAATAATATGCAAAACCCCTAAAATTGCAATGTTGACACACTTGTTAGTGTAGGAATATATCTTTGTTGCAGTAGATTTGGCTTTCGACCATTTTCATCAATTATGTGTCCAAAGTATTTAATTGTTGTTTAAAGAGTTGTCATTTATAAATGCTTAGCTTAAAGCCGTATTATTTAATTTTTAAATACTATTTTCTCATGTTCAAATTCTTTGTTCTCCATTTATTCGTTTTATCAAAATATTGTCAAGACATGATCTTGCAAAATCCAAGTCACTCAACATGGCGTCCATTGTTTCTTGAAATATACCCGGTGCGACCTTTATACCAAACGACAGTCTCTTGAACCCCTACACACCTTTGTGTATGTTTATTTTTAATGATATTCCATGATAAATGCCAGTATACTGGAATCATATGCTCTTAATAGGGTTAAGATGAAAATTCATATACACTAAATGTACAAAAGCAAAGAAATTCCCAAATGTGTAGACTTTTATTGTCATTAAGGGTATGACTACATATCAACCAAACCATTTCATTATCACATCACTACAGTATAAATCTCTATGCATGAGTGGATGAAGTGTGTGAGGTGCGCTGAAGAAAAATTCCTACCAGTAAAATAGATAGCCCTGTTGTGCTCGCATACCCTTAATGACAATAAAAGTGTAAAAATTTGGGAATTTCCTTGCTTTTGTACATTTAGTGTATATTAATTTTGTATCTTAACCCTATTAAGGGCATATGATTTCAGTATACTGGCATTTATCATGGAATGTCACTACTTTTGTAAAAGCTATGCCTCAATACAATGGTCATTTTTAAGGTTTTTTAGAATTTTCTGGAAAACTAAGGTATATGGTAAACTGAAATTTAAATGCTATCAACTGGACCATAGAACCTCTACTAAAAATCAGCTGAATCCATCAAATAGTTGATGAGATACAGGAGGGGCACATACGAACCTACCAAAAAGAAAATTTGTGCAAAGTTTTAACTAATTTGGTTTATTGGTTTTTGAGTTATGATTGATCAAAGAAATTAGATTTCTAGCATAGGCCGTTTTTAAAGTCTATTAAGAGATAGAGCGCTCTCGCGCCTCCCTTGATTTTATATTCATTTTCCAATGGTATTTGCATGTATGCATTCGGTAAATCGAGTTTTGAGAGTATTATTCCTCCATTTAATTTTGAAAATATCTCTTCACAACTAAATAATGGGTAAGTGTAAGATTTTTAACATTCGAGTAATCGGCGTGAACCCGAATTTGGTTCTTTAGTTCGTTCTGGTGATACCAGATCAGGCTGCCCTGTGGCTCCCTGAGACGAAATTCACCTACATTGACTTTTTTTTTTTGTTTTTTTTTTTGTTTGTAAAACTTAATTATGTTCTACAAAACCAAAAACAAAAACAACAGCCCCTCTCCCTTTCTCCCTCCCCTTTTTTATTTTATTTTTAGAACTTGAAGCATAAATCTTTTACTATAATGACCAGATTCGGCATGAAATAACCCAAAAAGGGTTGATATGCCGTAAAACAAAACTACCAAACCAAAAACGATGATTAAACATTTGAAGATATAAAGAACTTGAAGCATAAAAACTTTTACTATAATGACCAGATTCGGCATTAAATAACCCCAAAAGGGTTGATATGCCGTAAAACAAAACTACCAAACCAAACCAAACCTTTAGTTCGCTCATGCACTATAATCTGGTTTACTTGAATACTCCAATTGTTTCTGAGCGGTTCAGTTCTTTTTCAAATATCGCTTGAACTGCAAAGGTTACTTATGCATTACTATTTTAAGTGTTCTGTACTATTAGAAGCTGTGTTTACTCTATTATAAAACACATTTATTGACAGGTAGCATAAATCAAATGATTACATCCTTATAGGTTTCAAGATCAATCCATGATAAATGCTATCAGTTTAACTATTTGTTAAGAAATAGTACATTAGCATAACATGCACTTAAAAATTAATCTTTAGCGATTACACTTTTTTAAGTAATTGGCATTGGTCTTTTGATTTCATCTACGTTTTTTTTAAATTTATCATCGTAAACTACCCCGCTTGGTCTAATTGCATTGCCAACGTCTGCTTAAAAGTGAACTTCTTTACCCAAGGATTTTTGTAAATAGAAAAATTGTTTCTAGAAACAAAATAAATCCTGGATATTTTGGTATGTATTGTTTTACTCCTCTCCAGGAGTTAGGCACAAGGCCAGTTTTATCTTACTTCCACAAGTAAGATGTGACCCAAGGTCGGGTCGGGAAAGTGGGGTTTAAAAATTGCCTAGGCAGCCCCGTCGGCATTTCCCGGTAGGGGCGCCTCAGGCAGTAAGCAATAAACTTACTCCTCCCCAAAGAGGGGAGACGCAGCCTTGGAAGGTTGACCTCCTAGAACTGCACAGGACAGACCCATAGACCGGCGTAAATCAAGCCCGGAAGGCCAAGACAATACCAGTCTATGGGGTGCAGTATCCATCGGAACAGATACTACACTTTGATCTTAGCCGAAAGTCCGAATTTTTCAAGCAATAGTTGAATTTTTTCTCGGCTGGTCATCTACAATAATCTTAAACAGAGATTTCCTCGTATTTTTGAAAATATCCTGCAAATGTCCTGTACCAAAATTCTACAATTATTGACCATGCAATCCTGTGAAAAAGAGATAGAGTAACCGTAATCATATTTTCGTAAGGATTTTTCTAAGAGTTTTGAATAAAATTTCTTCTGTCGTTGAAAGTCTTCTCGGCGCTGTTTTTCGAGTCTTTCCATGTCTTGACAACGCTGTTTTTCGAGTCTTTCCATGTCTTGACAACGCTGTTTTTCGAGTCTTCCCTTGTTTTGACAACGCTGCTTTTCGAGTCTTTCCATGTCTTGACAACGCTGTTTTTCGAGTCTTTCCTTGTTTTGACAACGCTGCTTTTCGAGTTTTGCCATGTTTGACAACGCTGTTTTTCGAGTCTTTCCTTGTTTTGACAACGCTGCTTTTCGAGTTTTGCCATGTTTGACAACGTTGTTTTTCGAGTTTTTCCATGTCTTGACAACGCTGCTTTTCGAGTTTTGCCATGTTTTGACTAGGCTGTTTTAGGTCATTTAATGTTTTGACTTAGCTGTTTTCGAGTTTTTATATGTTTTGACTATGCTGTTTTTTTAGTCTTTCCAGTTCTTGACTACGTTACTTTTATAGTATTTCCTTGTCTTAACTTCTTTTTTTCCAGTCTTCACATGTTTGACCACGCTGTTTTCCGAGTTATTTAATTTTTTGATTATGCTGTTTTCGATTCTTTTCATCTCATGACTACGGTGTTTTTCGAGTCTTTCTATGTCGTAACTACGCAGTTTTGGAGCCTTTTCGTTTTAAGCGTCTATCAACGTGTCGACTAGGCTGTTCTTGAGTCTTTCTACTTTTTAACTACGCTGTTTGTCGAGTCATTCCATGTCTTAACCACGTTATTTTTTCGATTCTTTCCATGTTTGACTACCCTGGTTTTAGTCATTCCATGTCTTGAGTACGCTGTTTTTCGTATTTTTAAATGCCTTGACTACGATGTTTTTGAGTCCATTCTATTCCCAACACGCTGTTTTCAAAATATTTCCATGTCTTCATTAGGCTATTTTCGATTCATTTGATGTCTTGACTACGATGTTTGCGAGTCCTTCTATTTCTGAGCACGCTGTTTTTCGAGTCTTTCCATGTTTTGACTACATCGTTTTCAGTTTATTCCATGCCTTGAGTACAATGTTTTCGAGTCTTTCAATTCTTGAGCAAGCTGTTTTTGAGTCTTTCCATGTCTGTTGTCTCACCGTCCACTTGACAAACTCCTTAACCCTGATCTTCGGGTGACTTTTAGACCTTGATAAGCGGTGACTAATTAGTAAAAAATGTCTTGACTATGTTAGTTTTTATTCTTTCAAAGTCTTAACTACATTATGTCCATTTTTGGTTCATGAACCACAACGTACAACTTTTAAATGACTCTGTGTGTATTTTTTAACTTTATGAACTTTCTTTGCGTCTTTGTGATGATTATAATACCCCATACAGATGTCCTAGTTGCCAATTGTTTTAATGTTGTAGTTCGACAGTTAAAAGAGTAATAATTACATACAAAATTCAGTGTTAAGAATCAACTATATTTTTTATTATTTCTAAATAACTACACTATTTATAGTCCTTTCGGACTTCGATCATTTTGAAAGTGAAGGGTGTTTATCATTCCACAACACTTTGTATGTGTGTGTTGTGCTAACAATGGCGAAATGTCAGCTAATTCTAATAATATAAAGAAGGCCAATCACGGTATTGTAACATGTACCTGACAACTTCAAAATTTTTGAAAAAATATTTCTTTACTTGGATTTACACCAATATAATATCATCCTTTTTTCTCCATGCACATCGTTTTTATTGTTCGAATCTCCATGTCACGTGTGAGGAGAAGAGAATTTTTCCGGTTAAAAACATAGAAATCGAACAAAAAACCTTAACCACGACCAGGAATTTCCGAGCAAGATTCGTGTGATCTGATAGGAAGCAAATTAGTAGCTTGAATGGCGGATGTAATCTCTAAAATTGAATCAATGGTCAGAAACATGGCGCGTCGATTCAATAGAAACTGTACCCAATTTGAAAGACAAGTTGCAGTAAAAGAATCAAAAGTCAATGAAAATGGTTCATTTAAAATAGTCCGTGAATAATATTTGATAATAATAATAATAATTAAAAAAATGACGGAGGAAATAACTTCCAGCAAATTGAAGAATAGAACAGTTAATGGGATTGGGTGACTCAGACAAGAAAGAAAGGAGATGAACTTGGCGGGAAGCAGACGATAGCTAAACTAAGAGATCGGCAAATGTTTCATTCTACTAACTTAAGCACTCAGCGAAACCGGCTGAGAGCATGATATATTTGGTTCTCCTCTTCACCCGCCATCTTTAGCGTGGTGTCGCACGTAGTCTTGGCTCGTCTACTTAGAGACTCTATCGCTATTTCCATGGAAGGTGCTCGACTGAACTTCAATCTCTGGTTCCTTCTTGTAAGTCATTCAAAACTCGTCTCACTACCACAACTGAAAATAACTTTCCTTTCTTCCTCCGTATGCCTAACGCCAGGAGGAATTTCCATAAACAGAATTTATTTCGAAGAATTTCCCTTCTGTGCAACACATTACTACGAAACTCCGTCCCTGCCCAACTACATCATGGTCGTCTTCAACTTCAATGTAAACAAATACTTGCCATAAATCGTCCTCATAAGAAACCAAACTTTGTTCATTCCATTGATCATTTCGAATCCTCTAAAAATATTCGTCACCATTGAACTAACAATCCATTCTTCACGTTAACTCTTATCCCCGAGTGGCTTTTAGCCTTGATAAATGGTGATTCATTAATAATATTTTTAAGAGCTAATATGAAACAAACAGATGTTTAAGTACGTATTTAAACCGGTTGTTTTGTTTTACAGCTTATCAACCCTTTTCGGGGTTCTTAATGCCAAATCCGGTCATTTTGGTGAAAGTTTTTAAGCTTCAAGTTCTTTATATATTCAAGTATTCATTCATGGTGTTTGGTTTGGTTTTGTTGTTTTGTTTTACGGCATATCAAACCTTTTCACATTACTTAATGCTGAATTTGTTTTTTTTTAGTGAGAGTCTTTATACTTCAAGTTCTTTATATGTTCAAATATTTGTTCATGGTGTTTGGTTGAGTGAAAGGGTGGGAAGCGATGGGGAGAGGAGAATGGGAAGGAAGGGAAATTGTTTTTTGTTTAAGATTTTACAGAACATGATTGAGTTTTGCAAAGAAAAATACAAAAATATAAAACATCAATGTTTGGTGCATTTTGAGTCAGGAAGGCCATAACTTCAGACAGCCTGACCTGATAGCGCCAGTAGGTTCTATTTGACCCACAGATGGGCCCTTACAGATACTACAACTCCGGGCCAGAGTGGACCTGGGAGCAATGGTAACTAAGGGACAACTACACATTCCTCATAGCTCCTAAATGGAGGCATCACCACTGGATGTCTTTTAAGGTCATACCCAGGACCTGGTATTTAAACCGACGAGATGATATTTTTTTACACTTAATAAATAAATAAATCATTTTACTCCATCTTAACTGAGTCTGTAATAATACCTTTCCCCCTAATTGGGACTATATTAGTTCCGGCTTTTCGTGGGGGCGAGTTGTGACAATGTTATCTTAATTATTCATTTTCTATTGGATAGCTTATGCAATTATAAAAAAGGAGTTGATTTTCGCTTAAATATTATTTCATATAACTATATGGATATTCATATTTCCTCAGCTAAGATTTTCTGTCTGAACGTATTTTATCCAGCAGGATGTCGCATTACATATTTCTGTATTAAAATTAAAACTGAAACTAGAAAAATATAAAAGCCATCACTCTGATAGATGGGGGTGAATAGGCCCACGTGGGTTAAGAGAACAATTTCACTGCCTGGCACACGAGAGGCTGACACACACGGTTTCCATCGGGTTTAGCCCAAAAGTCGAGTATTAAGTTTCATTATTCTTATTATTACATAAATGAAAAAAAACAACGCGCCTTTAATCTACTGGAATTGAAAGAAATTGCTACCTGTCTTCAGACAGTAGAATAAAGTGACATTTATTTAGTGTTAACGCTTCAAGAAACCACCAGAACCAGTACCAGTACCAGTACCAGTATCATCATCATCATCATCATCATCATCATCATCATCATCATCATCATCATCATCATCATCATCATCATCATCATCATACTCATCATCATCATCATCATCATCATCATCATCATCATCATCATCATCATCATCATCATCATCATCGTCATCGTCATCGTCATCGTCATCGTCATCGTCATCGTCATCGTCATCGTCAGCGTCATCGTCATCGTCATCATCATCATCATCATCATCATCATCATCATCATCATCATCATCGTCATCGTCATCGTCATCGTCATCGTCATCATCATCATCATCATCATCATCATCATCATCATCATCATCATCATCATCATCATCATCAGTTTAATGTGTGTTCATATGCTGCCATGTTTTGTACGGCTTTTCAATCTTTGAAATCTTTTCTAGACATATTAGTCGTTGGATACTGATACGTCCACATGGACCAATCAGAATTAGTATCACATTCACTTCCTTCATTGCCCACAATCTGCGTATTTCGCATTTCAATTCGTCCTAGTTGCCCACCCCTTTTCTTCTCCTTTCTTTTACTGTCCCGTTGTCACCTGAAAATGCAATGCCGATTATCAGGAATACTTTTCTTTCTTTTCTATTCATTACAAAAATATCAGATTTTCCATGTTGTAATCTTATGATCACATTGAAAGGCGTTTAGAGTTCTAATTCTTTATAAGTCATACTAGTGTTTTTTCTATACCACGTCTGATCTTTGGTGGCCTTAGCTTTCCAAACAGCTCGACACATCGACACGTCGCCTTTTGTTTTCACTTTGTGCCATGTTCGAGAACTCACTACAAAAATGGGTGTCACTGTTTCATCAGACGTTCACCATTCGTCAATCCCAGTTGTTTTATTGATTCTGCACTTCATGTAACTTGTCTTCAATATTTGTTCTGACGTTGTACAGATAAGTGATTCTGCTGTTTCCCTCATCACGTCACTATTCCGCATCCATAACCACCGGTTTTAGATATTTGATCGCATTTCTTCCATCTCTTTGATCGCATTTCCATGTATTTCTCCCTTTTCCATGATATTTGCTTTTTTTTCTCTTTAAAATTTTCTTACTCGGCACAATTGTCAGTTCTTATGATGCCAAATATCTCCACATGCATCATCAATGCCTCCATCACATCTTTATTTATATCAAGTTAGGTATGTGCATGTGTTTATATATTTATTTGTACATGATTTACTCCAAACTAATGAACCGATCATTACAATTTTTTGGAACAGAGATGCTTGGCGTAAAGATTCGTAATGCTTCATATATTTAGTTTAGCCCTTCATGAAATATATTTAGTTTAGCCCTTAATGAAATATATTTAGATTAGCCTTTTATGAAATATATTTAGTTTAGCTCTTAATGAAATATATTTAGTTTAGCCCTTCATGAAATATATTTAGTTTAGCTCTTCATGAAATATATTTAGTTTTGCCCTTCATGAAATATATTTAGTTTAGCCCTTCATGAAATATATTTAGTTTAGCGCTTCATGAAATATATTTAGTTTAGCCCTTCATGAAATATATTAAGTTGAGCCCTTCATGAAATATATTTAGTTTAGACCTTCATGAAATATATTTAGTTTAGCGTTTCATGAAATATATTTAGTTTAGCCCTTCATGAAATATATTTAGTTTAGCCTTTCATGAATTATATTTAGGTTAGCCCTTCATGAAATATATTTAGTTTAGCCCTTCATGAAATATATTTAGTTTACCCCTTCATGAAATATATTTAGTTTACCCCTTCATGAAATATATTAAGTTTAGCCTTTCATGAAATATATTTAGTTTAACCTTTCATGAAATATATTTAGTTTAGCCCTTCATGAAATATATTTAGTTTAGCCCTTCATGAAATATATTTAGTTTAGCCCTTCATGAAATATATTTAGTTTAGCGTTTCATGAATTATATTTAGTTTAGCCTTTCATGAAATATATTTAGTTTAGCCCTTCATGAAATATATTTAGTTTAGCCTTTCATGAAATATATTTAGTTGGCGTTCGTTTGTTATGTGAGTTGGTTTCCGCATTCGAGGATTTTCCTTAATAATTTCGGCTGTTTCCATCATTGCCGTGTGTTGTATGGTATCACTCCGTAATTTGATTCTAATTTCTCCTAGTCTTGTGTCCATGGTGTTCCGAACTGTTTTTAGTGTTCCTTCAATTATTTGTATTATAGTGATTTTATTATGTTCTATATTCCTTTCGGCTCTTAGACAAGTCTATGTACAGTATTTATTTCGTTTTGCTGTCTCCTGTATCTTCACCATGTGATCTCCTGGCACGACCAAATCTACGATTTAGCCGTTTTGTTTCCTTCTTTTATTATCAAATCTGGTCTCTTTGCTTGAATCTGTTTATTTGTTTGTAACTCCATGTCCCAAAGAATTTTGTGTTTTTATTTTTCCAATACTGTCTCAGGTTTGTGTCTACACCATTGTCTGCATGTTTCAAAGTGCATACTTTTGCATAGTTCCCAGTGAACTGCTTTCTCCACTCAGTCGTATCGTTTTTTTTTGTATTCTTTTGCTGCTAGTTAGCTGCATTCACTTATTATGTTATTTATCATTTCTACTCTTTGTCCACAGAGTCTACATTTACTGTTTTCTTGTTTTTTCTTATCAATTTTGGCTTTGGTATAGCGAGTTCTTATTTTGTGTGGCTCTCAGTAGCAAATCCGTTTCTCTGTTCAAGTGTCATTTCTGTAACCAGGTTCGTTTTCTTTTGTGCGTTTCGTCTTTATTCAGTCTAATAAAATCGTACATGTAGCTGCCTCTTTTCCCATTTTTCTTTCTTCGTCTTTATTTTTCCGGTTTCGCTGCTCCCTGTATTGTTCACTTTGGCACTTTGCAGCGATAGTCAATCTTTTTAAACTTTGAGTTATGTATTTCTCTAGTTCTTTTATTGTATCCTCCACGCAGTTTTCTGCGCTCATCAGTCCTCGTCTCAATTCTCTCCTTTTGACGTAGAGTCGGCCAGTATCATCTTTCGGGTGCAGTGTTTTTTTTATCTATGTGTTCATCTTTTGTCTAACCTATGAATGGTCCAGAATATCTTACTAGCGATACTGCCTAAGTATTTATTTCTTTTTGTCAGGTTACTACTATATAATTTTGTTTCTAAGAATTTGTTTCATCTTTTCGGATATTCTCTATTTTGTTGATTTGAACGCGTCTGCTTCCAGAACTCTCATATATTTATAGGTATCATGTTCAACAAGTGCACTCATCTCCTCCTTGTTGGGTAGTTCTATGCCTCCAGCTGTCTCGAGTTTTCCTCGTTACATCACTCGTAGTGCACACTTTTCTATTCCGGATTCAGTTCGAATGTCCTGTGTTAAAAGTTTCTAGTCTCTTGTTTATATTTGCGGATAGCTTCACGTCGTCCATATGATTTTTTTTTATGTCTGTGAACTTGTATCCGGCGTTGCATTTCTGCGGTAAGTTGTTGTGGCATAGAGTCTCTCTGGAAAATACCTATCTGTATTCTCATCTCTATGAGTCGTTGTCTCTCAACTGTTCGCTTTAAACTCTGATTCTATTGCTTTCTCCATCAGATTATTAATTTTCGCGAATATTTTGTATATCTTTAGGTATTCAGTCTAAGACTTTCTTGTAATCAATCCATATAATTAGTCTTTATTAGATTCACTTCGAACAAGGCATGAGGCCAATTAATGTAAGGAACTAAAAAGAACAAAATATGATTAACGCAATGACAGGAAATGCCTATTGACATTAGCCTTAAAAAAACGAAGGCTATAGGTAGGAAGAAAACAGTCAGCTAGAAGAGAGTTCCACAAGCCTGCAGTTCTTGGAAAGCAGCTACTGGGAAAGGGAAATGTATTATAATAAAGTATCTGAAGAGTGAGTTGATTAAAACCGCTAGACTAACGAATCAAACAAGATGGAAGAAAGGAATCAATTCTTGAAAACACATGCCATAATAGTACTTATATTATTATTGTTAGTATTATTGGCACTTATCCAGTTTACGACCTAATCTTCGTCATCTTCCGGCAGGTTACGTAAATAACCGGAAAAGGCCGACGCAAAGATTGCCAGACGATAAATTCAAAAACGCGCGTCGCTGTAGCCACCATATGTTTAATTATATGAATTTTTTTTAACAACTCGTCAAATTTTTTTTTATAAAGCGAAAAAACAGAGAAAAAACTGTTATTAATAAAAAAAAAAAATTTTTTTTCAAGAAAAGTTTCAAATAAAAAATCTTTCTTTTTACTGAAGAAAATAAAACTAGTCAACTGATCAAAGTCAAGGTTGTTTACAAATTTTCTGTTTTCGCTACATCTGTTTTTTTTGTGGGGGGGGGGTGCTTTTTGTTTACTTTTGAATGTTTACAGAAAGCGATGACTCATTCGGGAGATTGGCTACGTTAACATAGCGTGTTGAAATTATTTTTCGGTTTTAAAAATTGTACACGATTTTTTGGAAACTTGTCTTCTGACAGCTGAATGGCTAATCGCTTCGGCGTCCCCCGGCTACTTACGTAACCTACCCGAAAGCTGCCGACGCGAAATTGCCGGAGACTGGGTCGTAATCTAGACAGGTACCTTATTATTTACTACGGTTCTCTATTGGGTGGTTACTAGTCAGAGATCTCGAACTGATTAAAACAGTGGTGTCATTCAGGGTCAGACTGAAAACATTTCTTCCCACATATGCAGTGTTCTCCATTTATTTCGATCACCATTGCGATTCACTTTTTCTTTTCATATGAGGTGTTTACTATTGAGTTCTATCTGATAAGAACTGATGGCTCTCTTGGGGTTTTCTACTGACAATCAGCCTTCCAAGGATTCCAATACTCTCCATTTTCCACCGGTTGAGGTCTGTATGTTGCTACCCTTTTTCGGTCTTGCCGTCCTTTTAAACTCTTCACGGCCATTTTCTTTGATACAAACGGATGTTGGTGCTTCTACTTTTAGTCAGGTGGTTGTTACACTATAGGATATTTTAGGTATCTAGGCAGGCACTAGTAGTTCCCTTGGGGTTGTCTAATGTTTACAAACGTGCTATTTTATGTGGTGACATTACTTATAAAATTCGTTATCGCTGGGATAACGTCCCAAGATCTGAAGCGTTCTGCTGTTACGACCACAAAGCGGTGCTCTTATCGGGAACAAACAGCTTAGTAAAGAAGCGGAAAGAAAGGAAATCATAGAAAACGTCCAGGGATTCTAAGCCGCATTATTTTATTAACTGTGGCAACAGGCCCATTAGTATTTTAAAATTTATCCGAGGAAATTAAGCTTTACGGGTCCTGTTGAAGCCATGACGTAAGTGGGGCACTGATCGAGTTTCAACCCATTTTCAAGCTATCTCAGTATATATATTTCTCTTATAAGTTCAGAGATGCCCCCTCTGTCTGTCCGTCTGTCTGTCTGTCTGTCTGTTTATCTCTCTCTCTACAAAGATAATGTGGTGTCTACATTACCGACACATCTAACTCCCACATCCGATATCGTACTTTCTAATAAAATATTGAAATGTATGTATCAAAAAATTTAATTGATCTGTTGAATTTACTGATTTATTGAAAATGAAATTATAAGTTCGTAACTAAGTGAACTTTCAATAAATACAACTAAGATTAAAACGACTTACTTCTGCCTGGAAATTTTGAAATGTTCAGGGTGTGAATTTTACATGGAGAGACGTTTGTTAAAAAAAAATATTATGCTGAAAACCACCTACACAGATTAGACATGTGCGCACATTAAATGCTTATTTTTGTTAGGGTACACTTGATTCAGAAACAACTTTTTATGTAATATTTTTTTTTGTAAAACTTACCTGTTTAATATTAAGAAGGGCTACGAGGTGAGTCCAGTACGCTATGTTAGTTTAACGTAAATTGACCACCTACGCGAGTGAATATCACCTTATACCACCTAGTAATCAATTTACGTTAAACTTACATAGCGAACTGACCTCTCCTCTCTATCTAAATATTAATCAGGTAAATTCTTTCAGTTATTTTTATAATCTTAATATCTATGGTGTCCGGAAAAATCGGTAATTTTGACAAGGTAGGATAATTTCGAATTCAGTATGAATTGGAGAATCGTAATTAAATCATGCAAATGATTTATATTGAAACTGTAAATACAATTATACTTTAATTCAAATTTTGTTATAAATTAATAAAGGAGTAACAGACGTGTAAAACTACTAAAAATACACACGGTCACTCGTTGGGAAGCTGTTCTTTGAAATTCTTGGTAAAGCGGTTTAAGTATCCACAAGAGAAAGGTGTCCGAACATCATTATCTCTACAAGTACGCTGTTTTTTAAAAGATAAAATATACCATAGACGTTCGAACTGTGGCATTTGAAAAGAAAGCCATTCCATTGAATGTTTTTTTTTCCGCCGACGTCACAATGGTTGGTGCTAAGCAGATAAACGAGACGCTTTGGAGTGAACGGTTACACGCTAAATATGGACATATTACGGAGGTCATTAATGTCTAATTACTTAATCTTTGATCTACTAATTGTTCGATATTCAAAAAAGGATACTAATGGTTTTGTTCATGTTGTTTTCTGGGTGGAAGTCTGATAATAAGTTGAAAGTAAAACTACAAAAACTTACGTCGACTAAAATTCAAAATATATGCCGCACTTGTCTTGGTATGGAAATCTTAAATAAAAAATTAAAAAATATTTGTTTTTACACAATTTTGGCTAAGATCAAAGTGTAGTATCTGTTCCGATGGATACTGCACGCCTGTCCTGTGCAGTTCTAGGAGGTCCACCCTCCCAGGCTTCGCCTCCCCTCTTTGGGGAGGAGTAAGTTTATTGCTTACTGTCTGAGGCGCCCCTACCGGGGAATGCCGACGGGGCTGCCCAGGCAATTTTTAAATGGCCAGAGTGCTCACCTCCCGAGCGCTGGTTTTTAACCCCACTTGCTCGACCCGATCTTGGGTCACATCTTACTTGTGGGAGTAAGATAAACCTGGCCTTGTGCCTAACTCCGCGAGGAGTAAATAAACACAATAACAAGTCTGCATCACATAAAACGTTTTGTTTGTTTTAATACAAAGTTCTCATTTATTTTTAACTATGCTGTTAGCCTGACGACTGCCTGCGGGGATTAAATATAGACGTCTCTGTTTAGCTTAATTGCCATGAATATATTTTCATACTACTAATACTAAGCTCTACCGTGACCTTCGTAAAAGAAGGCCGGTGCACTGAGTCGGATTTTTCTGCTGATGTCACGGCGGTAAGTATGCTAAGCAGATAAACAAGACGCTTCGAAGAGAAAGGTTATTACACGCCAACACATGGACATATGACTGTGGTCATTTCTGTCTGAAATCATTTAATCTTTGATCTAGCAATTGTTTGGTATTAAAAAAAGAATGCTGATGATTTTGTTTATGTTGTTTTCATAGTTGGAAATTTCATAGTAATTTGGAGGAAAAACCTAAATAAAACTCATACACTAAAATTCAAGATGCTTGACAAACCTGTCTTGATAGAAAAGGCTTAAATAAAAAAAAATACTTGCTTTTCTCTAAAATTTGAAATATTGTTTTACACAATAACAACTCTGCATAACATAAAACGTGTTGTTTTTTATACAAAATTAACCTTTATGCTTCCATGTCGACTGTTATAAAATAATATCAACCAGAAATTCGGTTCAAACTTGTTTCTTTTTGTATAATTAAAAAAAAAATTTTTGTGCGAAAACGTTCTTTATGTGTGTAATAAAATTGTAAAACGGTGCAAATATATTTGGTGCTACAAAAAACAATGATTTAAACAGTGAATTAAAGTTGTGAACACTTTAAAAATAATTGTATTTCAAGACAAGAAATACGATTTAAAACAGCTCAAATCGACAATAAAATAACTTTGTTTATAAGTTTATTTCCAAATTGTTTTGCATTTTTATTACACTTACACAATTAATTATTTAATCAGTTTTTAATTATTTATCGTGTTCATTTTTTATATTATATATCGTTCATTATTTTGGCTTTTTTATTTAATTACTATCGGCTTTCTATTATTTATGAAAGGATTGGAAGGGTATTAATAACCGTTTTCATTGTTTTTGTTGTCCCACTTATCACTTTCAATGAATTGGTAGACGTTGTGCTCGTCAGGTCAAGTCAAAATGAAGCAAATAAGATCACTAGAGTCCCGCCAAAGTAGCTGGAGACAATGAGGAAGGAAACAGAACCTGTGCCGCAGATACGTGCTGCCGCTAATAACAGCAATGTCTCAGTTCTGTTTTCTTTGAGAGGGGTCCACCCGAAGAAATTTTGACCGACAACGGTACAGCTTTTTGTAGCAATATGTCCATAATGTTTTCTGAAAGCTGGGGTGTCCGATTGCGTTTCTGGTGTACATATGTATCATCATGAAGTGATATTGTTAGGAGGACCCATAGATCCAGATGGCTGCTGAAGAGGTGTTTTATTGGTACAACATCACGTCAAAAGACGATGTCCATAGTGCGATGGCTCCGGAAAATGCACTGTACAAGTATGAAGTTTGGATGAAAGGTATTGATGAAGCCCTTCCGTTGCTACCAGAAACAAGCATGCAATTTATGAACAGGGAGGCGTTGTGCACGAGTGAATGGTATATATATATATGACGTCACTTGCTTATATTGCATCATTCCTTCCCTTAATAGAAGTAGAATGCCTCGACGTCAAAGCCGCCGTTAAAGTGTTAAAATTATCATTGTTTATTCGCTGTTTACAATTGGCCCAGTGATTAGCGACGTCGGACTGGAGTTGAAAAACACTTGAGGTCCGAGGTTTCGAATCGCATGACCGGTAGTGAATAGTCATATCTCTATGCTGATGAGTCCCGATTGAAAAAGGACGAAACGTATACGTACATAGATAATAAACAATGACAAATATTTATTATATATATATATATATATATATATAAATGAAATTTTAATTTTAAACACATTGGGGATTTTAACCCCTAGAGTAAATGTGGTATCGTGGTGACTAATGATTATAGAAAAGAATATAACAGACAGAAGATAACCAACGGTATTCAACTCCCCACACTTTTGATGACCTTGTGCCTAATTTGTTTAAAAGTTAAATTGTTATTTTATATTTTTTGCAATAAAATAATCAAAAGTGCAATATCTGTCCGATACTACACTTCGTCTTTTCTGTTCTCGGTCATTAAAGGTGAATTGAGAAATTCTTCTAGACTGAGGCAATTAAAATTTTTTCCCGAATCCAGAGTTTCCTGTTTTAGGAGCCTGATTTTCTTTACATTACAAACCGAACTTCTGTCTAACTCTGTCCTCGTGGAGATGCAAGTAAATAAAAATAATAAATAAAAGTCCATGAAACAACGTGAAGTTTATTTACTTAAACGCGCAATAACACAACTTAACTATTCATTTTGAATATTTTAAATTTATATTAGAATAAGGTTCAGTTTCAATATAAATCAGATCGTGTTCCTTTCTTTTCTTTTTTTAAAATCCCAATTTTATAATGTTCTATTGCTATTTTTAAAAAGCTCTCATTCATTACTGACAGTCTGACTGTTTGACAAATCTTGCTTGTTACTTACTAGCATGACGTCACTTTTCAGTGCACCTACCTTCTTTTACGAAGGTCACGGCTCTACTCACGTATTGTGCACTGTTGAAGTAAATAGAAAAAAAATCTAAAGAGATAATAATTATCTACAAAATATAGAAAGTATTATTATCCGTTAACAAAATACGTAACCCGTGTCAGCAAAACACGGGTTACTTTAGAAAAAGTGTACTAAAATATTCTGTCGGATTTAAAATTTATTATTTGCTAAATTAAAATACACACACACACACACACAAACACACACACACACACACACATATATATATATATATATATATATATATATATATATATATATATATATATGCCCACGTGTGTGGGTCTATCTTATTGTCTATTCCTTTTATAAATGAAGCCAATTGATCAGCAAAAAGGTGCCCACTTTAATAATCAATCAAGATATTCAATCAAGATCGATGAAGCTTGACGTAAATCCCTCTTCATCCAAATTACCTTCTTCAAAGCGGATTTATCAATGGCCGAATCATTTATACCAATCAGTTTCTCCTTTTTTTGAAAGACGCAAAAATATTCGTATCCTCCATTTTTTTTCCTTTCATCAGTTTTTTTTTAAGAAAAATTTCTAAACCTGACTTATTCGGAAAAAATGTTCATAAAACACAAAGCAATGTAAAGAAGGTCATGATTTCCTCAGACCAAATATTTGATTAACATCAATAATCAGAGATCAATGGACAATCATCAGAAATGATTTCGGAAATTAGGAAATCAATCATTTTTACTCTAAGATATTCGACACAAAAACTACCAGTTTTAATATTTAGATTTCATATATATATATATATATATATATATATATATATATATATATATATATATATATATATATATATATAGAGAGAGAGAGAGAGAGAGAGAGATGAGTATTAGAAGGCTATTAAAAAGCACGTGTTTTTAAGATTTGAAACACCCACCATTTGATAAAGAGGTCTTTCTCGAAATATATTATGGAACACGATCACACACATTATATCACAGTGTTGAAGTCTTGCCTAATTAAGTAAGATTTGCTATATATAAAAAAAATTATAAATTTTTTTAACATAAATATATGTTTAAAAAATCACTTGTTTTTGTCTTGCTTCTCAACGCCGACATATTTCTATTTCTTGCATTGTGATAACCTTCTAATACTTCTCTATATACGTATCACACACAATGCTTCAAGCAAACTACCTCTCCTTATTATATATATATATATATATATATATATATATATATATATATATATATATATATATATATATATATATATATATAATTGTAGTTGATTTGAAATTCTATCAACATGAAGAATACTCAAAATTATTGTTTCCCTTAAAAAATAACTGTAAATAAATACTTAAAAAATGGATGGCTATTGATGGCTCTATTTCTGAACTTTGCCCCACCACAGGTTGAGTTCTATTTATTTTCTTATTATTATTATCATCCTTTTTAATGATGAATATATTCAGCACCTTTTTTTATTGATTTCGAATGAGCTCTTTTGTGGATCTGTTTTATTAAAAAAGAATAATTAAAATTAATCTGCTGTTTTCTCTTGACTAAAGAAAAGTTTCGTAATAATTTCTAGTATATCCATATCCTTCTTATAATATACCTTGGATTTTGATAAATAAATTTTAATATGCTCATAAAAGAAAATTTTACTAAAATTTAATTTTCATAATGAATAAAGTTGAATCTCTGAAACGTGCATACATAGAGAGAAATTATTGAGTGTGTATTTCCGGATTTCGATTTGAATATTTAGAATTCTAATTAATGTGTTTTGAAAATCTCAAATGATACCATGTTGATATATGAAAGCTCTAATTGCTATAACCTATTAATTAATGAGCTTATGTTTAACTGCATTATTCAAAAATCTAATTAATATGAAATACAATCTTTTTTTTTACAAAACGTATATATGAATGAGTCTCACCCAAGATAATTTTTAGTTTACATTATTTGTTCGTCATTTCTGATTGTGAACTGCTTTTGTTATAGATTTTGCCGAAACGTTATATGAATTTGAATAAAGCCTATTTTCCAATCACAGATCTTTCTAGATATCATAATAAGATGAGATGTAGGATTGAAACATGATTGCATTTGTGTAGTCATCCTCTGTATTGGATTATTTGTTTTACTCACTAGGAGTTCTTGCACGAGTCCTTATCAATGAGCACATGATGTTCTCTAGACTCTGTAACAAGTCTCACCAGATTTTTAGCACTATCCACCTCTTTCGATAACAGTTGCACATCTCTTTGCCTTATCACAACAGCTGTGTACCATCGATTTCTTGTTGACAACGACAGCTGACGTTTTTTTTTTGAATTTGAGTTGCAAGAAGCATCCCCATAATTCTAACACTGGTGTAATCAGTATTTTTTTTGGGGGGGGAGGGGGTCTACAGATTATGGTGTTTCTGACAGTTTCACTTCCTATTGGACTCGTGTGATATTCTTTATATATTGTGTTCTATTTCTTCTTACATTTGGGGTCGTCGGAGTTGGTTAGATATGCGTGTTGGTTTCCGCACTCGAGGATTTTCCGTAATATTTCGGCTGTTTTCATCGGTGCTGTACGTTGTATGGTGTTACTCCTCCGGTTTGATTCTAACTTCTAGTCATTTTACCAACTGTTTTGAACAGTTCGTAATGCTCCTACAATTATATATATATATATATATATATATACAAGTCTGATCAATGATAACGGAATTTTGTTTTTTGCGTTATTTTTGTAATCATTGTCTGGATTCTGCGTGAGCAAGTTCCGGGTCTCGAGTGGTAATTTATGAAGTATGGATCCGAGTTATTTTTTCGGCCATCTTCGGCGCTTTCGATCTTCGCGATTGTCTTCAGAAGTTAGGTATTTGTTTTACTGCTATAGTGTTGTTGTTGTTGTTTAAGGTGATTTTATGATTTGGCTCGGTAGTTTTGGCGGGAGAAATATAGGTGTAATTGAATTGAAACACTATAATCAATAATCAGCTGCGATAAAAAATAGGAACCACTAACACTAAAATCATGCAGAAAAATAATTGTACAGGTAGTTTAAAAATCCTAGAAGAACTATAAATAAAAAGAGACAACCTAACATTAAAGAATAGCCTTTAACATCGGCACTAACATATCAAATGTCCAACGTAATTAAATGAAAATAAAGCACATGAAGCACAATTATTTCTTTTAAAAGTAAAATAAATAAATAAATAAACACACTCCATTAATTACCACCGGAAACCATGAAACTTTCTCGCTTAGTTGAGACAATGATTAAAAAAAATAACGAACAATAAAAATTCCGTTGTCTTTAATCAGACTTGTATTTATAAAAAAATTGCTGCCTTTCTTTAACAATTATAAGAAAACTTTTTCAATCACCGATTAGGTGCATCATTCAAACTCCTCGGCCTAATATTCACAGATAACATGCATTTGAACAAATACATGAATACATTCAATACATTGCGAAGGCTGCTGCAAGGAAGATGGGTTCCCTCTCATAAGCTAGAAAACTTTTCACACCTGCTAGTGTCCAATATATCTACCGAAGCCACCATTCGTCCATGCATGGGTATTGTTGTCACACCTGGGCTGCTACACACACCACTAGCTTCTCCATCTTAGACAGGGTCCAAAAAAACGAACATCTAATCTAAGAGGTCCCACATACTCTACCCATCTCTAGTCCTTGTCCCATCGCCGCAATGTAACATACTTGTGCTTGTTTTACAAGTACTTTATAATGAAATGTGCTCCAATGAACGCGCTGCACTTGTGTCCCCTCGGCATAAATCTCCCCGACCGACTCGACAATCAGAAAGATCCCACTCTCTTAACTGTAAAGGTTCCCAGAATCCGGAAAACTTTCTACTCTAATAGCTTCTTTCCTCGAATTGCTAGCCTTTGGAATTCTCTCCCTGCTCCCTGTTTCCCTGACTGTACCAACATGTAGAAATTTAAATGTAATGTGAAGAGACATCTCAATGCACAACTCCCCACTTAAGATGTCTCTGTTGGTCTGGTCCCTAACTCACAGTAACCATTTACGTTTCAGTTGCAATGTGCATTATTTGGGGTGAATGAAAGTAACATTATTAATTCATAATGCCATATCTGATGTGAACACACTTTTGCTTTGCAGATCTGAAGAGGTTATATAATATACCGAAACGTCAAATGGAATGAATAATACGTTTTTCACAGTAGTAAAGAGGTCACTTTTATACCATATATATATATATATATATATATATATATATATATATATATATATATATATATATATATATATATTCTGGTACAGAAAAATTAGTACAACATTCGTACCGTCGGTTTCAAGCACGGAAGGTCTTACCCATCCGGCTCTCTTCAGCTTCTGTTGTCATCTGACAGATGACAACAGAAGCTGAAGAGAGCCGGATGGGTAAGACCTTCCGTGCTTGAAACCGACAGTACGAATGTTGTAATTATTTTTATGTACCAGAATAAATAAATATTATGCTCTTAATTTTTAACTTTAATTCTTAATTAATCGAGCACTCTGCTGGGATTTTTCCTACCATTTTACAAAGAAGTTATATATATATATATATATATATATATATATCATTTACACGAAATAATTTTTTTTTCTTCTTTATTAAATAGATCCTCTTTCATTTTGTCGTCCCGTCGAATTTCCGTAGGTCTTGCTAGTATATTATTCTTTTTTCTCGTTTTCACAAAATTCTTATTATTTTCTTCTTCCCTTCCCCCCCTTTTTGTTTACATTTCCGACTTTATTTTTCTGTCTTTTAAATTTCCTTTTTTTTATCTTGTTCTCTCTTTCTTAATGTTCTGCTTAATTCTCTTTTTCTTCTTTTTTCTTTCGTGTTTCTTTTTTCTCCCTTTTTTTCTCTCGAGTTTTTTCATTTCTTTATTCTTCTTTCTATTTCTTTATTCTTCTCTTTCACGACTTTCGCTTTCTTTTCTTATCTCTAAATTATTATATTTCCTTTGATGTTTCCTCTGGTGCCTTTTTAATATCTTCCATCTCTTCTAAAGTTGGTTGTTATCTTTCGTCTCTTGTAATCTGACTAAATACATCATTTTAACAGATAAGAGAAAACATACGAAGCTGAAACACCGATTCTCGTCGGATCGCCGAAGTTAAGCAACATTGATCCTGGACAGTATTTAGATGGGTGGCCGTTTCGGAATACCAGGTTCAGTAACTTTGAAGGCTTTGCAAAGGTACCTTCCCTAATAGCATTAGAAAAAGTATGAATCAATCTATTATCTACGTAACTATAGTAAAATAGTAGAGAAGACTCGACTTTCAAGACTTGCATGGCAACTAGTGTAAGAGAAGGAAAAAAGAATAACTTCAGTAAGGTGGTCTTTGACTGAAATAATGGTAATAAAATGTTGACGACCCATGACCGTTGTTATCAATCGACTGATTAACTGACTGATTTTTTTATCTCTAGAGAAAATAGTGAAGTAAGAATTGCACAATCTATAACTGCACTTCCCTTACTAGGTATGGATTAGGAAAATGCGATTAGAATTGCACAACCCTTACTTCACTAAATTCCTCTAATCACACAGAACAGACATGCAGAAATGTTATTTGAGATTTCTTAGCTTTAGCCACACGATAAACTCTTATATCGCGTAAGTCGGGTTGCCAGAAGTCCGACTTATAATTATGTCTCCTTTTTCTCACTCTACACACCTCGACGTAAATGCACCATTGCAGAGGCTATCCGTTGTCTCTCGAAACAGAAGATCCCAGCCAATTGAATTTCAGTCATCTATATTTTCTTCCCGCCATTTTTAGAATCGTCGTATTTGCCTTTCATTTCAAACTACTCATTTCATCAAAACGCGTTTTTGCAGTTTTCTTTTAAAAGTCTAATCCCAACAATGAAGAAAAATTCAAGTAACGAAATAGATTTTCTAAAACATAGCTCACTATAGAGTGTCTGTTGTTTTCTCCAGTTTCTTTTAGGGTGGCAAGATTATGCTGATCATACATGAAGAAAGTGATGGCGTCTATTTCATCTTAAAATATATTTTACCAGCTTACATATGGATCCATATTCCTTTATATAAGAATTGCCCTTGACTATCTTCTGAGGGGCACGAGGGGCCTAAATCCTTATCTAGACGGACATTATATTATTATATTATCCCACAGAAATGCCCAAACTGCAATTGAGTTTTCACTTCAAATCCTTTTTGGCCACAAAAAAAGAATTAATCCTATATCTAAACTTGAATAAATCAGATTGATTTATGGTCTGAACTTTGCACACACACACACACACACACAAATATATATATATATATATATATATATATATATATATATATATATATATATTATAAATATGTGTTTATCTACATAGGTATACGTTTCATTCCTCCAAAATAGTCAGTGTAGAGATAATTATTCAAGCCGATGTAAACAGTGTTTAACTTATGAAGGAACATGCATTAACGCTATGATTTTGATGGCTGTATTAATACTACTCACTAAAGTGCTCATCATATATATATATATATATATATATATATATATATATATATATATATATATATATATATAGAAAAGAACGTAGTGCAGTATTAGTGCAGTTCCAACGAAAGAAAAATATATATGTAAAGAAGTAAGGCTACCAACATTTGTGAAAAGTTTTTTTTAGCGTTTATTTATTATTTTGTTATTTTATCATTTTATAATTTTATATATGATATAAAATGATAAAATAACGAAATAATAAATAAATGTTAAAAAATACTTTTTACAAATGTTGGTAGCCTTTTCCTTTTATTTATATATATATATATATATATATATATATATATATATATATATATATATATATCATATCTTACGTTTTAAAACTTTTTTCAATAGATCACTTTTCACATATTGGGTTACTCGTGGCTCATACGTGTGCAAGTACACATGTATGTGTTCACTCACATGTGTGGGCAATTAAGTATCAACATTTTCCTTGATATATTCAAATGAATCCTTTCCATTATCTTTCTGAACACCTCACGATTCTATCTTCTCCCACTATATTGTCAGATAATCAGTTTGTTTATTCCACGTAGGGTATATGAGTATACACCTGTATGCATGTTATATAGACACACATATATATATACATATTGCATATGCACATACTTATATGCTCATGAATGATTTAATAATTGCCGATTGAATAATAATACACAAATAATTAAACAAATAGGAATAAATAAATACAGTCACACATAAATAAAAAAAACTATTAAATATTTCTATCTCTCTTTTTTTGACATATTTTTCGGTTTTAATTATATTTTGCGTCTTTAAAAAATGTTCACGCAGAAACATATAAATAATTTTCTTCCCTTCAACCTATCTTAATTCAAAACGTGGCATTGATATTCACATGTGTATATTTAATAGTTACGACCCAGCTCAGACTTTTCGCCCCTTCCAACATCGGTCCCTACGTTCATATTGACACGATGACCCAGAAAAATCGTTTCTTTCAAGGCTGAATAATTAAACTCATCTTAACCAGCACGGCAATCCGACCTCCTAAAACTCTATAGACTGCTTCTGCTGCTTGACACGTAGTTTTGTTTTTGCTTTCTCATTTTTTTTATTTACTTTTCTTTCAATCGCAAATCAGCGGTCGCTCGCCACTTTCAGACTAATCAAATTGATGCTTGTGTGATTGTTTCTTCATTTTTCTTCATCCCGAGGAAGTCTTACAAATAAAAACGAAACGTTGTTGAACACATAAATAATATAGATTTTGGCTTTTATTTTGCCCTTTATATATATATATATATATATATATATATATATATATATATATATATATATATATATATATATATATATATATATATATCGTACATGTATTGTATTAGTTTCTGTAAATGTAAATCCGTAGAAACTCAAGTGTTTATAAAAAGTGCTCAATACCAAGTAGAGCTGTTTATAAGTATAAATTTTTATTTATACAAACATTATTGGTTACATATGTGCATACATGTTTCGGTTGCACTTTTCCAAGAAAGTAAACCTCATCAGACCAAGAATTTTCCTGAAAAATTCTTGGTCTGATGAGGTTTACTTTCTTGGAAAAGTGCAACCGAAACATGTATGCACATATGTAACCAATAATGTTTGTATAAATAAAAATTTATACTTATATATATATATATATATATATATATATATATATATATATGTCTGTGTGTGTGTGTGTATGTGTGTGTGTGTGTATGTATGGAAGAGAGAGAGAAGATATATATTTGTGTGTACAGGATTATGAGAAAGAATGGCATGTTTTTATGAGAGGAAGGTATGTATTTTTTTGTACAGGATTCACTCCTAAACTAGTTAAGCGATCATACCATTTTGAAACATAGCTGCTATGCCTAAGAATGGGTAAAATGGGCTATATTTAGTTTGATTTAGTTTATGTAAAAAAGGGTAAAGAGAGATTAGAAGCTCTTTTTGAAAATTCAGATATCTCCGGTTTTTATTAATTTTTACCAATAGATATAAGGCATCAATTAATAAATATTCCTCAAATGTCAGTTGCTTTTGAGTATTGTAAAGAGGTTTTAAAGGATGCAATATGTGCACAACTCCCATCTAAAAATTCAAATATTTCAGATTTACATTAGATATTATCCATAGTCATTAGACATTCATTAAGCAAGATTCCCCGAGTTACACTTTCTTCTTAAGACCCCTTAAGCTTAAGACTTCAATTTTAGACATTTTCTTGAATCAAATTCTATGTAATAGATTTTTATCAAAAAAAAAAAATGAAGCTTACTAGCATTATATATTGATTTTAATTTTGGTAAGGTAACATAAAAGTGGCGCAAAAATGTTCCGTCATATACATATATAAAATAAACTCTAAAAGAATATCACACCCGGTGATAAGTAACATTATTCGTTCACTAATACAAATCGTGAGATCACGCCTTTTATATGAAGCGACATATGGGATGACACACCAGCTTTTGTGAAACATACACGATTGCAGAGTCGACACTGTAAATGAGGCTTATCCACATCGGATGGCACCAAAGTAGGGAGGTTATGTTTTATGGCAGCTTGGTTTTAGTTTGGCAAAGCAATGGAATATGGTGTAATACTTCTCCTTGCATGGATGAATCGACTGGTATATTGATAGTTATTTTTATTGACTTAAAGTTTATTAGCGAAAGGAAGTGAATGGTAGGAATGTGATAAGCCTTAACATATTACTCAATAAGTTTCGGTTTTGATATACAGATGGCGCCACTAATAAAGGAAAATCTATACGATTTATTAATTGATGTTAAAATTTCACAAAACTCGGTATCTGAATTTTCACGAAGGGCTCTCTCCTCTTTTACCTAATTTGTTTATGACTACATTGAACTAAATATAGCCCACGTTTGAACCCCTTTTACGCCTAGCAGCAGTGTGTTCGGTTAATTTTTCCTGTTTGTACGAATATATAAACATATAAATATGCCTTACTGTATTAGAAACGGAATGAGAGAGAAAGATATTTCGACAAGATTAGTTTGAAGGGGAGGGAGAAGGAGTAAATTAAAAAAAAGGGAAAAGGAAGAAGAGGAAAAGAAAAGGAGAAAGAAGAGGCAGAAAAGGCAGAAGAGAAGGAAGAAGCGGAAAACATGTGTACGGGAGTTGGGGAAGCTGGAAGAAATAAAGAAGCGGAAGATAAAGAAGCGAGGAAGAAAACGACGAGGAGGAGGAGGAGGAGGAGGAGGAGGGGGAGTAGTAAAAGGAGATGAAGTATAAGAAAAAGAAGAAATAAGTAGAAGCAATTTTGATTTCTTTCCTCGATTCAAACGTTGCGGGAATGAAAAAGGGCAGATAACTGAGAGTACGTGAAAGCTGATATAAAAATATCAATACTTGTATTTGTTGTTGTACATGCCTGGCGAAGCTTGGGCGATATAGGATCAATGATTTATTGACCTGGGTCTATGATCTAAAATATTTTGTGCCCCATCAGCCGTTGTCTAAAGTATGATTTAAATAACACTACAGAAGTGGGTATTTTAGGCTCCTCGAATGTTTCAAGATAAAGAGTGTGGATGCTCTAGAGAGAAATATAACTTTGACGATCGCCATATTGCCCTTCGACGCGTAATAAGCATTGAGACCAGTCGCCATTGCAAGTCAAGATAAAAATGGGCTGTGAAAAATAGTGGAAAACTATTAGCAACTGTGATGGTAGTGGTGGTAGTGGTGTTCAGGGATTAGAGATTGTGACGAAAACAGAGAATGGGGGTTGAAAGAGGTTGTAATTGTTGTCTTCATGCAAATGAACGGTTTCACGCGATCCGCCAGCCCCCCCCCCCCTCCCACCAGACTCTATTCCACCATCCAAGCTTGCTTTTGGCAAACTGCTGCACAGAAATGATCTGGCTAGACACTGGGATAAGTTTTATCCGTTAACCCGTAAACTTACTAGAAG
>OY744526.1:64495622-64528122 GCA_963556195.1 Sepiola atlantica
TATTTTATTTAAATAAATTAAAATAATTTGAGATAAATAAATAATTATTTAACCTGTAATTATCGAAGTGACCGACATTTTTACAAAAATAGTTAGCATTCTTTATCTACCATGTTCGGTTTCTGCTAACATTATTTTTAGTTGCCATTTTGAATCTGCCTTTTACCACTTCACCTAACAAACTCTCATGCGAAAGAAGATTTTGCATAAAGTCTGTATAAAGTAAAACGATTTTAGACGTGATGATAACATAATAAAGAATCATCATGGCCGCCAGCATTTAGCTTTATTTTATTTATAACTTAAAAATGTATAATTATAGAAATTAAAGAATAAGAATACAAAGATTAATATGGGGTTCATGGATGGGAACAGAGGTTAGTTTGGTTTCTCCATTCCCAGGGCAACGCCGGGACACAGGTCTCACTAGTATATAATATAGTCATCCACAGACCTCTGTTTTGGCTAGACGCAGTAAGTGTATTCACGATCGTTTTTACGGATATGTTTTGATATTGAATGAAAAACGGTCATTGCGACTTAGACGTGTCTTTTTACGGCGTACGGTTATTTGATTGCTCATTGCACGCAAACCTTTTCACCGTACGATAATTATGGCCGATGATTTTATTTATCTCAAGGGCGGATTACTTCTTAAGAAGTCCACGGACGATTTTAGATTTTTCAGTTTTATGCAAACGTTTTTTACGGCCAATCTTGCATATAAGTTGATGTATTAAATTGTGTAATATTTTACCGGATGATCACCATTTTTTTTCTAAAGCACGGATCAGTTCAACATTTTTCACTCGCGTATGTAACATTCTTGTCATGTTTGGTGCCAACATTTTTATTGACTTTTTTTGCAGAGGATTAGATTTGTATGTAGTCGTGGAACGTAATTTAACTATGCATAGTTTCTTTTTAGTATGTGTTTACAGAATCAGGCAAATTTTTTAGACCGAGGAGAGATAGTACCATTCAAACTACGAATGAAAGAGTACGGAGAGTTGTGGAATCTTGGGGATGTTCTCTCAAATTCAAAAGCAAACCACTGGCTGTTTTCAGCGAAAACTCAATTGTAAACGGCTGTTATGAGACTACAGAGTGAATTATAATGGTAATGGAATTGAGGAGAGACTACTGGAAATTCAGACAGACTTGCTGTTACTTAAACACCAGTTGCAGACTGTTTATTTATAAAACATACGCATACAAAAGAAATTGATTTGTAAAATGATCTATATACAAGATTGAATATGTTAAATATTAAAAAATATTATGAACCTCACGCGTGGAATCTTTTTGCCGAAATGAACGGAGTAGGCATTGAATAACCCAAAAGGGTTTATATGCCGTAAAACAAATCAAAAACAGAATCAAAATCATGTAATGGATTTTGATCAAAATTGGAATAAGGATTCCAGCAGTAAGTTTAGTATGATTATATCTTGATTTTAACTTTCGTAACGGGACATAAAAGTGGTGCAAAATTGTTCTATTCGGGAAATTACTCTTACCCGTCTTGGGACGGGTATTCTTCTAGTTTTATTATAATATTATTTGGAAACAAAATGTAGGAAACATGTATGCATGAATCATCAATATTGCTCATAATTTCTCTTAGACCCGCAGCTTTCATAGAAGTATCGTTATTTCTCTACAAACAAGACACATCTGGTCATATTAGGTTATGTACAATAGAATCAATACCGTTTGAAGCGATAATTATATCATCGATACCTAACTAGAGAATATGATACATGGTTATCTATATACAGGGGGAGAGGATGCAATAGTAGGAATACAGTATTGTCACATCAGTGAAATTAGTGGCATATTATATTGAAGTGAAAGCAACATATCTTAAAATAAAAGATGGTGCCTCACCTCAATTTGCATTTAATGTGCGTGCACGGTTTAATTTAAAATTTCCCAACAGATGGATTGGACGTTCTGGTGCCATTGACTCGCCGCAACGCTCGCCAGATTTAACTCATATGGACTTCTTCTTTTGGGCCACTGTAAAGGATAAGGTTTTAGCACGCCCATCCTACACTGGTGAAGACTTAATTTTGGAGGCTTGTCAGGAAATTGATGCAGATAAAGACCTTTGTTCTAGGGTGGGTATTAGTGTTCGTTTTCGATTGGAGGAGTGTGTGAACGCTGACAGCAAGCAACTAGAGTACCTGAAGGATCAGTGCTTCTTATTACACATGTTTCTTATTACATATGTTTCTTATTACATATGTTATTTATTACACATGTTTCTTATTACACATGTTTCTTATTACACATGTTTCTTATTACACATGTTTCTTATTACACATGTTTCTTTTACACATGTTTCTTATTACACATGTTTCTTATTACATATGTTTCTTATTACATATGTTATTTATTACACATGTTTCTTATTACACATGTTTCTTATTACACATGCTTCTTATTAAACGTGTTTCTTATTACACATGTTTCTTATTACATATGTTTCTTTTACACATGTTTCTTATTACACATGTTTCTTATTACATATGTTTCTTATTACATATGTTATTTATTACACATGTTTCTTATTACACATGTTTCTTATTACATATGTTTCTTTTACACATGTTTCTTATTACACATGTTTCTTATTACATATGTTTCTTATTACATATGTTATTTATTACACATGTTTCTTATTACACATGTTTCTTATTACACATGTTTCTTATTACACATGTTTCTTTTACACATGTTTCTTATTACACATGTTTCTTATTACATATGTTTCTTATTACATATGTTATTTATTACACATGTTTCTTATTACACATATTTCTTATTACACATGCTTCTTATTAAACGTGTTTCTTATTACACATGCTTCTTATTACACATGTTTCTTATTACACATGTTTCTTATTACATATGTTTCTTATTACACATGTTTCTCATTACATATGTTTCTTATTACACATGTTTCTTATTACACATGATTCTTATTACACATGCTTCTTATTATGCATGTTTCTTATTACACATGTTTCTTATTACAGATGTTTCGTATTACACATGCTTCTTATTAAACGTTTTTCTTATTACACATGCTTCTTATTACACATGTTTCTTATTACACATGTTTCTTATTACATATGTTTCTTATTACACATGTTTCTATTACACATGTTTCTATTACACATGCTTCTTATTACACATGTTTCTTATTACACATGTTTCTTATTACATATGTTTCTTATTACACATGGTTCTTATTAAACGTGTGTCTTATTACACATGCTTCTTATTACACATGTTTCTTATTACACATGCTTCTTATTACACATGTTTCGTATTACACATGTTTCTTATTACACATGCTTCTTATTACACATGTTTCTTATTACACATGTTTCTTATTACACATGTTTCTTATTGCACATGTTTCTTATTACACATGTTTCTATTACACATGTTTCTTATTACACATGTTTCTTTTACACATGTTTCTTATTACACATGTTTCTTATTACATATGTTTCTTATTACACATGCTTCTTATTACACATGCTTCTTATTGCACATGTTTCTTATTACACATGTTTCTTATTACACATGCTTCTTATTACACATGCTTCTTATTACACATGCTTCTTATTGCACATGTTTCTTATTACACATGTTTCTTATTACACATGTTTCTTATTACACATGTTTCTTATTACACATGTTTCTTATTACACATGTTTCTTATTACACATGCTTCTTATTACACATGCTTCTTATTACACATGTTTCGTATTACACATGTTTCTTATTACACATGTTTCTTATTACACATGTTTCTTATTACACATGTTTCTTATTACACATGCTTCTTATTACACATGTTTCGTATTACACATGTTTCTTATTACACATGTTTCTTATTACACATGTTTCTTATTACACATGTTTCTTATTACACATGTTTCTTATTACACATGTTTCTTATTACACATGCTTCTTATTACACATGCTTCTTATTACACATGTTTCGTATTACACATGTTTCTTATTACACATGTTTCTTATTACACATGTTTCTTATTACACATGTTTCTTATTACACATGCTTCTTATTACACATGTTTCGTATTACACATGTTTCTTATTACACATGTTTCTTATTACACATGTTTCTTATTACACATGTTTCTTATTACACATGTTTCTTATTACACATGTTTCTTATTACACATGTTTCTTATTACACATGTTTCTTATTACACATGCTTCTTATTACACATGCTTCTTATTGCACATGTTTCTTATTACACATGTTTCTTTTAGATGTTTATGTAACATTCGTTTGTTTGTATAAATGCAGTGAATAATATGTACGCGTTTTTCCAATTTTATCACTGTATACCTACTTTTGTACCCACGTATATAAAACACAATGTGTGTGTGATTTGTGTGTTCCCTAGGTTAGAAAATCCACATAAAATCTAATAGTGCATTCTTATGTAACAGGGATGACATTGGAACTGTTACTAAATCTCAAAGTGCACTCCTAAGAGAGCTATGAGGGCATAACCCCCTTAAAACTTCAAATATATCATATTTTTATGAAATTTAAATTAGATGTATAACATTTTCTGGAGAAAACAATGAAGTGGTCCCGAATTTCTAAGTGCTCTTCTAACCTAAGTGAGCTATGGGGGATGAACCACCTTTAAAACTTCAAATATATCATATTTTTATGAAATTTAAATTATATGTATAACATTTTCTGGGGGAGACAATAGAAGTGGTCCCGAATTTCTAAGTGCCCACCAAACCTAAGGGATCTATGGGGAATGAACCACCTTTAAAACTTCTAATATATCCTATTTTGATGAAATTTATATCATATGTATAAAATTCTCTTTCCAGCGAAGACAAAGGAAGTGGTCTCGAATTTCTACGTTACCTTATATGTGTCGAATATATACGTACCCTAAACTCTAAGTGACCCATGGAGACATAATCCCCTTGAATCTTAAAATGCGTCTATCCCATTTTAATGAAATTCAAACCATAAGACGCTAATTCAGAGAGTTTTCAGCTTCTTCCAACTATATTAAGGGGCGAAAACAATGAAAGTATTATGGTGTCATGAGCATAGTGAAAAGTATATAGTAGTGACCCTCATTTTATCCCGAGCAACGTCGGGTCTTCTTGCTAGTAAAATATAAATAGATTGTTCGGAAAAAAACACGTCCCAAAATCGGTCATTACTTACAGAACAACCTAATATTCAACCAAGCTCGTGCAAGTTCATATTTTCGTTTACTGTTTGATATATTATATTCATGGCACTTATTTCAGCTTTGATTTAAGTGTTTACTTTATTCTCGAATTTTTTATTTTCATTTTGGACGATTTATTTGTTTTCCTGTTTTCTGTCGACGTCTCGTACGGGTCTCACGTCTGCTGTCGCTATAGGTCGTATTTGCATGACGCTCTTATTAAGCAAGGTGTGTTTATTTGAAAATATTGTTTCTTTATTCGTCTCCTGGTTTCTAATTCTCGTAGGGAGTCTCGTTGTCGCGAGAATAAGAATGTTAGTCACGTTCTGAAAACTATGCAGCAGGAAACTGCCGCCGAGAAAGAAGGAAAAGGAATAGACGAAATAGCGCCTAACTGCACTCGTCAACCTGTGACGCCCCCTCGGCGTTTGTATGGCGGGGTAGAGGTTCAGTCGGACATGCGGTGCGAAAGTGTGTGGGGGTACAATAAAATGGAATATTCCATGGTTGTCGTGGTTTAACGAAATAAAAAAAAAAGAGTGCAAGGAAATGCAAAGTTATTGTCGCGCAGAACATCCCAGGCGACAATAATCAATTAGGACTCGCATATCTGACAGAGACAAAAACACACGCATATATATATATATATATATATATATATATATATATATATAAATATATATATATATATAGAGAGAGAGAGAGAGAGATAGATAGATAGATAGATAGATAGATAGATAGATAGATAGATAGATAGATAGATAGATAAAAAGAGAGAGAGTAGAGAGATGACTGAGAGAAAGACACACACAAGCGGAAAGACAATACACGGAGAGAGTGAAAGAGCGGAAAGAAAGAAAGACTTGCATACGCACATACACACACACACATATAATATATATATATATATATATATATATATATATATATATATATATGTACAAAAAAAGCTTTAAGTTATTTATACATGGAGAAAAAACAATATATATGTATTCAAATATTAATACTATAATGCAAGCCCCGCCCCCCAAAAAACAATTTATATACGTCACCCACAAGATATTTCATCCACCGAAGCAGTCCTTACTGATAACAATACAGTAGCATTACATATTCTAGTGAACACAATACTAACCTAACACTAGTATACACAATTAAAAGGGGTTGAATGCTGAGAATTCTAACTAGATCCGTATATTGCAGACTTGGAACTTGTATGAGTCGATTCACCACTGGACAATTCTCAAAATACCAAAGGGGACCTGTTTTTATCAGTCGTGAAACATAAGCAGGCGACTTATCTCTTAAACGTAAAATGAAAAAAGCGGATCATCAGCTGTTTACCATAAAATTATTTCAAATATATATATATATATATATATATATATATATATATCATTGAAAATAGTCTGCACAAATCAAATCATGCACTAAGACGAGACCATAATTCATACTGATATATATATATATATATATATATATATATATATATATATATATATATATACACGAAGCCTGTCTAAAACGTATTCGACCTTTAGCCAGAAAAAATATTTCAAATACGTGACGGGGTTGGGACTCTAATCCCCTGCAAAGTAGGCCCCTTGCACTTGCACACACTTAGCCCAACGATCCATCCACTGCCGGAAACTCCTCTGGAAGTCTTCTTTTAGAATAGTGTTCATCTCCGCCGTCGCGTTCTGCATTATCTCTTTTTTCGCACCCTCTCAACAACAGTTGCACCCCGAGCAGTTTTGGGCCTGCCAAAACGCTGGATACTCTCTGCTGATGTGCGGCTATTTTTCAATCGGTAGAACCACTCCTTAATTTGTGTGACACACTGCATCTTCTCCAAAAACCTGCTGAATCTAAAGCGACGGCGGAGATGAACACCATTCCAAAAGAAAGCTCAACACCACTTCACCGCCCTGAAATCGTTCTTTAAGCACTATTTCACTATTTTAAAAGATTTTTCTCAACCCTATCAGTTACTCAAAGTCTATTTACCCTAACTCGATTCTGAGTATGAATTTAAAATAATCCAGTGGTGAGGCCTCAATTTTGAAGCGTTCTGCACTGTGGAGTAATCACTTAGTTGTCACTACTCTCTGATCAACCTTTTTTTACAAAGGTGTCACCACTTATCAAGGCTCAAAAGCCACTCGAATACAGGGTGACTAAAAAAAAACGGGCCCCGTGTACACTTTATGTGATATCTCCTTTATTTATTCACCAATTGCCCTTATTTTACAGGACATGGCAGAATCAACGACCGTGAGTACACCAAGACCTCAGTGGGAGCTGGGACAAAGAATACACTGTGTTAAATTTTACTACAAGACAGGTTCGTTTAAGTAAAACCCAGGACAGTTTCGTGCATCAGTTCGGATGTGAAAAGGCTCCATCCAAAAGCAGAATTCAGAACTGGGTGGACCACTTCGAGAAGTATGGGACCGTGGAGAACTTCAACGCTGCCAGTGAGAACCGTCCAAGCCACTCGGCACGTCCCAAGAAGCCGACAGCCGAGCTGGTCGAAAGTGTGAGAGAGTCTCTCCAGGATAGTCCGAGACGCTCTGTGCGTAAGCAAAGTCAGTCCCTCGGTATCTCCCGTGAGACTTACAGGAGAGTGCTGGTGAACAATATCAGGGCTTACCCATGCAGAATACAGACGCTGCAGACCCTTACAGCCTCAGACAAGAAGCAGAGGAGCGCTATGGCAGTCAAGATGCTCGATAAGATCGAGGAGACACCAGGTTTCTTTATCCTCCTTTGGACCTCAGATAAAGCCCACTTCCATCTTGACGGAAAGGCGAACTCCAAGACAAATGTCTTCTGGGGGCTCTCCAGACCCAATAAAGTAGCCACCAAGCCCCTGCACTCTCCTAATTGCACGGTGTGGGCTGCAATCTCGGTCAGAGGCATCATCGGACCAATCTTCATCGAAGAATCTGGCGCAGCAGTGACAGTCACCAAGGAGCGGTATGTGGAGGTCCTCAAAATCTTCAAGAGTGAGCTCCAGACCCTCTACCCGTCGCTCATGAGCAAGTTCTGGTTCCAACAAGACGGAGCAAGTTCTCACACCTCAAACCTGTCCTGAGATTTGCTGAAAGAGAACTTCGGAGGCCGAGTGATCAGTCTCAAGACTAATTTTGAGTGGCCACCCCATAGCCCAGACCTAAGCCCCCCCCCCCAGATTATTTCCTTTGGGGCTATCTTAAGGACAGAATGTACGCAAGGACACCCAGAACCATCACGGAACTCAAGGAAGCCATCATGGAGGAGATGAGAGCCATTCCCAATTCAGTCTGTAAGAACGCCATGGACAACTTGGTTCTGCGCCTCAAGAAATGCACGGAGCTAAAAGGAGTCCATCTAGAACACATGCTGTAGAACGGAGAAAAAAAGGCCAAATACCCTAGTGTTTTGATATGATGTTGTGAATATAATAAACTAGTTATGCCCCAAAATTCATTTCATTCGGACGAAACACTAAGAAACGAGGCCTAATTAGATTTGGGGCCCGTTTTTTGGGGGTCACCCTGTATAAGGGTTAAATATTTGTCAGGTGGACGGTAAGACAACACCGTGTCCATTGATAATGATGATGGAAATAAGGCAGAATTTGATTATTTAAGAGGATGACTCGACAAGAACTGGACTTCAAAACAACCATGTTGTAGTTAACTTGGCAGCAAATTACTTACTAACTGACGTTTTGCATAATACATATGGTTCTTCCATCGTCGAACATCTCATAAATAATCGTTCCTGTGCCTCAAATTTCAGTATAGACGTATTTTTCATTCTCAGTAAGTCAGTGTGACTTTCATATGAAGATTCTAGAAATTATTTATATTAAGTCTCTGCGACCTTCTCTTTGTAAGCAAAATAAAAATTCTTTTCGGACTTAATGTAGTTTCTATTTGATTCATTTTCTTTTTCCTCGCTATAATACCGATAGCATTTTTTTCTTAATGTTAACCTCGATCTAGCTCCCTTGAGCGAGGTTCAGAACCGGTCAGCTTGTCCTTTAATTCTCTTTTAATTTCATCATGTTTAAAAATAAATATTGTCTGTATATAGCAATAATATATATATATATATATATATATATATATATATATATATATATATATATATATATATAGGCAGCATCTTCTCTTGCAAGCAAGTATTGTTGAATATAAGAGACAACTCATGTCTCGATATTCTTTGGTAGATCCTTTCAATAGCCCGAATCAGGATCTTAGTTTCGGAGGGGAATTGACTGATGAATTTGCGATAGTTTGGATTTGTTTCCCAAGTACTTTCAGACCCATCCGGGTCCATCTTCAGGGGAATGAGGTTAATCAAGTATAAACCATGTGTTAGTATTATAGAAGGTTTTGGCGGGAATTATGTACTAAGTACGAAACTATATTTAGAGCTATAGACATTTTAGAATATTATTACTGATATTAAAGTTAATTCTATTAATTAGGGTTTTTTGGCTTTTATATATAGGGCTTCTAATATATGGAGTTTTTGTTTGTTAGTACTGAATTCTCAGATTTTGGTATTTTCTACTAAGAGTTTTCTGAATTCCGATCGGGGGTAGGAGTGAGTGTTAGTTAAGTGTGTGGCTATGGCGCTAGTATCAGACAAATGCATCGTCAATCTTCTCGACAAAGTCGTGGTAGTCAAACCTATGTATATATTTTTTCTTGGTTGTCGGAGACACAGTCTCCCAAAGGACATTTAAACTCATAAACAAGGTTTGTCTTATCCAAAACTCTAATCGAGGGGGAAGAATTATTTGTGATAATAAGGTTATTGGTTTTTACTTTATTATAGAAAATGATCAGTTTTACTTTTTTATTTCGGTCAATAGGGAATACGTTCTTATTAATAATTAATAATATTTCTTAGAACTTGTTCATCTATTTTATAGTTCTGATGGAACTGGTTACGATAAAATAGTTTAACAGTTGTGTTAAGTGGAGAATTAAATTCATCATTATTGCTATATAGCACTGTGAGCTGAGTTTCTAGTGTTTTCGTGAAAACAACGGTATTGATGGAAGATAAAACAAATGTATAATGCTAATTGAAAAAATATATATGCTCTTACATAGGTAACTGAGTACTCTCTCTCTCTCTATATATATATATATATATACATATATATATATATATATATATATATATATATATACATCGAAATGAATAAACGCGAAAGTCTTTTTCATTTATCACTCCTATTTAATAATCAAAACGAGTTACTTTTATTTTAATCAATAAAACAACATAAACACTTTATATTCTGTATATAAACGATTAAGAAAGATAAACGATTAAGATAAACGATTAAGAAAGTACCTTTTGACTCACTAATAAGCATCATTATTGTTTAAACCGTTATAATTAATTAACATTTGGTATTATTAATTTAGAATTGCATTTGCTTATGTTTATTATCTATATGCAATAGTTTCATCCATATTAACAGTAATTACTTAAAGTATTTTAATAAATAAATCGGAATAATAACTAAAACACCTTAAGTTTAAACAATCAGCGCTCACAAGACTTCACCGAAAGTCGAGCGAGGCATAAGCTGGAATAGAAAGGGAAGGGGAGAGAGAGTATGTCTGTCTGGCTCGCTTTCTCTCTGATCCCTTTCTATCGCCCTCTTTTTTCAGGTTTTAAATTTTCCCTGAAAAATAAATAACATTTTTTATTAGTTAAGTTAATGCCTTTATTGTAAATTTTAACAACAAACTTATTGTTTAATGTTTACGAAGACCTTATCACTATTCTGATTGACAAATTAAAACAATAGTTTAGTAGCACTGTTATCTGTCCCAATTACCAAATAAACATTGATTCGTATTTTGTATGATTGAAGATTAACATCCTCCGTGAAATCCCCCCATCTACCCCAAAAGTATTCTACCTGTTTTAGGCGATCACGTGTAAACACCCTGAAAAACTTCAGGGAAAGATGAAAAGAAAAAAAAAGTATTATTTTGGAATTTAAAGCGGGGGAAATTTTTTGTATATAAATTTAATATAAAATGATCCCCATTGTTGGGCCCAGTTTTAAGACAGTAAACTAAATTCTTTTTCTATGGGAGTTACATCCGCTGCGTTTTTGTTGTTGGGAGATAGTTACTTTTTTAGGCGATTACATGTCGTTTTCTGGCCTAGCCACTCGGACTTAGGGTCAGTAGTAAACACTTTTGGTAAGTTCCCTAAAAGGATAGAATGGTCTGGAAATTGGGAACATAGTACGTTTATTAAAAAAAAGTTTGTTTATTTTTGTTTTTATGTTTTTTGATGAAAAAAAAATTACACAATACTGGTCAACTCTGATGATAAAATATTATTCCGAAATTAATAAGATTAAAGTAAAAAATAATAATGAATTAATCTTGCATTAATAAAGACTTCTATTTTCAATTTTATAATACTGACCCACCAATAGTTTGAAATGAACGACTCATTTTCTTAAACTTCTTCGTTCTACAACCAGAATTTGAATTCATAACCGCGAAAATCATCGCCGCGGATACACCATACCAAGGACATTTGATAAAAAAAAACAAAAGGAAAAAAGTTGATTTACTTTTGTTTTTGTGTTTTTTGATGAAAACAAAATGACACAACACTGGTCAACTCTGATGATGAATATTATTCCGAAATTAATAAGATTAAAGTAAAAAAAATAAAATTAATTAATCTTGCATTGATAAAGGTTTCTATTTTCAATTTTATAATATATATATATATATATATATATATATATATATATATATATATATATATATATATATGCAACTGATCCCCTACTAAATTCTAAAATATTTGTTTTTCTCTATCTCCGTTTTCCACGGTGTTAACACACAATCGCCTTTTATCGGGGTGAAGGGATATCGGGTATTAATCTGCAAATTTACCGATATTAAATTTTTTTTATCTTATACATTTTTTTAACTATACGTTCCTTTTTTATTTTAATTTTAAGCAATTGATTTTAGTTGTGTTTACTTTTCCCGTGAAAATTGAATAAAAAACTTTAAAATTATCTAAATAATTAAATATCTTATTTATATGGTATATTAACAGTGGTTATATGATTGCAGATGAACACCCATCTCCCGAAAAAAATGAGATTCTACTTTTTTAGGCGATTACGTGTGAATACCCTAAAAATCTAGCGGAAAAAGAAGAAACAACAACAAAAATTAGAATTTAGACTGGGGGATTAGTTTCGCAAATAAATTAAACGTAAAATGATCCTCTATTTTCGAGCCATTCTAGGGTTTTATGGCAGTTAAGCATGTTTTGTCATTGGAGATGAATTCTGTACGTTATCTTTTCGGGGCGACTGCTGTGATTTTACGACCGTGTCAGTCGAACTTAGAATTAGTGTTAAAATATATATTAGTTAACTAATAATTTAGAATGACCGTAAACAGAAGAATCTCGTTTTTTTAGGGGAGCGTAATATAGCTGAGTGTGTTAATCTACACATTTACCAAAGTTTGTTGTCAAAATTTGGAGAATTCTCTGAGTAAAATTTATTTTTAATTCACAGCCTCCCATGTCAATTAATTGCTGCCCGGAGGATGGGTAGGTGTTTCTAGTCTATTTATATATATATATATATATATATATATATATATATATATATATATATATATTAAATTATTACTACGGCGTTTCAAGCTTATTGCTCTCATCAGTGCAAGAGAAGTAACAATTTCAGACGGTCGGGAGGCGCGAAGCCGGTTCACAGAATCAGCCTAGAATCTTCAAGTAGTCTCCATATGCACGTGGCCAACGGTAACTGCCGCATAATTAAGGGAAATTAAGATCTATATTACCTAGAAGCGGGCACAGATAGAAGATAAGTCGAGAGTGTTCGACGAACGTATCGGAACTTTGCATTAGAGTATATATATATATATATATATATATATATATATATATATATATATATATATATATATATATATATATATATATAAATTCCCGAAACAGTTTTTCATGGTAAACAACTGATGATCCCTTAAAATAGTGTTAGAAACTAACTAATATAATAACTGTAAAAAATAAATTGACTTACATGAGTGATTTTCCACTGGAAGACTTGAGACTATAAGTTTTTTTTATTTTTTTTTTTTATATATATATTTTTTTTATATACAGTTTTAATGGTTGAGAAACTTCCGAGACTATATATATATATATATCATAACATCTTAAATAACACCATCATCAATTACAAATGTTGTTATCCCTTGGGAGCCTTTGTCTCCGATGATACACAATCAGCAGGTCATATATTTGCTACGCCACCATTATCCTATCCTGTTGATAAATACGTTTTCTATTAAGCCAACTTTAGATCCATATGCATATCAATAAAACCATAAATCACCAGCCTTTGATATCTTTTCAAACCTACGAAATGGTCTTGTAGATAATACGGATCTACTTTTCATATATGAAATCAAAAAATAGCCCCAGATCCATCAAATCTAAAAATGTTACACACCCACGTTGTCGGCAACAATAAGCAATACTAACGCACGTTTAAAAAAAAAGTTTCTCTTTATATGCGGCTTTTGTACGTTTACCAACGAAAGTTCTTTCTTATATCGTTTATGGTTTCTTAGCCGGTCATCTTTTGACCGCGTTATGAAGGCCAGGATGTCGTTATTGTCAGAGGTCGAGCAGACTGGATCAGCCTTGTCGATGTTCGCGTCGTGGCGTTTTTCTTTTCGCGCGCTTTCATTTCTTTTCTTATAAACAAGGTAGATTCTGAATGACCAGTGGCTTATTACACATATTATTTTCAAAGGATATTTTACTGACATATTGCTCATCCTTAAAATCATCAGTTTCTTTCTTAACGCACTGGATTTGCTCTAAAAATCCGACATTTAGATTTGCCTAGTCTGGCACAATAGGATTCAATAATTTATAAAATCTTAAAACGTTCGAGGAATCAGGTTTCTAAATGTGCTTTTATCTATAACCCGACAGGTATCGAAAATCGGCCGTGCGACCCCACACTGGACATTATCATAAAATACATTATCGTAAAGCACATATAACAATTGAATTGAATGCATCCTGAAAATATGTGACACAACAGCAGAGCTGACAATATTATTTGTCTCCTTGAAAATTACTAAACGTATGGTACAAATAACCCAGTTCCCATCCTCCTTCACCATTCACAACCATTTTGTGTGGTACCAACCGAGGCTGGTGCCACCACATGGGTGTGTATGTGTATGTCTGTGTGTGTTTGTGTGTTTAGGGGGGTCTGTTTGTTTTTTGGAGGATGTTATTATTATTATTATTATTATTATTATTATTATTATCATCATCATCATTATCATTATTATTATCATTATTATTATTTACTCACTAGGAGTTATCACACTGGTCATCGTCAGTGATCGCCCACTGCCGAAAACCTGTGGTATTCCCTGGAGTCTGAGTGACAACAAGTCTCCTCAGACTTCCAGTATGCTCCACCTCTTTTCGTTCATCACCGCTGATGACCTTGCGGTAATCGCAACAGCCACCTACCAACGATTTCCCGCTGATAAGGGCCATTGGGCCCCTCTGGGGCCCGAGTGGCAACAAGCCTCCCCAAGGTCCCAGAGCTGTCCGCGATTATTATTATTATTATTATTATTATTATTATTATTATTATTATTATTATTATTATTATTATTATTATTATTATTATTATTATTTACACTGACTAGGAGTTTTCACACAAGTCATCGTCAGTGATTACTCACTGATAATAACCAGTCGTGTTCCCTGGAGTCCGAGTGACAACAAGCCTCCCCAGATTTCTAGTACTCTCCACCTCTTTTCGATAACCATTGCAAATGACTTTGCGGTATCGCAGCAGCCGCTTACTATTAATTTCTCGTTGTTTACGACCATTGGTTTTCTCTGGGATCCGGGTGGCAATAAGTCTCCGCAAGGTCCCAGCACTATCCGCACTCTTCCAGTGGAGGTCTGATTAGTGCTTTCTCTCCTCGGTCTTCCCATCTTCCTTGACACTTCATCACTATTTTGTGAGGTATCAGTCGAGGCTGGTGCCATCGCTTTTTTTTGGGGGGGGGGGAGGTGCAGTCAGTTTATGAAGTTTCTTGCAACTTCTGTTTATTGGGTTCATGTGGTAGTGTTCTTTCTGTGGTTTTGTTTTCTTCCTGTTGTAATATACACGTGTCTGGTTACAGTTCGTAGCTTATGCGGGTTCGTTTCCGCATTCGAGGATTGTCCTTAATATTGAAGCTGTTTTTATCATTGCCGTTCTTTGTATCGTCTCAATGATCATTTCGAGTCCAATTTCTCCGAGTCCTTTTTCCAGTTTTTTGGGGACTATTCCTAGTGATCCTATGATTATTGGTATTATATTGACTTTCTTCATGCTCCATATCCCTTTCGATTTCCTGGCAAGTTCCGTGTATTTGCTTCGTTTTTCCGTCTCCTTGATCTTCACTATGTGGACTGCTGGAACGGTAAAATCTACGACTTGACAAGATTTTTTTTCTTGTCGCATATTATGACATCCGGTCTTCTTGCTTGTATGAGTTTATCTGTTTGCACCTTCATGTCTCAGAGGATTTTGTGATTTTCGTTTTCCAGTAGTGTCTCTCGTGTTCGAAATGCAGTCGTTTGAATTGTTCCCAGTGTACTGCTTTCCCAACGCAGTCGTGTCTGTTATGGTATTCGTTTTAGGCAATTTGTTGCATTCACTTATTATGTTATTTACTGTCTTGTCTTTTTACCTACACAATCTGCATTTACTGTTTCTTGGGTTTTATCTATTTTTGCTTTAATGTAGTGTGTCCTAATCGCATTGTTCTGTGCAACTGTCAGTAGAGATTCAGTTTCTCTGTGCATACATCCTTTTCTTAGCCATGCCCAGGAGTGTTGGTGGGTCTCTTCTCTTGTCATTCTTATGAAACGTCCATGTAGTTGTTTTTCTTCCCACTTTTCTTTTCATGTCTTTTTGTTTCTGGTTTTGGTGCTTCCCAAGTTGTTCATTGGGACAGTGTCTGTTGCTGCAGTGATCAGCCTTACTGTCTTGTGGATTATGTATCTCTCCAGCTCCTATTTTGTGTCTTCCACGCAGTTTTCTTTAATTACCAGTCTGGTTTCTCCTTCGTTTCTTTTCACGTAGAGTCTGTCCGTATCGTCTCTTAGGTGTAGTGCGTTGTAAATTGCCATTAATTTTCTAGTCTTCTGGTCAAGTTCTTCTTTAGTCCAGCCTATGAATGGTACAGAGTATCTTATTAGTGATACTGTCCAGCTGTTTATTCTCTTTACTAGATTTCTGCTATATAATTTCATTACTAAGAGTTTCCTTGTTCTTCTCAGGTATTCTTTTCCAATCTTCTCTTTCATTTCTGTAGATTTAATTGTGTTTGCTTCCAGAACTCCCAAATATTTATAGCCTAACGCCCTCATCTTCTTTTGGTTGGGTAGTCTCATGCCCTCTATTGTCGCCAATTATTATTATTATTATTATTATTATTATTATTATTATTATTATTATTATTATTATTATTATTATTATTATTATTATTATTATTATTATTATTATTATTACTATTATTATTATTATTATTATTATTATTATTATTATTATGATCATCATCATCAGCAGCAGCAGCAGCAGCATTAGCATCATCTCTCGTTACCGAAATATGTTTTAAGGATTAAATCATTAGAATGCATGTACCCATTGAATAAAAAAGTTCTTCACTTATTATTGCCCTTCGTTTTATTATACACCTTATCTACTCAGGTGGGCCATCGATACGCACTTGTCACACGCCATTAAGCTCATGACCCGCTCATAGTTACATTTCCTGTTTTCAAGTTCAACTGGCCACATCAAACAATCGGCGAGGCGACCCTTTATTCCCATTGAAAAGCTGATCCTTTCAGGAAATTCCGACGTCGAGTGCAAACCGCTCCGTTTACTATTCAATCACCCACCTAACATGTACATGTGTTGAGGCGTAGAATAATCGAGCCATAGTTGTTCACCCAGTATGTTACCACGTACTTAGCAGTAATATGATTTCGAAGTTAAGTGTAGAATTGTCTAAAATAAGATGCGTCTATTTAATCTGCGCTTTTGGCGGTGAAAATGCAATTTCAAGCTTTAGCGTGACACACCAACGAAAATGTAATTTCTAATATGAGTATGGCATGCATTCGGAAATGCTTTTTCAAACTTGAATGTGGCAGACCAACGAAAATGCTATTTTAAATTTGAGTTTGACAGACAAATGAAGATGCAATCTTAAACTGAAAAAAACTTTAGCGTGACACACCAACGGAAATGTAATTTCGAATATGAGTATAGCATACATTCGGAAATGCTTTTTCAAACTTGAGTGTGACAAACCAACGAAAATGCGATTTCAAATTTGAATTTAGCAGACCAACAAAAATTCTATTTTAAATTTGAGTTTGACAGACAAACAAAAATGCAATTTCAAGTTAGAGTGTGGCAGACCAATGAAAATGCTATTTTAAAATTGAGTTTAACAGACAAACGGAGATGCAATCTTAAACTGAAAAACTGAAGCGCGACAGACCAATGAAAATGCAATTTTAAACTTGAGAGTGGCAAACCAAGGAAATATTATTTATAACTGAAGCGCGACAGACTTACATAAATGCAATTTGAAACTGCAGACAAAGGAAAATGCAATTTAAAACTTGAGTGTGTCAGACCAACGAAATTGCAATCTGAAACTGAAAAGCTGAAACGCAACAACTTTTTTGTACTTAAGTATGGCAGACCAACGAACATGTAATTTGAAACTGCAGTGCGACAGACCAACAAAGGGCTATTTCAGACTTTAGTGTAACAGACCAACAAAAATTCAATTTTTAACAAAAGAGTGACAGACTGATCTACCGACGGAGAAAACTATCGGTAAAAATGCGAGGACGTATGTAAAGAGCCAATTCAAGGTCACGGATATCATCATGGTCTCTGGTTTTATTCATAAATAAAAAAGTTAATCTTGAAAGGAACGATACATATTTATGTAAACATATACTTATAATCGAACATGATTAGACATCGATTTTATTTCATTTGAACATACACACTCGTCCATTGGAAACGATCTTTTCACACACCCAAAACAGGACTGAGGTGTTTCCATTGACACGACCTTTCAGTTTGTCCGACATGGACCGGTGAACATTTTTCTAAGCGGTCCATCATTACTTATTCACACACATGCAGTTAGTTCATATATTTCGTTATTTATATAGATGATTTTTTTCTTGTTGCTTCCATTTATAATATCGTTAAGGAGAACCTTACTTAATGCAACAACACTGACAGATAAGAACATTAAAATGTTGGACATATCGTTTAACTTGTGATTCTTGCTTTTTGTTCGTATTTTCATATAAAATATCAACCCTCAACGATTGTTATTCTTAAATGAAGGATTTTGTAAGATATTCAATGGCCTTACGTAAGACTGGACTGATTGGAAAATTCGATAGAATGGAACTACTTTAAGAAACAAATATAGGATGTTTTGTTTGTAGGAATTCAAAATGTTACCAATGTGAGTTGAGAAACGAAGAGAGTAACACATTACGAGACATCATCCCGAATCACGTTAGGTGTGGTCGTTCCATGTCCATAAAACTAAGAAATGAAGATAAAGGAACCAAATAAAGAACGGAGATTAACAAACGAATTCTTTCTCAGCTTCCAACGGTTACCCGCCCTTAAATCTAGGATTTCTCTGAGAATCGTTAATAAAATATGCGAAAAAACTTTATATCGTACGAGTAGGAATAGATCGAATGAAAGAGAACATTTATTTTATAAAACTGTGGTGAGATTTATTATTGGTTATCCGTAAACAAGAAATGTAACTATTTTCTAAAAGCCACCACGCAGACGCACATGGTTGTGTAGACAAATCATTGAACGAATAATGTTGCTTTGTATTTTCAGATATAGAAACGAAAGCCAATAATTGTTTGGGGTATTAGAATTGCAGTGGATGGAGTGGCTAGCAGCGCGGACTGTGGTTTTGGCGTGTCGGGTTCGAGTTCGTTCGGAGCCATTGATTAACTTTCACTACTACACTTCGGGAAGGTGGGACGAATGCATCTCATTTCCACTTCAGTTATAGTTGAAATAGTAGAGTATATTATAACCTCAAGCTTTTGAAAGGGTAACTGGGCCAGGAGAAAGTACCCGTCAAAATAACATCTTAGATGTAAAATGCATCCTTATTCATAGGCCCTGAAGACAAGTGTAAATATTTAGGCTTTTGTTATATCAACTGACTTCTCAGTCTGAAGAACCTTACTTAAAGCAACATTGAAAGATAAAAACATTAATCGATGTAAAGCCTTAATTTTGAAATGAAATAAAGTTGTAAATTTTCAATGACTAAAAAAGCATTAAAATGCTTTAAAATTATTGTTTGAATGCTTACGTTGCGTTAATATATTCTTTTTACTTTGTGGAGGTTAATCCCTGAAACCTGACCATACATTACTTAGCTGGTGGAGAGAGTGGGTCTTGTTTGTTCTCGATAGTATACGATCCACTATAATCAAATCTATGTGTGCAGGTTGTCTGATTATGTCCAACTGTGGCCTTCGTTATCTAAGGACTACATTTCCGTAGAATTCTGCAATGATCGCAGTAACGTAAAGATGACAGACAACAGTATTTTTACAATATGTGTCATTCATTTAGTTTCTTAGAATTCTATTTCTAAGAACCACGGTTGCATTTCCTTCCTTTTCGATGAAAGCACGGGTGTCAATTTTGTTTTGCAAAAGATTAGATGAAAGGTGGAATGATTTAATTTGATTCCTTAGATAGCAGCTCAAATCTCCTTGTCAATTATGGACACAAGAAGCTCGTCATCGAAATTGGAAGATTATCCTGTGTATAAGAAGAGGTAGAGAGAAAATTCGCTAGAGTTATTAAGTGAAATTTGGACTATAAAGAGAGGTCGGAAATCCACATTTCGTCGATTTCATTCATCATTTCCAATTCTATCCTAATATTGTTCATCATTCAACAATGACAATATTTACGGAAGTAAAAAGGGTTATTTTATTTTTAATTGTATTGTATTTGACATACATTCAAAAGGAAAATTAGTATTAAGAGTAAATTATACAGATTGATGTAGAAAGCACCGTGGAATTTCCACAGGGTCCCGCTTGATATATAAGTACACAAATTAACATAACATTCCATTTTGCCAAGCAAATCTTACAGAAACAGTTATATTTACATATTCAACCCGAGTGAAAGTGGGTTTAAACACAAATCGAGTTTGCAAAATGAAGTGAAGTGGTGTTATCTGTGAGATATGGGACGAATATTAAGACATGGATTGAATAGATCAACAAATATTATTTATTATATATTCTGACTGAAGAAGAATTATTTATTAATTTAGACGTATTAATTGAAGGTCGCTGTGCGACACACCCAATCCAAAATGTCGGCTGGTCTGTAAATACAAAGTACATAACTCTGCTCAAAATCGTTTTGAGGCAAGGAAAGTACCTTAAATTATTTTCTGTTTTAACTATATTTTCTAAATGAAACCTGTTTCATCTAAAAGAAAAGAAAAAAAACTACCGGATGCTACAGAGATGACGAACATTTGTTAAATTGCTGTTACTCAATCTCATGGCGGACAATTATTATTTGGTTCGTGGTGTCTTAGTATATTCTGTTATTTTCAGTTGAAGTCATAGCACTATGGACGACAAAAGCACTGCGTATTCGCTTACGACAATTTCGTTAAGAATAACCTGCTTATCACAGCAGTTCTGCATCAGTGTCGTCTCCGCTTCAACAGTACTTCCACGGAATTGTGTGCCCCCTATGAACTTACTACATTTACTATACTCCCCCCAACGTAACCCTCCAACCCACCCGACTAGCAGGAAATCACATCCTTCTCTGTAGATGCTGAAAGACTTTATACTCTAATAGCTTCTTTCTTTCTTTTTCGGACTGCTTGCCTTTGAATTATTCCTTCTTCCCCCAGTTTCCCCGACCGTATCAGCATGCAGAAATTTAAATTTAAATAATATTTTTCTCATTAAATAATTTTAATACAAATATTTTCTTCTATTAAGTTCAATCTGAAATTCGTGTTTCTTTTCAATTCGTTCAATTTCTATCAATATCAATAGTGGATTAGTAATTCACGAAAAGAAATAGTGAACAAAACTGTTTCTTCGCGTTTTTACTGAATCGAATATCTCAAAGCTGAGATAGTTTCAAAAGAGGTTACATCTGATTACTTGCATTTACACTCTTTTAAATCCAAATGAATTAACGATTTTCAACACACAAGAGTCAAAAGGTGTTAATTAGACACAGTTCAACTTTATAAAATACACAGCGTTGTGTTAAAGACGGCTTTAATTGGCCAGCATTTACTGTAACGTGTTAATACATGTGGCAAATAAACTTCTTAATAGACCTCGAACTATATATCTCCCGCTTTTCACAGAAACATTTTACCAACAGATTCAAAATTTAAGACAGTTATATAAAATAGATTTGACATTATTTGTAAGTCATCAGAAATCAAATTTCCATCTACCTCTAGGGCCATTTTCTTCTTCACTTTTCGTCTTAGTTTTCTTGTTTTCTACCTTTTCCTTATTAATTTATAATGCCATCTACGATGTGAACACATATTTTGCTTTTGCTTTGCAGATCTGAAGAGGTTATATAATATACCGAAACGTCAAATGGAATGAATAATACGTTTTTCACGGTAGTAAAAAGGTCACTTTTATACCATATATATATATATATATATATATATATATATATATATATATGCTTGTTGTTTTTGCTTAATCCAATGAAACTCCAGTGCTCAACAAAAGATAGAGCTATATTATAGTATACATGTTTTGATTTATACAAGCATTATTGTCAGCATATGTGCATACATGTTTCGACTGTGACTTTGTATATATATATATATGGTAAAGGTCGCATAGCCTGGACGAGTGTCGTTGCCGACATCGCACACTGCCCATGGCGGTGATTTGTTAAGAATCACCCTCTCTAGGGCACAGCATATGGAAGGCGGAGCCCATCCCTCTCCTTCCGCTGCCTTGAACCTTCCCTGAGTTTTAGTCAGGTACCCATTTACTGGGTGGACAGAGGGAGTTTTCAGACCCGAAAATTCGCATGCCGTGAGTGGGATTGAACCCGGGTCGTCCAGCCCAAAGACAAGTGCTATAACCACTCGTCCACATATATTTAGAGATGAAAATAAAATTTTTTAAAGACACAATATTTATGAGAACATCAATAGTTCAGAGCAAAAAGCTAAGGATATGAAGCTCTTTGCTCTGAACTTTTGATGTTCTAATAAATATTGTATCTTTACATTTTTTATTTTCATCTTTCACCTCTAGAATTGATTGCTCTATTCAATATATTGACTTTTATATTATCACGATAGATTATTATTAAACAATAATTCAATTATCTTTAATTTAATTCAACATTTAAATATATATATATTTATGCAAACATTGTTAAAAATAACAGAATTCGTTATAACGAGAGCTATAAGCTTGAAACGCTAGCGTCTGTAAGAGTCAATAATTTAATATTTATATATATATATATATATATATATATATATATATATATATATATATATATATATATATAGAGAGAGAGAGAGAGAGAGAGAGAGAGACACACACACACACACAGACAGAGGGTGGGGAGAGAGAGAATAGAATTCCGATTCAAGTGACTTTATCATTATTTATCAGTAAAAGTATTTATAATTACGAACGTTTCATCATCTATCCAGACTAACTAAATATATTCAAACATATCTTAAATTTTCCAGAACAATGATTCGTCAGAAAAAAGACCATAAAATTAGCAACAAATACATAATTTGTTTTTAAAAAAATGGTTCTAAATTTCATTAACATCGGATATACGGATTTGAAGTTTTAATGGAGAGATTCGTAACCACTTTGCTTGTTTTTCCCCGGATAATTTTATGGATACGATTTTAATTTCATCAAAATAGGATATACTTGAAGTTTAAATTCAGTTTCTGTCCCTATAGCTTTCTTGGCATGGGGACACTTAGAGATTCGGGACCACTTCCATTGTCTTCCCCAGAAAATTTTATAGGTATGATTTACATAAAGATAAGATATATTTGAAGTTTTAAAAGCTGATCTGTTCTCATTGCTCCCTTAGAGGTTACTTAGAGATTTGGGTTCACTTCCATTGTCTTCCCCAGAAAATTTTACATATAAATATACTTTTAGTTTTAATGTAGATTCTCTAATCTTTCTTTCCATATGGGTCACACATACAGACATAAACATATATATATATATATATATATATATATATATATATATATATATTATTGACGTCTATTAAATGATGTTTACTCGGTTTTGGTTTTGATTTTTGTTTCTCTCTTTTGGGATTATTTAATGCCGAATTACAACATCTACTGTAAAAGAATCAGTGTATACGATTAATAAAACACAAGGTGCTATTTTAATGATAGCTGGTTGAAAATCACGGGCTATTGCCTTTATCGTAAGTGTTAGTGCGTAAAAGATTATACTAGATTCGCGAGGATTTGAACTCCGTATAGCCGGTTTCATAAAGCGACAATTAAACGTATTATGTAACCGATGCAAATTTCAGTCGGAATCAGAGATCTTTTTTTTTTTCATGGAATAACTTATTTTTCCTGATTCTATAAGAATGGTTGTTAACGAACCGTAAATTTAGTCGTTTGCAGTCTAAGAATTTTGCCCCCTCAGCCCTTCCCTCGAAGAGCTGAGAGTTAAAATTAGTCGGTTGGTTGTTTTATTACGTCTTTACCCTTTGATACTAAACCGAGTTCAAAGATTTTGGCGCGTGTAATCAGAGACGCAGACAATATCGTCCATTGTCGGTTTTTTTTTTTTGTGTGGTTGTTTCTGTTTTTTTTTTTGTTTTTTTAAATTATTTTTGTTGTTCACATAACTCTTCAGTGAACAACCTCGGCTGCATTAAAACGGCCATGTTGATACTGCGATGGTTGCGTTCTTATCAAAATATTGAAGCGAACCAAATTTCGAAAAGGTCAGACCTAAAATTAAAAGAAAAAAAAGAGGAAAAAAATCGAGTTTACTGCAGGGACAAAATTTGCACAGCTTTTGGCGTTTAGAATTTGGATTCCGGGTCTGATGAATAATAATGTTCGCTATTATAATTCGTTTTCAAGCCAATTCCCTCTCACTGTTGTTGTCGCCATGAGAATTGACTGAACTTAGACGTTCACCTCTTTCCACTCGCCAAGTCTCATGTGGACACATCACCATATTTCAGTATCTTCCTACGAGATGATCTACGCGTACACATAGGGACTGGGCTGTACACACAAGCTGCAACAACCTATAACTGGTGGAGGTGCTGCGTACCTCATTAGTACGTAATGCATAAATTCTGTTTCTTCATATTGTATAGTTGGTGAGATGGGATTAAAGCTATAATCCCATTTGTCATGATGTAATTAATAAAACGACCAAGTGAACTAAACTGAACAAGAAGGGCGGGAACTCTGACACTTTTACAATATTATCCAGGAAGAATGGGCAATTTTTCCCTGCTCACACATTAACCTTGCGATGAATATTATATTCTAGCATCGTGAGTAGGTAATTAAATATCGTATCCGAGTGTATCATATGGGACTTTGTGGTTTAAATGAATGAAAATAACATGCAATCTTGTTTACCTCCTTATTTATGACGAATCTGTTTAGGATAGGCGAAAGCGGCTTACGGAAGTAGCAAACTATGAGTGAGAATATAGAACCAAATTTCTAATCAACATTGATATTTATAAATGTTTTATATAGTAACTAGCAGGGCTATCCGACGTTGCCTGGGAACATCTATAATAAATAGAAGAGTTTAAAAAAGTGCGTGTAACATATTTTTTAAACTTCTCTGTGGCTACCTCTCCCTCAGACGACCTTCTCTCTCTCTCTCTCTCTCTCTCTCTCTCTCTCTCTAATAGGAAGAAAGAAAAATAAAAGTAAGAAAAAGAAAGGGAACTTATTGTTTGACCTAATTCCAGTGCTGTTTTTAAACTACCAATATAAATGAAACAAATCATTCCTCCTTTCCCTTCATGCACTAATTTGTTTCCTGCTGACCTATTGCAGTATCGTTTTTACCATACCCAGGTCGTTGGCAAACTGAGTACGATGATGTAAGTTTTGTAAATGTATCTTGTGTAGTTTCTGACTTTTAGTCGAACACACACAAATACTGTTAAATAGTAGAGGGTACGTTTTCTATTCTTCTTCTGGTGATTTAGATACGCGGGTCAACGTTGAAACGTACACAGGAAACCGGGTAATAAGGTCAGCGAGTATGCACTCAAATGTAACCTCAACCTGCACAGCGAGAAGCGGGCATTACGTCATATTATTCAGGGAGAAAGAGAGAGACAGAGAAAGAGATAATGTAAGTCAGTTCGTTGAAAGTCTTGGGGCGAACAGAACGTGTAGAGAATGACTTAAGAAGTGATTGTAATTCAGAAGCTAAGGCTCGCATATGTCTGTAGCCCGGTAATCATCCACATCTAGCAGAGATGGCAACGTCAACATCTCAATAAAGGGTCCTTTTTTCAAATTTAAGAATGTTATTCTTTTCTTTGATTGCAGTGAGATGTTGATTACAGGCGAGAACGCATTCCCATGGAGATAGGATTTAATTTTGTTGTAATGATTTGTGATTTACATTGATAACAAATATGTATTTTGCTTGATTGTGACTTACGAGACACTGAACGTTCCCTCCGAGAGGAGGTATAGCAAAATATGTTAATTTGGTGCCGTGACCAGGATTTCTCAACAAGAGAAGAAGAAAAAAAGATAAAAGAAAAACGGTTACACACACAACGATATAGGTTTTTATTAAAAGAAAAAAAAATAGTTTAAGTCACAAAGCAACAAAGAATGAAGGAGAAAGGGATAAAAAGGCCGAAATAAACGTGGGGCTGGCGAGGCAGAAAGAGAGAAAGAAATAGAAAAAAACGTAATGAAGAAGGACCATTGAGAAAGGAAGAGAAAAGAAACGGGGGAAAAGTCAGAAAGGGGGAAAAGTAACTCAAAAGAACACGCACGTGTGTAGACGATCTGCGGTCTTAATTTTTTATCAGTTTTCGCCATAAAGAAACTAGGACGTAACGCTTCGAAAACAGACAAGTTATATAATTGTATTTCTACAATATTTATAAAAGTCTTCGCAGATTCTTGCTTACACTTCGCTATGGGCGCTGTAATTCTTGTACCATTACTGAGATGGTGCATCTCTCGATATGTCGATCTTCGAGAATAACTGGCTTGGATTCCGATTGTTCTCTTTCCTACAACGTGCATGGACACACGAACTGACAACCGCACAGATGAACAAACAGGAGATCGTCGTTTGTAGTGTATTTAAACAAAGATCTCCAAAATGTCACTTTATTGTGTCCAGGTGTGAAAAGCAACCGACCGTGCTGACCATGAGATCGGCTGCTTCGGTCAATGGCGTGTTATTTGTGCTGAAGGTAAAAAGAGAAACGAAGAAAAGGTCGACTTCTGCGAAGATGACCATATTCTGTTTTGATCAAATTACCGTCTCTAGTTACAATAACATTCCTGACAGAAACGGTGAAGCCCGTAATTGTTGCCAGGTTTCAAAACGTTTAGGATGAGGCTTAGAAGTCAAAGACATACAAGAGGAAAACCTTTAGAAACATTCACCGCAGGGAAGGACAACACTGAAAGGTTTTTGCATGTGTGTTAAAGAGAGAGAGATAGGACAGATAAAGGAGAGAGAGAAAGAGAGAGAGAGAGAGGGGGGGGAGAAAGTGAGAAAGGTAGAGACAAAGAAAAAGAGAATGATAAATTGAGACAGGAGACATGAGACTGATAGAGAGATGAAAAGAAAAGGAATCAAAAAGGTAGAAAGAGAGATTTTAGACAGAAAACAAGATAGAGAACGAAAAAAAAATGATACAGTGAGAAATATTAGCAGAAAGAGGAGGAAGAATGAAAACAGAAAAGGAGATAGAAAGGTAGAGGAAATGAGGGAAAGAGAAAGCAATGGAGTAGAGAAAAGAAGTGAATAAAAAAGAGAAAGCGATATAGATATGGGGGTGAAAAGATAAAAGACATAGACAAAAAGAAGAGGAGAAAGAGGGGAGAAAAAGGGAGGGGGAAGATAAAGAAATATCCGAGACGGAGAAAAAGAGAAGAATGCAATAAGAGGAAAGATAGAAAAGGGGAGGAAAAGAAAGAATAAAGAGAGCAAGAAGGAGAGGGAGAGGGAGAAGGAGAGGGAGAGGGAGAGGGAGAGGACGGGCATACAAAGGAGAAACACAGAAATGGGATGAAGAGTGAAAGGAGAAAAAGAAAAAAAGAAAGAAAGCGGAAGAGAAAGAGAAAGAAAGGGGAGAATGGAAATAGAAAGAGAGATATAAACGAAGAAAAAAGAAATACAGATACTAAAATGTAAGATAGGGGGATGCATTTACACACATACTCATAAGTATGGAGAGTAGAAAGTGAACCTTGGGTTTACTTCGACAGTTCGTAACTCTCGATTCCACCATTATCGCTTTTAGTTCACATATTCCATGAGTAATGTTTCTGACAAGGAGGAGGGTACTGAGTTGGCTATTGTTTTTAGTAGGTGATATGTAAAGAGTTTCAATTATTTCATAATATTCATCTTAATTCAACTATTAATCTAACTATCTCCTTAACCCTTATCATGGAGTGGCTTTTAGCTTTGATAAGTGGTGATTCATTAATAAAAAAAAAAGTAGTAGAAAATCAAATATTCTCTATTCCATTCAATATTTTAAATCTTCTCATAATATTCTGGATCATTCAACTGACAATCCGTGTATCTAATTAACCTTTATCCTTGAGTGGTGTTGGCCTTGACAAGTGTTAAATTTATAAATGGTGGAAGTTAACTAATGTCCGAATAAGACGATTACATGTTAGACAGTGACAGAAAAAATATATAATGCCCTCAAATATGGCGCTCGGATGTCCAGCCAACGACTGGATGGATATTTTATTCATCTCCTCTCCAGGAGGTTATACACAAGGTCAGGTGCAGGTTTTGATGGAAATGTTTCTGTGGAACGAACTGAATTCGAACCTGGCACACCATGGGTTTCAGTCCGCGTCGTTAACTGCTTAGCCTCCCTAGTCGCCACTTCTTGACACCACATTTTCATGGGAACCTTGACCAGGACTCGATTGTCACAGCTTCTCAGACAAAACAAATATAGTTTGGCGCGTCTAATTTACGACATTACAACCATTTGAGGGTTATTTAATAGCGAAGCACGATACCTATAATGGACGATATATTGTATTCGATTAATTTTGTAACAGGGCATGTGTTGTGCCATATAAAGATACACATACATTTCTTTTGTAACAGACCATGAGTTTTGACATATAAATACACGCATGAATTTCTTTTGTAACCGGCTATGTGATGTGACACATACAGATACACATGGTGTTTTTGTAATAGACCATGATTTGTGACACATACATACATACATGCATTTTTTTGTAGTATGCACTGAGTTGTGACACATACAGACACAAATGAAATTTTTGTAATAGGCCATTAGTTGTTACATACAGATGCACATGAAATGATTTTGTAATAGTTCATAAGTTGTGACAAATTCAAGTTTTGTAACAGGCCATGAGTTGTTACACATACAGACACACGCTAAAAAGGGTATTGTGTCATATCTTTTTGTTCTGTAGTTATAATACGTAAAAATGACAAAAATGTACGTAGATCGTAACGTGGATGGTAAAGTAAATTGTAACCGCAATGTCAATATCAAAACATGCCTGGCACAGCTTGAGTAGGTGTTGTTAATACCAGTTGAGGATACGTCTTCGACACTCAGTTCAGCTTTGTTGCTTTCGTATGGTTCTGTTCAATCCTATAATGTCCACCCTCCAAGGCTTTACCTTGTCAGGGGTTAGTTTATTGCTAATAGCCTAAGGCGCCACTAACGCAGTGTGAGGAAATTTGAGTAAGTCTTTCATTGTATACTTGTTTTGGATTATTTGACTGGGTTTCTTTTTGCCAAAAGGACTGTTGTAATTATTTTCCTGACCATGAGTAATAATAAGCCCCCCCCCTCCGAATTCGACCGTGCGTCATATTTTCGCCTCGTGGTGATGAGGGTAAATAGGAATATACATTAATGCCTTCTTTATGCACATGACTCCTAAAGTTGTTTGCCCCGAAAAATTATTTATCCTAATTGTTTGTTTGTCACCTGAGGTTCCCTCACTTTTGAAGGAATGCCGAGGTGAATTTGTCTTTTCATTTCATCTAACTCTAAATGCGGATAAGGCTCTTCAACTCTTCCCTCCAAATATCTACGACCTGATATTAAATGTTGACCTCGTTAGTAAGAAAGTATACTCCAATATGCATCAAATGCATAGTCGTTACCTCCACCGAGCAGAATATGTTTTGGGTCGAGTTTGTTGGTCACTATGTACGTTTGTTTGTTTGTCTACAGTCTAGCATCCACATCGCTTGACCAATCGTCATCAAACTTGGTCAAAATATCAGTCATGATCTTCCTTAGATTTAATTATCAGACATCTGGGTTAAAGATCAAGGTAACAAAAGGTGAAATTTACACTTTTGATGATAACTTTGGTTCTGTTCACCGTAGAAACTCGCTACTTGAGCCCTATTGTAGGCAATGAAATTCTGCATTGTATACGACCTCGACTTTTGACATTCAAATTGAAACATTCGGTCATGGTCGAAATTGTAACGGAATTTCAACTTCCGATTTCTCCAAATTTGATGTATGGGCCCGATGCACTTTGATACCAGTAACCACCATGCAAAATTTCAGATTGATTAGATAAATAGTCGTTGAGTTATCAACGGTTCCGTGGCATAATTTCGGGAATACTTCATACAATATAGAGAAGTAAGGCCCCGATAAGATTTTGGCCAATCCTTACGTTGTCAGATGGAGGTATGCAGTTTCACGATTGACTTGATCTTGTTTCGAATTGTAATCTCATATAGTGTACACATATAGTAATAGCTTTATTCCAATTAAAATAAGATTCTATTTCGGATTTCAAAAAAATATTTGAAAATATGACGTGGCTTCTATTACAGACAGACACAATCACCATAAGAAGGTGAACAAAATATGTTTTCCGAAAAAAATATCTATGTCGATTAAATCTTGTCTAAGTCTTCCGAATCGGGCGCTTAGGAATAAACTTAAAACATAGAAAGAATGAAACGCTTCTACTATTTCAAGAAAGTTTAGCCCAGTCTGACTTTTGTTTGTGCTTTTTGACAGCACACAAATATGAAGAAGCAAAACGTAGAAAAAAATGCGACACAATATAATACTTGCTAAGTATGTGTATATATATATACTCACATATATATATACATATATATATATACATATATATATACATATATATACATATATATATATATGTATATATATGTATATATATATGTATATGTGTGTGTATATATATATACATATATATATATATATATGTATATATATGTATATATATGTGTGTGTGTATATATATGTATATATATATTTTTATATATATATATATATATATATATATATATATATATATATATATATGCGCGTGTGTGTGTGTAGTTATAGATTTATGTGCATCCGTGTGTGTATGTTAACGATACCGAGAAAGTAATCCCCACAGACGAAGAAAATCGTTGTTACATTTAAAAAATATAGAGAAGACGGGGACAAAATAAAAATAACAAGTAAAGAAAGAAAGAAAGAAACGAAAGAAAGAAAGAAACGAAAAGAAAAGAAAGAATGAAATAAAAGCAAAGGAAAGGCAAACAAGAAGGAAGAAAATAGTCGAATTAAAGAACAGAAATAAATAAAAAGCATAATGAAGAAAGAAAAAAGAGATATATTTCAATGAATTAAAAAGAAAGAAAGGTAGAATTAAAGGAAAGAAAGAAAAGAAAAAGAAAATAAATAAATTCTTGTTCATTTATAAAAGAATAGTGAGATTGAGAAATACTGTTTTCCATGGACCTAAACTCAGCTGCACCTGATAAAAAAAAAGCTTATGTTCAAGACGATATTGTCCTTGTTGCGAAAACACTGTTTTATTTCCAGGCAATAACCTCAGCATTTACCAAGTTTGCCCATGTATTCGGCGTACTAATAACTATGAGAAAGACGGAGATACCTTTCCTACAAGACATTAGATACGGTAGCACCCACATACGGCCTAGGAGTGTAGTAGTGTAGTATCTGTTCCATCATCGGTCAGAAGAGGATGAATTGGGACAATTTTATTTTTGTGCCAATACATAGTGCCACCACATTAAAAATCAACCTTGTGCCTAACTTGACGCTCATGTTGAGGCAAGTAAAGAGGGAGTCACTAGGCAAGGTGACTAACTTTCACCTATCTTAGAAGTACTATTACGAACAACAGTAAACGTGACTGTGAACAACAAAAGAGAATGGGAAAATAATCGCAGACCTATTAAGGTGAAATGTAGATGTTACGTAACCAATGTTGCAGCTTGGGATGGAGAGAATGATTGACGGATCAGGGTTTAGAAGGATGACCTCAGTGGGTAAACGGAAATTAAGTTTGACTGATTGTCGTTCGTTCGTTGGTTATGATGATTGGTTTTCGCATTCGAGGATATTTCGGCTGTTTTTATCATTACCGTGCGTTATATGGTGTCAATACTTCACTTGTTTCACATTCTATTAGTTTTCTTTTTCAAGTGCTCTTACAATTATTGGTATTACAGTAGTTTTCTTCATGGTCCGTGGAAAGTTCTATGTATTTGCTTAGTTTTTGCCCCCTTAATTTTCACATGTGTTTTGCTGGGACGGCGAAATCTACGATCTTGCAGGTTCTTATTGTTCTTACTTACTCAGAATTTTCACACAAGTCATTATCAGTGATTCATCACTGGTAATAAGAAGTAGTGTTCCCTGAAGTCTGAGTGACAACAAGTCTCCTCAGATTTCCAGCACTCTTTACCTACGTTGCAAATTATTTTGCATTATC
>OY744526.1:64533122-64555622 GCA_963556195.1 Sepiola atlantica
TCGGGTGTGACGTATTCATGTTTGGGGATTAAAGATGCTCAAATAAGTTCTACGGGATGTTTGGGATAAATTCAATACTTTTTCAAAAGGAAAGAAGAAAAAGCTTAAATATTGACTAATAATTGACGCATTCCCAAAGTTTAAAGTGCATTACTTATAAGACATTTTGCCGAGTACAGAGCAATCGAAGAAGCCGCCCTGGATCTCCATCACAGTAATCAGGAAAATGTTTATATATTATCCTGAATTATATTTTACCCATTTGTGTTTTAGCTCTCTGTTATACGGCGGGTGAACTACATTATATTTCGTTTTCTCTTATTTTTGTTTATATTAATATTCGTATAAACTATGAATTTATCATCATGTCTGCTGTTTTTAAAGCTGTTTCTCATCCGATGGAGAGAATAGAGATGAGTTCATAACTTTCTCAGATGTAGATGGTATTTTACTGCCACTTTCATTTACGTAGTTACAAAAAGTGTATCATTCAAAAATGGTCACGTTTGCAGAAATCATAGAAAGAAGCCAACAGCTCTTCAATACACATTATATTATTCATCTTGATAACGCTGGAAAAGTTGGAAACTTTCGCTAAACCTGACAACCAAAAAAAAAAAAAACAGCTAATTTCACAATATCAATAAAAATCTTCCCCGTGACACACAATGTAACGATTTGTTCTTCCTAATGTTTAAGTACCATTTCTGTTACATCTCAAGTTACTATTCAACATGTGTACGTGTCATGGTTGTGACAAAGCGCAGGACGTTCAGCTATGAAGTAGTATTGTTTATGATGTTCCGCAGCGAATGTAATCGCCTTCTTGCGCATGTCTCCTTTGTCGCGTCTTCATGTCGTCCACGAAGGGAGTGACGTCATTTGAGTTTGGCCTTTTCCCCAAATGAATGCAGAGCTGCCAAATGTGACCCACAGATAACGGCTGGCCTTTCCCCACCCGCGGAGTCAATAGATAAACAGAGGCTCTTCTTGTGATTCGATCCCGGATCGTTTTTTTTTATATAGTTGTTTTTTTTTTTTAATCATGCTAGCGATATCTAATCAGTTAGGAAAACAGTTCTCTCTTTCTTAGCCGAAATGAATAACGATAAACAACAATAAAAAACGAATAAGGAAAATAGGGAAAAAATGCGAACGTAAAATAGATTTATTTGAATATTTTACTTTCTTCGGCCTTTTGGCTAAGATCAAAGTGTAGTATCTGTTCCGATGGATACTGCACCCTATAGACTGGCATTGTCTTGGCCTTCGGGGCTTGATTTACGCCGGTCTATGGGTCTGTCCTGTGCAGTTCTAGAAGGTCCACCCTCCCAGGCTTCGCCTCCCCTCTTTGGGGAGGAGTAAGTTTATTGCTTACTGCCTGAGGCGCCCCTACCGGGGAATGGCGACGGGGCTGCCCAGGCAATTTTTAAACGACACTTTCCCGACCCGACCTTGGGTCACATCTTACTTGTGGGAGTAAGATAAAAAAAAAACTGGCCTTGTGCCTAACTCCTGGAGAGGAGTAAATCAATACCCGAGAATAGATTCTGAAAAGTGACGCAACGGATTTAAGAAATATATTAGATTGGCAACAAATTCCCCGCCGTTTTTCTTTCTTCTTTAAAATTTAAAATGTTTAATAAAAAAAATAAAATGATAATAAATTAATAATGTAATTCTTCTTTGTTGTTGACAACTTCTTTACAACGTTCAAAAAGATTTATAACACCTCGTTGGTAGAAATCAGAAAGCAAAAAAAAGAACGAGAAAAAAAAAGGATCTGTCGATAATGTTAATTTTTCTTAACTTGACATTCAATTTTAATGTTCTAAAAAATGATCTGAAAATAAGCAAAAATTAACTTACATTAACTCGCAAAAACAAAACAGAATATATTACAAAATGGTTCAATAATAGAATTCTTTAAAAAAAAACAGTTTCCAAAATTTAGAAAAAAAAACAAATCCTCCCCTCCCATATATAACCGGTGAAATTTAGTTGCCAAACCATATATTAGAAGATAAATGAACGAAATTAAACAAAACAAATTCGAATATAAATAAACGAAAATAAACAACAAACAAATTAGATAATAAATAAACGAAAATAAAAACAAACAAATTAAAGGTTAAATAAACGAAAATAAAAACAAACAAATTAGAAGATAAATAAACGAAAATAAAAACAAATTAGAAGATCAATAAGCGAAAATAAAAAAACAAACAAATTAAAAGATAAATAAACGAAAATAAAAACAAACACATTAGAAGATAAATAAACGAAAATAAAAACAAACAAATTAAGGGATAAATAAACGAAAATAAAAACAAACAAATTAGAAGATAAATAAGCGAAAAGAAAAACAAACAAATTATAAGATCAATAAACGAAAATAAAAAACAGAAAATTAGAAGATAAATAAACGAAAAAAACCCAGAAAATTAGAAGATAAATAAACGAAAATAAAAACAAACAAATTAGAAGATTAATAAGCGAAAAGAAAAACAAACAAATTATAAGATAAATAAACGAAAATAAAAACAGAAAATTTGAAGATAAATAAACGAAAAAAAAAACAGAACATTAGAAGATAAACAACCGAAAATAAAAAACAAACAAATTAGAAGATTAATAAACGACAATAAAAAAAAAACAAATTAGAAGATAAATAAACGAAAATAAAAATAACATTAACAGATAAATAAACGAAAAAAAAAACAAACAAATTAAGAGATGAATAAACGAAAATAAAAACAAACAAATTAGGAGATAAATAAGCGAAAATAATAAAAAAATTAGAAGATAGATGAGCGAAAATAAAAACAAAAAAATTAGAAGATAAATAAACGAAATAAAACCAAACAAATTAGAAGATAAATTAGCGAAAATTAAAAACAAACAAATTAGAAGATAAATAAGCAGAAAATAAAAACAAACAAATTAAGGGATAAATAAACGAAGATAAAAACAAATTAGAAGATAAATAAACTAAAATAAAATAAAAATTAGAAGATAAATAAGCGAACATAAAAACAAACAAATTAGAAAATAAATAAACAAAAATCAAAAGCAAATTCAAAGATAAATAAACGAAAATAAAAAAACAAACAAATTAGAAGATGAATCAACGAAAATAAAAATAAATTCAGCGATCAATAAATGAAAATAAAAATAAATTCGACTATCAATAAACGAAAATAAAAACAAAGAAATTAGAAGATAAATAAACGAAAATAAAAACAAGCACATTAGAATATAAATAAATGAAAATAAAAATAAATTCGACGATCAATAAACGAAAACAAAACAAATTAGAAGATAAATAAGCGAAAATAAAAAAACACAAATTAGAATATGAATAAACGAAAATACAAAAATTAAAACCCGAAGATAAATAAGCGAAAATAAAAAACAAACCAATTATAAAATAAATAAACGAAAATAAAAAACAAACAAATTAGAAGATAAATAAACAAAAATAACAAACAAACGAATTAGAAAATAATTAAACGAAAATAAAAAATAAATTCGACGATCAATAAACGAAAATCAAAAACAAACAAATTAGAAGATAAATGAGACAAAATAAAAAACAGACAAATAAGAAGATGAAAAAACGAAAATAAAAAAATAAATTCGACGATCAATAAACGAAAATAAAAAACAAACAAATTAGAAAGTAAATAAACGAAAATAAAAACAAACAACTTAGAAGGTAAATAAGCGAAAATAAAAAAACAAACAAATTAGAAGATAAATAAACCAAAATAAAAACAAACAAATTAGAAGATTAATAAACAAAAATCTAAAAAAAAACAAATTAGAAGATAAATAAACGAAACTAAAAAATAAATTCGACGATCAATAAACGAAAATAAAAATAAAAATTAGAAGATAAATAAACGAAAATAAAAAAAACAAATAAGAAAGTAATAAGCGAAAATAAAAAAATAAATTCGACGATCAATAAGCGAAAATAAAAAACAAACAAATTAGAAGATAAATAAACAAAAAAAAACCTAACACATTAGAATATGAATAAGCGAAAATAAAAACACAAACAAATTAGAAGATAAATAATCGAAAATAAAAAACAAATTAGTGCATAAATAAGCGAAAATAAAACACAAATTAGAAAATAAATAAACGAAAATTAAAAAAAAACATATTAGAAGAAAAATAAGCAAAAATTAAAAAAAAAAATTAGAAGATGAATAAGCGAAAATAAAAACAAACAAATTAGAAGGTTGATAAGCGAAAAACAAAAACAAATTAGTAGATAAAAAACGAAAATTAAAAAAAAATAGAAGATAAATAAACGAAACTAAAAAACAAATTAGAAGATAAATAAACAAAAATAAAAAATAAAAAATCAGAAGATAAAAAAGCGAAAATAATAAACAGACAAATTAAAAGATGAATAAACGAAAATAAAAAATCAAACAAATTAGAAGATAAAAACAAAAATAAAAACAAATTAGAAAATAAATAAACAAAATTAAATAACAAAAGAATTCGAAGAAAAATAAGCAAAAATATAAAACACAAACTAAAAGATAGATAAACGAAAATAAAAAACAAACAAATTAGAAGGTAAATAAGCGAAAGTAAAACAAATTAGAAGATTAATAAACGAAAAATAATAAAAATTAGAAGATAAATAAACGAAAATAAAAACAAACAAATGAGAAGATAAATAAACGAAAATAAAAACAAATCAAAGATAAATAAACGACAATAAAAAAAACAAACGTGTGAGGAGATAAATAAACGAAAATAAAAAACAAAACAATTAGAAGATAAATAAACGAAAATGAAAAAAAAAACAAATTAGAAGATAAATAAACGAACATAAAAACAAATTAGAATGTAAATAAACGAAAATAAAAAAAAACAAATTAGAAGATAAATAAACGAAAATAAAAAAAAACTAATTCGAAGATAAATAAACGAAAATAAAAACAAGTAAATTAGAAGATAAATAAGCGAAAATAAAAAAAACAAACAAATTAGAATATAAATAAACGAAAATAACAAACAAACAAATTAGAAGATAAATAAACGAAAATAAAAAATAAATTCGACGATCAATTAACGAACATCAAAAACAAACAAATTAGAAGATAAATGAGACAAAATAAAAAAAACAGACAAATTAGAATATGAATAAACGAAAATAAAAAAATTAGAAGATAAATAAGCGAAAATAAAAACAAATTAGTAGATTAATAAGCAAAAATAAAAAACAAACAAATTAGAAAATAAATAAACGAAAATAAAAACAAACAAATTAGAAGGTAAATAAGCGAAAATAAAAAAACAAACAAATTAGAAGATAAATAAACCAAAATAAAAACAAACAAATTAGAAGATAAATAAACCAAAATAAAACAAACAAATTAGAAGGTAAATAAGCGAAAATAAAAAACAAACAAATTGGAAGATAAATAAACCAAAATAAAAAAAAAATTAGAAGATAAATAAACAAAAATCTAAAACAAATTAGCAGATAGATAAACGAAAATAAAATAACAAACTAATTCGAAAATAAATAAACGAAAATAAAAAATAAATTCGACGATCAATAAACGAAAATAAAAAAATAAATTCGACTATCAATAAACGAAAATAAAAAAAACCAAATTAGAAGATAAAAAAACGAAAATAAAAACAAACAAATTAGAATAAAAATGAGCGAAAATAAAAACAAACAACTTAGCAGATTAATAAGCGAAAATAAAAACCAAACAAATTATAAGATTAATAAACGGAAATAAAAAATAAATTCGAAGATCATTAAACGAAAATAAAAAAACAAACAAATTAGAAGATAAATAAGCGAAAATAAAAAATAAATTCGACGATGTATCAACGAAAATAAAAACAAACAAATTAGAAGATAAATAAGAGAAAATAAAATATAAACAAATTAGAAGATAAATAAACAAAAATAAAAAACAAATTAGAAGATAAATAGACGAAAATAAAAAACAAACAAATTCGAAGATTAATATACAAAAAAACAAAAAAACAAATTAGAAGATAAATAAACGAAAATAAAAAAACAGACAAATTAGAAAATAAATAAACGAAAATAAACAAATAAATTCGACTATCAATAAACAAAAATAAAAAAACAAACAAATTAAAAGATAAATAAACAAAAATAAAAATAAAAATTAGAAGATAAATAAGCGAAAATAAAAACAAACAAATTAGGAGATAAATAAACGAAAATAAAAAACTAATTAGAAGAAAAATAAACGAAAATATAAAACCAACAGATTAGAAGATAAATATTCGAAAATAAAAAATAAAGTCGAAGATCAATAAACGAAAATAAAAAATAAAAAAATTAGAAGATAAATAAGCGAAAATTAAACACAAAATTAGAAGATGAATAAACTAAAATAAAAATAAAAAATATTCGAAGATACACAAGCAAAAATAAAAAACAAACAAATTAGAAGGTAAATAAGCGAAAGTAAAACAAATTAGAAGATTAATAAACGAAAAATAATAAAAATTAGAAGATAAATAAACGAAAATAAAAACAAACAAATGAGAAGATAAATAAACGAAAATAAAAACAAATCAAAGATAAATAAACGACAATAAAAAAAACAAACGTGTGAGGAGATAAATAAACGAAAATAAAAAACAAAACAATTAGAAGATAAATAAACGAAAATGAAAAAAAAAACAAATTAGAAGATAAATAAACGAACATAAAAACAAATTAGAATGTAAACAAACGAAAATAAAAAAAAACAAATTAGAAGATAAATAAACGAAAATAAAAAAAAAACTAATTCGAAGATAAATAAACGAAAATAAAAACAAGTAAATTAGAAGATAAATAAGCGAAAATAAAAAAAACAAACAAATTAGAATATAAATAAACGAAAATAACAAACAAACAAATTAGAAGATAAATAAACGAAAATAAAAAATAAATTCGACGATCAATTAACGAACATCAAAAACAAACAAATTAGAAGATAAATGAGACAAAATAAAAAAAAACAGACAAATTAGAATATGAATAAACGAAAATAAAAAAATTAGAAGATAAATAAGCGAAAATAAAAACAAATTAGTAGATTAATAAGCAAAAATAAAAAACAAACAAATTAGAAAATAAATAAACGAAAATAAAAACAAACAAATTAGAAGGTAAATAAGCGAAAATAAAAAAACAAACAAATTAGAAGATAAATAAACCAAAATAAAAACAAACAAATTAGAAGATAAATAAACCAAAATAAAACAAACAAATTAGAAGGTAAATAAGCGAAAATAAAAAACAAACAAATTGGAAGATAAATAAACCAAAATAAAAAAAAAATTAGAAGATAAATAAACAAAAATCTAAAACAAATTAGCAGATAGATAAACGAAAATAAAATAACAAACTAATTCGAAAATAAATAAACGAAAATAAAAAATAAATTCGACGATCAATAAACGAAAATAAAAAAATAAATTCGACTATCAATAAACGAAAATAAAAAAAACCAAATTAGAAGATAAAAAAACGAAAATAAAAACAAACAAATTAGAATAAAAATGAGCGAAAATAAAAACAAACAACTTAGCAGATTAATAAGCGAAAATAAAAACCAAACAAATTATAAGATTAATAAACGGAAATAAAAAATAAATTCGAAGATCATTAAACGAAAATAAAAAAACAAACAAATTAGAAGATAAATAAGCGAAAATAAAAAATAAATTCGACGATGTATCAACGAAAATAAAAACAAACAAATTAGAAGATAAATAAGAGAAAATAAAATATAAACAAATTAGAAGATAAATAAACAAAAATAAAAAACAAATTAGAAGATAAATAGACGAAAATAAAAAACAAACAAATTCGAAGATTAATATACAAAAAAACAAAAAAACAAATTAGAAGATAAATAAACGAAAATAAAAAAACAGACAAATTAGAAAATAAACAAACGAAAATAAACAAATAAATTCGACTATCAATAAACAAAAATAAAAAAACAAACAAATTAAAAGATAAATAAACAAAAATAAAAATAAAAATTAGAAGATAAATAAGCGAAAATAAAAACAAGCAAATTAGGAGATAAATAAACGAAAATAAAAAACTAATTAGAAGAAAAATAAACGAAAATATAAAACCAACAGATTAGAAGATAAATATTCGAAAATAAAAAATAAAGTCGAAGATCAATAAACGAAAATAAAAAATAAAAAAATTAGAAGATAAATAAGCGAAAATTAAACACAAAATTAGAAGATGAATAAACTAAAATAAAAATAAAAAATATTCGAAGATACACAAGCAAAAATAAAAAACAAACAAATTAGAAGATAAAGAAACGAAAATAAAAATAAAGTCGAAGATCAATAAACGAAAATAAAAACAAACAAATTAGAAGATAAATAAGCGAAAATAAATAAACAGACGAATTAGAATATATATAAACGAAAATAAATAAATTAGAAGATAAATAAGCGAAAATAAAAAACAAATTAGTAGATTAATAAGCGAAAATGAAAAAACAAATTAGAAAATAAATAAACGAAATTTAAAAAAAATAAATTAGAAGAAAAATAAGCAAAAATAATAAACACAACTTAGAAGATAAATAAACGAAAATAAAAAAACAAAAAAATTAGAAGATAAATAAACGAAAATAAAAACAAACAAATTAGAAGATAAATAAACGGAGAAAAAATTAGAAGATAAATAAACGAAAACAAAAAACAAACAAATTAGAAGATAAATAGACGAAAATAAATAACACAAATTAAAAGATAAATAAACGAAAATAAAAACAAAACAAATTAGAAGATGAATAGACGAAAATAAAAAACAAACAAATTAGAAGATTAATAAACAAAACTAAAAAACAAATTAGAAGATAAAACACGAAAATAAAAAATAAAATTAGAAGATAAATAAGCGAAAATAAAAACATACAAATTAGAAGATAAATAAGCGAAAATAAAAACAAATAAATTAAGGGATAACTAAACGAAAATAAAAAAAAACAAATTAAAAGATAAATACACGAAAATAAAAACAAACGAATTCGAAGATAAATAAACGAAAATCAAAAACAAACAAATTAGAAGATAAATAAACGAAAATTAAAAATAAATTCGACGATCAATAAACGAAAATAAAAAACAGACAAATTAGAAGATGAATAAACGAAAATAAAAAATAAAAAATTCGAAGATAAAAAATCGAAAATAAATAACAAACAAATTATAAGATAAATAAACAAAAATAAAAAATAAATTCGAAGATCAATAAACGAAAATAAAAAACAAACAAATTAGAGGATAAATAAGCGAAAATAAAAACAAACAAATTAGAAGATAAATAGACAAAAATAAACTACATAAATTAAAAGATAAATTAACGAAAATAAAAAACAAACAAATTAGAAGATAAATAAACGAAACTAAAAAACAAATTAGAAGATAAATAAACGAAAATAAAAAAACAAACAAATTAGAAGATAAATAAACGAAAATAAAAAACAAATTAGAAAGTAAATAAACTAAAATAAAAATAAATTCGAAGATCAATAAAATAAAATAAAAAACAAACAATTAGAAGATAAATAAACGAAAATAAAAAACAAACAAATTCGAAGATAAATAAACGAAAATAAAAAACAAGCAAATTAGAAAATAAATAAGCGAAAATAAAAATTAAAAAAATTAGAAGATAAATAAACGAAAATAAAAAAAATAAAAACAAATTGAAAGTAAAAAGAACGAGTGTTCTTCAGGCCAGAGCACAACACCCAACTGCCCGTGGACACCCTTGGACAATGTGTTTACCTGAATCAACCTTACCATAACATACCAAAATCCACCCTTCCATATCTTTTCACATTTCAGTCTTTCTGCCTATCCTATTTCTAAACACTTCCTGCACCAATCGTTCTGGGAAGGACACAAAACTACACCCAGTGGTTAAGGCACAATTTGAAAGCTTTAAGGAGTGTGGAGTAGCTGTTACTTGCAGAGTTATGCATGGTTGTACCTGCCATGGTCTACATATGGGTTAAATAGTACAAAATAAATGCCTACAAAACATTTATTCATGGTGTGTATAGCTATTTGAAGATATTAAGAATTTGAAACTAAACCTTTTAGCAAAGGACTGGATTCGACATTAAAAATCTCAAAATAGGTCGATATGTATTAAAACAAACAAACAAAACAAAAAACGTGTATTCTTAAGATGCGTCCATTCAATTTTCACGTTCAGTGAAGAAAATGCTTTGTCAGACTTCAGCGTGACCGACCAACGCACGGACAGAATTTCTTATAAAAATGCGTGCAATTCTATTTCCAAGTTAAACTTGACAGATCGACGAACATACTATTTAAAACTTCCACGTGACAACCGACAGACGGACAATACTTGTTATAAAGATGCCTGGACGCATCTACGAGGTGTCTATTCAATCGGCGCTTTTTATTATGAAAATGCTTTGTCAAACTAGAGCGTAACCAACCGATGGACTAAGCCTCCTATAGAGATGCTTGGACGCATCTAAACTATAAAATAAAAAGACCGACATCGTAAACGAACCTTGAAAAACAGTAACGCAAAAAATCCACCTCGAAATTTTGCTTAACGATCACAAGAATATTGTTAAGATGGAAGGAAATCTTTAGTTGCAACGAACTCAATCCGTGTCTCGAAGATGTCGACTCTTTTGCCAGTATAGAAGCCTCCGTTCAGTCTCGAGAGACAATGGATACACTCTGTAAGAACGCTACGGGGAGGGGGTCTAGCGTGAAGCTAGGGTTGTGCAATTCTCATTACACCTCTCTTGAGACGACATTGTTTGAGTCCAGTAGAAAGGGAAAGTCTAGGACGACTAGAAAAATGTCGGGACAAACAGAGTCCTCACACCTAACGCACTTGGTATTACAAAATGGTCACCCATTTGGTACTGATCAGACTCAACGTCACTTAACCTTGGTAATCTAACGAGATTATGCCGTATATGAACGTAACGATAACAAAAAGGGAAAGAGACGCAATCGGTTGGTCAGTCACACTCTAGTTTGAAATAAGATTTTTAGATAGTCCATATATTTAAATGACACTCGATCGGTTGGTAAGCAACGCTCACGTTTGAAATAGGATTTTTAGATAGTCCGTATATTTAAATGACACTCGATCGGTTGGTAAGCAACGCTCACGTTTGAAATAGGATTTTTAGATAGTCCATATATTTAAATGAGACTCGATCGGTTGGTAAGCAACGCTCACGTTTGAAATAGGATTTTTAGATAGTCCGTATATTTAAATGAGACTCGGTCGGTTGGTAAATAACGCTCACGTTTGAAATAAGATTTTTAGATAGTCCATATATTTAAATGACACTCGATCGGTTGGTAAGCAACGCTCACGTTTGAAATAGGATTTTTAGATAGTCCATATATTTAAATGAGACGCAATCGATTGGTAAAGTAATTATTTACACCCTTAGATACGATCATTATTTGTATTATTCGGACTACTATTCTCATAATCTCAGACATTCTTCGGGTGCATCTTGACGAACTCGAAAATATTTATGCCGAATTCCGTATAGATCCCCACGTATCTCTTTAAGGCTCGATCAGTTGGTCAGTCACGCTTACGTTTGAAATAGCATTTTTAGAGGGTTCTAATATTTATATGATACTTGATTGGTTGGTTATTTTTAGATAGTACATGTATCCCTATGAGACTCGATCGGTTAGTCACTCACGCTCACGTTTGAAATAGGATTTTTAGATAGTCCGTATATTTAAATGAGACTCGATCGGTTGGTAAGCAACGCTCACGTTTGAAAAAGGATTTTAAGATAGTCCGTCTATTTCAATGAGACTCCTTCGGTTGGTAAGCAACACTCACGTTTGAAATAGGATGTTTAGATAGTCCGTATATTTAAATGAGACTCAATCGGTAGGTAAGCAACGCTCACGTTTGAAATAGGATTTTTATATAGTCCATATATTTAAATGAGACTCGATCGGTTGGTAAGCAACGCTCACGTTTGAAATAGGATTTTTAGATAGTCCGTATATTTAAATGAGACTCGGTCGGTTGGTAAGCAACGCTCACGTTTGAAATAGGATTTTTAGATAGTCCGTATATTTAAATGAGACTCCTTCGGTTGGTAAGCAACGCTTACCTTTGAAATAGGATTTTTATATAGTCCATATATTGAAATGAGACTCGATCGGTTGGTAAGCAACGCTTACGTTTGAAATAGGATTTTTAGATAGTCCATATATTTCAATGAGATTCGATCGGTTGGTAAGTAACGCTCACGTTTGAAATAGGATTTTTAGATAGTCCGTATATTTAAATGAGACTCCTTCGGTTGGTAAGCAACGCTTACCTTTGAAATAGGATTTTTATATAGTCCATATATTTAAATGAGACTCGATCGGTTGGTAAGCAACGCTCACGTTTGAAATAGTATTTTTATATAGTCCATATATTTAAATGAGACTCGATCGGTTGGTAAGCAACGCTCACGTTTGAAATAGGATTTTTAGATAGTCCATATATTTCAATGAGACTCGGTCAGTTGGTAAGCAACACTCACGTTTGAAATAGGATTTTTAGATAGTCCATATATTTCAATGAGACTTGGTTTGTTGGTAAGCAACACTCACGTTTGAAATAGGATTTTTAGATAGTCCATATATTTCTATGAGCCAATCGGTTTATCAATAACGCTAAAGTCAGAAATAGTTCGTGTGTCTATATAAGACTCGGTTGTGTTCTCAGTCACGTTTGTATTTGAATTATTATTTCCATCGTTAAACGCGTAGATTGAATTCCGTTTCCCGTTTATTTGTGGGCGCCCGAGGGCGCCTACTAAATTTCCTGAATGCTTCAAACCAACATCATAAACGACGGAGGCGCGCACGATTCTTTCTCTAGATTGTCAGTGAACCCAACACTGTCGGCAAATGAATTCGGTAATGTTAGAAGCGTCGCTTTTCCTAGATTACATGTTTATCATTCTTCCATTTAGAAATGTCGGTTCAACTTAGATGCTGAGAAAATAAAAGTAAGAAAAAAGAAAATTGGATAAGCAAACGAACGAACAGACATAAAAAAACGTTGAAATTGTGAACATTTTGTGATAGAAAACATTTGAGTGTTTTATTGCATGTCCTCATGTACGTTACACCGAGATTAGTCTTAACAAAAACGTTAGTGTAGATTATAACAGACAGATGAGATGGGTGATATGGACGTAGACTCTCTCTCTTTCTCTCTCTCTCTCTCTCTCTATATATATATATATATATATATATATAGAGAGAGAGAGAGAGAGAGAGAAAGAGAGAGAGAGAGATGAAAATAATATATATATATATATAAAGAGAGAGATAACATATATATATATAAAGAGAGAGAGATAATATAATATATATATATATATATGTATATATATATATATATATATATATATATATATATATATAGAGAGAGAGAGAGAGAGAAGGAGAGAGATGAAAATAATATATATATATATAAAGAGAGAGATAATATATATATATATATATAAAGAGAGAGATAATATATATATATATATATATATATATATATATATATATATATATATATATATATATATATATGTATATATATATATAGAAGGAGAGAGAGAGAGAGAGAGATTATTACAATATAAATAAAATTAGAATGACTCACGAAGGAATCGATTTTCAATTACAAAAGACAGGCTTTCTATTTAGCCTTAAATTGAACAATGTGTTATACTTGTTGACACTCTTATGAATACAAATAATTTCTTGGTTCTAAAACATTTTACACTTGAGAATGATCTCCCTTGCATCTATATGAAATAACTGTATTTAACTATTTTCAGTCATTTTCTCTTTCGGAAATTTTCGTTTCCTGCTGTAAGAAATCGGCATGGAAGCAATAATTAATCGATATTTGCGTTTTTGACTTTTCCTTCAGATTGGTTTTTATTTGTGTCCTGGTTGTATTTTTTAAATCTTTTGACACTTTGACGACCATTGCTAAATCTTTTTTTTGGGGGGGAGTGATGGACGAAAAGGTTTCTGATTTTTATATTTTTTCAGATCTTATTTCTGCAGGTGACGAACTTTAACTGTTTACCAAAGTTCTGAAGAGAAGAATTTGTTTTTATGGTAAATTATCTGAATTTGTTTTCACTATGCAGATTTTTAAAAACAATTGTAAATCTGATCAATATATTTGGTTATAAATTGTGATTAAATTACATAATAATAAATCTTGAAATATATATATATATATATATATATATATATATATATAAGGCACCACTTTTCTCAGGTCGAACACTGTCATTAAGTCATGTCGTCTGCTGCTTCCTAGAGTAATGCAAAGCTTTTTGTAAAATAAACAAATTAGAGAATGTAAAGCGGTGGTCAATGTTTATATAAATAGACATTATAGATATAATTTACAAGCGCTTCTCCCGTAGCCTAGTGGTAAGAGCTTCCAACTATCAACTAGATGGTTTAGGCTTGGGAGTAGTGCTAGTCTAACCGCACTAAAGAGCTGTGATACAGCGAAACAGTCTGTATGTGGATTACTATATATATATATTATAATAGCCACCTTTACTAAGGCCGGTCACTCTGAGAGAGTTTAATAACAAGCAGTACCACTAGCTTCATTGCGAGATCCAACACGGTTTGTTGTTGTTGATCACTATTCACTGCTCGTTGTAAATACCCACCAACTTGGCATTTACAAAGTTAAATTCCTGCTAAGTTCCAAGCTAATTGACAGTGGCCGACAGCTAAGACTCTTGACTGCGAATCAGTGGCGATTTGTGATCGGAGTTCGCGACCTACACTGAAGATGCGTAAGCATGAAATATCGATGTCTGTAGGTAATAAATAATTGATATATATATATATATATATGTGGGGGTGGGGGTGTTTTCTTACTCGGCGTTGTTTTTCAGTTGAGCTAAATTTGCTTAAATGTATATCTCTAAAATTATTAGATCATTAGATGTTTCTATAACTTTTAATATTTTAATACAGAAAAATAACTGAATTTTAAAGATAGAAAATAACTTGCATGAAGCAATTCATTAAAATGGCTACCTGGTTTGCGAAGATATCTAAATTCATTTCGGTGAATATTTATAAGGGAAAACTATTAAACTATATAATAAAACTCATTTAGACTAAAATTTAAGATGGATGACAAAATCGGTCTTTATAAGAAAATCCTAAATCAACACAAAACACAAGCTTCTTTCTCCTTAACTTTAAAATATGTTTTACACATTTACAAGTCTGCATAACAAAACTCGTTTTGTCTGTCTTGATATCAAATTATAATTTATTTTTTGAATGTAAATTGAACTCTTATGCCAACACGTTGACACCATTTTTGTAGTCATACAATTTCTTATTCATAAAATCACATCGACTATAAACCTTTTCGTTTTTGCTTTGACATTACGTTAAAACTTGTTTCTTTATGTATAAAGAATGTTCAAAGTTTATTTTTTGTGTCAAAATGTTCGTTGTGTATAATAAAATTCTAAAACCGTTCAAATATGTTTGGTGCTAGAAAAACAAACAGTAGCTGCCAACTATTAAAACATTGAATAGAAATTACATTCCCAACACTTTACAAAAAATATAAATATCATTGAAACGGACAATAAAATGACTATTTAATTCCAAATAGTTTCGAATTTAAGTACCAACAAGATTTACACCTCTCACAAAATTCGTTATTTAATAAGTTTTTATTCGTATTTTTTTTTTAATTTTAAAACTTATTGATCATTTTTATTTAACAATTTATTTATCGTTTGTTTTTTTATTTATTTGTTTATTTAATTACTGTTTATTTGCTCCTTGAGTTTATAATTGCAGTATTTGATTGTATTTTGCATGTAATTACATACAACGTAATATTTTCTACACTACAAATAAATTGGGGTATATGTTACGACGCTCATCAGAGGCGCGAACGGGGTCCCAAAAAAAAAGAACGGGAAAGGGTTTAAAAACATAAATTTGCAACAAGTGAAGTTGACCTACGACGAGAATAGATATTTTTCTACTTACCTATGTAATTTGTTTTTATTTTTACGTATTATAAATGGGTTTTCATTAGATGTAAAAAAAAAAATTTCTTGTTTTTTTCCCACCGTTTTCACAAAATTCAATATAGCCGCTTCAAGTGCATTCGTTAGTACCCCCCCCCCAAATCGGCCATTTTTTTCCAAAGTTGCGGTGACAAAACTATTGATTTCTAATAAATAGCGGTTGTAACGGTCTAAAAATACAAACAAATGCCACAGGCAAGTTAGAAAATAACTTTTACAGCCTACAGTTACTTTTATATATTGTATATTTGTTTTTTTAGCGTTTTTACTCTGCTGAGCGTCGTAAAAGATTCCCATGAATTGATATTGTAACTTTAAAAAATATAATCAGCATTTTAAGACTTTGCATGTTTTTTTTTATAACTTCTGTAAAGAAAGTTGTTTTCAGATTGTTCATAATAAAAATAATAAATGATTTTAGTCTTAAAAAACCATGAAACAACGTGATGGTTGTTTGTTTTAACGAAGCAACAACATGCAACTTAACTATTCTTTTTTAATTAATTCTTGTTTCGTTTTTAAATCAATATTGAATAAAGTTCAGTTTTAGTATCAATTGGATCGTGTTCCTTTAGACGTTTTTTTAAAAAAATATTATTCTTAAAGTTTTCTAATACTTATAAAAAATCATCGACAATCTGACTTTTCGATGTTTTGCTTGTACCAAAGTGTATGAAGTCACATTCAATCGTACAGGCCTTACTTTACGAGCACGTTTTGTGATGTAACAAACTCCAGGCGAACTTGGCACAGACAAAATTCATTTAAAAAGAAATGAAAACCAGCGCAAATAATCGTTAGATGTTAAAAAAAAAGAAGATTTTTAGCGGAAATTTCAAGTAATTCATTCAAGCGGCAAATCCAATGGATTAAGAGCCGGGAATTCTAAAGTTCTCTTGCTCGGCGATCAGGACGAAAAATAAAATATTGAGTTCCTACCTCTTGGCGAATGCATAGATATAATACAGTTAAAAATAAATATTCTCTCTAACATATGTATATGTATATATGTTAACAAGAAAAAAAATCTGAACATCTGAATAGAAGCGAATAAAGACAGAGAACTTTAAACAAATAAATGTTCGATATATGATAGAGTTTTATCAATAATAAATTATTATAAAATGTACGTTGTTTTACAATTTACAGCAGTTTCGCGGTATCACCGGTTATCAAAAGTTTGGATTGATCCCACACATTTCTGATGATCGGTTATACCGTGAAACTGTGGTAAAGTGTCAATGTATTTTCCGTAGCACAACAAACTCTAAACGAAGGCCTAAAAACCCACAAAGAACCCTTTTATTCAGAAACACTGGAACGAAACCATAATAAAACACACGGGTGAACTTGAAATACATTAGTCCTGTAGGTACTATCGGAAAGAATTTGGTGTTATTAACACGTCAAACACCAGTAAATCGCACGTAAGGAACAAATGCAACCGGAACACCGAAAACACAAGCACGACCTCTAGAACCTTTTCTTGAGATAAGTTCGTTGTAATGCCAATAACCTGCTCCCGAATGACAAAATACACCAGTTTTTATTTAGCTTGAAACGTCAGTGGTTAGCTAACAAAACGAATCATTTGCATATTAAATAATGATTAATTTATCGTACTCACAAATATACTTACTACCAGCAGTCCCCGGAGTTACACCAGACCCGATAATGTATCCCCCCGTTTCCCCCGATAAATATCGTAAAACAGATGCCTTCGTTTATAGTCATCTATTAACACAAGATTAAAATAGCTGACTTGTTTACAAAAACATAATAATTAATTTTGATAAATTTAATTTCGTAATTTAAAAAAAATTCGTTCTATTTTAGGTGATTGCATTTATTATTAAATTAATATTAAATAATAAAAATAATAATTCAATGTGTAATTATCAAAGCTAAACAACATTTGTCAATAAGGTTGAAAACATAGTTTCCATTCATGTAGTGATTTTAAAATATTCACTTGTACTTCCGACTGGACTCGAACCCTCAATATCAGGCTTATGAAACGGATTAGTTATTCCTTCAAGGGTGATACGCGGTACGATTCGATAAATATGAGATATATTAATAGAGTGTTAAAACGAAAACTGTTTCTTAAGGTTTAAAGTACTACAGACATCGTTAGAGTTTATTTAAATGTATAGGTTTGACAGTTTCAAATTCGGTAATAAACACATTAATATCAATTATAAACCTGACTGTTCTCGTATATATAATCGTCGCTAGACACATTCAATTATAGTGTCATCCCATAATTCATTGTGTATATGACCTATTCTTCTTCGGGGAAATTTATTTTAGCAATATTCTCTAAATGTATTACACACGTTTAAACCATGTATTAGTTGTATATTATTAAAACATAGTTTCAAGTTTATTTAAAAGAGAAAAGTAAAATAACTCAAGGAAATTGGCCTGGTAAGACTTTTCGGACGCCATGTTCTGTATATATAAAAGAGAACGATTGTTTGTTTGTTTCATTTTTATAGAAATTGATATGTTAACAGTCTTCTTCTTTCGTGTAAATCAGATGATTCTATTATTGACATTGGTTTCCCCGATATGTTTCTAGTCAGAAATCTTTCTGGAAAGACATCGGGTACTTACTGGAAAACTGCCAACTTCCCTAAGTGACAGTGGTACTGTGGAACTGACTGGATTCGAACTTGGAACACCCAGATCTGCAGTCCGTGTCGTTATCCACTTAACCACCCTTCCATGTTAAAAGTGATAACATTATAATTACTTTCAGTAAATGTTAATGTTTTCAATGAATTTTATGACAATTCAAATGTTCCTCAGATTTCTTTTTGGATCACTAGGGTCCAATTATCTATTCCAATATATGTATTACAAAAGGTAAGAACAACATTGATCCTGTCGGTTTCAAATTCAACAAAAGGGAACAGCAATTGACTGCCCTTTATGGACATACTCGGCCTCCGCTGTGGTAAGTTGCTTTGTAACTTAAAGTTATCCCCTTGGAAAACTATAAAACACATAGTATGCGACTTAATGCAGGAGTAGAGTTCTTTCTAAGTTAGAACGGAAAAAGATTTTGATTATAGAAATTTGATTTCATCATTCAATTCTAATCAAATATAGACGTGATCAGGTAAATTATGATCACAAAGTATACAAGTATTAGGGTTCAATATTAATAGATACATATATCTCCTTTTACCTGCCCACGACAGTAATACAATAATTTGCAGCACTCTAAATAAACTAGGAAATCCAACAAGACAAACTACATCACAAACTATAAAACAAACATTAAAAATAACAAAACATTTCCGAAAAAAAAACACACATCTAATGCAGGTATATATACTGTCGTATGCAATAATTATCACAGATATATATAGGTGAAACCTAACGAGAATGAAAGAAAAGGCTTGGTGAACATAAAAAAATATTAAAAAAATAACAATTCCCTGAATGCACTATTGTCTTATGCTTTATAACACGATCATTATTTTAACGTTGAACAAGCTTGACTCGTGAAATTAATTTTGAATAAATCTCGGCGGTAACTTCTTGAATCAGCACTCATTGTAAACTCTAGCACAATTAAACAACGTAACGGTTTCTACAATTTATCTCTTTTAATCAGCAAACTTATACTGACAGAACATAACTTGAATTTAGATCCAGGTGAGCTATTTTACATTATATTGCCAGCAAGACTCTGTGCATCATATCGATACTACTACTACTACTACTACTACTACTGTTGCATAATACTTTTTTATACTAAATCATATTTTAAAACGATATTTACACATCTTATTCTATATCTTTTTATAATGCGTAATGGCGCAAGACCGGGGTCAACGTTTATCGATGGACGTTATTTTACTTGCTTAAAAAAAAAAAAATTTCGTGGTAACCTATGGTTCGAAACAGCTCATTTCATGCTCGAAACGGCAGGTCACTTAGCAACAATTATATATATGTGACATTATGGGTTTTTTTATTACTAAATAACTAAATTACACGAAATGATGTTTCTAATACTAATTATCTTGTTCCTAACCTATACATGTTTGAATAAAATATGATAAGATTTGGCTTGTATATTTATTTTTTTTAAATGAACAATACATGAAACAATTTACAAAACTTCTTTATATACAATATTTCTAGTGAAGGTAATATTTCGACGACTAAACCTTACTTTGTAAATGTTTTCGATTAAATTAAATTTGGCTCCAATTCATGAATATTTATTTACTCCTCTCCAGGAGTTAGGCACAAGGCCAGTTTTATCTTACTCCCACAAATAAGATGTGACCCAAGGTCGGGTCGGGAAAGTGGGATTTGAAAAGCCAGCGCTCGAGAACGTGAGCACTCTGGCCATTAAAAATTACCTGGGCAGCCCCGTTGGAGAATAACGAACAGAGTACTGAACAAGTGTAAGATACCAATTTCAACCATCATAAATAGATTTGCATTTGATCAAGCAAACACTTTTTAAAAAAAAACTTTGCATCAAATTCCACCCTTTGTGATCAGGGCCCCTACTTTCCTTACAGAAAATACTCTAAGCGACATCCGCTTATCTGTCTGGGATGTTGCTAAACCTATTAAGAACCTTGATGCCAGCAAGGCAACTGGTCTTGACAATATTCCAGCCATTGTGCCTATAAACCTGCACCCGGAACTTGCTCTTATCCTAACAAAACTTTTCAATCTTTGCTTAGAGGAAACAGGATATCTTTTTGGAAGATTTCGTTTGTCTGTCCAGTATTTAAAAATTCAGGAAATCGGTCCTCTGCATCTCAATACAGACCGTTCAGACTTTTGTGTGTCATGAATAAGTTCTTTGAATTTGTGATGAATAAAGAAGTTGTAAATCACCTCATCAAAAGCGATCTATTTTTTGACAAGCATTATTGATTTCGTCTTGCAAGATCAACAGCTGGCATAATGACTGTAATATCGCATAGGATGTTAATCTATTGACGGGAGCTTTGTTTCTAGGACGATAAGCCTTTATATATCGAAAGCTTTTGATAAGGTTTGGCACAAAGATTTCTTTCACAAACTTGCTAGCTATGAAATATCTAGAAATGTCCTATCAACCATAACATCCTTTCTCTCTTATAGGCCTATAAAAGTAGTTGTTTATGGACAGAAATCTGAAACATATGGAAGTAACGCCGGCGTGCTTCAAGGATCTATTCTGGGATCATGTGTTGACATCTATCCAGACAAGACACCTGTCTATGGCAGCACTTCAAAGAGCATTGGTGATGCAGATCTTGTTGATTATTTCTCTTCTAATCTGGAGGTAGTAATGCAATGGGTGAAAAGTGAATTGTTATCTTTAACACCTCCCAAAACTAAGCTTCTCTCCTTTCATCACAAACGCTGAGACCCTCGTCTTACACCAGTTTAAATAAATGCTTCTCTCCTTGATGAAGCCCCGTGCTTTAATAAGTTCCTAAGATTGACTTTTACTCCAGACCTGAAATGAAAGACTTGAATCAAATTTGTTGCTAAGTTCGCTGGAAAAGTAGTTGGATCAGAAAGTACTTGACTCCTGATGCGATTCTCTACCGGGATGAGAATCAGATACATCCTAAGATGAAATAGTGCTACCTCATTTGGGTATGTGCCGGTCCGAGAATTCTTTCTTGTCCTGACAGTGTACAAAATTGACTTTGAAATCTAGAAGGGAATGATCTATTCTCTTCACTACAGCCAATTCTCACGTAAGAGATGTTGCTAGTCTTTCTCTACTCTGTCGTTATTTTCATGGTTGGTGCTCGACTGAGCTTCAACATCTGGTTCCCTTGTAAAACATTCATAGCATGAACTCAATTTGCTACCGCTATTCTAAAGTACTTTCAATTCTTACTTTAGAATTTTTTCCCAAGAACTTTCCATCTGTGGAACACACTGCCGGTGAACTGCTTCTCCACAGACTACAACATGGTCGACTTCAAGGCCCATGTAAACAAGTAGTTGTCTAACCGTTTTCTTAAGTGATAAAATGTAGTCTCTTCCGTCGATCATTTTCAACTCTCTGATAGCGTAGTTGAGTATATAGACTGGTAATATCATTAACCCTTATCCTCAAGTGTATTTTTACCTTGGTAAGTAATGACTCATTAGTATAAAATGGTCTCTCTCCCTCTTTACACCTCTCATTTATTACTACTCTTGTTGTATTGTAATATCAGACAAAGAAAGAAAACAATAAACGAAAGAAAAATAAAGAACATCATGACAGAGAATAAAATTTGACCTAAATAAAACATTCTTTTTAGAATTAATACATATTCAAATAAAAGTGTGT
>OY744526.1:64558122-64560622 GCA_963556195.1 Sepiola atlantica
GGTTCCCAGCAATGTGTCGCTAGTGATCTAATATATATATATATATATATATATATATATATATATATATATATATATATATATATAAAAAGTGTACTTACATGGCGTTGTCCGGAAAGCAGTGAAGTCATTTTATTTTATTATTTGCATATTTTTAAAACTTGTAAATAAAAAAGAAATAAGATTTTAATTGTAAGGAAAACAACTCTATGTACTGCAATTAAAGTTACTTCCCTTTACTGATTTAGTTTTTTCGATGATCAGTTATGTTTCGTATCATCAATTATTATCGTCAGGCAATGCATTTTAATGAATAAATTGTTGCGAAGTACGTTATTCTATTTCAAATAACAAATGAATATTAACTTGTCAGAAGCAACGTTTTATTTGACAGCTAAAAGGACATTTGGGTAGCTTTGTATGTTAGTGTGTGAGTAGTTTTGATCATTTTGTCTCAGTTCAGACAATTCAAACATAAATTGACTAAAATGAAATGAGAAACAATGAAATAATTTTGCAAATTTCCCATCTAATTTCCCTTGATAGACAAACTTCATTCGTTGTTTCAATCATTGTCTTCGATGCGTTTTGTTCGTGCTATGATATTTCAGGTTACAAAAGACACCACTGGGATTCGATCTCGTTATCTTTAGTTTACGATACACTAAAGCCGAAAAACAAACGACCATTTACAAGAATTCCAGGCTCATATTTTTTATCTAGTTTACAACTATTGTCTCTTTTGGGGGGAGGGGGGACTGGAAATTTTATTTAGTCGCAAGGAAATATCTATAAAAAGAACAGATTTAATTTTGTGCCCAATAGCATCATATTCTAGTTCCAAAAGGCGGCTTCCTTCATTTTCTTGAAGAGTATGATAGGTTTAATCCTCAAATGCTTATAGTTTACCCACTAATGGAGGAGTGCCGAGGAACCTGTGGTCATTTTTAGCCTTGTTTAAGTGTGTCGCTGTGCTTGTTCCCCCATACGAATCTAACCTTATGCCATAACTTGCCGCCGAAGGAAGGTGAGTTTCATTCAGGTTACCATCAGCTTGATTTTCTACGATATCAAGCCATATTCAGAAAGTTAGTTTCACAGCCTTCTAAAGACAGTGTTATGCTCACCGGGTCTCCGCCATCTTTAGTCGTGTAATCTGCCTAGGCTTAGGAAACAACGGTCGTTGTCGGATTAGGATTTAACGCTGAATTAACGTTTCTGAAATTCTGAAGCGAACATCTGTAATGCTTTGTTAATCAGTAATTGGTCAAGCATTAAAAGAATCGCAGACATTGCCAACGAAATGGACTTCCCCCATTTTGGGTTCCTTCAAAACGGATCATTTGAAAGTAAGAACAAAAAGAAAAGGTTTCGATTCTTATTGGAAACTCTCACTTTTCGAAACAAGTTATGATCCCAAATTACTCAAACTGCGAATGTATTCGCCAACAGCTGTAGTGAAAGTTGAAAAACGCGCACAATCCCCCCCCCCAGACACAAACGACGCCAACGGTCTTCCAACCCAATGCCGTTTCGTTTTATCGCACTTAGTTGACTGTCGCAAATGCTGACTAATTTGCATAATCACACGCTGTCGACTATCGCTTTTGAAATCTTAGATTTCGCCTCTGCATACTGCCACCCTATTTGCTGCAACTGGCACACACCAGTCGTGGCCGCTTATTCTGACGCCTCTCCGCACCATCACTACACCAACATATAAATTTTAAAATGAATAAAATATTAATTTTCTTTAAAATATGGGATGTGATCAAATAGTATGCAGAATTAAAGCGCATTTACCAACGGCAGAAATCAATAAAGAATTGTGGATAAAAAAGAACCCAGTGTGAGGAAGCGTCCATTTTCCCTAACATACGTTATTTTGTCGATTAAATTTGATTTTGAAATTCCTACTCTAGATCTTTCAGACATGTAAAGATTCATTGGCCTTTTGGCCAGGAGTTAGGTGTTGTGTCTTTTCTGATACTATACTTTAGCTTTTCTGTCCGTTGACGGTGAGTAGATCCTTCTAGAATGAGGCAATTTAAATTTTTGCCCTAATTCAGATGGCCCCATTTGGGGGAGCTGAATTTTTTCTCACATTAGAAACCGACCCTGTGTCTATTTCAGCTCTTGTGGGGAGGCAAGTAAATATGAACATGTAAGGATCTGGTTACTTCATTACTTTTTTTCCTAATAGATAGATCGTCTTGCCAATTGGGCAAATTGGGCACAAGTAATTTGAATCTTTAAGATAACGATTTCCTTTTATCATAAAAGACACCCAATGCGTATCGATTTCAATGAATGACACAGCCTTTCAAAATCACTCTGCGATAGAAAATCTGTTCCCTCGATCGGGTGAAAAAAAGCAATGAACCATTTCTCCAGATGAATACAATGAAATAGAAAACGTTATGGAGGCCATTTTCGCTCTACTTCTAATCCCGATCTGTCCAAGAAAACCTCGCAGTTACGAATTAAATAGTTCCTAACA
>OY744526.1:64568122-64583122 GCA_963556195.1 Sepiola atlantica
TACAAAAGTTCGTTTTAAAAAGATATCTGCAGCAAGTAAGTTTTTTTAGGTACGTTGGTCTGTCACGGTCGGTAGCGATGAAAATTCGAATCTCGGAGTGAATGCATTCGCTGCGTCTAGTCACAATGGTTAGTCTTCAAAAGACGAAACACTAACGAATCGACGCTCCAAACTAATCGGCTATCAGTCAACAGCCGTGAGTAAGCGAAATTTGAATATTTATGTAAACACTACCAATTTCTTAGAGTTCTCATAGAGAGAGACAGACAGACAGACAGACAGACAGACAGAAAGAAAAAACAAATAGAGATATAGAGATAGAGATACATTTTGAGATAGAAAGATACAAAATAGATAGATATATAGATAGAGAGAGAGAGGGAGAGTTAGTGTCAATTAGTGAAGGCCACAGGTCTACATGAACACCCTTATGTAATTCAGTAATGGTCACAACCCACTTTAAGATCGACCTTGTGTCACATTTAGCCCTCGTGGGAAGGCAGGTTATAGAGGGAAATGGAGATAGATCGAGATGGGGGTTATACATGTGTTTTCGATATGTCGACCATTCTATGAATCAACTGAAGCATCGCCATGGCATCAAAATGAATGACATCTGAATACCGCAAATAATTATTATTGAAATTTAATTACAGCAATCAGTAAATCAATCATAATCATTGTCACCGAACATATTGACGAATCGATTTCTACGCTTGAGCTAGTGTCATATTTGGTAAGTTTCAAATGACATCTTTCCAGGAATTATCTCTTTCTTTCGGAATGGGATTGTGTTTTATTCCTGTCGTCTACGGCGTCCTCATTTCTGAGACAGTGTTGATGGAACTATACACATATTTAGTTTCTATAAAGCCTTCTTATTACTATAGAGCTGGTTTACCCCCATTTAAAAAGACCTTATGTCTTACTTTACCATAGTCTGGAGGCAATTTGATAGTGAAAACCATATATTTTCACCATGTTAACCAGATTCAAATGCAATACGAAGAATGCGTTATCTCTTGTTAATCTTGAAATTCGTTTCCGTCGTGGCCTTCCAACATATGATCATGTACTTTAGAAAATGTTATAAAAAATGTTTAACAATTGATACGAAATTTACAAATGAATAATAATAAATATGGAAATACACTTCAACTGATCTTTCTCGGTAACAATTAGTCATAAAATGGAGTCATATTCGTAAAGGAAGGTTTAAATGTTGCTGTTGTTCGGTTTTACGGTATGACAAACATCGTTGAGTCATTTTATGCCGAAACTAGTGCTGGAACGATTCCAATGTGTTTCCCGATTCCGTTCTAAGTTCCTGATTCCGATTCTTTTTACATCTGTAAATATTTAGCTCTAGAGTTGTGGTTGTTTGTTTGTTTAATTTTTTGAATTACCGTAAAAAAAAAAAAACATGTAATATGTGCATATATTCTCTCAAATATAAAAATACTCTTGTGGGCTTGATCTATAGATTTTAGTTTCACTGGTAGCTTAAAATCAATAAATATTTATCATTTTACCATTAGTACCAGCAATAGAAAAGTATGTTTGAAACAAAAACAACAACAAAAAAAAACAAGAAACAATTACAAGAATCGTTTTTAGCACAATTTCTTCCAATTCCGATGCCCCCAAAAGTTGCGATTTTTCCGATTCCCGATTCCAATTTTGATTAATCGTCCCAAAACTAGCCGAAACCATACTTATGTTTTGTATACGATTGGTTTGTAGATTCATTCGAATTCGAAGATATGTTTGTCACATGCAGCACCTGTTCTTCCCAAAATGGTTACTCCAAGGTCTCAATGTAAATATCAGGTTATGACGAAAGTTGTTCACTGTGAGGTCTATCGTTATCATGTTCTAGGATGACGGTAGACCTCATTATGTGCAGAATACATAAGATTTGCGCAAAAGTATGGCTAGGGAATTATGCACCACTCACCATATTCTCTGGACCTCCCATCAACAGATTACATTTTCTTTCGGAGTTTGCAATATCATTTGAATGATTAATACTTACTCCAAGTGAAGTCAAAAGTGAGTTAGTTCGTTTTTTTTCAGTTAAAACTAGTGATGAGACGATTCTAATATTTTGCCGATTCTGATACAATTACCGATTCCGTTTCTGATTTTTATATTTCTTAATATTTAGCTATAGAGTTGTTGTTGTTTATTTAATTTTCGGATTATCGTAAACACCATGTAATATGTGCATGTATTTTCGTGAACGGAAAATTACACTTGTGGTGATCTATATATGTTAGTTTTACTGGTAATTAAACATTTTAAAACCAAAATCAAACAAAACAACAACGAAAAGAATCATTTTTGGCGTCGGAAAATAGCGACAATTTTTTCCAATTCTGATACCCCAAAAAAGTTCCCATTGTTTTCGATTCCCGATTCTGATTAATCGCCCCAAAACTAGTTAAAACCCTAAGGAATTTCATGAACGTGGCATTAAATCGCTTATTCACAGATGGAAAGAGGTCATAGAGAAGAATGGGGACTACAGTAACGATTAAATAAATATGATATCGTGTTTTTTATTGTTTTATTTAGCCCTAACAACGGGCAATCTGATAGAATACATATTAAATAGAGTTATGTTCTGATGCTAACGAAGAAACAAACATAAAAATAGGGCCCTTAAAACATCACCACCTCCACTTCCCCGTTCTTCCCTCCCTCATCCCATCTGTTTTATCGTTTCCGTTCTCCACCTGGCTTCAACCTAACCCTAAACCCCTCCATCTCATCTTCGGAAATGGATTTGTCACTCTCCAATCTCGATTATTGCAATGATTAACATCAAGATGCAATGGAGGGCGGAGATGAAATCGCCCCGAGCGCACATTTTCGTCTGGCCTGTTAATATTATAGCCCCCTACCCCACCCTCACCATCAGCGACCCAGCACGGTTCCCCGCTTCAGCAACATTTTTTCACGCTTCCTTTTTTGTTGCTTTACAAAGAATCAGAATGACATAAAAATGTGTAAAGGAAAACATGATTCGATTTTGTCTTGTTTTTCGAAGTCGACATTGCAACTTAGGCAGGAGCGATTAAATGTGTTTTTACCCCCGGGCGCTGAGAATCATCGCTACGTCACTGTTATCCATACACACACGTTATATTTACTTACGAACAATGGCTGTCAATGTATAGAATGTTTTAAAAGATTAATTCGAAATTCAAAGGTTTATATAAAGTATTAAAATTTGTCCAAAATTAGTTTCAATTTCTTAGAACTTCATTCATTTATTTGCATTCTTCAATAGATGAATTCGCGAGACGGCGACTTCCTTAATCGACAGTCCGTAAACTGAGGTACAAAAACTGAGGTACAAAAACTGAGGTACAAAAACTGAGGTACAAAAACTGAGGTACATCCGTCAACATGGCGAATGTCTAATCGTGATTTTCCTGAAGCTTAGTATTGTTCAATGTTAGCATTCCATGTTCTGCTCGGCGATTTACTAAATAATAACATGCTGAAAACTGCTGTGAATTTGTGTGAAAAATCTCTTAATTAATTTTTTTTTTAAGTTAAATTTTCAGTACTTATCTAAAAAAGAAATGAATAATGTAAAATCCATTCTTATTGAAAACCTCTGAAATATTTTGTGCAGTTTTCAAATTGACTTTAGGTATCGAAAGCTTAGAATTTGAGATTTATATCTCTTTAAGATAAACTAGTTCATACCCGCTCTATGAGCGGTGGTTTTACAGTACCTGGGTATGTCAATTTCCATCTTTACCTAGCTTTTATTGCTTTATGGTCAGTACCAAGAACAATATTTGAAATTTCGTGGAAAAATACGCTACTTAATATTTGCATGAGAAAGTAAGTAACTACCATGACTTCATTAGGTATTCTCTTTATCCAATATTTGAAATTTCGTGGAAAAATTATCTACTTAATATTTGCATGAGAAAGTAAGTAACTACCATCACTTCATTAGGTATTCTTTTTATCCAATATTTGAAATTTCGTGGAAAAATACGCTACTTAATATTTGCATGAGAAAGTAAGTAACTACCATGACTTCATTAGGTATTCTTTTTATCCAATATTTGAAATTTCGTGGAAAAATACGCTACTTAATATTTGCATGAGAAAGTAAGTAACTACCATGACTTCATTAGGTATTCTCTTTATCCAATATTTGAAATTTCGTGGAAAAATTATCTACTTAATATTTGCATGAGAAAGTAAGTAACTACCATCACTTCATTAGGTATTCTTTTTATCCAATATTTGAAATTTCGTGGAAAAATACGCTACTTAATATTTGCATGAGAAAGTAAGTAACTACCATGACTTCATTAGGTATTCTTTTTATCCAATATTTGAAATTTCGTGGAAAAATACGCTACTTAATATTTGCATGAGAAAGTAAGTAACTACCATGACTTCATTAGGTATTCTCTTTATCCAATATTTGAAATTTCGTGGAAAAATACGCTACTTAATATTTGCATGAGAAAGTAAGTAACTACCATGACTTCATTAAGTATTCTCTTTATCCAATATTTGAAATTTCGTGGAAAAATACGCTACTTAATATTTGCATGAGAAAGTAAGTAACTACCATTACTTCATTAGGTATTCTCTTTATCCAATATTTGAAATTTCGTGGAAAAATTATCTACTTAATATTTGCATGAGAAAGTAAGTAACTACCATCACTTCATTAGGTATTCTTTTTATCCAAAAAATAGAATTCATGTTTAAAAACATGAATTCTATTAACATAAGTTTACTTTTTACGGATTATCAAAAAAAGATCTCATAGTTTAATAATATTATTAGGTAATGTTTCCTAATGCAATTATATTATGCTAATTTCTTTAAATTGGTAAAACACATATCCAGTAAAAAAATATGAGATCCAAACTTGGGTATTTACATCGTAAAACTATTACCGTAGTAATATGTACTCTGCCTATTCTTTTTTCTCAACCAATCATGTGTTTCAATTTGTATAAGAACAGACAAACTCCAAAAACACGATAAACTTTTAAATAGTATATAGATGAATAAAATAATAGATTAGCCGGACGATATATTTTTACCATTTTTAAGGGTGCTGGATTAGTAATGAAAAACAAAGTCAAATATCGGCTAACAAGAAATCTTTTCCTCCATAATCTATACATTACAGATGGTGGTCTATATGAAGAAAAATATCACACGTTGTAATTTAAATATTAGAGATGTTATCATATATTTAATCAAATTCTGATACACAGGATGTTTCCAAACAATGTAATATCATTTCGTAATCGAATAACCTTACCAATTCCCGCTCGAATGGCTTTACATTTTAACAACATTTATTTAAACAGGTTACTATTTAATGTTTAATGTTTAATGTGTTTATATTTACAAGGATAGGAATGCCATTCACTGGAAGAGAAAAAGCGTTTTGTGTGTTGGAGTTTGCTTGATCGCTATCAATCTGTAAAGCGTGGATTTGCGAGTGACTATTCTAAAAAGTAATCAATGATAATGAGGTTTTGGACATGGCACAAGAAAATATTCAAAGAGGAAGGCTGTTTGTGCAGGGCGAAAGAATCTGGATGACAACATTAGAAGAGACGCTCATGTCTCAAGCGGTGTCATAGTGAACATTTGTGAAGTCGTTCAAATTTGTAGGAATTAATCTTATATTTTTTCAATATTAAGCATGTTTAATGTTGTTTATGGAAATCGACCCAGACAAGGCATTAAGCCACTTGATGTAAGGAGCTAAAAAAAGAAATACTACTTCAAGTCCAAAAAACTAGCCAACAATACGTGTATGATGGATAGATTCCGACCCAGAAAACAGCAATTCTTCCCACTTTGTCAGAGACATTGCTCATAGAATGTGAAGACTAAAGAACAAAATAAGGGAAGCAGGAGTTACGAGGCTGTCGAAAGTAAACCCATATTTATTCTGTAGTTTCTGCGATTTTTTCATCTAAAAATTCTTTGAAACACTTCTTATCATACTATTTCTTATTTGGTTGGTGACCATTAAAAATAATCGCATAGTTGTATGACTAGGTATGACCAAAAAACAGAAAAAAGTGTTTATGAAATAATTTAATCATTTCCACCTTGCGGTTGTTTCCGTATTACTTTGAAAATATGGAAACTAAAAAAACAAACAACATGTCCTTCTGTTTGTGAACACGTGCCTTGGCAGACGTCATATCTCCGTGTACGTCAGCGATTCCAAATCTCTGGTTGTTCCAAATGGTCTATATTAAGACCACACGAAAACACAATAGATTAAAAATTAGCACTACTAAAATATATTTAAAACCCGACTCAAACTTTGGGTACACTATTCTCTATATAAAGTTAAGTATGTGTATATATTTACATATTTGGATTTACATGATTCACTTCTAAACTAATAAACCGATCATTATCAATTTTTGAACACAGCTGCTATGCATAAGGGATCGAAATGTAGGCTATATTTAGTTTGCATTAATTTTATGCAAAAAAGGTGATGGAAGACCCGCAGGAAAATTTTAGATAACTCCAATTTTTTTAGAATTTTAGCAACAGGTATTAGACGGCAATTAATAAACATTCGCCAAATCTCAGTTTTTGTTGGTATATTAAAAGGTCTTAGAGGGTATACTATGGGCACAACCTCCCGTTTGAAAATTCAAATATTTCAGATGTGTATCGAACTTGATCCATAGTCATTAAACATCAATTAATCAAAATTCCCTGAATTTCGATTTATTTTAAAGACCCCTTAAGCTTAAGCCTAAAAGTTTTACATTTTTTAGAATCAAAATCAGGTAATGGATTTTGATTAGAATTGAAATAAATATTCTAGACATAATTTTTAGTAGCATTATATCTTCATTTCAATATTTGTAAAGGGACATAAAAGTGGTGCAAAACTGTTTATTTTACCCGTCCTGGGTCGGGTAATCCTGTAGATATATATAAAAAAAATAACTTAGTACTAAAAAGGTGAACTTTTGATAGGTTTTATTCGCATTAAGCTGAAAATAAAATGAAACGGTATAAAACAGCTTTAGAATTCATACGCTTATGCTGTTTCTATATGTGGGCGAGGCCTATATGCACACGTGATACTGATATAAATAACGCACTTATATTTCTGCTCTTCTCTTCGGACTCGGCCGTTACTCGAGAGTAATGCATAAGAGGAAAAATTACTTATATTTTCTATTTTAGGGCCTTTTACTTATCAGCGATTTTTTTTAGCCACCGACAATAAAAAGATTCCATATTCATTTGCGTTACGTTGATATTTGACGAATTATTTATGAATCAAATAATGATAAAACTCAATATTTGTGAACAAATTATTTATCTCTCTGCCACTATATTTTGTGTGTTCAGAAGTGCATAGATGTCAATGGGGGAGCACTTTTAACATATCTTATAACAGGAAGGTAAGTGAACCAAACATGTTTTGATAAAACAAGTACACAATGAAAACCCTACTCCCACTACCACATTCTTACTCACAGTCTTCGTGTCGACTACTAGTTGGGTTATTTCTAAATTTCTAATAAAAATACTAATTTTGCGAGATTGTTTTAAAGTAAGAAGCTAGTTTTGAGAAGTTTACGTTGTTTTGTGTTAATGTTCACACTATTTTTGTGGATATTCAGACATAACCCCGAATTAATCATTTTGTGATATTGATTGAAGGAATGTAGAAGACTAGTCAACCAAATCTCTTATGAAAGGTGCCATATCAAACCTAGAACAACACAGAATCCAATCAATAACTCAAACTTGTCAAAACAATTTTTACTTCACAGACTTTGAGTAAAATGTTGTCTTGTCAAAAATGCACGATGATGAATAGTCATCTCTCATGAATTAAATGTATTACTGTAATAAAGTATGTCATTTTGAAAAATGGATTTTTTATTTGCCATGTACTATAGAAATATTTGACCCAGAGGTAATCGTACATGTAGAATTCAAGTGGCAGCCATTTTGAAATCCAATATGTTGGCTAATTTATAAAGATACACAATGCAGATAGTAACCATCGAATTCTTTTCCTCCCAAAACAGACATTTGGACACCACAATCGAGTCAATAGCAGTATTAGACCCAAAGATAATCGAAAATGTAGATTTCCAACAACGGCCATTTTAAAATCCAATATGGCAGCTCATTGGTGCAAAATATGCGATCCAGATTGTTACCATTATATTCTATGTCCCCAGAGCATATATTTAAACACCAGAATCGAGTCAATAGCAGAATAAGACCCAAAGATAATCGAAAATGTAGATTTCAAATGGCGGCCATTTTGAATTCTAATATGACGGACATGCAGTGAGAATTCCGAGTGGCTCAATATCTGAAAATATTCGCCATATATCAATGTACATTTGTGCCAGATTTGATGCTTGTATCACAAAATGCACATTTTTTTTTGAAATTTCGAGCTAAACCGTTCGTTTTATCTGTATCCGTAAATGTGTATTCTGCATTGCATCTTCTTAGTTTGTGAGTTGTATAGCGATGAGAGAAAGTAGCGGAAAAGGCGGTCTCCCTGGAAATGTGTTTACTTATTGCCATGCACTCGATGGAAAATAATAATTGAATAAAACAAAAACATGTTGAAAAGAAGAATACGTTTATATTACAGCAATACAATGTCGCCAGTGTAGGTTCTGTTACTCGACTGGGTATTTACTTCCTTCCTGCCGCAGGGAAGATGTGGCACAAAATCGAAAAGTAGGGAGAACAAGCCAGCACACCGACCACTTAAAAATTACCTAGCCAGCCCCGTCGGCATTCTCTGATTGGGGCGCCCCGTGCAGTAAGCAATAAACTTACTCCACCCCTAAGAGGGGAGGCAAGGCCTGGGAGGGTGGACCTGCGAGGACTACCCAAGACGAATACCTCAGCCCGACAGATAAAAGGCCACCGAAGTGACCCAGTTTCTGCCGGACTGATTGTCTAGAAAGAATCCTCGACTGGTATATACCGGCTGAAGTCTGCTACTCGACTCGTTAAGAGAATTACAGTAAAAATAATACATATTTATCGGAAGAGTCCACATATTTATCGGAAGAGTCCATTGCGTATCTAAATAGGGATGATATCACAACACTTATTAATTTTTACACACGAGTTGTTCTAACACGAGTCATTACGATGACCAAGTGTCACCAGATTTTCAGTACGCTCCATTTTGTTCAATCATCATTGCAACTAACTAGTGTTCCCTCACCAGCCGTTTACCATTGAGTTCTGCTTATAACGACTGTAGGCGTCCTCTGGAAGTCGCTACCCACCCATCCCCTTTCCGTCCTCTCAGATCCTTTACGGTCATTCTCTGTAGTACCTAACCGATGTTGGTGTAACCGCGTTTTCTTTTGTTTTGTTTTTATATGCGCGGGGAGGGGAGTAAGGGATTTTTCTTATATATATATATATCTCTTGGTCTTTTCATGTTATTTTTTATTTCTTACTCACCATGAGTTCTCATATGAATCGTTACTAGTGAGCTCTCACTGAAGAAAAAACGTGGTGTTCCCTGGAATCGGAGTGATAAGAAATCATCCTAGATGTTCAATACTGTCCACTTCTTTCGAACACCGTTTCAAATCACTTTGCGTTCTCTCAGCAGCCGTTTAGCATCGAATTCTCGCTAACAACAGCCAATGGGCTTCTCTGTAATATGAGTGACACTTAGTCTCTTCAAGATTCCGCTATTCTCCGTGCTTTTCCAGTAGATATCTGGATGGTGCTACCTCTCCCTATTTCTTTCCATCTTTCTAGACCCTTCAGGATTATTATTATTATTATTATTATTATTATTATTATTATTATTATTATTATTATTAAATAATTTCGGTTTAATTAAAGGTGTCTTTTATTGTATGTTGTCTCATCTTAAGTTTCCAAATTTCAATATGATCATTTACTGTGAGATTGCTCTGGGGGAAGTATTCGTTGTGGTGGTGGTGGTGGTAGTGGTGGCGATAGTGCTGTCGTCGTTGTTGGCGGTGGCGGTGACGGTGGCGGCTGCGGCGGAAAAGAATGACAGCTCCCCCTCCCACATGCTCCCTCTTCTCACCACGTTGACTGTTGAATGACAACCTTGCAGCTGTTCTCTCGGCCATTTTTGATAAGTTCTGCTTCTGTTGGAAAACAGGGAGGGATGCATAATGACATCAATGGCTTCAGAATGCTTCTCCCCTCCCCCCTCCGGCTGTCATTCCATGTGTCACAGAGACATCATGGGCGCTCAGAATATCACCTGAGACAAATGCAGGTCCGTATAGGATGACAATAACGAACAGGCCAACGGGTACAGGGAAGAAAAAATAAAAAATAGCAATTTGAAAAAAAGGACATCTGCCGGTTGTCGCAATTCTATTAAAAGCCGAGGAAGCCGACATTTTCTCGACAAAAAATATAAATAAAACAAAGCAACAAAAACAGAAAAGCGGATAAAAATTCTCACCAATCTATATTGATAGGAGACACAGCTATCTCTCTGTCTGTCCGTTTTATTTTTGTATTCGATAACTACTTTAAAGTTGTTAGATATAGGAACAAGAACTGTTGTATACAGATAAAGAGCAAAAGGTCCACATCACTTGGTTTTCTATCGAAGAAATGTATTTCAGACTTTAAATTTTCCGAGCGTGTAATATATATATATATATATATATATATATATATATATATATATATATATATGTGTGTGTGTGTGTGATCATGTGTGTGTATGTATGCATATGTATATATATATATATGTATATATATATAATTATATTTATTTATACATACATGTACAAAGTCTGTATACATTAAAATAATTATATAAATAACTATATTTACTATTGAGCACTATTTTATAAGCCCGGTTGAAATTCTGTGGATTTATTTCCTGTAGATGTTTACTTTACCTGAATTACTCTCTCTCTCTCTCTCTCTCTCTCTCTCTATATATATATATATATATATATATATATATATATATATATATATATATATATAAGTATTTACACAGTTACACTCATATACGTGCTCATATGCACATGCACACACACACTCATATACGTTCTCATATACACATTCACACACACACATACAAATACCTACTTATATGCACGTGCATATATACATATATACACATAGATATACATACACGCATTCCCATCTTTTACGTACGTCTGCATAATTCATCCACGCTTCATTTAGTATAAGATATGCTTATTTAACTGTGTGCATTTTGCAATAAATGCGCGCTTTTTTGTTACTCTGTAAACAAAGGGTGTGTACAGAATTCTGCTTCGTATCGGCTTTAGTCTGATTTTTGATGCGTGTTTTAAGAAATTATAAGTTTTCTTCGCTCATTTTCATCGTTTTTTATATTTTATTCTATTAACAGTTTTCTCTTTGCTTACTAGTTTCACCATGCGAGTATAAGTCTCTATCCCACAGTAATAGGTCCTCATCCTTCTGATCCAGATTACCGTAACAGAAATACGGTATAATTCTAATTCGGGACACTTTTCATATTACACCGTGCGTCAGATAACTTTGAATGTATTACTATTTCAACTAGCTCTTGAGAAGCTAATAGAAAAAAAAACGCATGATAAAATTCTGTTTTCTGATAAAAATTATATAAAAAAGTTCAACCTTTTTCCGATGACTTTTCGACCTTATATATATATGTGTTAAGCAAAAACCTACTAAAGAGTAGGCACTGTTTGCAATTTAGTAACTCAGACATGACTGATTCGATTTACAGAATAATCACTGCTGCGTTTGTATTTTGCGCATAGAGAAACATATTTGTAGAGTGGTACACTATAATATATATAAAAAACATCACAAAAACAATCCGTACAAAAATATATACAATTCTTATTTCCAAACAATTAGCAATTATAACATAATTCCAATCAGAGTTAAAGGGTGGAGTACAGACCGGTAGAACGTGCCTGTTGTTGACCAAGAAACTGGATTAAGTTCCGTGTCTTCGCAGCGCGAGAAAGTAGCATCCCGAAGAGATCCGTTGTCATAGCAACTGAGATCATCGCCCATACGTAGGTACCTGTTCATTATTCGTTTTAAGATTAATAAGAGTAAATCATAATTGAAATCGTTGTATTTTATTTTTACTTTTCATATAGTTGTACTGAGAAATTTATAGTACAAAACCAAAAAAATATGATATTCACACGTGTCAAATACTCGGCATTCATCGGCATTCATCGGCAATCATCGACCTCCTACACAACTGCAAACAAATTTAGTGGCAGACGACTTTTTTCGTTCAAGTTTTTTCTGGCATTCGACGTCGTTTTCTCTACCTTCAATTTCACTGGATCATATCCGTACTAATATCTTCCGTGACAAGGAACACGTCGAGGGTGTTTCCGGTAGCGATGGAACAGGTAAAACGATGAATGAAAACTGCGAAGGATAGCGAAATATTTTGTCTCGTATCGGACGCCATTGATTCGCAGGAATTTTATTATGACCCCGTACGCCTAGCAACTGTATTTCAAAATTCCTAATGACTGGTTACTTAGTTTAGGTATGAATCCTGTACATGCAAATATATAAACATACTTTGCTTTATATATAGATAGAGATTGACATGTCACTCATATTATTTACTAGTTGTTTCTACCCGGCGTTGCCTGGGAATTTTTTACTTTAATTTCTTTTTTGCTATTTTACCCTTCGGCCGTTTCTCTTTAATAATTTATTGTAAGAAAATACTTAGATTTTTTAGAAAGACAATTCAATCAAGGAATTTATGTCATTATAATACCGGTGTTGCAATAAACTCGATAGGACCTTGAAATTTAAACTCCATGAATGCCTTCAAGTTTTAAAAGAATGTAAGGGCAAAAGAGCTATGATACAGAATAATATATATTTTTTAAACAGCTGTTGCGTACCAGTTTCTCTTTTACCTTTAATTTAAATGGGATTACTTTAAAGTTCAATTCAATTACTTATGGTATGATTTGGTCATTATATCACTTTAATAAAACTGTTAAAATTATGAAATTAAAAAAAATAATTTAAAGTTCACGCTTGAATCTGAATTACTGCAGACAGATGATATGTTATCTGACAACTATATAGATTTACCCTATACTGCCCACATTTGCGGTATAGACCATATATGTATCAATAAAGTTATTATTCATTTGCGACATAGTTAATACCAAGTACTCACTGCTAGTATATGTTTTTAATATTATAATTTTGTTTGGCTCAACTTTTGGTGATAGGTATTAGCAAGAATAATCTAAGATAGAATCGTAGACATATTGGCCTAACAAGTGTCAAATCATTAAATTAGAAAATTAGGATTAACTACTTTACTATATAGAAGAATGAAAAATAATCTAAATTAAACTTTCAAATTAATTCATGTGATTTCTAACTATGGTGGATATTTGTGTATTGTACACCTCCATGTGGAAGGTTATTGTCAGGGGAGATTTTAAAATCTAGATCCATTAATCGATCGATGAAAAGGAATTAAGACGCCATTTTGGGGGACTGTCGTATGAAATATTTAAAATAATTTGATCTGCATATTGATATCGTATTTATAGTGTAAATGTTCTGTGCGATGTTTTTAAGGGTTGAATTGAGAAGATTGTTAAAAAGGGGCGATCTGTTCAAATGGGCACAACAGATTATAAGCGTACATATGCGTTTGAACCTGAATTGCCAGAGACAAATATGTTATCTGATTATTATGTACATTTACTTTACTTCATGTTACGGAAAGCCCTGTTCTGTCTGTGTTTGCATTGTTATTTATTTTCAACATATTTGGTACCCGGTTTACGACATATTTAGTACCCGGTTTACGACATATTTGGTACCCGGTTTACGCTGGAAAATCGCTACTATTACAGTTGATTCAAAATGGACGCCTTACAGTTCCGCTACAATGTGTTTTCTTCCATAACTGAATTCCCGCGAAAGAAACGATAATTTTTTAATGCGATAAATCAAATTGCAATAACTAAGAATATTTATGACACATAATTCTCATCGATTAAGTTATAAATCTGTATTTATTGATTTTTAGAATTTGATCAAACTAGCCATTAATTTCCCCTTGCGTTTGAAACGAGCAACAGATCAATCAATAAATAATCGATAATCAATCAATATACAACTTGGCACATGAAAATCTCTTGGATCACTGATCAAAATCTTTCGATTTTTCAATTTCTAAATAAAACGAAAAATGTATGTCTTGCTGGTGTGGCTTCATGATTAGAGTATCGAAAGGCAAAATGTAAAGTCGAATATTCTATCCTTTCTGATGAGTTGGTGACATCTTTCGTTACTATCTTATTATAATGGAAGTTGGTGTCTGTTAGCACACAAGAGAAACTTAGTTTATTGCCACAGAAACCTGATGATTTTTCCATACATGCAATATTTATTATAGGTGGTCAGCTTAAAAAAAGGAACGGAACTGAATGTGCTGTGTTAGCTATGGACGAAAGAGAGTTAAGCAAAAATGTTACTGTTAAACATTTTATCTTAGCTTTTTGTAATCATATGCATTTTTTCTCATATGCTTTTGTTTACATCTCTTTTTTTCAGGTCGTTCAGCTATGAGCACTGAGGAACGAACAATGAATAAAAAGAACATCAGAATACTGGATCAACTTCTATATTTACTTGATCTTAATCCTTGTACCATTTCTCTTTTCTCAAACATCAAGGAACCACATTTAAAGACGCGGATGCCATCAAGACGCCGCCTAAAGTCGAACCGTCACTCACTGTGTTAGAGGGATGGCAAGGTGGAAGTGTCTAAGCTATACGACGAACAGTGCTCCGGTAAAAATCTAGGAAGTGTCAGCATCAGGATCCGTCATCTTCTGGTCGCCTCTGCCTCTGCATGTGGCAAGCAAAGACGTGTCAGGCGTAGAACTGCAAATCAATAGGGTGAGAGTGACA
>OY744526.1:64588122-64638122 GCA_963556195.1 Sepiola atlantica
TAAAAATATATTTATCGCAATTAAGCTAAACAGAGAATTCCGCGTTTCATCCCTATAGGTATTCGTCAGGCTATATATATATATATATATATATATATATATATATATATATATATATATATATATATATATTAGTTGGATTCGTAAATATACTTATATGAGGAAATTGCTTAAAGTTACTCAGAGAGTTATCTAGATGTAGACATAGAACCAACAACACATTGTAACTAACAGTATCAACCTTTATGTTCATTACGTGATTTTGATGCTTTGTGTACGTTCTTCAAACTTTATATATCTATGTGATAATAATAAGCCGGTCATCGATAATTTTCTTTCTACAGAGTATATAATTAAATCTGTTTTGATATAAAAATACAATTTTCTTTCGAATATTTTATTTACAATTTTTGTTGTACTTACGATCGATTTTACAAATTTCCATGTTTAATTAGATATATATTTGATAATGGAAGAGCCATGTTTTGTATTCGTCGGTGTCTTTCAGCATATACCAGAATCGACTTTAAAAAGGGTATAAAAACATCCATACATCTTTATAATTATTTCCTTTTAATAAATATAGTATTATATTTTGTAGTCATACACGTCGTACTCTTAACTTCATAAATAAAATAATTAATCACTTTTGTTTTCTACGGTCATGTTCTTCTACGCTGTCTTGATTTTTCGTTTTGCCAGCGAAAACAGTCTTTTTATAGGATGATTTCGTTTCTTACAATCAATTACCGTCGATCGAAAGAAAATTATAAAATTTACTAAGTTATGTTACTCGTATTTACTTGCTTTTTATTTTTGGGGTGCTTCTTTTCAATAGAGGCGGGTTCGAACAATCTATATATATATATATATATATATATATATATATATATATATATATATATATATATATATATATATATATATATATATGTTTGGGTATGTATAACATGAAAAATAAATCAATGTTTATATCTTTCTTTATTTCTTTCTTCGTTTAGCGTAAAAATATACAAAATGTTCTGTAAACAAAATATTTTTTTCTAAAAGAACAGAATTTCAGCCGTTCCTTCGGCCTTCCACATTGTATTGAGAGTTATGCGCGTGTACGGTGGGTGTTTGTAGCAGAGGAAAAAGTATACACACTGGGGTGAATAAATGTTTAAGTGTTGCTTGTGTGTGTCCGTCTCAGCATTTTCGCACTTATAGAGGTCAGCAACTTGGGTGGCGTTGTTGTGGACTTTTTCCAAAATATTGAGCTTGGGTTGTATGACGCTTAATGTTCCGGTATTTTTTTCTATTAAATAGTAGATGGAATATCTGTATCTTTTAAACTCTAGACCCACCAGGCGAGGGCCAAAATATAAGTGGGCCATACAAATTTTAAAGTATATATGCATATATATATATATATATATCCACATTTATATGCACGTTTACACACACACACACACACACACACACACACACACATATATATATATATATATATATATATATATATATATATATATAGTAATCCAGGTAGGGTAAAAATCCACAGGGTAGAAATCCAAAGGGAATCAAACCGGGCTTATAAAAGAGTGCTCAATAAAATATAGAGCTGTATTGTGAATGCTTTTATTCAAACATGTACAAGGTCTGCTACACTGGCATGTCGATGTTATCGATCTACAGCTCTCAAGAGCTGAGGTCTCATCAGGCAGAGAATTATTTTTTGATCCAACCTGGTTGCTGGATTCCAGGGAGAATGAAGTCAAGCGAAAAAGAAGAGGAGAAAGAAATAAAAGTCATGTGACCGATTTTAAAAAATTTGCTCCATTTACTGTCGAGCACTCTTTTAACCGAGATTATTCAGCTAACATGAAAAACCCTAACTTTAACACCTCCGTCAAGAACATTCCAATAACAAACACCCGGAATTATCTTCTAATTCTAACAATGAAGATGGAGGAACTCTTGAGGAGAATGAAGTGGAAAGCATACTTCTTCCTAAACGGACCTACCAGCAACAACAACAAAGAAAAATACGGCTTCAAAAACCAAGGTACGGAACCGCGTATCGAATTACTTGATAACTTTGAAAATGACTTACTCAAAATTGTTAAGGACGTTAAATTCAAAGACAAAAAAAAACCCATTCCAAAAAAAACTAGATAGAATAGTCAACGAAATTAACAACTCCAAGCACATCTTAGTTAAGGCAGACAAAACTCAAAACTTTTATAAACTCACCAAATCAGAATATTTTAAATTACTCGACAATGATATAACTAAAAATTACAGAAAATCAAACACTGACATAGTCCAAAATATAAATATTAGTAGCAAGGAAATTACTGACAAACTCAAAATTAGTGATAGGGTTAGTAAACTAAAAGTAAGGGAAGCATATATACTCCTTAAAGACCGCAAACATGACTTTCAGACAAAGCTCACAACTAGACTAATTAATCCTACAAAACAAGAAACCGGAAAAATTAGCAAAATCATTCTACAAAAAATTAACAAAAACATTAGATCAACATACAAACTCAATCAATGGATCAACACGACCGATACAATTAATTGGTTCCACAAAATAAAAAGCAAAATAAATTGTTCCTTCATCCAATTTGATATAATTAACTATTACCCCTCAATTTCTAATGAACTCTTCGAAAGCGTCATGGAGTTTGCTACTCTTCTCTCGGATATTTCTGAAGAAGATTTTAACATTGTGAGAAAATGTAGGAAAACAGTGCTAATTAGTAAAAAAGATCAATGGACAAAGAGCAACCAATCTGGCTCTTTTGCTGTTTCGATGGGTTCTTTCGACTCTGCAGAAATCACCGACCTAGTTGGCTTATATATCCTCTACAACCTAACTAAAGATATAGATATTGAAGACATTGGCCTATATAGGGATGATGGACTTTTAGTAGTCAGAAATTCTAATGGCCAAAGGTGCGAAAATATTAAAAAGATTATTATTAGAGAGATGAAGAGGATATGCCTTAAAGTTGAAATAACTTCCAACATTAAAATAGTAAACTTCCTAGATGTAACTTTCAACTTAACTAAAGAAACATACGAACCATATAATAAAGAAAACTTTAACCCAATCTATGTACATCCCCTCTCCAACCACCCCAAAACTATCATTAAACACATCCCTAAATCTATCCAACATAGGATAAGCAATAACTCATCAAATGAAACAATCTTTAACAAACATAAAGAATTCTATAATAAAGCACTAAAAAACAGCGGGTTGAAGAATACACAAATTAAATTTACTAAACCTACAACGTCTAATAATAAAAACAATAAAGCAAGAAACAGGAATATAATATGGTTTACACCCCCCTTCAATCAAGCAGTTAAAACCAAACTTGGTAAAAAAATTTAAAACCTCATAAACACATATTTTCCCCCAAACAATATCTTACATAAAATATTCAACAAAAATACACTTAAACTAAGTTACAGTTGCAGTGAACATTTAGAAATGATAATTAAAAAACACAATAACAAAATCCTAAACAGCAACCTAAACCCTGAATTAAATAACAATAAAACAACTAAAGTAAAGTCCTGTAACTGCATAAATAAAAATGAATGCCCCTTGCAACAAAACTGTTTAATAACAAAAACTATTTAACAAGCAACAATCTTAACTAAAGAAACTCCAGATATAAAAAAATACTACATAGGTATGGCAGGTAATACTTTCAAAGAAAGATACACCGGCCATAAATGTTCATTCAACAACCCAAGCTACCAAAACAGAACATCACTCTCTAATTACCACTGGGAATTAACTAATAAAAATAAATCACCAACTGTAATCTGGAACACTATCAGAAAAACTAGCACCTGTAGCTCCTTAAACTCACCATGTATTTATGCCTCGGCGAAAAACTTGAAATAATTACATTTACCGACAGAGGAAAGCTTTTAAACAAAAAACAGGAAACATCGATCAACTGTAGGCATAACAGATCACATCTCCTTAGTAATTTGTATAACACCCCCTAAATAACACCATTAGAACAAAAAAAACAATACCCAACAACCCCGCTATAAGTAACACTCATAAACACCTGCAAATCAAATAATTTTAACCCTCAACTACAAATACAATACAATTACCCACCTTTTTGAATAAATACTATAACACGTACAAGTAGAACTTTTAGAGATATATGTATAGGTGAATTTTGTGGACATATGTATATGCGTATGTATGAAGATATAACATTTATAAATATTTATGGGTGTATGTGTACGCTTGTGTACTTGTGTGTATACGTATGCATGTGTGCACATGCATGTGTATCTGTATGTTCGTATATATGTGTATGGGTATGGGTGCTTGTGCATATATGTATTTATGTGTATGCACAGGTACGTGTATGCGTTCAACATCCAGCTCACTAAGTCCCACAAAAGTAAGCCACATATTACCAAAATCAATTTTTAAATAATTATATACTGATCACCTTAATCAAAATTACTGGCCCCCACCATTTCTAATCCCACCCTTCATAGATCATAACTTGCGTTAACAACTTTAACTAGAACACCTTACACTAATATTATAACAAATGTTAACCCCACCATTAGTAATAGGATTACAACGAATAATAAAATTTATCTATACAACTGAAATTAATTTATATATAACTTCCATTAAAGATAAAAGCAATTACTAATATGTTCTATTAATCCATCACTAAATATTACTTATAATCGAAATACATTTATTTATACTCCAAAATAATTAAAACTAAATATAATAGTATAATCCATCAATATAAATGTCATAAACTTATATACGATCCTTACCAAGAATAATTCCCAATATATTTTAACTCATTATTATCTAGAACTAAATCTACTAATATTACTGCCACTAATCCATATAAGAATCTTACTAAAAATAAAGATAATTACCAATATGTTTTATTAATTAATTGATAAATACTATTTAAAATACATTTAACTATCCATCAAAATAATCAAAATTAAATGCCAACTGATCAAAATATAACAGCATAACTTATTAATATTAAGGTCATAAATCCATCACTAATAATAATTTAAACTAAAATATCCCTGTAAGCTTTTTATCATGTAATTGTTATATGTCTGCATTGAAATAAATTGAGACAACGCAATATACAGGAAGCAGACACAATAACTTGCTTAAACGGACAAAAACATACAATGTGACACCTCCCCTCCTTCTCTTTCTTTATCTTCCCTTTCTCTCTTGTTTCATCTCCCCCGAGCCCCCTTTTTTATCCAGCCCAGCGCTGGATAAAAATAAATGTGAATTTAACTCGAATCTTACATTAACCATTCTCAGCCCGCAACAAATCCTAAATGGCTATAGACATCCACCCCTAACATCCCTCTACCCCTCTCCCCTTCTTTTTTCTTTTTCCTTCAACCCCCCGTACCCTAGCTAAGCGTTGGATAAAAAAAAAAAATAATAAAAAAAAAATATGTAAATAGCTGTAAATTAAACTTTTCTAATGGCAATTATATTTTTCTTCCTTTTCTTTCTCTTCTCTTTTTCTTTTCCTCGACCCCCCCTTTCTACCCCAGCTCAGCGTTGGATATAAAAAATAAAATTTAAAAATTAAAAAAATTAAAATATTAATTTCTAACGGCAATCATATTTTTTAAAATCGGTCACATGACTTTTATTTCTTTCTCCTCTTCTTTTTCGCTTGACTTCATTCTCCCTGGAATCCAGCAACCAGGTTGGATCAAAAAATAATTCTCTGCCTGATGAGACCTCAGCTCTTGAGAGCTGTAGATCGATAACATCGACATGCCAGTGTAGCAGACCTTGTACATGTTTGAATAAAAGCATTCACTATATATATATATATATATATATATATATATATATGTATGTATATATATATACACACCCACACACCCACACACCCACACACATGCATAAACTTACATACATACATGCACACACACATGTATATATATATATATATTATATACATAGGGAGAGAGAGAGAGGGAATAAATATGACCAAGCAAAAAAGTTTCTTTTTACTTATTTTGAGGGGTCACAAAATGCCAAAAGGTTATGGGCAGGGAGAAAGAGAGATGGGTAACACCTTCTCTGCCTGCTTTGGAGGTGGAGAGATTTGCTCTATGTTAGGGTTAATGAGAACATATTTTTGTGTATATACATGTGTGCCCGCATATACGCACATAGAATGCATAGAAAATGTAAAATGCAATAAATATTATATACGAAAGAATATGAAGAAATTGAAAACAAAATGAAAACATTGGAAAAGAAAGATTGCTAATTAGGAAAGATAAGCTATTTTCCCACCGTCCACACTCATGCTTCCCTGCAGGAAAGAGTTGTTGGTCAGTTTGTGTGTGTTTTTTTTTTAATTTATGGAAATCGCTCAAGACAAGGAATAAAGCCACTTGATGTAAGGAGCTAAAAATACTACTTCAAGTCCAAAAACTAGTCAACGATAAGTGTTAGATGGATAGATTCCGACCCAGAAAAAACAATTGTTCCCTCTTTGTCAGAAGCATTACTCATGGAATGTGATTACTAAAGGACAAAATATGGCAAGCGAGAGTTACGAGGCTGCCGAAAGTAAATCGAAAGTTCACTTCCTACTCTCTTTAATAGAATAAATAATCATTGAGAAGTGTTGGGTTTCAGAATGAGTTTGGCTTTTCTCCCCCAAAAAACTGTTGAATTTAACGCGACGGCGGAGATGAACACTATTCCAAAAGAAGACTTCCAAAGGTGTTTCCGACAGTAGATGGATCTATGGATTAAGTGTGTGTAAGCACAAGGAACCTACTTTGAAGGGGATTAGGGTCCCAAGCCCGTCACGTATTTGAAATATTTTTTATGGCCTAAGGTCGGATAGTTTTTAGACATTCCACGTATAATGCAATCGCGTAAAATGAATTGAAATCTTACATAATTAAATACGTCAGCATTTTGGCTTATTTGTAACAAATCAGTAATTTTAACCTTTGTTTTATATATATATATATATATATATATATATATATATATATATATATATATATGTGTGTGTGTATGTGTGTGTGTGTGTGTCTGCTATTTGGTTCTGAAAGACCAGACGTTTATGTCCGCTATGTTGACGACACATTTAGTTCAACATTGAGTCGGAAACGGACGTTTTATAAACGTCCCTCAACAATATCCATCCAGTTCTTAAGTTTACTTCAGATAAGGAAGCCAATTCTTCCTTTCCGTTTCTGGATGTGTTAGTTAGTAAAGCCTTCTTACGTTTGTTTAACTACAGTATACCGGAAACCATCTTTTACTGGTCTCTACACGCGTTGGGACTCATTTTGACCTATAAAAAAAATGTTCAATTTAATCAAGATTCTTACTCATAGGGCCGTAATGATTTGTTCTCAGACCAAACTGGATGATGAAACCAAATTTATTATGAAAACCCTCTGTAACAATGGCTATCCATAAGACAATGTTTAAGCCACTATCAAAAATACAATTTCTTGTTTTTATTAAGCTAAAAAAGTTTCTGTTGATAAGTGTCCTATTTACCTTCGCCTACCTTTCCTAGGTAACTTAAGTGAATGGATTCGACAAACAAATCACTTGTTTTTTATTTCGACCAGACCCATTTTGGCGTCAATTCGAAAAGATGTTATCCCCCCACCATAATAATTCTATTATTTATTACGTTGGGCAGACATCGCAAAGATTGGACATCCGGGTCAAACAACACGTGCCCACAAAAATTCGTCATGCAAATTACTTATCAACTGATGTTTTACATAATACATATGGTTCTTCCATTGCCGAACATCTCATAAATAACTGTCCCTGTGCCTCAAATTTCAGCCTTAGCTTATTCTCCATTCTCAGTAAGTCACACTCTCCTTTTCATCTGAAGATCCTAGAAACTATTCACATCAAGTCTTTGAGACCTTCTCTTTGTAAACAAAGATAACATCTTCTCGGATTTTATGTAGTTTCTATTTCATTCAATTTCTTGTCCCCCTTTCCCTCGCTATAATACCTTTAGCCTTTTTTCTCTTAATCTTAACCTCGGTTTAATCTCGAGGTTCGAAACCGGTAAGCTTGCCCTTTCATTCTCTTATCTTTTAATTTCATCATGTTTAAAAATTAATATCGTCTTCAATTAGCAATAATATATATATATATATATATATAAATATATATATATATATATATATATATATATATATATATATACATGGATGGTAAATTTTCAGTAAAGTTTATCGTGTATGAAGCTAACATCACGTCTGATACATCCAAGTGGACATACGATAAATACATTGAAATGACACAGGAGGATTTCAAGCATCGTTATAATGTGCATAGTGCTTTGTTTGATTAAGAAGATAAGCGCTATGTTATGGCGGGTCTAGAGTTTAAAAGATACAAATATTCCATCTACTATTTAATAAAAAAAAATACCGGAACATTAAGCGTCATACAACCCAAGCTCAATGAAAGGCAGATGATGTACTACGAAAAAACTAAGGCTATTAAAAACGCCTTATGACACTTCGTTAATCTGTCGTAACGTGAGGTCAGAAATTTCCAGGATGTGTCTACATTTCAGGAGATACTTGCTTGCCAAGCGGTCATAAATAGATCTAAGATAAGGATTGATACATATCGTTCATGATCCGTGATGCTGGCGACCACGAGCGGGATGTTGCCCCACCTGTGATTCTTTATTCACGCCAGTGGAAAATCAGACTTGTTTTTCAACCCTTCGCATATTATGCAAACTTAAAATTGGCTAAATAGGCGGGAACGCTACTCGGCCTAAATGACTAACCCTATGCTATCAAACTAACCCTTTATATATTGAACTATTTAAACTTTCGCAAGTGGTAGCTCAGGCGTCTCGTATTCACCTTTCCTAACACTCCGTACATTGTGTTAACCATCAAATCGGCTGTATCTACAGAATTACGACCCATTTTGGTGATTATTTGATGTGACCCATATTTTTGGCCTCAGTTTGAGAAGTGAATATTCCATGAAACTTATGGTTTCTTATAGTTGTGTAATGTGTATATAATCACTTAATAAAAATGCATTGCATCATTGATTAACCGAATTCTCTTCTGACACGAGACGTTCACAATATATATATATATATATATATATATATATATATATATATATATATATATATATATATATACATATTTATATAATAAATCTCGTTTAATATCTACATACATATATGTTTCATCTTAACCAATATACCTGAATTTTGAAATACTGTTTTAAAAGATGTTCATATATTCTTTTACAGAGTGCTATTCCTTTGAAGGGAGCTTTTAAATTTTAAATATTTACATACATATATGTTTCATCTTTACCAAGAATAATCAGTGTGGCTTGGTATAACAATACCACTGGTCATAGTACCCTAACCTTGAATGAAGTCGACTTTAACTTCTATCAAACATTATTTCCCTTGTAGAATACCCGTCCCAGGAAGGTGTAGAAGCAATAAATATAGCATTACTTCAAGATTTTAATGTTTTTTCTTTCGTTGAGAGGATATGGTACGGCTTCAGTGACATCCCCTTAAATGGTAAAGTTTACAAAAAAATGTGCCGACGTTACTCACCCTGTTGCCTAGAATACATGTTCCATAATTCATAAGGCTGAGTTCAATAGTTTGAAATTTTGCAAACCATATTCATATTATTGACGCTCGTGCGCGCGCATCGATCCCTTTAAAAGGCATTAATATAACTCAGTTTTTTTGGGAGAGTAATTCTTTTCTCTAAACTTTTGTATCTAACTGATTTTAAAAGATTTGGGGGCCGGTGCGAGTTTGGGTTATCGCCACCCCGCCTAAATAGTAAAGTTTACAACACATAATGTGCCCATATTACTCACCTGGTCGACAAAAATATATATTCCAAAATTCATAATGATTGGCTTATGAAGTAAATTAAATAAATATGTATATATGCACCCCCTAAATGTGTACATTTACAAAAAATAATGTACTCATGTTACTCATCGTGCTACCTAGAACATATATTCCAAAATTTATAATAATTCGTTCATTAGTTTAGGAGATTACTCGATCTACAGCTATCGAGAGCTGAGGTCTCATCAGGCAGAAAGTTTTTTTTCTTGATCCCACCCGGATTTTAAAAATTAGTCACATGATTTTTATTTCTTCCTCTTCTTCTTCTTTGCTGGACTCCATTCTTCCTGGACTTCACCGACCGGGTGGGATCAAGAAAAAAACTTTCTGCCTGATGAGACCTCAGCTCTCGATAGCTGTAGATCGATAACATCGACATGCCAGTGTAGAAGACCTTGTACATTCACAATACAGCTCTATATCTTTATTGAGCACTCTTTTGTAAGCCCGGTTTGATTCCCTTTGGATTTCTACCCTGTGGATTTTTACTCTACCTGGATTACTATATATATATATATATATATATATATATATATATATATATATATATATATATATATATATATATATGTATATATATATATATATATATATATATATATATATGTATCATCTGGGGGCATGACATATATATATATATATATATATATATATATATATATATATATATATATATATATCATCTGGGGCATGACATTGGTGAAGTGAAGATTATTCCCAACTAGCATTAAGGTAAAATGCTCTTCCGTATTAATAATTAAATTCGTTTAAAATTATCGCAAACAAAATAAACACATTAATGACATCTATATATATACATATAATAACATTTTCGAAATCATCGTCGAAACGATCGTACGCTAAATAATCATTGTGTTTTAATTCTTGGAACTAATACAAATAATGTTCCAATGTTATTTATCTCAACTTACTTTACATATAATATATAAATATATATATATATATATATATATATATATATATATATATATAAATATTATATATATCCCGACATATACATATATACACAACTATATATATATATATATATATATATATATATATATATATATATATATATATATATATATATACATACGTCTCTCTCTTTCTCTTTCTTTCTCTGTCTTTATATATATATATATATATATATATATATATATATATATATATATATATGGCACTGAAATCAATACTTCGTAACTTCTAATACCAGTTTCACATCATTGCAATCCTCAACGTTTTCAGTGGGTCTGCGTTTGGAGAGCTGTGCTTACAAACCATGTGTAAAATCAGACCAATGTAACTGAAACTTGATTATAACAAGCCGTGTACTCCTGCTCGGGAAATTTCTGTTGCATGGCGTGCAGAATTTCCATTGGTTCAGAAACTTCAGATGAAAATCAATGAAATTTATGCGGCTCGTCAAGCATGCAAATCAATAAATTTCATTTGCAAGTGCTGTGTTCTCGTCTGTAAGCGTCCCGCGGGTTTCCGAAGTCATTGCACTGCCAAGCAGTGAATTAAACTAGTGATAGTTACTATTAACTGAACACGGAGGACAACTTGCATGCATGTTTGCATTTATCCACCCGAATTCACACACACACACACACACACACACACACACACACATATATATATATATATATATATATATATATATATATATATATTATAATATAAAATGAAGTTATACTGCGGTAATGGTCCTCTGAAGAGAAGAATTATCTTTGAAAACACATGAGCTAAGGACTTAAGAATACTTGGCTTGAACTTCGAATTCTAATAAAATTTGATTGACACCTTATTTTATTACTTCATTTTATATTATAATATTAATGCTCTATCCAGTATATTGAGCTTCAGTTTTTATCCGGATGTTTCACTAATTATAAGATATTAGTTGACGCTTATATCTTTTGTTGGATTACTTTATATATATATATATATATATATATATATATATATATATATATATATATATATATATATATATATATATATATATGTCACTTCTTACACTGATGAGAGCGTAAGCTTGAAATGCCGGCGTATGTAGGTATAAATAATTGAATATTTATTTTTAAATATTATTATTATAAAGCCCCTTTAAGAAATTAAAGTTGAGCATGTTTCGTAGATGTTAAGTACAGACTGTCACTTAGCTATGAGCAAGGTTCGGATAATGTTCGTCGAACCCTCTAGACTGTTTGCTGTTTATTGCCCGCTTTATTTAAGTATAAATAGAACTTAATTTCAAGTGTATCACTTGATAAATTCTGATGGCCGTGGGGATAGATGAAAAGCGTTCGGAGTCTTGGTTTACTCTGTGAACCGGGTTCGCACCCTGTGACCGTTTAAAATTGTCACTTCCTACACTGATCAGAGCGTAAGCTTGAAACGCCGGCTTATGTAGTTATAAATAATTTAATATTTATATATTATTATTATTATTATTATTATTATTATATACATACACACACACATATATATATATATATATATATATATATATATATATATATATATATAAAGTTAGGTATGTTTATATGCTCATACATTTCTATATATAGTTTTTACTACTAAACTAATAAACCGATCGTTAGGAATTTTTGAACACGACTACTCGAGTGGGTAATGTGAGCTATATTTAGTTTAATGTTGCCTAATGCAGGGAGTACACAAGGGAGTAGAAGTCTTTCGTGAAAATTCAGATACCTCCAATCTTTGTGAAATTTTAACAATAGCTCTTAGACATCAATTTAAAAAATATGCTCCAAATTTCATTTTCTATGGAGTTTTTTAAAGAGTTTTAGGGGCATAATATGAACACAAACTTCCGTCTTAAAAGTTCAAATATTTTAGATTTGCATTGACTTTGATTCACAGTTGGTACACACCAATAAAGCAAGTTTCCTTGAATTTTAATTGTTTTCTTCGGCTTTAGCCTTAAATTTTGGAGAATCAAAATCATTTAATTGATGTTAATCAAAATAAGAATAAGGGCTCTAGACATAAGGTTTAGTATCATTATATTTTGATTTAATTTACGTAAGGGGACATAACAGTTATGTTAAATTATTCTGTTCGGGGAACAAATTATACATGCCCAGATATTTTTCTAACATGACCTATTTTACTTTCAATAATTTCTTTTATAAAAAGAAATTTGGACTACCTATCGGGAATCCCCTCAGCGTTGTCCTATCCTGTTTATTTTTGGAATTTCTTGAAAAAGGACCCTTTAAATATAGATTACCTAAAAATGTATCATACTACAGATACATAGACGATATATTAATTTTCCTCCCCAAAACCACGAAAATAGAAAATATTACTAACAAATTAAATAAAATAGAACCTACCATTAAATTTACTTTTGAAAAAGAAAACGATAACTGCATATCCTTTCTTGGCATTTTATTAATAAACAAAAATAACAATTTATCTTATAAAGTTTACAGTAAACCTACCAATAAGATGATGTTCATTTCTATTCACACAATAATAACAAAATAAAATCAGGCATTATAATTGGTTTCTATCTTAGAGCACTTAGAATATGTAGCAAAAAACATCTAATTGAAGAATATAAATACATTGAACACACCCTGAAAACACTACAGTACCCAATGTATTTTATACAAAACTTCAAAAGAAAAGCTCTGCAAATTCACTCAAATCTCAAACAAGACAACTCATCAACCAGCCCTATAATAAATAGACATATAGCTCTACCGACTAACTCTATTAACAACTCCATTTACACAAAACTTAATAAACTAGGCATAAACATAACACAATTACCTTCAGCAAGTATTATAAATTTAATCAAACATCTAAACCTAACACTACACCTAATGTCAAAGCTGGCATATACTCCATCCCTTGTCTAGATTGTAATAAGATCTACATAGGGGAGACGCAGCGTAGTCTGGACAAGCGGATTTATGAGCATAAAAGAGCGATTAAAACCAACAACACGCTTAACGCCCTATATGCTCACACTATGGAGTATGGACATTGTTTTGACTTTGATAAATCTACTTTAATCAAGATGATACATAATAAATCAACATGTCGACTAATTGAATCTGCACTCATAGCCCTTTCCACAAATAAAATTAAACAGAGAATGGGCTTCTACTTGATCTCCCCTAACCTATCAAAAGCAATTATTCATGAAAACAAGATATATCTAGACACCGGTTGATTCCCTGAGTTTTGAATTAGTCTTCCTTTGAACCCCCTTTCTACTTTTTATTCTTTTCTTTTCTTTCCCGTTACTAATATTTTTTCCTATTTATTTATCTAAACACGTTTACATATCTTCCCTCTCTACATAAACCCTACCACTATATATATATATTTCCCATTATTTATAGACTTTCTCGTCTTTTGTCATTTTTTGCATTTTTTTCGTTCGCTCTTGACAAAGCCCATATAAGATTTGGGCGAAACGTTGAGCTTTTTAGGTCTTTCGCTTATTCTATTTTAATTTCATATAAATATATATATATATGTGTGTGCTTCTCAATAGATGAATAAACTCTCTATCGTTTTCCAGTTACCATAAAGCATTATTCTTCGTAATTAGAATGGATTTCTCTCGGTACCGGTAATGTAGAAACACATGAAAACATAATAACTTCTCGTGTGGTTAGGGCGTGCGGTAAGATTAATAACTACCATACAAGCGGTCGGGTATCGAATCTCAACTTGAAACACTCACCATGTCTTGTCTCACTGAAAAGTCGCGATACAACCAAACAGCTGTCTGTGGATATATATATATATATATATATATATATATATATATATATATATATATATAGCGGGTACCCTTCAAAAAAATTACGTTTTGTCATATTCATCTTGCGAAAGCAACACCTGTGAACGCAGCTAGATTTCAAAGGGAGCCTCATAAAGCAATATACTCGGTCAAACATGACTGCAAGACATGCTAGTTCAACAAAGTGCAGGACACTTATGTGTCTCAGCTCACATGTGAAATTCACCTTCACGATGAGCATTCAGGATTGGCTGGAACATTTTGAAAAGTATGGGGCAGTGCAAAACCTCAGTGCAGCAAGTGAAAATCAGCATTCAAAACGCCCCCAAGAGTCCGAAACATTGTGCGCAAGAATTAGCTGCGACATTGTATCCGTCGCCTATTGTAAAGTTCTGGTTACAGAAAGATGGGGCATGCTTTTGCACTTCAAACCTGTTCTAAGATAAACTGAAAGAGAATTTTGGGGTCTTTGTGATCAGTCTCAAAACTCATTTTCAGTGAACACCTCACAGCTCAGACATTAGCCTCAGTATTATTTCTCTGGGGCTACTTTAAAGACTGTGCTATGCATGGGGACCAAGGATTATCAGGGAATTGAAGTAAGCCATCCGAAAAGAGGTCAGGGTCATATATTGGTCGATTTAGATTGATGACACGGACAATTTGTGTTTCGCTTCAAGAAATTCGTGGAGCTAAGTAGAGGTCACCTTGACGACAGACTCTAAGATAAAAAGAAAGGATCCAAAGATTCATGTTTTGATATGATGTTAAAACACTTATTAGCAAAGTTTCATTTAATTCTTTTAGAGAATTAAGAAATTAAGCCCATCGAAAGTTGAGCCGGTTTTTAGGGGTCATCTTGTATATATCTTATAATTAAGCTGTAGTGTCTGTCTGTAATTTTTTAGTTCACAAACTATTCCTAGAATTTTAGAGATAGGCCTCCATAGCTATATATATATATATATATATATATATATATATATATATATATATATATATATATATATATATATTTATATATATATATATCGCTAGGTTTAGCACTTTAAGTAAGTTTACAACAAGCCGTTATTTATAGGGTAATGCAATACTTTTGAGTTCTATTGACGGCTTGCTAATATGGCCGCTTAATTTGCCATTTAGACGTTAATATACTCTCCTATTTCTACAGAAATGCGGTGTGGATATATCGGTACATGCTCCGACTACTGAGTCAAATATGACTTTCGCATTGGGGTTCGAACCATGAGATCGACAGGGATTGTCTTTTCCATACTGATGATTGCAGGTATGTGTATATGGGTTAGTTTGAAAATATTATTTATAAATAGTTATTCAAAGCTCACGCTAGATTGAACACTTTAAGTAAGTTAACAACAAGCCGTTATTCATAGCGTAAGGCAATACTCTACTGAGTTCTTTTGACAGCATGCTGATATGGCCGCTGAATTTGCGATTTAGACCGTAATTCACTTTCCTATTTCTATGAACCGTGCGATCGACATGGGTTGTTTGCTCCCATACTGATGATTGCAGTTTGGCATGAAACAAATGTGTATATTGATTAATTTGAAAATATTTTTATAAATAATATATATATATATATATAAACATTTTTACGTACATAGAAGGAACTATTAACACGTGTTTCTGGTTATCAGACGTCATCAGCATGGTTAACCTGGACAAGGATTGAACCTACGATATTACTGCCTGCAGTCTGGCGTTTTTTCAGACGACCACAAACACCTATGTACGATTTTATTTCGCCATAATGTTAAATAGATTTTGTTTATGTTTTTACTGACGATAGAAACATAGCTGTTTTCTTAATATTTTCCACTCTCTAAGCGGCAAAGTATATTGCATTAAGTCGCCCTTTTTAATAGAACGTGTCATTATTATTTTTTTTAAATTTTTATTGCGATAGAAACATAGCTGTTTTCGTAGTATTTTTCCATTTCCTAACCGGTAAAGAATGTTTCTATCACTAGTAAAAACAATAACAACAAAAACTATATATTTCTCTCTCTCTCTCTCTCTCTCTCTCTCTCTCTCTATATATATATATATATATATATATATATATATATATATATATATATATATATATATATATATATATATATATAATCTTTAAATAACTTTATCCAGGTTAGTTCGATAAGTATAGTTTATTTTTATGAAAGGCAGTAAAACTTCATCGTAGGTTCCTTGTTCGCGCTTGAAATCGATAAAAATCGAATGCAACGTTTTACTTTATTCTATTTACAGCTTCGAAATTGTAGAACTTAAAAAATAAAACTAGAAAAGTTAATAACGTGTCCAGGGCTTGCGGCAGGAGTATACAAGGGTCTTTTAATTTCTGGGAAACGCTGCCTGTCATTGGAAAGGGTTAAAGATTATACATGTACCGTAATTCATTTAAATTAACCAATTACCACAGCGTACAACTTTCTGCCACCACCTCAAAATTGAATATTGAAAAATATGAAAATAAAATGAGAAGAGAAAATAATAATATGATGTTATAGACGTAACGTGAAATATATATATATATATATATATATATATATATATATATATATATATATATATATATATATATATATATATTCTCGGAAGTTTTTTTAACCTTCAAAACTGATTAAAAAAATTTTTCGTTAAAAGATTTTTGTCTAGTAAGTCAATCAATCTACTGCAATTACTATATTAGTAAACTTCCAAGAATTTACTCTAATATAAATATATTTTTATATCTGTTTTTTTCTATAAGGGATCGTCAGTTGTTTACCATGAAAACTGTTTCGGGATTTTAAAAACAAAACAGTATTTCTTTATCATGGCATCCCAGCAGTGTTGATCAGACACCACCTCCCTATTTAATAATTATTTTTTAATTAAAAAGTTTACGAATATTTGATTTAGTTTTGCCTCCAGATTTGTTTTTCTAAAGTTATTAAATATAGTTTCTCCTTACCTGTGTTGTTCCTTTCAAAGTAAGTTTACTATTTTACAGAACATCTATTTTATAGAGTTAGATGATTCCATTGTAATAACCCCCCTTTTTTCCCCTTGGTTATTTTCTTTATCTACAAATGTTTTCAAATTAAAAATATATATTTATACAAATATTTCATACATACATATATATACATTTATTTATTTATTTATTTCATCATGGACTATTTACATATGTTATATATTTTTATAGTAGAGTTTTGGATTTCTTTTATCAATTTCTTTTGATTTATTTCATATAATTTTAAAGCGTCAGGATAGCGTGCTACTGCCTTATTTAATTGTCTAAATATTTTATTTTGATCTCCACCTTGTTTAAGCATTCTTATTACTAATAAAGTGACTGAAGGTATCAAATCCATTAATCTTAAAGTAACGCGGACTATTCTTAGAAATTCGGACATTATACTCCCATAAAATATATACATAGGACAGGTACTACATTTATGCGGCATACGAACGATATAAAAGGGAAAAGAATTTCATTTATCAAACATTTTATAAATAAATCTACCATCCTCAATTTTTATATCTAAATCTAGAAAGGTAGCATGTATTCCTGTGTGTTCACAATTTAATTTTAACTCCCTAGGATATATTAGATGTTTTGTATTTTCAAACTCCTCTCTATCATTTATACAGACAAGGTCATCAATAAACATCCTGCAGCCGTGGTAATTATACGTTCTAGATATATCATTTTTTATTAATGATGACATATATATGTATTCATATCTATGTAAATAGAGATTTGCCCAAAAGGGGGCAGGGTCCAAACCCATCGGAATACCTATTGTTTGTATTAGTGTTTTATTTCCTATTTTAAAATAACTTTCTTTAATCAGGTGACTTATAAGTATTTTAAGGCTATTTTTTTAAGTACTAGTTTTACTGTTTTTAGTCTTACACCAAAAGGCTTTAGATTTTGAAAAATCTATGTATTTACCTTTACCTCCGGCAAAAGCTAAATCTATAATGTTACCTAATTCTTTAAATAGTTCATCATGTGGTATTTTAGTATATAAGGTACAAAAATCATATGTAGAAATTGATTTTGCCTTTTTACGGAAATTTATATAAGCTAGTTTTTCTTTTATTGGATATGAATTATTTACTACCCAAAATAGGTTGATATTACTATAAAACTTTCTTTTATTATGAAAATTATTTATCTGATTAATTATTAATTTAAACACATTTGATATAGCCTTACTACAGGGTTTAGTAATACACATTTTGGAGGCAACAATAAAACGGGCCCCAACTATATATATATATATATATATATGCAAACATTGTTAAAAATAACAGAATTCGTCTGTTTAATCATACCTTTTTTATAGTTTCAATTTTTCTGATGGTCTTTATTTGTATTAAAATTAAAAGAATTAATAAATGTTCCATAGTTTTCACGAACGTTTTCGATTCTTCGGCGAATCATCCTTAGATGTCTAATGCAAATGAACAAAAAAGCAGAGAGACGCGCATAGAACGTTATATATATATATATATATATATATATATATATATATATATATATATATATATATATATATTTATAATGAAGTGGTTGTCAGTATATTTCTCGAAGTTTATATCGATAGCTTTGATTCTGCATAGGAACTTTTTTTTTATTCCTTACGCCATGTTCTTCGCATGAAAAAAATGTATTTCGCGTTAGTATCTTTAAAAATATTTATTCCGACTTAGAAGATTGTTAAAATAGAGGCATTATCTGTTGATAACCTAAACACCACCATCCGCTTGCGAAATTAATAAAAAGTACTTTCTAAATTTTTATACTTGTATAGAATGCATAGTAAACTATTTGTTTATTAACGTTATTTGTATATCGCAATAGTAAGCAAAATAATTTTATTGAGAACAATTAATTAATATATTGTTTTAGTGTAATGATATACGCGGCTGTCGTCAAGTACGGTATCAATCGGCACATGGACTTCTTTTAAATGGTAATTTCGTTTTTCATATTGAGTTAATTTATTTCCAAAACACTTTGATTGTGTCTTTCTAACACACATAGGAACTTGTTTACAACAAAATAAAATATGCCATTTTAAATTATTGTGATTCGCGCTATTTTCTTAAATCCTACTTTAACAACAAACTAACGTTTATTTTTAAGCAACATTACGCAAAAAAAAACTTATAAACCATGTGTTATTTTCTTACAATCATATTGCAAATGAGGTTAGAACACACTTTCTTTCGTACATCGTTACTAGACTATGGGCCCAAAGGTTAAAACCCTCTAGATTTTCATTCTGTAATCTTGGTTGAGGGCGGAAGAAAAACATGATGGCAAATGTATGCGAATAGACTCCTTAACATTATACTTTTTTCCCAAACATAAATCTTGCGCATTTGTGAGAATGGCAGCCATATTTAAAGATGGTCGACAATCATTCAAATAGAACATGAGGACTTACTTAAACCCTAGTAGCACCCAAACCAATCAAAATGCAAACATGTAGTTTAGTACATTTGTTTTGAAAATAAATTCTTCATCATTTGATATATAGATTTTGGATTTAATATCTATAGTCTGTTTCAGTGTCGAGAATATTTGTAGAAAAAAAGTTTTTTTTTCAGACATTTTCTTTTATACTGCTTCGGTATTTTATATGTATAGCTTAAAAATAGATTTTTTGATACATTTTGATATTTCACATGTAGAGGTATTTATATTTTACCAATATGACTCATCACGCAACATTATTTTTGTTTTTACCTCTGTCGATAAGGTTATGTTTGTTTACTTGAGTGCAGCGTAGTGTCCACATCGCTTGACCAATCGTCGCTAAACTTGGTCAAAATATCAGTCATGATCTAGCTTAGAACTGATTTAATTTTGAGATATCTAGTTCAACGGTTAATGGTCAAAGAAAAAATGCAAGCCACACTTTTAACGATAACTTTGGTTCTCTTCATCGTAGAGACTCGCTATTTCGCCCAAATTGTAGCCAATTTAAGTCCTACATCTTATATGACATTGACCTTGAAAAGTTTCATGGTCGAAATTTTGACGGAATTTTAATTTCTGATGAATCTGATGCCTTTTGGTGACAACAACCACTATCCAAAATGCCGGCCTGATCAGATAAATAGATTTTGAGTTATCAACGTTTCCATTGTATAACTTTGGGGATACGTCATATGACATGGAGAAGTAAGTGTCAGATAATACTTTAGCCCATCCTTACGTTGTCAGGCGGAAGTATACAGTCTCACGACTGACTTATGGTTTTGTTGTGTATAAAGACATGATTTTTAACCTTAGATGTATTTGCAATTTTGCGTAATTTCCAAGTTGGTTCCTTATCCCAAATATACAATAATTGTCAGCTTTTATTCAAAAGAAATTTAGCCCATATTTCTTTGAGTTTTTTTTTATTCTTCAATCTACAAATAAGACCACAGATTTTAAACAATTTTATTGATAAAATGAAACAATCGTTTATGGTAGTTTATTTAAAGTAAAAATGTTTAGTAAATAAATCAGATCATATTTTTTATTTAAGAGATATCACTAGTGACGTCACTTCATCATTACTATCATTGTCATTATCAGTGTCATTATATTTTACAGCATTGTTTCCAGTAATTTCATAGCATATATCTCTAGCACATTTGCACATATCTGTGCATTGTACCTTGTTTTGTAGACATGCACAAATGTTTGCATATTTACATTGATTTCTTTACATATGGCAGAGCATTTTATCAAATCCATTAAACTTTCTGAACCAAAAAGAAAATTCACCCTGTTGATTATTAATTAATTTTCTACCAGGACATCAGTCAGATGGTATACCGGGATTTTCATGAAGCCAGATTTATTTCTGGTGGCTCCAATGTTATTTTCCTTGTTCTTTTTAGAGATGTACCTGAAATGTTAGAGGAACATTGTTTAATTGATGTAGGACATACATTGTTTGTATAATTGTACCACTTCTTTTGTGGGTTGTTCCATGCCCAGAAAAAAGTTTCTTGACAAAATCATTATTGTTGCATATCAAAGTTGTTGGAATACCTATCTGGATAGTGGATATAAGAGAATTTTCTTCACGATCTATCTCAAGTTTAGCTAGTACTGTATCGTGATTTAAAACTGAGTGAGAGGCACAATGTCCCAAACATTTAAGAAACCAATCAATTGGGCAGATCCAGACATGGTATACAGCCATACCAAGTGATAAATGTTTTGGCATTAATGTCAATTGATTAAAAGCATCAACACCATGCGTTTCTTGTATCTGTTTGACAAAATCTTTCAACCTTTTAAGTCTCGCTATTTCTTTGGTTTCAAAAATTTGTGTGTGAACTCATTTGGCAAAACCTCAAATGCTTTACCATATGAAGTTTGTTCAGTCTGTTCAGTTTTTCTTGGTTTGGTCAAGTAGTGGGTGAAGTCACAGTAACAGGAATTATGATATTACTCATTAATTGCCACACAATCTCGATTTTCTATTTGCATGAGGTGTTTCATTTTCTTCGCCTGCTCTTACAAAATTTATTGTCGAACATTTTACAAGCTTTTCTGTTTCTTTTCCAAGATACTCTGCACACTATAGTTTTTACTTTTTGTCAGATCTGCTAAAAGATGATTTGACTTAGCTGACAAAAATGGTCAATCAAAATTAGAATGAAGAAAGCATCTTTTTTTGGTTGGTGGTTCATTCTTTTCAATAGTTATGTACTGTTGATATCTTGAGATAGAGACTGTGTGAAAATAAATATATTCATCGGTTTCATGTGCATTGGAAATCACACAAAAAATGGTCAAATTTAAAATAATATTCAACTTTTATTTGATAAATCCAGAACATTTTATTAAAATTTTAATAATTATTTTTGCATAGTTTAAAAACATCCACAGTTAAATTTCTGCGTAAAAAAGAGAATTGGATGTTTTTAGTTCACATTCTACAACTAAATCGGCTGTTGAATCCTTATTAATCAGACCAATGAATGTTTATGTAATCATGCTTTATGCTTATAATTGAAATTAGCAGAAAAATCTAATGTGCAATGCATTTATTTTTTTACTAATAATTTGCCACTTATAATGGTTAAAAGCCACTCAAGGATAAGAGTTAGTGAAATAAATAGATTGTCAGTTAAAAGAGAATACTGTGTGGGGATTGAAAATAATAAATGAAATTAATAAAATTTAGTTACTTATGATGGCGTTTTATGAGTAGGTATCTGTTGACATTGAACTTGAAGACGACTATGTTGTAACCCATAGGGAAGTATTCCGTGGTACAGATGTTCCGCAGATTTCCTTGGAAAGAAACTCTGCGTGTGGAAACTCTGTTTGATGTTAGGCACACTGGGGTAAAAAAGTAAATTCTTTGCAGTTGTGGTAGAAAGACATGTTCTTATGATGTCTTACAGGAAGACACCAAGGATTAGTACCTTTCGTCTCGTCATGACGAGAACCTGGCTTGCCAAGACCGAGCTGCAGCTTTGAGGGAGCTGGCACAAGAAAAAAGAAGTACCTTTCGTGGAAATAACGATAACGTAGAGAAAGGTTAGCAACGTTTTTTCTGTGAGAAAGATGCTGTAGAGAAGAGAATAGATTATCCCCCACTAGATTACGAAGTCGATTTTGAACTCTGTCAAGGGATGAAAGAATCATCTAGGTCAGAGGTCTTCAAAGTGGGGGTCGCGACCCCCAGGGGAGTCGCGTAACCATAGAAAAGGGGTCGCCAAAATTATAACTATGGAATTTTTAAAATAATATTCAAACTTATTTTTTATTTATAAAAAATTTTGGTGGGTCACGAAAAAAATTTTTTTCCAAAAAGGGGTCGCGACAAAAAAAGTTTGAAGAGCACTGAGGCGACACCTTCCCAGATGTGGAAACTGTACTCAAACTTAGCATGTATCTGAGTCTTGTAAAGGTAGAATATTGCCTCAGGAGTGTACTTTTGGAGTGGTAGAAAGATTCAACCATTCTTTCAGCATCCTTAGAAATTGATTGGAGATAGCTCTTCCATTTTAGATCTGGTATGAAATTCAGTCCTAGGAGTTTATCAAAACAAGGGGCTGCCTCTAGCAGAGAGCTATTCATTTTAACTGGAACCGAAAAAAAGGATCTGAATGTTGTTAGTGAAAAAAGAGAAACTTCGTTTTGGAAGTCTTAAAAGTGCCAAGCCATTTTCCCCCATTGCACCACATACTCCAGATCAGAAGTGAGAGAATTGACACGATTTTGATCACCAATGCTCTTCGAAGTGTTGTCATAGACAATTGCATCGTATATTAAAAATAGTCAATTTTGCATATCAGAACCTAATAGATAAAATTTGGGTATTGTTTCAGATTAACACTGTTTGTTACCCCCTCCAAAAGAAGGTTTTATTACGTGTGAACACCCGGAAAAACAATTAATTTAGAATTTAGAGTGCGGGTTGGCATATAAATTTAAAGTGCAAATGATCCCTCATTTTTTGGTCGTTTTAGGCAGATAGCAAAATAAAATAAAAATTTGATTATGTCAGATAAATTTTGTGTGTGTTTTTTTTGGGGGGGGGGGTCATCTTTTTAGGCTATTACGTGGCGTTTTATGACCTTTCCACTCGAACTTAGGGTTAGTCGTAGAAAGATTTAGTAATTTCCTTAAGTAGTTAGAATGGCCCGGAAATGGGAGATCATTTTATGTTACATTTATATGCAAAACTGATCCCCACTCTAAATTCTTAAATAATATTTTTGTGTGTGTGTTCACGCGTACTCGTCTTAAATTAATCCTTAGAAACTCATGATGGTGGAGGATAACAAAGGGTGTTAATCTACAAATTTACCAAAATTAGGATTACTTAGAAGCATTGAAATTACGGAAATTGCCGATCGGTAACATGCTGATATTATTTATTTTATTACAATTACCATCTCCTAAAGCAGACGATGAATTTCCATATACATTTTCGATTACTTGTTTAAAACGAAAAAAAATCTAGCATCTCTCTTTCGGCACTCAGTAATTTTCTATTTATCTAATATATAAAGTTAAGAGGATTTTCCCCCTGTACCTTTTTGAAGACTAGGAAAATAACCACATGCATCACAGGCTACTAAACTCATCACTATATTACGCTTATTTACTCGAGCGTGTTTTAGTAAATTTGTAATTATTTTTCTCGAGCTAACACTACATATTACTTTTAGCCCACCATCTTCGATTCTTCTCAAACATACTCCATATAGGTGGTAGCAAACAGTTTTTCCCCCTAACACTTCAGTACTGACGCTCTCCCTATTGACACCGGGAACTAATAAACAACGTCTACTTTTCAAAAAAGTGTCCGTTAATATTTACGATTTGTCTGCTATTAATTTACTACATAATACAAAATAGTAAGCACACATTTAATGGAAGCTCCCGCTAATCTCGCTGATTTTCGAGAATATCAGATTACGTTATTTCTACCGATTATGTATACATTTATACTCATTCCGGTTTTTAGAGAATGCAATTAACGAACATAGTTCGTTGCAGTGTTTCATTATTCAACATGGCGGCTAGAATTTTTTCAGCGACTCGACTTCCGAATTAAGTCAATATACGCCAAGCTACGAGACAGACTTGCATAAAGTTGACATTTCTTGAATCCTACACCTTTCACACGCATAATATCCAAAGATGGGGGAAAATCTATTTCTTCGTATAGAAATGACCCAAAACGTGTGACTGGTTGACCCAACATATTTCAGATCGTAATATAAAACGCAAGCGAGCTACATGCTTAGTTTTAGTGACCTATTTTACAATATAATTTTTAATCGCTTGTGTGGCTAAGTGGTTATAGCCGTAGATCCTAGACCGAAAGCTTTAGGGTTCGACCCCAGTCGACATACACAGTTTTTGTTTACATTGTTAAACATTTGCCTACGAGGGAGGAGGGGAAGGGAGGATTATGGGCCGGAATTTTTTTTTGAAAAAGAATCAATGTAATAGGTAGTACTTTAACTATTGTGAATATCATCATTTCTATTCGAACACACATGGTTTATAAGTGCTCTGCAGGCATCTTTAATTATATTTGTGTGTTTCAGTAGTGCTCTGGAGGCATACTCATTTTTCATTTTTCTTTCCTCACAAAAAATGGAATTTCTATACAAAGATAGCAGAAGGGGATTGGATTTAATAGGGCTCTGTAGGCCTCTTTAATTTTAAAAGTGCTCATTATCATAGATAGAGCGGGTGTTTGGGAAGTACCGGTACCATGGGATGACCAGGAAAGCTCCTACAACCGCGTCTCCTTCCTTCCTTCATTCCTTTCTTCCTTCTTTCACACTTCAACAATTCCAAACCGGCAATTATTCTAAACATTAAATTGGTACGTTCTATCGAATGTTGACAAATTTTAATTAATTCTTTTATATTTCTCCTGGGCAAGCCGGTGGGCGGGCCCAACTAGTTTATTATAATAGATTATTGTTCTGATCTACAAAAAAAAAAAAAATAAAATAAACAGGAAAACGTGTTATGTTATTTTGAAAATATGAAATCGAAAATTTTTTTTCTTTATTTACATATTTCGTCTTCGCTGAAGGCAGCCATCTTGATTTATAACGCATGCTACGATGATTGTCATTGGTTGATTTTCAGATACCAATGAAAAATGTATTCTGATTGTCTACTTTTTGTACGAAGCCATTTAAAAAGTCAGTATCTAATTTGAAGATTTAAATTCAAATTATTAATTAATGCACCAACATCTTGAATGGGAAAAGCTTACCAATGTTTCTTATGATTTTATATACCTTATATCCAAAAAATAATCCCCAACCCCTTTTTATATCATTAAAAGTGATAATTTTCTCCTTGGGTCGACGGCCTATACGGTTTAGTCTTCCAATTAATAACGTTTTCTTATTCGCCAACCCAAAGAATGCCATATTGCAAAAGCTCTTAAAACTATCTTCTTTTTTATTAAATGTCTTACGTTTCGGTTCTACGAAGAATAAGGTTTCTCTGTTTATTTTCTTAAAAATAAAAAAAAATCTCAATTGTTATTGTTATTAGTTAAATCCAAACGAACTAATATTTGATTTTAAGTATCTTTAGCCGAAAAAACATATACATTTTTACATTCATATTGCTAAGGCTGTTAGCACGCAATTTCTGAAAGAAAATAGAAGACAAATTAGCTAAAATCCAATTAGAACAAAAAACTATTTACTTTTCAGAGACTTTACGCGACCAAATGTATACATTATTTATTTTTTGCTCACACTCATATTGCAAAGGCGGTTAACAACACAATTTCCCCCTTACCTCCTGATGGTTTTGTTTTCCAAAGAATAACGCTTTCTTTTCTCACTATCTCTGAACTTAAACTTATAATACAAATGCTATTTAAACGAACGTTTTTTTAATTGCAGCTTCGTCTTTCTCTCTCTCTCTCCCTCTCTCTCTCTCTCTCTCTCTCTCTCTCTCTCTCTCTCTGTATATATATATATATATATATATATATATATATATATATATATTCAAACAATTCAGGAGTACTATCAAGGTTCATCAAAAAAGCTAATCAGAAATTTATTTTAAAATCCTTGGTGATATCTGGGTAGTAATATTCTTCTGTATTTGAATTTATATTGGTTTTGCGTATTTTTATTTTTACATTTGTGAATATTGAACACTTTTTGATATTTCTTCTTTTTTTTCAAGTCTTCATTCATTCGTTTTATTTTTCCAGTGGATTGTAAAGAAATGACTTGTATCATTTATATATGGGAAACATTCGAATTGATTTCGAATACAAGTTGCGTGATCATAAATATAGTCATCCACGGACAGCTCTTTACCCCTACGTCACAGCAATCGTCACCGACAGTAAGAACTTACTAGTTACCATGGGCGGTTGATTCCATATCTTCAAACATAATATGAGGCACCAGCAAAAAAATCAAACGATACCATGATGTTTAAATTATCTTTTAAAAAATACTTACAAATTTACTCAATAACTTGCTAAATAAAAAAACTTAAAACATATTTTACACATTACGTTTTTTGTAAAAATAATTTCATCAGGAAGTACTATTTACTTTCTGCTAACTTTTACAAATGTCTCTCTAAATAAGGGAGGTAATTATTAAAATACTTTGTTTCATTTACAGTGACACAATAAACTACTACATGAACAACTACATAAAAAATAAAATGTTAAGCTTTAATTATTCATGTGTGTCAGTTCAGCCGGGGTTTTTTACCCCGCCTAATAAACCGGTATTGTCCGGGCCTTTGGGTCTGGATTTACGTTTTTCTCTAATTACACATAGCTTTTATATGCCATTTTTTAAACCGAAAATGACATTAATTCACTTCTTTTGGCTAAGATCAAAGTGTACTATCTGTTCCGATGGATACTGAACCCCATAGACTGGTATCGTATTGGCCTTCGGGGTTTGATTCCGCCGGTCTATGGGTTTGTCCTGTGCAGTTCTAAGAGGTGCACCCTCGCAGGCTTTGCCTCCCCTCTTTGGGGAGGAGTAAGTTTATTGCTTGCTGTCTGAGGCGCCTCTACCGGGGAATGCCGACGGGGCTGTCCAGGCAATTTTTAAATGGCCAGAGTGCTCACCTCTCGAGCGCTGGCTTATCTAATCCGACTTTCCCGACCTTGTGTCACATCTTACCTTGTGGGAGGAAGATAAATAAATTCATGTGTGTGTGTCTTTGTGTGTGTGTCTTTGTGTTTGTGTGTCTTTGTGTCTGTGTGATTAACGATTGATTAAATAAGGTAGACCGTTACTTTGTTATCTCACACTTCAATGCGATGGTTAAATACTAAAAAGAAATTGATAAGCCATCGTTATTTTTAAACCGTTATTTCCGTTTACTTTACAACAACAACAACAACAACAACACTTAAATACGCTTTGGTATGATAGAAATAACAAAACAAATCGTAAGTATCCCAGTAGTAAAATTAAAATACGCCATAGTTATTTTTAAATAAAACATGACGTAATTTCACTTAATAACAATATAAAGCGGGTTAAATACAAAAATAACTTACATATTAATTACATTAACTCGTGTATGACATTGCAATTTTACATATTCTCTAAAACAAAAACAAAACATTTATTCAAGGTGTACGGACGATGGGAGTGACGTGTCAATTTTTAATTGCCTCCCCACGAGTGCACAGTCAGACACAAGTTTAAGTTTGTTTTATTAAATGCTAATAGTATTTTCTTTGGTAATATTGACGCTTTGTCCATTATGAAGATTCACCCAAAAATAAGATTGAGATTCTACTTTTTAGGCGATTACATTGAACCACCATGAAATACTTCGCCGAAAAAATAACTAAACCAAACCAAAATGAAAACATTTAACTTTATTTATTTTTCAAATTGACATCTGAACTTATGGTTAGTGATAAGATTAAGGAAAGGGCAAATGATTTTTATGAAGTTTACAATTGCCACGTTTTAAACAAACTTTTTCTAGAATCCTATTAAAATGATACAGATGTTCCTACAAAATCATATCCACCACCATGCATTTCTGTTTCGTAGTACAGATTTTTTACCGCGAATAATATTTTTGGTCGTGATATGTTTAGATTTTCTTGGCAGATAGTAACGGTCTAGACGCATGCGCATCATATTTTAAAGTTCCATTTTCAGAAACGTATCGAAATTAGTCCTAAAATGGTTATCCAATATTCGCGGTTTATTTTCATCGAAGCACTGACTCCTCAAGGAAACGAATATCATAATTGGTTTGCCCGAAAGATTCCATGTTCTTTGTCCGTTCTTTTATCTGGTTCTGACATCCAACCGTTCGTCGTTTTACTATCAAAGTCTGCACTCGACAGAATAGATTTACCTTAAAGTTCTGGTCCAAGTCAAACGGATATCTTTTCATTCTGGATTTTGTATTGGTCTAGAAATATGTCAGCCATGTTATTTTTCTATTAATCCGAGAGAAGAAGATATCGTTACAATATTACGAATTACAATACTATAGAGCAGACATATTCCTCACATATTTTCAGCGATATTTCTACTATATCTCCTAGTCCGAACCTTTTGACTTTACCCGAAACTTTAATAGGTATTTACTCCTCCCCAGGAGTTAGGCACAAGGCCAGTTTTATCTTACTCCCACAAGTAAGATGTGACCCAAGATCGGGTCGAGCAAGTGGGGTTAAAAGCCAGCGCTCGAGAGGTGAGCAGTCTGGCCATTTAAAAATTGCCTGGGCAGCCCCGTCGGCATTCCCCGGTAGGGGCGCCTCAGACAGTAAGCAATAAACTTACTCCTCCCCAAAGAGGGGAGGCGAAGCCTGGGAGGGTGGACCTCCTAGAACTGCACAGGACAGGCGTGCAGTATCCATCGGAACAGCTTTAATATAAGAAAACATTTTAGTAGCGGATGTTGGCTCAAAATATGTCAGTGACTAAACGCTAGTCCAAATGCATTCTATGTTCTCAAACGACTGTTGGTACTGTAGTCCATTTCTATTTGATATATTTTTAGCAACATATTCAAATATGTCCGTAATTAGCACATAACTATATATAATGGACTCTCTCCCGTCGATTTCGACGTAAGAGTGCCCGCGCGTGAATTTTGTAATTGCAAGGGTTGCACAATCTCCAACAGTCGGCATTGCTTGATTCCAATGGCAAGTAGTAGTACAAGACGACTGGAAACAATGCCGAGATAAGCAGAGAGCACATACAGCACCTGGTATTCCTAAATGGTCACCCATTTAGTACTGGCCAGGCTCGACGCCGCTTAACTTCGGCGATCAAACGGGAACCGGTGTGTCAACGTGATTGTGCCGTATATATATATATATATATATATATATATATATATATATATATATATATATATATATATATATATATATATATATATATATATATATATATACATATATATATATACATATACATATATATATATATATATATATACATATATATATATACATATACATATATATATATATATATACATATATATATATACATATACATATACATATATATATATACATATATATATATTCATATATATATATATATATATATACATATATATATATACATATACATATATATATATATATATATATATATACATATATATATACATATACATATATACATATATATATATATATACATATATATATATTCATATATACATATATATATATATATATATATACATATATATATATATACATATATATATATATATACATATATATATACATATATATATATACATATATATATATACATATATATATATATACATATATATATATACATATATATATATACATATATATATACATATATATATATACATATATATATACATATATATATATACATATATATATATATATATATATATATATATACATATATATATACATATATATATATATATACATATATATATATACATATATATATATACATATATATATATACATATATATATATATACATATATATATATACATACATATATATATATATATATATATATATATATATAAGTTGTAGTTGCCTATGTTTTTTTGTTTGCTCACAAACTCTTTTAAGTGTGTTAGAGATACATACTCACAAGCATATAAATTCTGAAACTACATTATACAGAGTAGTTGGATAAGTATATTTAATTTTGATCAAAACGAGTGCAATAATATCATAGCGTCTGCGTCTAAGATTCAAAATGGAAGGACTTTTTAATTTATTTGATTTATAACTTGAAAATCATAAAAATTAAAAATAAGAATAGAAACGGTAATGTGGGTTAATAACTTGAATCGGAAGTGCAAATGGCGACTCGTTATTTTCCGGGAAAAACGAATGTGCCTAGATAGGGTTAAAAAGTAAAAAATTATCAGAATCGTTTCAATACACATCACTGTACTTACATCCCGCTCCCATCTAATAAATGCTGACCAATTGAAAAATTATATATTTTAAAATATTAAAATATAGATTAAAACTGAAACAGGTAAAACTAAAAAAATATAGATTTCAACTGGATCGGACCAAACTAAAAAATATAGATTACAACTGGATCAGGCTCAACTAAAAAATATAAATTACAATTTAATCAGACCAAACTGAAAAATATAGATTACAACTGGCTCAGACCAAACTAAAAAATATAGATTACAACTTGATCAGGCCAAACTAAAAAATATAGATTACAACTTGATCAGACCAAACTAAAACATATAGATTACAACTTGATCAGACCAAAATAAAAAATATAGATTACAACTGGCTCAGACCAAACTAAAACATATAGATTACAACTGGCTCAGACCAAACTAAAAAATATAGATTACAACTGGCTCAGACCAAACTAAAAAATATAGATTACAACTTGATCAGACCAAACTAAAAAATATAGATTACAACTTGATCAGACCAAACTAAAAAATATAGATTACAACTTGATCAGACCAAACTAAAAATATGAATTACAACTGGCTCAGACCAAACTAAAAATATAGATTACAACTTGATCAGACCAAACTAAAAAATATAGATTACAACTGGCTCACCAACCTAAAATTATAGATTGCAACTGGCTCAGACCAAACTAAAAAATATAAATTACAACTTGATCAGACCAAACTAAAAAATATAGATTTCAACTGGGTCAAGCCAAGCTAAAAATATAGATTACAACTGGCTCAGGCTAAACTAAAAAAGATAGATTACAACTGACTCAGGCTAAACTAAAAAATATAGATTACAACTGGCTCAGGCTAAACTAAAAATATAGATTTCAACTGGATCAGGCCAAACTAAAAAATATAGATTACAACTGGCTCAGGCCAAACTAAAAAATATAGATTACAACTGGCTCAGGCCAAACTAAGCAAGCCGCGCGTGCGTAGTCCGCCTCTGTATGTTGCGAGTGTAAAATGCAATAAATTTGGGGTATTTTGACCCCCCCTTGATCCCTTGATCCCTTGGGGGCGCGAACCAGAGTTTTTCTGAGGTCAAGGATACTTATTTCATATCCAGAACAATTGCCCCTACATTTTGGCCAAGTTTCAGAAAAATTGAATGGATGGATCAAACGTTATGGGAGAAAAGGGTAATTTTTTGCCATTTTGGGGGCTTTTGACCCCTCTGGGGGCGCGAACCAGATTTTGCCTCCACATTTTGGCCAAGTTTCAGAGAAATGGAATGGATGGATGAAAAGTTATGGGGCAAAAAATGTCATAATATAGATTTTAACTGGATCAGACAAAACTAAAAAATATAGTTGTTTTTACGGACGAAAAAGAATAATTTTCTTCTTTATAACGTTGACCCAGATTAAAATGTATTATTTCAAAAGAAATGTCATTATTAAAAGTAAATTATACAGATTGATGTAGAAAGCACTGTGAAATTTCCATGGGTCACACTAGTATAATATTAATATCAGAGCCAGTAATAATTTGTAAGTTTTTATTTACGTTGTTCCATGTTATTTTCCTTTCATCGAAAAATTATTTTTCCATTTTTTAAACAAAATTAGAATTTTATTAATATTTTTAAATTTGCATTAACTTTGTGTATTACATATGTGCCATTTTCTATTTTCAAAAGAAGAAACAAAACGTTTTTAAATAAACACCACTGAACTCCAAATATAAATTTGGCATTTTTATTATTTTCAATTTATTGTGTGTTTTTTTTTGTTTGTATGATTTCGTTTTACAGATTTTGTTTTATGCTTTAAGGGAGTCCTTGATTTCTATTTTTGCTGTGTCATATTTAGGATGTTAGAGTCGTTCACCTTGTTCGTTACAGTCGTTCACCTTGTTCGTTACAGTCTGTAGATTTATGTCACGAATTTGTTCCAGTTTTGAGCAGATGCTGATTCTTATTTCTCCAAACCTTTGCGACGTCAGAAACATTTGAATTGGTCCTAAGATGATTTTTTTTTAAAGTTTATACCTTTCGTTTTCTAAGCTTATAGTTCCTGTATTTACTTTATAAATATCTGCACGCGCGTTAAGAAATATTTTTGTTCTCTTTGCAATGGGCACCCATTGTTTTTGTGTCAGGAGGAAGGATGAAAGCAAACAGTTAATAAAACTAACATTTAACGTTTATTTACAATTTGCCAGCGTTCTATTAAAAACGCCGAGTCGATATCAAGTATATTATAAAGTGGACATGGTAAATAAAAATGTTATAGGAACAAACATGAAATACAAACCTGGATCCTAAATAAGAAATACAATGTTTTGTAACAATATACAGAGACGAATACAACTGGATGAATAAACGGAAATGCAAAATCTCAACTGTGGTGATGCGCCACGGGTTAAATTACGAACAAAGTTCGTTTGGTTATTTGCTCATGTCCCAGAGATTGCGTGTAAACCTAAAAGAAAGTACACCTGAGTCATGAAACTGCTACAATTATTATCGGTTTACACGGAATTTGTCTACGCAAAAAAAAACAGGTATACTAACAAAAAACAACAGTTACTCTGAAAGTATACTCTGCGATTTTCAAATACATTATTTTCAAACCATCATACACGCTGGGGTACAATATAAGGAGATCTGATGTAAAAAAAAAAAACATAGAACACACGCGAACGGAGGGAGGGGGTGATTATTTAAGTACTATTTCGGCTATTGTCAACTATAAAATACTCAATAGTCAAGCGATAAGACGACATTGGCTAACAGTTCATATTCTTAAGAAACAGGTTCGAATCATGTGTGAGTCTTATTTTTGTCTTTGTGAATATTTCTATGTTTTAGCTAGTAGATAATTATTAGCCGTTTATATAATACACCAGAAAAATACCAGTGTCAAGACGGGTAAAATTAATTTCCTGCACAGAAAAGTTTTGCACCACTTTTATGTCCCCCTTACGAAGATTAAAATGAAGATATAATGATACTACAACTTATGTCTAGAATTGTTATTCTAATTTTGATCAAAATCCATTACATGATTTTGATTCTAGAAAATGTTTTAAAGTTAAGACTTAAGCTAAAGGGGTCTTAAGAAGAGATTAAAATTCAGAAAACCTAGCTTCATTAGTGTCTAATGATTATGCATCAAATTAAATGCAAATCTGAAATATTTTAATTTTGAAATGGGTATTTGTGCCCATATTATGTCTCTAAAAACTCTTTAAATTACTCCAAATGAACTGAAATTTGAGAAAATGTTTCATTGATGTCTTATACATATTATTAAAATTTCACAAAAAATCGGAGGCATCTAAATTTTCCCGAAGGAATTCAACCTTTTTTTACTTCCTTTGTATAAAACTAAATTAAACTACATATAGCCTACATTAGCGACCCTCACGCCTAGCAGCTTTGTTCTAAAAACTCACAATGCTTGGTTAATTAGTTTTGGAGTGAATCCTGTGAATACAAATATATAAACGTATAGAAATACCTAACTTTATAAAGTTATAGATATATAAAATTGTTTACGCGAAACACGAGTACCCTATGTAAACAACGCCCTCCGACTACTGAGTTAAATATGACTTTTGTATTGGGGTTCGAACCGTGTGACCGGCAGGCATTGTCTCCTCCCATACTGATGATTGCAGGTTTGGCATGAAACACATGTGTATATGGATTGATTTGAAAAATATTATTTATAAAGAATTATATATATATATATATATAGTAAGTTATAAAAATATATATGACAATTAAGCTACACAGAGGCTTCCGCGTTTCATCCTCAGAGGGAATCGTCAGGCTAAAATGCATGGAGTTAGTTTTGCCGGGTGTTTTTTATACACGTCTAGCTAGTTAACTAATCAGATTATTCGTTGTTTTCTTAGCCAATCGTTGGGCTTCTCACAAACAAAGGTTCGGTTGATTTTACTTCCTATTTCCTATACTATTGTTCTGTTTTCTATAGGATGACTCATCCATGTTTCTTTGTTGTGTCAATATCATGGGTGACTTTATTTTTACACGTGCTTGCTTCTATTTCTATTTAAGGTTTAAGTGTTTAAGTTTTAAGGTTTTAGTTTATTTTAGATTTTCAATTTATTTATTTGTTTATTTATTTATTATATATTGTTAACCTAAGGTAAATATTATTCTGTGCAGCAGTTGTTTGTAATTTCACTTCAACAGTTTAATAGGGTTTGGATTTCAAATTTCTCATTCAGACAAAATCTACACGGGTCGTCGAAATTTCTACATGTACTGGCCTGTCGTAATTGTTTTCCATTCAATTATTGGTGAGCGTCCGTTTTATTTGAGCTCCCAATAATGGTTTGTTAGTGCTGTTTTAATTCGACATTCTTTGTTTTTAAATGTGCTGTTGTGGTCGTAATATCTGGTTTTAAAATCTAGGGAGATCATACTTACGTAGTACTTTTTGTTATTCGGTCTTTCTTTGGCAAATATTGTGGCTTTGTAAGCAATACTTTTGGTTAAGCATTTATTTTGTAGTGGACAAAGTGTACGATTTATGCAGTTACATCTTTTCTCTTCATTACTACCCTTTTCATTTCTATTTGGGTGATTACTATTAGAGTTTTGGTTATTACTATTGGTAGTGTTTATATTTTTGTTCTTCTTTGTGTTATGTTTGCTATATTGGTAACTTTTTATGCAATTTGTTATTTTTTCTCTCTGCTGTTCTGTTTTAGCATTTTGTTATAGTGTTCCTTAATTATCATTTCTAGGTGTTCGCAGCAGCTGTATGATAGTTGTATGTTACTTTATTCAATATTTTATGCAAGGGATTAGTTACGGGGAAGTGTTTTTCAATGAGATTTAGGAATTTCTCGCCCAGTTTTGTGTTTAGCATCTGATTATAGGGTGGTGTATACCAGATTATATTTCTTTTTCTTTTCTTTTAAATTTTATTCTAATTATTGGTGTCATGTTTCTTATAATTAATTTCGATATTATGGTAACCACTATTTTTAGAGCTGTATCGTAAGTGTTTCTAGATTTTTTAAATACATCTTCGTTGCGAGAATTATTAATAAGCCTACGACAAATTTGTTTTTCGCCCGTAAAAGCATATAAGGCTTAAATGCGATGATAAACGTTCTACCCTCTTTTTTATAAGCAAATAATGTTTACATTAATTACGACGCTATCTCTAGAATCTTTTTAGTGTTATTGTATATCATAGACACACTCCTCTCTATTCAATTACAATTTTTCACGGTTATCACTAAATATTTAGATAGGCCCTTTTTTAGTTGCTTTTTTATATTTTGCTTCCTAATTTTATAGTTGGCAATCTCAAGTTTCAGTTTAATCTGCGCACAGTTCGTTGCTTTTTAATTTCTTTCGAGTTCACAAAACTTTTACATCTTTAAACTTTAGAATTTCTAGTTTCTCACTAAGACTATATGTGTCGTCTTAAAATCTACATACCCTAGACCATTTTGAGATTTTCCACTTAATTACCAAGGTGTGTCCAGTATAAACCATAGTTATCCACAGACACGTAAACCAGGCCAGACCCACCATGAACAAGACCTACCCAGAGAAGTGATAAAATGTTTTCGTTTGCTTGGTATTATCTGTTTATTTCATTCATATATATATATATATATATATATATATATATATATATATATATATATTATTTAAATAATATATATTTTTAATTATATTTTTATTATACTTCCCTATTGGTGGGATAGGGGCACTCTGATGGAGTAAATGATTGTTTAACTTAGCGTAAAAGCAATACTTTTCGGTAACAGGAATCGATTACGTTCGCTTATGAGTATCGTAAAAAATTAAATACATGAATAGTTTAAATGAAAATACGATATAATTTCTATCAGTTCTAGTAGTAGTTTCTTTTGCTCAGGTGAAAGAGCATAAGACGCAAACGACTAAGGACCCGGTTTTAGATCCCGCCACAACTTACAACACTGATGAATCGTACAGACCACGAAACACGTCTCTATCGATACTTATTTTCCATTAATATAATTTCATACTACTACTAAGCTTACGCATTGAGCACTGTTAAAGTAATTAATGAATATATATATATAGACGTAATATAGTATACTACTTTATAATAATATATATGTATCTTCATGAAATAGTAATACATACACACATCTCTCTCTCTCTCTCTCTCTCTCTCTCTCTCTCTCTCTCTCTCTCTCTCTCTCTCTCTCTCTCTAATAATGGTAATAATCCAGGTAAAAATATCCACAGGGTGGTAATTCAGAGAATTTTAACCGGGTTTATAAAAAGTGCTCAATATCAAAATAGAGCTTTATATATGATAATTTTTTTTATTTACACAGATATGTACAAAATCTGCGACACTGGCATGTCGATATTATCGATCAACAAATATCTCTCCAAATATGATCTGAGGTTAAGATCGGATTCTAACTCTGCCTGATGAGATCTCAGTTTATAGTAACTGTTGATCGATAACATCGACATGCCAGTGTCGCAGATTTTGTACATGTCTGTGTAAATAAAAAAATATCATATATATATATATATATATATATATATGATGGAAAACGCTCCAGACAAGGCATGAAGCCACTTGATGTAAGGAGCTAACAATAACAAATATGGTTATTGCAAAGACAGGAGATGGCTATTCTTCTTAGTCTCGAAAAGACCAACGTTATAGGTAGGAGGATAACAGGCAGCAGGACGAGAGTTCCACAAGCCTGTGGTTCTTGGAAAGAAGCTACTGGAATAGGAAGTTGTATTACAATGAGGTATCAAAACAGCAGAATCAATGGAGACCACTAGACTAACGAGTCAAACGAGCTGGAACAAAATAAGCGGGGAATAGATCACATAATTCTGAAGAACACATGCCATAATAGTATTTATAGAAAAGACTGAGACTAACAACACCACGTCTGAGAGAAAGAGGGTGCAGAGAAGAAGAAAGGGTGTGGCCAATCAAATTACAGACACGTTTCTGCACCTTATCAAGAACTCTCAAATGGTGCAGTGATTGACTAGCCCAAATATGACAACAGTACTCCATACATGGTCTGATTGTATATTTGTAGAGATAGAGAAAGTGTTTGGATCTAATGTATGAACTCCAAGAAAGATTTGATGAGAATGAAAGACCAAGAAGTTTCAGTCAATTTCTCCTCAAGAGCAGAGCCATCCATCAGAATCTCAGGAAGAAAAGGGACACGCATACTATTAGAAAGACACGAGCTGGGTCTTAAATGGATTAAATGAAACAAGCTATTTTGTACGCCAATCCACAACCGACCCTTAGTCAATTTCTAGATCAGCTGCACGACTGATCCGAGGGAGATGGGCGTGAAGCAACACCAGAATAGAGAGTGATATTATTAACATAGATGTTAATTTTCTGAACAATATTCTCTAGAAAATCATTTATATAGAGAAGAAGCAGTGTTAGGCATAGAATAGAGCATTGGGGAACACCAGCATTGATAGGAAAAAAGAATGAAGAGTCACTGTCCAAAGTTAATCTCAAACTTCGATCAAAAACAAAAGACCTTATAATGTCAAGAACGTCACCACCAATACCATAACCCTTACGTTTGTGTAGACCAGAATACCACACTCTGTTAATCGCCTTCCAAATGTCAAGCGCAATGCCTCTTCTCTCTACTGAATTATCCATAAACCGACAGATCTGCTCAGTTACAACAGTTAGACGATCAGCAGTTGATCGAAAACGAAGAAAGCCGTACTGAACATCACTAAAGAGGCCCAGACTTTCCAGAGTATATATATATATATATATATATATATATATATATATATATATATATATATATATATATATATATAATAGAATTAACGATAAGTGAAATATCGTAAAGTGATCTATCGTGATAAAGTAAAGCTCAATACGTTAAGTAGAGCAATCAATTTTAAAGAAGGAAATATGAAGATAAAAAATTGCATAAAATTACATAAAATTACATAAAATTGATACAAATTTTATTACATCGAAAAGTTCAGATGCAAGCAGTTACACTAATCCTTAAACCATGTTTTTTCACAGATAAAACCCTTCTCGTTGACCGCATGGAATAGATGTTGGGATATCAGTAACAAGGTTCCTATCAATGCGATCGGCGGATTAGTTTTATAGCCACACTGATGAGTCGTTAAAAGACAGAACAAGCGCTTTATGTGGCTATAAAATATTCAATTATTAAATTATAATTATCGACCCCCTTAAAAGGGGAGGTAACTCTGTCTGTGAACACTTGATCGTCTCGCTTAAAGCAGTGATGCAAAGATTCCTTCCCTCGGTTGAAGCCTCTTCGAGACAACTGGATAGGACTGGTGAATGCAGTATTTACACCTCGAATTCACGCAGCTGGTTGGTTGGGCGCATAGGTATACATGTTGGGCTATCAGTCTCAAGGTCTAAGGTTCGATTCATGCGGTTCGACAAGATACACTTGAAGAAGGACGGAGGTTAAAGCGGCCGAAACGTTATGAGAATAACATTCAAAATGAGAACAGTAGTCCGAATAATCCAAATTATACATATACATATATGTCTATGCATACATATATGTATATACACAGACATGAAAGAAGTAAATAAACACCTTTATTGTCATTAATAACGACGACTGCTTCCAGAAAGTCCTGATAGATCTAGCTGAGATGATATTGGTTTTACTCTCTGATAAATTGGTTAACAGTGAACCTTGAGGTTTGCAGCGATTTTAGATCGACCCTTAATATTGATACTCTGAAACTGAGAATTCTAATGCTTCTTTGGCCCGGTGTCATACTGAAATAATGGTATATGATTGTTTCAGTATGAAATCTGAAACACAAAAAGTGTCAATTAGTATAAACTATCGGTGTTTTAAACATACTTCTGCTTTGTACGGCTCTGAGTGCTGGCCGTCGACGAAGGAAGCAGAAACTTTCAACATGTATGAATTATGTTTGTGGTTGTCTATTCACTTCCTTCATGTCTGTGATTTATATGTGTATATGTATATGTATGTACATAAATTGTAGTTATTGAAGGCTATGACAATACTTGGAAGACGTTAAATATAAGATTATAAAACATACAGAGGTTATATATAAATTACATTGAATATAACTTTTTTTAAATACAAATATAGTGAAAAATCAGAGAAAGCAACGCGTAGTGATTAACACGTAAATGCTGTTCAACTTTTTAATATGAAATTTGCCGTTGAAAAATCAAACGACAGCTTGATCTCTATATGAGATACATAGCTATTCGAGCGTTAAACTAAAGTTCTCTTTTGCTTCTCAAACGCGTTGAGTTAGTAAATAAGGAAGAACATTCAATTCACTAGTCCCAATTGACCAGTAAACTATGTTATAATATATCTTTCTTGTAGTTTCTTAGTCTTACCTTGTTCCAGAACAAGAAATCAAGTCTGACTGGTGATACCAGATCAGGCTGCCCTGTGGCTCCCTGAGACGAAATTCACCTACATTGACATTTTTTTTTTTTTTTTTTTTTTTGTAAAACTTAATTATGTTCTACAAAACCAAAAACAAAAACAACAGCCCTTCTCCCTTTCTCCCTCCCCTTTTTTATTTTATTTTTCCTACCCTACTCCCGGTCCTGGATATGACCTTAAACTACATCCGATGGTGAGATCCGGCTTACGGACTTTGGGGAATGTGGAACCTCCTCTTAATTACCATTGCTCCCAGGTCCACCCTGACCCGGAGTGGTAGTACCTGTTAGGGTCCCAACTATGGGTTAAATAGAAACAGATATTAAAAGGGGAAAGAAACAGAAAAGAGAAGAAAACAAATATACTTTAACAACCAAACCAAACACCATCAATAAATATTTGAACGTGTGAGGAACTTGAAGCATAAAAACTTTCACCAGGATGACTGCATTCGGCATTGAGTGGCCTGAAAGGGGTTGATGTGCCGTAAAACAAAACAACCAACCAAACAACCATCAAGTCTGATAGATTATTACTAGAGGCAACATCACTTGGAGAAGGTGAACCATTCCTCGTATGAGCTAGTATGTAGCCATACCGAAGGGATCTTATATGGACCTCGAATACTATGTTATTTTGAATATTTAGTCAGGGTTTACTTTTAGGGGGAAGTATCCTCATGCCAGGTTGTCCTGACAAACCCCTGTATAGAGAGGCCTTGGACACTCGAGGATGGTGTCTAGTAGGTAATTCAAATTATCTATTATGACTTGCAACGTGTACAACAAGATTCATACGATAAATTAGTCTAACTTTTCTTAGAGAAAATGAACACTCCATCTACGAAAGGGTGGTAGCGTTATTTTTATGTCGTTTTTTTTTCGCGTTAAACACGAGACGTAAATTTCCAGAGGGGAAATATCGGTGTCAGTATCTTGTTAATCTGACTGGAAAATCAGAGACTGGCATTTGCTGATTCAGGCGAGTTTGTGATAAACAGGACATTTGCCTTAAACATTTTCTGAGGTCGTATAGATTTCATGTCGACAATCTTGGTACAAACTTTGCGTATTTGACAGAATTGAAGATATATGAAAGGCAATCCAGTTGTTTTCTTTTTCATTTTTTCGGCTTTTTTAAAAAAAATTTTTTTAAGGTAAATACATAGTTTGCAAAAAAAAATTATAAGCACAATTTTTAAAAAAATCTCTAATTCTAGAAATAATATTTTTTCTTTTAAACGAAATGATCGGTTTAGTTTTGTTGTTGTTTTTCTTAAGACGCGTCCAACCATATCTATAAGAGGCTCTGCTTTCAGTAGGTATGTCACGCTTGAAATTAAAATCGAATATTTTTTAGGCTAGAACACTTTTCACACCTGCGAGTATCCTAAATCTCTATAAAGCAGTAATTCGCCCTTGCATGGAGTAGTGTTGCCACATCTGGGCTGGTGCACCAACCACTGGTTTTTCCCACCTTGGACAAGATGCAAAAAGAGTCTCTAACCTTATAAGTCTCGCAGTGTCTACCAAACTGCAACCCCTGCCCCATCGCCGCAAGGTTGCATCCCTGTGCCTGTTTTACAAGTACTTCCACGGAATCTGCTCTGGTGGACTTACTGCGTAAATACACCCTATCAACTCGACAAGCAGCAAAATTACACCCTTCACTGTAAAGATCCCTTGATACCGGGGAAGTTTCTACTCTAATAGTTTCATTTCTGGGTCCGCTTGCCTTTGGAATTCCCTCCATGTTCGCTGTTTCCCCGACTATACCAATACGCAGAAATTTCAATGTAATGTGAACAAATATATTGCTGCACAACTCCCGTTTTAAGATACCTTCTACAAATCTGACCCCTAATCACGGTAGCCGCTTACGTCTCTGTTGCAATATTTTTTGTTTGGGGGAACGAAAGTATTAAAAAAGATTATAAAATTTTTTTTTGTCATAATAAGGTTGAAAATTGCATTATTAGATGCGTCTATAAATCTCTGGAAGATCTGTCTCTCACGCTTTGATTTGAAACATTATTTTCATCGTTAAACGCGCTGATTAAACAGACGCATCTTAATAAAACTCGTTCTTCTTACTTAAGGAACACCACGTTGAAAACTTATAATACATCTTTTAATTAAACTCATAAGTGGGAACCAAATGCAGCCATCCACATACAGCTGTTTAGCCGTATCACGGCTATATACATTTCTGCTGAACTGTTACGTAAGGCCGTAAGTAAAGTGTTTCTATGTAGGTTGGGAATCGCCCGCACATGAAACCACTAGCCATGTCTAATTAAAAAACGCAATTTATTCAATTATTATGACCCTGTTCGAGAAGTGTAAATCCGAAAAATTGAGCCAGTTCTGAAAGCCGAGAGATTTACCAGTTCTGAAAGCCGAGAGATTTATTGAACTTTTTTGGGGTATTGTTGTTGGTTGTTTTTGAAAGATTCTGTTTAATTGTATGATTTAAAATAAACATTGCCTTGAAACAGCTGTAAATAACTTTAATATATTTGTGTATACTTTTTATTTTGAACATTATTTGAATATAATTTAAATCGTCAAAAATACGCTGATTAGTTGTAGTCGTCGAAACACGTGGATTATTATATATATATATATATATATATGTTATATATATTTATATATATATATATATATATATATATATATATATAAAAGTTTCTACAAGAGCTAATATTAATTTAATGTTAATGTATAGTATTTAAATAAATTAATTATATATATAATCAATTTGATCTGAATGGCTATCTTTAATTTCTCTTCAAAAGTATATTTCTTCCATAAAATATCAATCAACTGGCGTGAAATGATCGAAATCGTCTTCTCTGTTGCGGGAAACAGTATTTACGACTATTTTTGTTCAGCTGGCGGCTCAAACTTTTCGCGCCTCAAAGTTACTAAAAGTCCGAAGACTTCCTGAAATATTTACACTCAAACTATAAACTTTTATGCACGAATCTATTAACGAAGTTCTCTCCCTTTCTCTCCCTCTCTCTTCTTTTAGCAATTGCTTGAAAGGATGGCTATGTAGACAGGACGGAGTACCAGTGAAAGCGGAACGAAACAACATAATTGACATTTATATATTTTACTTTTTATTAGTTGCACAGATTTATATAAGTTTCTTTAAATTGCCATGTGTGGATATGCATTATTCGCCAGCTGTGTTGACGTAGGTGTGTGTATGTGTCCAACCATTGGAATGAATGATAACTTTAGCTATCTCACACTTTGCCTCTAATATCGTTTGCTTGAAACTCCCTGGAACTTGAAATTTGGTTAGCGAGCTGTTATTTTTAAAAATAAATTAGACTTGTTTTGAAAAATCAGGCGAGAAACATTCTAATTGGTAAATAAACACTAAATTTATTTTCAATTGTTAATTGATCATGTTACCTGGTTTTGTGGGCGCCGTTGTAGGCGTTGTGTTTCGTTCGCCTGAGTGTGAGATCGTAGTGGGAATAGGCTTTGTGTTTCACTTATGCGTGTGAAGAGGTTGGGTTCAGTTGACAGGCAAATACGCCATATTTTTACATGGAAATAAAAGTGAAAGAAAGGAAAAGGTTAAAGTAAAAGAATAGAGAAAGAAAGGCAGTGGCTTTACAAGTCAGCAATCTATTTACTACAAATTCTCTCTCAGATATTCTGTTCATCAATATCCAATTCAGCATTATATTATTAGGCAATATTCAATTAAACAATATCCAACTGGCCAATCTATATTGGGGGGGGGTATTTCTAATGCATATTAATACTCGACAATACGGATTGAGATTATTTTTATATCTTGATCCCGAGTTATGGGGCGCTTTATCTGTCTCGATCGAAATGCTTTAAAAAGAAGCTTAAGAGGAAAGAAATTTGAAACCAGATAATTCTACAATTAAGTCTATAATGAATAACCTAAAACTATATTAGCTTTCCTTAACCGACGTTGCATAGGATCTATTTAATTTAACTTCTGACATTTAAATAATTGAAATACAAATTGTAGTTCATTTTTATGGTCTTCAAAATGTAAACATGAGAAATAATGATTGCAGCAGAATTTGTATAAATTTGTTTAGTTTTGAACCTTTTTTTTATTTTGACTTAACTTTCTCTATCTCGCTCTCTTGTTTTACCGTAAGTTGTACCAGTCGATGTAATATGAGCAGTCGCCGTAAGAGGAGGCTTTGTGTTTCGCTTGTAAGGGTTTGAAGTCGTAGTGAGAAGAGATTTTGTGTTTCGCTCGTATGTGTATGAAGCTGTTGTGGGAATAGGCTTAATGTTTCGATCGTATGGGTGTGAAGTGGTTGGGGTCAGTTGACTAGAAAATATGCCATATTCTCACAGAGAGGGTGACAGGAATAGATATATTTTATTTTTTGTATTCCTTTTGTATTTCTTCTATTTGATAAAAAATGTTATCGATAGATTTTCTCTTTCTTTGTTCTTTATAGGTACATTTTCTGGTGAACATTTGGCCGGTGCAACATTGAAAATACGCCAATAATTAACATCAAGTTTATTACAGTTTAAATAATTTAAATAAAAATTGTAGTTTAATTTCTTTAAAGTATTCAAAATGGAAACATAGGAAAGATCACTGTAAGAATTTGTTGGAGTTTTAACTTTTTATTTGTATTTAATTAACTCTATTTCTATCTTTATCTCTCTCTTTTTCAAGTTGTAGCAGTCGATGTAATAAGTAGTAATAGTCGTTTCGGAGCTTCGCTTGTATGGGTGTAAAGAGCTGAGTTTCTGCTTACTGGCAAGTACGCCATATTTTCACAGAGAGAGTGGGTGAAGAGATATATTTTTCTCTCTCTCCTTCTATGCCAGTATCTCTCCCTCTATCACTCTATATATCTGTTTTTCTTGTAAACGTAAGCTGTAGAAATAGTTCAAATGTTCTATGGTGGGTAAAAATGTCAGCGAGTTAAAAGAATTTATGTTACATTTTATATTTATTGAACCATATTGCGAGTTTATTTAGTATCGAAGAATTTGTAAGGTAGATTTTGTTTTAAATGATTAGTACTGTATTTATGTTTTCAAGGAAGACACGTTAAAATTGTTTAATAAGAAATTAGTTAAGTAGATGAAAATAAATCGATGATGGAGTCTGTGTACATAATTGCATGTAGACTATAGTATAAAACTTATTAATAAAGAAAAGAATGACCTACTACTGTAATATACAAATAATTTTAACAAATAAATAGTTTAATATTTCTTATATACATATGTGATTGTTTATGTTAAACTTATCAAGTGTATAATTGTTTTTACTAAGAACACAAGCGGATATAGCTGTAAATGTGATTAGTAAAAAATGGATATATGGTAACAAAGTTTCAAGCCATAATAAGTATTATTTCAGAAATAAAATTGAAATTAAATACATTTTTATTACAAATAACACGGTCTAAGGGAAAAGGAAAAAACATAAAAATAGATAGTTTAAATCAAACATTGATCTATCAGATTAATTGCTATTGATGACAAACTCCTAGAAACTGTGCGACTTTATTATATAGATTTAATGCTAAAACTCTAAGGAACTTGTATGGTTGTTAGGTATTTTTATTAAACGTTTGCCCCGCTAGCTGCAGAATACGCGCTAACATGATTGAGTGTCTTCCAAGTCCTACGGTTTGGGGCCAATGTGTTTGCTTGGTTTATGTTCATGTTCGTCCATTCATAAACGTTGTCTATCCATCTTTTCTGTTGCATACCTTTCGACCGGCTTCCCTGTATTATTCCGTCAACGCATATTTTGGATAGCCCTGCACTAAAACGCTAAACGTGCCCAAACAATCTCAAGACTTTATATTCGATGACAAAGGATAGTGATGCAATGCCAGTGATTTTTTGCAACTCTGCGATACCGATGTGATCAGATAGTTTATGATCAGTAATGAAGCGCATGGTGTGGCTTTGGAAAGGTTCTACTTTTTTGGCGTAATTTTACAATTCAGTTGACACATTCAAGTCCGTATAAGACAACAGGAATATGTCCTTCCTGTAGTCTTGTTTGACATATTCAAAGAAAAAAAATGGCAAGAGCAATAGAATAAAGAGAGTAGTAGTAGAAGTAGTATTAGTAGTAACTATTCTACCATTCCTAGTATCTTTCATCTTCAGCATCAATGAGATCAATCTGTTATCTTGGTGCAAAGCTATGGAACGCTTTAACCGTCTCTATCAAAAGTTGGGACTCTTATAGAGAACGCACCGCGTTTCCGTGACTTCGCGTCGTCAACGTTCGGGCAGGTTTCGGAAGCGCTTGAGCGTTGACGAGGCGAAAACTGCCAAACGATAAATTGAAGACTGGTAGACGATAAATTCAGACGAAGAAAATTTAAGTATAATATGTATATATAAATAAAGAACGAACAAATCATAGCTAAACAACTGTTATTAATTAGATGTTTATTTATTTTTGTTATTGTCAAAAGAGCCATTATTAATCGAGTGGTTTTTTTAAAAGTTTTTTTTTGTGCACCGAAAAGTTTCAAAAGATGATTTTTTTTTTTTATATAACAACGAAACACTACTTTTTTAAAAATTAAAAAAATTTTTTTTTTCATTTTTTTCAATGTTGTTTTTTCTTTTCTGGGTTAAGATTAGGGTTAGAGTTTAGGATTTATGGTTAGTGTTTAGGGTTAGGGTTTAGGTTTAGGGTTAGGGGTTAGTCTTTCATTAAAAGTGATCATTGCTGTCATAACCAAATGAGTCTTTCGGGAGATTGAACACGCTGACAGATATCGTAGAAATTCATGTTTTTTTTAACGCGCTGCAGATCGTAAGAAATTAATTTCTTCCTAAAGTGATTGTCTTCTTGGTTGGAACCTGATTGCCTAATGCCTGCTGCAACCTGATTGGTTAATAGTTTCGTCAACTCTCGGCCGCTTCCGAGACCTGCCTGAACGTAGACGACGCGAACTTACGGAAACGCGGTGCGTTTTCTATAAGAGTACCCGGAAGTGCTCATCCGAAAGAATCTTTTAAAAATAAAATTAAGAGGCACAAGAAATTTGAATCCGAATAATTTTATAATTAATAATTCTATAATTAATAACTTTATAATTGCATGTTTATAATTAACAGCATGTTGAGGTTTATTGTATTACTAGCAGGAAGAAACGGTGTTGCCCAGGATTGAATGAGGAATCCCATGTGCTTATACGCTCATCTAATAACAGACTATTACCATTATAATTCTTATTTTTACAATTTATATTTAATTTTTATGGCGGGGCTCAACGATGCTTTCAGCATTGATTCGGTGAAAGAAGAGTGTAAGTAAACTGACCTTAATTGAAATACATTTCGGTAAATCTATAGTTTTTTAAAAATTTCTCAAGAAGGAATCCTGTGCCCTCTTGTTCCAAACTGTAACGGCCATATTAACATTTCTATTCATTTTTCTTATTTGTTATTCTCATATTATAAATAAAATAAAACAAAGTAAAACGTCGTTTGTATAGGTGTCAAGCGCGAACAGAGATCCCACAACAATTTAATACTCCATTTGATAATAAATGAACGTACATATAAGTACCTTGTGTAACATAGTTTCATTTACATAGTTATGGGGCTCTATATCCAGAATCCTGGGAGGAGTTTATGAACTAACAAGCAAACAGACATAAACTACAACTTTATCTATAGATATATAAAATGGTTCAATTCTTGTTAGTTAATCTATAGAATTCTTCTTTTAAATAAATGTCTACAAGTATTAATAGTTTTGTTCATTGATCGTTGTTTAAACAATTGTAATTCGTAATTTTCGTGAATAAGTTTTCTTCTCTAGGATAAATTGAAAAATAATATGGCTGACAAATTTCTGTGCTGATCCAGACTCCAACACACAAAAAAATATGTAAGCACACCTTTTTATTTTGATTTTGCCTGAAACTTTACAGCAAATCTAATTCGTTATCTGCAGACGTTTGATAGCTAAACGAATAATGGTTGGATGTCAGAACCAGACACAAGAACGGATGTAGAACATGGAATCTTTCAGGCAAACCAATTTGATTTTCGTCCCTTTGAGGAGACAGTGTAACGATGAAAATAAACCGCGACTGGTGAATTACCAGACAAAAGTTTACCGCGCAAAATCTTGAATATTATAATATATATTTTTGGGCCTTGATAAGCGGTGACCTTTATTGTAAAGAGAATATATATATATATATATATATATATATATATATATATATATATATATATATATATATATATATGTCAAATACGTGACGGGGTTGGGGCCCTAATCCCCTTCAAAGTAGGCCGCTTGTGCTTGCACACGCTTAGCCCACCGATCCATCCACTGCCGGAAAAAACTCTGGAAGTCTTCTTTTGGAATGGTGTTCATATCCGGCGTCACGTTCCACATTATCTGTTTTGTAGCACCCTCTCAACAACAGCTGCACTCCGAATAGTTTAGGGCCTACCAGAACGCTGATGTGCGGATATTTTCGAATCGATTGAACCACTCCTTAATTTGTGTTACACATAGCATCTTTTCCAAACACCTGCAGGTGATTATATTCGAAACATAACAATCCTTTTTTATACTTTAAATTTAATTACTAATAATTTTAAGGAAAATACATGCAAAACTGACATATAAATAAATTTGAAATATTGTATTTTTAAACTGGTTACAGGCGTTTGAAAATACTTTTTAAGCAAAATAGTAATAATAGTAGTACTAATAATA
>OY744526.1:64643122-64658122 GCA_963556195.1 Sepiola atlantica
CTTATGATTTTCTTTGTGTTAAAATAAAAAAATGATAATTTGTCCGTACGTGTCAGTAACGTTTTCGATTCCTCTTCGAATCATCTTCAGGCGTTGATGGCAAAAATGATTCGAAGATGGATTGGAAACATTACTAACACATACGGATCTTTTATCATGTTTTTAATTTTAATACTAAGGAAATCATTAAAAAGATTGAAACGATTAAAAAAAGTATAACCAGACAGAAGAGTTCTGTTATTTTAAAATATGTTTGCATGAATGAAAAAATGCTGCCTAAATACACACACAATATATATATATATATATATATATATATATATATATATATATATATATATATATATATATAAATATGAAACTAAAAGTATACTTTTAGAGGATATAACCTATAGTGAATTAGTTTAAGCTCAATACACGAGATAGGGCAATTATAAAGATTAATGAAAGAAGAGAGATAAATATGTACGAATAACAAATCTATTTCAACTTCGATTGTTCAATGCAAGGTGTACTCGGTAAAAACATGTTTATTTTTCTTACCGAGTACACCTTGCATTGAACAATCGAAGTTGAAATAGATTTGTCATTCGTACATATTTATCTCTCTTCTTTCGGTTATCTTTTTATATATATATATATATATACATTGTATTAATAAAAAGTTTGAAAGAACATAACTTGTTCTAACGTTATATGTCTTTATTTGCTTAAGTTGGTGTCTATTCGTTAGACCTCTGCATTGTATTACCTTTTATGAATCACGTTTATATATTAACATTAAACAATGCCTCAAGCAAACTACATTAACATTATATATATATATATATATATATATATATATATATATATATATATATAATAGAGAATGGTAGTTTGCTTGAAGCATTGCTGGGAATTGTAATAAATGTATTAAAAAGGCTGGAGGCAATGCAGAGTGCCGGATTGATGAGAAGCTGGAAAGAACAAAAAATAATCAATCTAATATCCTAAATTAGGAAATTTTAAATTTATTGATTTATTTTCTGCGCGACTGGTTTGTTCCAGCCCTACTCTCTGGCATCGATTTTAGCAAATTCCACACAGTCGAACTTTACTTTTCTGTCCATTTTTGACAAAGGGAAGATTTTCTCCGAAATATCAAATGACTCTTAGTAATCATCCGACACTAGCTGACACCACACTTGCTGACACCACACTTGCTGACACCACACTTGCTGTTATGTAAGATTGTAAAGAAAAATAAATAGTAAGTCCTCCATTTCGATTGATTATTTTTTCTATCCAGTTTCTCATCAATCCGGCACTCTGCATTGTCTCCAGCATCCTTTATATATATATATATATATATATATATATATATATATATATATATATATATATATATATATATATATATATATATATATATATACTTCGAGGACTTTGAGATAGATTAAATTGAAGATTCATATTTAGCCAGGTTGCGAGTTCTGTCCTTTTAGGTAGATAGGAACTCTGTCTGGGTCTCATTACTTGTGTTTACAAATTATAAATATACAAGACTTATCTCTCGCATTTGTAATGGTGATCTTCACAGCGGCCTCGTGGTAAGAAGCTAGGATCCAAAATGCTCGGATCCTGGGTTCGAATTGTCTGAACGACGTTACAGTTACGTTACCCATTCTGACGAGTTTTTGGTAACACGAAACATATATATGTCTATGGATATCAAAAAAATTCATTTATTAAAATAATTATATATATATATATATATATATATGATTACAGAGGACTCTTAGTCTAATGCTTTATTGAAGATTCATGGCTAGATCGTAAAAAGTGTTACGAAGTGAAAACGTCCGTAAATATTTGAATAAAATTTCGAATTGAGTCAAACGTATCGTATCTGAATTTTACAAATGTATGGAATATGATGTCACCGTTCGCTATCGTCTAAATATATACTCAAATATGTGGTCTATTTTCTCTACATGATGTAAATTATTAAAACAATTGATAAAAAATATTAGGGGTACCCAATTTATCTTTAGTTTTAAATTATTTAACAATTTATCGTGAATACTTAAAAAATCGTTCTTTATTTATTTGTCATATATTGTTGATTCATTTTATTTATTTATTACTTTTTTTAATCAGAATAAGAAAGCAAATATGTACTTATATGTTTGAAATTAGCTATACATTCTTTGTTTATATTAAACAACTTTTTCACTATGCTCATATCACCATATTATTTTCTTTGTTTTTACTGACCCCCTTCTCCTGTTTCGCCACCTAGTATAGTCGAAGAAGCTGTCTTATTATAAATATGGTCTAAATTTCATCAAAAAGTTGTATATGTGTATCTGAAATTTTTAGGCGGTTATGTCTGAATGTGTCACTTAGAGATGGAGACACATAGATATTCGGATTATAGATAGTAACGTAGAGATTTTTAATCCAGTTTCGTTTTTATGTTAATTAAATATGTTCCTATTATTGACATTTGTAGACAGTTTATAGCCTATTCAAGTAGGGACTTTTTTAAAATTGTAGTTGGATAGTTAGAATGTTTTCTAAAAAGTTTATAAGTTTCGCTATATAGCACACATATAAACATTAAAATAGATGCACAAAAACAGAATCGTAATTATATTGTAACATAATATAGATTATATATATATAGAGAGATTTTTTTAATTAAATAATTAATTAATTTATAAACCAATTTATTGTATACAGACTTTTATAATTAACTAGACCACCCGTGACCCGTTGGGTCAGTTTGTTATATTAGCTATGGAATTCATGTATGAGCGTGACACTTGTGGCATAAAGAAAATAGTTTTTTTTTACATAACAGAAGCATTTCTATGAAAGTATATTAAAATGAAAAAAGAATATAGATTTCTATGAGTCGTTCTGTTTATTATAATTGTTTTTTTTTTTAAATTACAGTTACTGAATTATAAGTGGTTGGTTAGGGCGATTTGAGAAAGGAAGGGGGTACAGCCGTGGCCACCGAGAGACAGCAGGCTTTCTCGCGTACGTAACGAAAACAGACGGAGTAGGAGTGGTGAAATCTATGAGAGGGAAAGTGGGAGGTGGTTTCGTTCACCGACCGCTCGTATGGCTGATATTAATAATGAGTGTTGTTTTTTTGTTTGTTTGTTTTTGTTTTTTGAAAGGGAGGTGTTTTTTGAAACTGCGACAGACTTTACGAAGTCTTCCCGTTGAATGTTTTTAGCCGTGAAGAAAACAAAAAAACTATTTGATGAAATTAAATGAAATTGTTTATATTAAAAGACTAAAACAAACATTGCTAAAACTCTCAGTATTATAAGGTCAGGATCAAGGACAATGAAGCAGTCCTGGGAAAAGAGTGGCGCCCTCCCCTACATCTTGGGTTAGCCGATAATGTAAAGAGATCCTCTACTGTAATCGGGCAATTTAGCCTTTTATAAAGTCTGAAATTAGCGACCACCTCACCTAAAATAAGCGAACGCCATTTTTGTTTGACGAATTTGACAATATAACTAAATAAATATTTGAAATAAAAAAAATTAATTTCTCAGATGTTAACCATACAATATCATTGCCCTTGTCTTATTTTTACGTCTCTATTTGGTACTTTGTTACATGGGGACCCGGGCTAACTTTGACCCTGACCCTAACTTTAACCCTAACCCCCAATGACCCTGAACTTTATAGGTAACCCTACCCCCCTCCCTAACCCTAACGACGGGGTCAAAGTTAGCGCGGGTCCCAATCTAACGAAGCACCATCTATTTGTTAGTAAGTTACGCTTGTTTTATTATGAGCACCCCCCCGGATAAGAGTGAAATATTTTTTAAAAATTAATAATTTGCCTTCCAATAACGCGTGTACGATGGACACTCTACTAAAAAGGGTTGATATACCGTAAAAACTGGTAGGCTTCCGATAGTAAACGAAATTATACTTGTTACTTTTTTTTTCGATTAGATTTTATTTTTTATTTTGCTTTGAATCACGACTTTCCTCACTTTCGTTTTTGTTAAATATTTTTTTTTTACTTTTTGCGATTTATTTATTTGTTTTTATTGCGTTTTCACTTTTCAATTACGTTTATTCTCTCTCTCTCTCTCTCTCTCTTTCTTTATCTTCTCCCTCTATCTCTCTCTTACGAACACAAACTTTCTCTTTCTTTCGTACGCGCTCTCTGTGTTTCACTGAAAAAAAAAAGGAATTCCACAGTGTTTTCTACATCAATTTGTATAATTTACTGTTAATAAAATTATCCGGTGGCTAGAAATATGCACATATCTTACTCACCAAAATTTTGCGTGACGGGATGGAAGTATATATATTTATTATATTACTCGGTTGTCGGGGTAAAAGCTGTCTCTTCAGCAATCACTATCGGTCGCGACTCCCCTCCCCCGTTGTCAGGGGCAAAAGTAAATACTAAATCTTATTAAATGAGAGTGTCAGATCGTGACACAAAATAAGAAACTTAACTTCTCAGATGTTAACTATACAATATCATTGTCATTGTCTTATTTTTTACGTCTCTATTTGGTAGTTTGTTACATTGGGACCTGGGCTAACTTTGGCCCTGACCCTAATTTTAACCTTAACCCCCAATGACCCTGAACTTTATAGCTAACCCTAACCCCTCACTGACCCTAACCCTAACGACGGGGTCAAAGTTAGCGCGGGTCCTAATGTAACAAATCACCTTCTATTTGTTAGTAAGAGACTTTTTGCGATTTATTTATTTGTTTTTATTGCGTTTTCACTCTTTCTCTATCCCCCCCTCCATCTCTTACGAACACACACTCTCTATTTCTTTCGACCACGCTCTCGGTGTTTCACTGAGAAAAAAAAACAAAACAAAACAAACATTGCTTATTGTCCGTTCAAAACATTTAAAAAATAAATACTGGTTCCTTACCATCCAAAAATAATAAATAAATGTTTTAACACTTTAAGAAGTGGTGCAAATAAAAAATAAATACTTAGTTCAAACTATCATTGGAAAAAAAAACATTGCTTAACGTCCGTTCAAAAACAACAACAACAAAAAATAATAGACATGCCCTAAAAACGTCAATATAAAAAACAAAAAATAGTTTTAAGTTTTAAGCAACACAAAAAAGTACTTTTTGACCGGGTGATTAAAAAAAATGTATTATTTCCTCCCCTTCCGCTCGAAATGTAGAAGAAAAAATATTAGCGGCTGGTTGGGATCGAACTATAAACCAGTCGGGCCAAAGACAAAAATACTACGTCGCTTACCGTTGCGCTAAAGGGAAATAATTAAAATACGATGCAGAAATTAGGCTAATTAAATCTTATTAATAATCTAGGTGCGGCACGCATGCGCAGAGCGTTTGCCGGAAGCGTGACACACGTACGTACACCTTAGCGTATTAATATATAGAAGATAGATTGTTGTTGTTTTGTTTGTTTGTTTTTGTTTTTTAAAAGGGTTTGAAACTGCGACAGACTTTACGAAGTGCTCCCGTTGAATGTTTTTAGTCGTCAAGAAAACAAAAAAACTATTTGATGAAATTAAATGAAATTGTTTATATTAAAAGCGATATAAAAATTTCCAGAATGAAAAATTGCATGCGTTCGTTAATCGTAAGAGATTTAGACAAAAAAACTATTTGATGAAATTAAATGTAATTGTTTAAAAAAGAATATAGATAGATTTCTATGCGTCGTTCTGTTTATTATAATTGTTTTTTTTTTAAATTATAGTTACTGAATTATAAGTGGTTGGCCATACTTATAGGTAAATATGCACTGAACAGGTGAGAAAGGAAGGGGGTACAACCGGCTGTCTCGCGTACGTAACGAAAACAGAGGGAGTAGGAGTGGTGAAATCTGTGAGATGAAAAGTGGGAGGTGGTTTCGTCACCGCCGCTATTGATATTAATAATGATTGTTGTTGTTTTGTTTGTTTGTTTTTGTTTTTTAAAAGGGTGGAGCTTTTTTGAAACTGCGACAGACTTTACAAAGTCCTGCCGTTGAATGTTTTTAGCCGTGGAGAAAACAAAAAAACTATTTGATGAAATTAAATGTAATTGTTTTATATTTAAAGCGATATAAACATTTCCAGAATGAAAAATTTCATGCGTTCGTTAATAAAAGGAGTTCAACGGAATTAGAATAACAGATTGGAAGACGATGCTATTTACGCATGCGCAACCGGATGTTGAAAACCGGAAAGCTGAAAGCTGATTGCAAACATACAAGACCCATAGACTTTTAGTAGTATATAGATTTACAAATTAATTTTTTGCGTGCACAAAAAAATAATTTGTAAATTAATTATAAATATCTGTATACAATAAGTTGGTTTATAATTTATAAATTAATTAATTAATTTAAAAACAATCTATATATACAATTGATGATATATATATATATATATATATATATATATATATATATATATATATATATATATATATATATATATGGAAGTGTTTGTATATTGAATGAGTATATAAGCGTGGAACAAACTCGTTTGAACTATGACAAAAGCGCATGTCTAGAGCACCGGCATTTCGGTTTTTAAATCAGACCTTATTTATTCTTCGTACAAATTAATAAGGTTTTACTTAGACGAAATTATCGGTACTTTAATCCTGCGTCTGTGTCATTATTATAACTATTTTTTTATTACATGCTTATACACTCATTCCACATATACTAACCATTTCTCTCTCTCCCTCTCTCCCTCTCTCTCTCTCTCTCTCTCTCTATATATATATATATATATATATATAATATATATATATATATAATTATTTAATAATAAATATTTAATTATCTAATTATATAGAGAGAGAGAAAGAGAGTAAGAGAGAAAGAAAGAGAGAGATATGATATCAGACACTTAAATATATGTCAACATAGATACGTGAACAGACAAAGACAGATGGGCACGAAATAACGTGACGGGGAATTGGGCTTCGAACGGTGGCTAAGTGGTTAACGACACGGACTGAAAACCTGGGTGTGCCATGTTCGAATCCAGTTCGTTTCACAGAAATACTTTCATCAAATCCACATCTGACCTTGTATCTTACCTCCTGGAGAGGAGGTAAATAAAATAACATGAAGGGGGGTTTCTTTTCATATTTGTAGTAACGGGAGTCACTATACTGACGGCGACGCCATTAGAGGTTCGGTATGAATGTGCGATGTCGGGAGGCCCGTCGGAAGTATGTAATACGGTTGAGACAAAACGAATGAGAATATTCGAAGTGCAGATGGGCGATGTTTATTTACTCCTCGCGGAGTTAGGCACAAGGCCAGTTTTATCTTACTCCCACAAGTAAGATGTGACCCAAGATCGGGTCGAGCAAGTGGGGTTAAAAGCCAGCGCTCGAGAGGTGAGCACTCTGGCTATTTAAAAATTGCCTGGGCAGCCCCGTCGGCATTCCCCGGTAGAGGCGCCTCAGACAGTAAGCAATAAACTTACTCCTCCCCAAAGAGGGGAGGCGAAGCCTGGGAGGGTGGACCTCCTAGAACTGCACAGAACAGGCGTGCAGTATCCATCGGAACAGATACTACACTTTGATCTTAGCCAAAAGGCCGAGACCAATGCAGATGGGCGATGTCTCTAGATTCTTGTCTGGCACACACATGCACTCAGTGATTTGGGCGTGTCGTTGAAGAAACTGGAAGTTATAGACGAAAAACGAATGAATTAATCTATTCACGGGCGCAAAAATGTCCCCCTCTGTCTCTCTCTCTCTTTATTTTTTTTAAATCTATATATTCCTCCCCTCCTCTCTCATATATATATATATATATATATATATATATATATATATATATACATACATAGTACATGTATTGTATTAGTTTCTGTAGAAACTCAAGTGTTTATAAAAAGTGCTCAATAACAAGTAGAGCTGTTTATAAGTATAAATTTTTATTTAGACAAACATTATTGGTTACATATGCGCATACATGTTTCGGTTGCACTCTTCGCAGAAAGTCAACCTCGTCAGACCAAGGTAGAAGTACATCTGAATTAAGGAGTGAAAACACTTACCTCGTCTTTTATTCACGAATAAAAAATTATAAAATATTTTCTCAGATTAAATATGAAAATCTGAGAAATCGACTGAAAATCAAGTTTTGTTTTTAACAATACGGACAAATATTGCCCAAATTGCCTACACAGGTTTTGTTAACATAGCTATTTAAAAATAGAGCTAAATAGACTGTTCATATATATATATATATATATATATATATATATATATATATATATTTAACAATATTACATTTTTTTTAGTATTTTTAATTATAGCTACATGTGTTTCATGCTTACGCAATCTTCAGTGTAGGAGATGATAATTACTGCAGGTCGAAGGATTCGTACCCAGTTGCAAAGTCACCTTTGACTCTGTAGCTTGGTATTCAATCCCTACGCCACTCTCAATTAACATGAGAAAGAAGAGAATTTAAATAGGGGAATAGAGTACTTTCAGTTGTCAGTATCATAAAAAATGTTTCATCACTTACGAAATGGATAACGTACAAATATATCTCTAATATATGTTTAAGTATGAAAATGTGTAGCTCAAAATGCTATACATATATCTTATACCCGTCCTGAGACAGGTATTATTCTAGTATGTATATATATATTGTTACAAATAAATTCCAATAAATTCCAATTTTTTAAATCTGTTTTACTTAAACTTGTTTCAGAACTCAAAAGTTCATTTGTAGCTGAATCCAAATATAATTTGAACAAAGTCAATTATTCAACGATTTTATACGACAAGATACACCTTGAACTTAACTCCGAACCCAATAAAAATGAAGGGCACGCCGTTTTCCTGCATCATTTCTTTGGGACTGCGAAGCATATAAGAAGCTGACAGACAGAAACCCAATAAAAAGGATAGAAGTCGAACAAAGCAACATAAAGTTCGCGAACGCTCACATCGTCACCAATGTGACGAAATTAGTTATTCAAAATGGCGTCTTATTTTATCAGTAAAGGTGAGGTTCCTCAATATTTCATTTTTTTAAATCGAGAAAAAAATATGGAGTAAAATAAGTTAGTGAAACTTTTTAAATTTTGTTTATCCAGATTAAGCCAATAAAGTATTCAGGATGCGTTCTAATGAACTTAAATGTAAAAGCTATTATTTATAATTATTTAATTTTACTTAATTTAAAACAATATTTGTAAAATTATCTTGTGATAAAATAAGTTCGGATAAATTAAGTTTGCTGATTAAAGGAGATATTTTAGCCAAACTTATTTTATTCGAACAAAACTTGAATTTAAATCCAGGCTAGCTATTTTAATCCACACTCCCAACATACTTTACGCATAATATCTATAATAAAATGAATATATACCGAAAACAAAATGAACATGATTAAATTTAAAAAACCGTTTCATTTCATAAACAGTTAACGCATTTTAATGTCCAACAACTATGTTTAATTTCTAAAAAAAATTAAAAACACACATTTTTAATATTCTAATGCTTATGTTTTCAAGTCAATCATCACGAAGAGGTCATGACATAAATAATATCTTTGTTCCCCTTTTTTCATTTTCCATATATATATATGTGTGTGCATGTATGTATGTGTATGTGCATATATATATATACATATATAAATATATATATATATAAATATATATATATATATATGTATGTATATATATGTGTGTGTGTATTTATATAAATATATGTATGTGTATATATATAAATATATATATATATATGTGTATATATATAAATATATATATATGCATGTGTGTATATATATGTATATTTAAATTTATATATTTATATATATTCATATATATAAATATAATATGAAATTTTTTTAAATATTATTGCCTTCGTACGACTTCTTTTCGAGATTATGGATCTCATCAGTGCAGGGAAATAAAAATCTCAGACGGTCATAGGGACGCGAACCCGGTTCACAGATACACCTTGAATCTGTAACCGTTTACCTAGTTCCATTAGGTCACGAGAGATTGCCACGTAATAACGGAGAAATTAACTGATATTTAGACGTAAAGGGGCGAGTATAAACATAAAAACATTCGATAGCACTCAACGACAGATTCGGAGCATTGCACTGAAGCTTTTAAGTGAATGTTTATTTTTTAATCTTTCTTACAGTGCTCTATTTCAATTTTACTTGGAAGGGGAGTATAATAATATTAAATTATTTTTTAATATTTTTACCTACGTACGACGTCGTTTCGATCTTATGACTCTCATCAGCAAAGGGAAATAACAATCTCCGACGATCATATATATATATATATATATATATATATATATATATATATATATATATATATATACATATATATATATATATATATATATATATATATATATGTATATATATAAATTAAAGAATAATACCATTGATATTTAACCCTCCTTTTCCCTGCTTCGATAACCAACTCTATAATCTCAATCAACATGACGCACGCTTTCCCTTCTCTTTCATGGTTTAAATAACTACGACCGCTACTTATTTTCTCCTACTGCTACCATCTTTTTGAGCCCATAAAATCTCTTTTCATAAGCGACCCTTTTGGGCTTACATCACGCACGCTCACCCCTCCTGAATGGTTTTAATAACTCTGACCGTTACCATTCCCTACACACACACACACACACACACACTTTCCACGGTTAACTCAATTTTTCTCAGTGCTACTAACTTTTTGTAGCTAATAATTTATCTCTTCATAAGCGGCATTTTTTAGCTTTACTTCCTCTTACTACCACTGTTTCAAATATTGTGTACTTGTGTGTTATTTCTTCAGACCAATCATCCCCATGAAGCCTTGAAATAAAGACGAAATGTTAATGAATACAGAAATCATATTTTTAGTTTTCTTTTTTTTTTCATTTTCAATTACGTTGGAATATTAGTTCCATTTTATATTATATATATATATATATATATATATATATATATATATATATATATATATATATATATATATCAGGTCGATTCATAAATAATTTCTGATTTTGTTGATACAATTTTTAGAAACGTTTTATGGTCATTTCAACTTTTGGTTTGCTCGTCTAAATTTTAATAAATTTCTCTTTCATTTTTCTAAAGCTGTATTATCATATGTATTGCAGTAAAATTATGAATTCAAAACTCTTAATATGGAAAGACTGAAGCTGGATATTCAACATGTGATGTTGTTGGAGTTTAAACCAGAGAATTCTGCAGTGGAGACAGCGAGGAAAATATGCAAAATATATAGCTAAGACAATTCATACAGTTTCGTTCCAGAGATTTGAGCTCGGAAGATTAGTCTAGGCATTGGCGCTCATCAGGCATCGATGGAGATATTTTACACATAATTATTCTCGTCTAAGCACTGGTGAATTGGCAGAAAAACTCAATACTTCATAGTCCACCATCTTGATAATAATTAACTTTTCGAATGATTATTATCGAGAAATCTCTCTCTCAATATATATATATATATATATATATATATATATATATATATATATATATATATATATATATATAATGTATTTTCATGTCATTATTTTATTGGTGATTGCAGCGTTCGTTGTTTTTTTGCTTACTATTATTTTGATTGTCTCACATCCTAAGTGATTAAGATGCAGAAAATTGCATTATTAGTCGCCTTTAACTTTATAGGACGCATTTTTCATTAATATATATATTTTTATTATTAATTTTATACGTACATAAAAGTAATCCATGGACACGTGTTTCTGTCTCACAGCTGTCATCAGCATGGCTAACTTAGACAAGGATCGAACCTTTGATATTGATGTCTATAGTCCAGCGTCTTTACCATTGGACCAAGACGCCCTGTCTAGATATATGTACGATGTATTTTTATGTAATTATTTGTATTGGTGATTGAAGCGTTCGTTGTTATTTTTGCTTGCTATTATTTCGATTGTGTCACTTCCTAAGTGATTAAGATGCAGAAAATTGCATTATTAGTCGCCCTTAACTTTATAGGACGTATTTTTATGTATGTATAAAATTAGTAATACAATATATATGTTAACGAAAAATTTCCCCCATTGCAACACGTGCTTCAGGTCCGAAAAGAGAGAGAGAGAGAGAAAGAGAGAGGGAGAGAGAGAGTGTATCAGCAACATCTTTACCATCAAAGCTCCTCGAAGTGCTGCAATTGTCGCATAGCCCTTTAATAATTCATACCTTCGTTTCTTCTCGGTTTTCTCTGTCGTCTAGTGGTTGAGTTCTTTCTTCGCCTCTGTAGTGGACATCTCCTGTAGTTGTCTGTAACAAAAGACCTTTTTCGCTTCATAAGACAACAATCTTTTCATTTTAATTACTGTTTATTCGGCGTCAGTTTCTATTGCCCGTGGAGATGTTTTGCTCATCGTTCAGAGAGAGGGAGAGAGATTTACGAATATCGTGGTTAATTCTTAGCTAGCTTATTGTCTAATCAGTCCTTTGTTATTTGAGGAGACAGGGGGGAGAAGGACATCTCGTACACCCGTTCTGACTTGGCTACATCGTAATTCCTTCGTCCGACTTCTGCGCCTCCTAAGTCCGAACTAATTTAAAAACTCCAATTTTCTCACACATGAAAACTGTGACGGGACGAGATCTCGTGATCACTACACAGGTGCAGGATGACTTTTTGAACTAGGGGTCATCCACTGTCTCGTCACTTGTCATGTTTCGATCCCCAGGAAACAACATCGCACTCTATGCACCCGGCGGCCCGCACTAAATCGCACAAGCTAAACCAACGACCCCACACCCGTTCTCCACCACATACGTCCATTATCATATAACATTCTCATAAAGGTTTTTATAATCCCACAAGTTGCGTCCATCATTATATAACACAATATATAGTTGTGTCGTCTGTATAGATGTGGATGAATGATCTCAGAATATGATTTGGAAGATCATTGATGAAGATCATGAAGAGTGTTCGGTCCAGAATAAGTCTATGGGGCACGCTGGCGTTGATTCAATGTGATTCAAGCCTCAATGACTATTTTTATATAGACCTACCACAGGGAAAGGATTTGATGGTTGCAAAGACCTTGTCAGATATTCTATAGCTGGCAAGTTTGTGGAGCCAACATTTGGGCCAAACCCTAGTAAAGGAGTTTGATATTTCAAGTACAAACGCCCTGGAAAGAAGACCTCGTCGATAAATTCACTGATCTTGCGCGACATTACAGTCAGTATGTCAGCTGAATCTTACAGAGCGGACTCGATGTTGCTTGTCGCTAATTAAATTGCTTCTATTGAGGTGATTGACAATTTCTTTGTTTATCACGGATTCAAACAACTTACTCATGACGCATAGGAAACTGATCGGTCTGTACTAAGTTGCAGAAGACCGATCTCCACCATTTTTAAACACTGGAAAGACCTACGAAGTTTTCCATGGAGATGGATGCATTTCCGTTTTAAGCAACGATTGAACAGATTTGTAAGAGTATGAGCTAGTCCCGGCTACAGATTCTTAAGCATAATGACTGGAATGTTGTCAGGACCAGTTATTGGTAGTCTACGAGATTCTTGATAAGTTTAGCAACATCCCGGGATGAAATATGAATGTCGTTCAGACTATTTTTTAGTCACAGTGAGGAATTCTGGAGGTAGATCATCATGATCGCAAAATGTGGAATTTGATGCAAAGTTCTTTGTAAAAAATCTGGCTTCATCAAAGGCTGTGAAAATCACTTCTAGTCCATCTATGATGGTTAGTATAGCTGTTTTACATCTGTTCAGTACTCTGTTTTTCATTCTCCCAAACTCATGAGAGCCAGGTTTCTACTCAGCAACTTTGGATTTTACGGATTGGGCATAAGACACTTTTACGTTTTCTATAACCTGTTTACAGTGGTTGAGAGAAGTTTTAAAGGCGGCTTTGGTTTAAAGGCATCCATTTTCTTGAAAGCCATTAAAATATGTGTTTCTGTGTGCAAAGGCGGCACACGTAAAGGTGTAAAATGACTCTTGGAAACCTTTAGGGTATAAAACTCTCAATACCAGCAATTAACCAATCAGATAGATCGGAAACGGTACTTTTTTTAAAAATAGTATGCAGTGGAATTTCAACGATGAAATGTCTGAAGCTATTCAGATCAGCCCTTGTTATTAGTATACTCTGCTATGGAACGGGACATCATAGATATTCCTGAACTTTGATTTGATCTTAATTGAGACAACTAGCGAGGAAACAGCAGAGGAGTAGCTCTCTGGACATGTTTTTATTTACTTACTTGCCAGGGGGGGGGGTAAACAAAAGGTCAGGTAGAGATTTGAAAAACCAGCGCATTAGAGAATGCACGCTGGCCTACAAAAATGCACGAGCAGCCCCGTTGAGATTCCATGGTAGGAGCGCCTATAATATTTTTTCAGAGTTTTTTTTGCCGTTCTTGTAAGTGTAAATGTATTATTTTTCAGGGCGTTGTTACAATAGTTGTAAATGTTATAATATCCGTGTTGTTGTTGTTTTGGGCACTGTAATAGTTTCAAATGTTGTAATTGTTGTTAATACGTTTGTGTTATTTTGTTGCGGGTTCTGTAATAAATATAACATTTGTAATAGTTTTACATGTTATAATATGTGATGTTTTGTTGTTTTAGCCGTTTTTGTAAGTGTCATAATATTGTATTTTGTTTGCATTTTTGTTGTGGTGGTAATTGCAAATGTTGTTTATAGTGCAATATTTGTTTCGTTATTGTTTTGACTACGGTTTTAATAGTTGTAAATATTTTAATGTGTGCAGTTTGTTTAGTGCCTCTTGTAGTAATTTTTAATGTGTCCGATTTTGTAATATTTCTCGGTGTTGTAATAGTTTCACATGTTGTTATGCTTGTTATGTTTTTATTTTTTGTGGCAGTGGTTGTAATAGTTGTAAATCTTATATTTCATGCGTTATTGTGGCCATTGTTATAATACTTGTATCAGTTGCAAATGTTGTCATATGTGTTGTGTTGTTGTTA
>OY744526.1:64663122-64705622 GCA_963556195.1 Sepiola atlantica
GTTACAGCGGCCGAAACGTTGTGATGATAACACTCAAGATAGGAACAGTAATCCGAATAATCGAAATTATACAAATATTTGATTTGTTTTACACATTTTTTTTTTTATCTAATGATTATATTCATAGAGGGTTTGATCTCTGGAAAAAAGTTGAACTCTCATTGGCAGCCATGTTAATTTGATGTGATGCGCGGAAAATATGTTTATTTGGACAAACTACGGTAAAATGTTGTGAGTATTGATTTACTCCTCTCCAGGAGTTAGGCACAAGGCCAGTTTTTATCTTACTCCCACAAGTAAGATGTGACCCAAGATCGGGTCGGGAAAGTGGGGTTTAAAAATTGCCTGGGCAGCCCCGTAGGCATTCCCCGGTAGGGGCGCCTCAGGCAGATAGCAATAAACTTACTCCTCCCCAAAGAGGGGAAGCGAAGCCTGAGAGGGTGAACCTCCTAGAACTGCACAGGACAGACCCATAGACCGGCGTAAATCAAGCCCCGAAGGCCAAGAAAATACCAGTCTATGGGGTGAAGTATCCATCGGAACAGATACTACACTTTTTATTTACCTCCCCAGGAGGTTAGGCACAAGGCCAGGTTTATCTTACTCCCACAAGTAAGATGTGACCCAAGCTCGGGTCGGAAAGTGGGGTTTGAAAAGCCAGCGCCCGAGAAGGTGAGCACTCTGGCCATTAAAAATTGCCGGGGCAGCCCCGTCGGCATTCCCCGGTAGGGGCGCCTCAGGCAGTAAGCAATAAACTTACTCCTCCCCAAAGAGGGGAGGCAAAGCCTGGGAGGGTGGACCTCCTAGAACTGCACAGGACAGTAGCTCAGACCGGCGGAATCAAGGTCCGAAGGCCAAGACAACACCGGTCTACAGAGTGAACATCCATCGGAACAGATACTACACCTATTTATCTACTTCCCACAAAGTAGAATGTGACACAAGGTCGGAAGGTGGGAATTTCACTCTAGAGGAAGAGTGAGGTGAATCTCAAAAAATTGCCTGGGCAGGGCGCCTCAGACAGTAAACAATAAACTTACTCCTCCCCAAAGAGGGGAGGCAAAGCATGGGAGGGGGTTAACCTCCCATAACTGCACAGGACAGTCAGAACAGATACTACACTTTGATCTTTTCATTCAGAATTTGTATATAATATTGTTTTCTTGTTAGAAACTTGACGGGTAAAACACTACGATTAAAAGGGGTGAGTTAAATGCTTCAGCAATCAAGTGGCGTCTGAGAGTAGGATCATTACTTGAAATAAATCTTATATACGTCATGATCACGTTGAAACGCCGGTTCTCGTTAGGTCACCGAAGTTAAGCGACGTTGAGCCTGGCAAGTATCAGATGGGTGACCATTTAGGAATATTATGCGCTGTGTGGTAGAATGGCGAAACCGCCCTGCAGAAAGATACAGCTCTGAAGATGCCTTTAGCAAGTACTTAAGTATAACCTGCTTACACAAAATCCTCCGTTGCCTTTTTGCTAAGATCAGAGTGTAGTATCTGTTCCGATGGATGCTCACTCTAGAGACCGGTACCGTCTTGGCTTTCGGGCCTTGATTCCGCCAGTACTGTCTTGTGCAGTTCTAGTAGGTCCACTCTCCTAGGCTTTGCCTCCTCACCCTTTGAGAAGTCGTTAGAACAACCGCACCTTGTGCAAAAGTAATGTTCTCAATCATATGGCGAAGCTCCCCGCAGAGAGTATACAATTCAGATTCATTTCAGATTTTTAAATATGTATAATTTATTCAGAAATGTAAACATGAGTATTCTTTAGGGCGCTTTTCTTTTAAGCTGTGTGTGGGGAGGAGTATAGAATTTTTTGAGAGGTGAATTTTGCATCAGTATATTTTATGGACAAAAAATAACTAGTATTTGCAGAGCCTATTATTGCGATGCGGGGACACAGCTAAAAATGCTATTTCAAACTTAAGTTGAGATGCGTCCAATTATCTCTATAAGATACGTCCATTCAATTTCGCGATGAAAATGCTATTTTAAACTTTAAGCGTTACAGACTAATCGACGCACCGACCGCTCGACGTACAGCCTATTAAAGAGATGCGTATTATACTAAACAAAAAAAAATACTCGTCTCAGGACGGGTACAATTAATCCCAAGATCAGAACAGTTTTGCACCACTTGCATGTCCCCTTGCGAAGATGTTTAAGATCATTATTCGAATTTTGATTAAACGCGATTACATAATTTTTACTTTAAAAATGTCTCAAATTTAAGGCTTAAACTTAAGGGGGCTTAAGAAGAAATTGAAATTCAGGTAATCTTACTTAATCGGTATCTAATGACTATGATTCAAATTTAGTACTAATATGAGATATTCCAATTTTCAAATTGGGGTTTGGGCCCTCTAAAATACTCTCATGAAACTAAAATTTAGGTAATATTTATTGATGTTTGTTAAAATTTGACTAAAAGGTTCCGCCCCTTTTTTATCACCATTTGTATAAAACTAAATTTAACAAAATATATCCCATGTTACGATCCCTTACACCTAACAACTGTGTTCCAAAATTAATAATGATCGGTTCATGAATTTAGGAGTGAATCCTGTGCATACAAATGTATAAATATATACACCTACCTAACTTTATGTGGATATATATTTATTAAAGTTCTATTACAAATAAATAAGTTCGTATATTTTAAGGATTCGTACATCTTATCTTTACTGAAACGTGTTTTCTATATGAATAAGTGCGTATTAGTCACATATATAAGTGTATAGTATCTATAGACAAATGCATATTATTGATCGATAATGATCACTTAGATGACGAGTGCAAACTATTCATAGATAATACACCTTTTGTTTGTATTCCCAGAATGAGTGTCCTATGTTGGCGTGTCCAACTGAACGACTCGGACCGCAAGGACTCTGCGAAAGAGATCCACCCAATTTTCTGCTCTTCGTTACCTTCATTTATTGACTTGTAACGTCATTTTAAATTCTCAAAATCTTTCCATATTTTAATCTCCACTTCCGAAATTGATCACCAATTCTAAATTCGAAAATATCTCATCATTTTATTCATCTATATTCCCTGCAGAAAGATCTCTGTAAAAGCAGCATTCACTCGGACCAAGCATGTTATCGTGCTGAGTGCAGACAGAAACTTATTGTTGCGTACCCTGCCTTATTATTCTCTTCATAGAAATCAGTAAACTTACTGAAGTGTGTTCCAGTGTGTTTCTGGATACATATGACGTACCTCCAAACGCCGCATAGTCAGAATAAAAGCAACGCATTTAATATTTAATGTATTTTTATGTAATTACTTTTTATTGGTGATTGTAGAGTTCGTTGTTATTTTGCTTACTATTATTTCGATTGTCTCGCTTTCCTAAGTGATTAAGATGCAGAAAATTGCATTATTAGTCGCCCTTAACTTCATAGGACGTATTTTTTCCGTTAATATATATTTTTATTTATTTTATAGGTATATAAAACTAATCCATGGACACGTGTTTCTGGCTCACAGCCGTCATCAGCATGGCTAACTTAGACAGAGATCGAGCCTTCAATATTGATGTCTATAGTCCAGCGTTCTACCACTGGACCAAGACGCTCCGTATATATATATATATATATATATATATATATATATATATATATGTGTGTGTGTGTGTGTTTGTGTGTGTGTGTGTGGGTGTGTGTTCACATTTACAAATGTGATATCCACCATTTTAAAAACTACGTATTCCAAATGAAAAGATATTCTTTTCATTTGCAGAGTTTTATGCCTTTCCATCCGGACTTTCCCGGGCCCGAGATGCAGTCAACCAGAAAACCGCTAACGAAAGATCGGCCTTGTAGACAGAAATAATATTCGAAATCCTCATTTCTTTCGTCTGTATCAAGAGATTACCATTGGTAAATTTCCAATGCCGCGAGCTCATACATCATTACTGAATTCTACGTCTATGGAGGAACAAAAATTCCTTTAGGTCGAAAAATAAATAAAAAAAGAGAAAAACAGAGAAAAAAAACTTAGTAATGGCGAGATTAAAGGGTGAATGCATTTTTACCTTATCAGAAATTATTCAAATGTTTTGGCCAACCGATCTGTCAATTTATCTTTCACGCTTTTTTAGCCTCAAATTATTTTTTTCTACTTTTTCTTCCGTTGATTATTTAAAAAAAAAAAAAAAAAAAAAACCTGGCACCACGGAAATATGTTCATACGATTTTCTCAAACAGAACAGCTTTTTATGAACACGGAGAAATAGGCATTCAGCTTTTCTCCTTTCTAGAGCGTAAAGGAACATTGAATAAAGAATGTCTGTGTGAATGTATGACGAAAGCGGAAGGGTTATGTGCAAATGTGTTCCATTCGGTTTCAAGATAGATGGATAAAGAAGTTCTGAAGAGATAGCTGGTAAACATATAGCTAGATATGAGTATAATTAATTAGATATATAGATATGGAGATACTGAGAGACATATGAATAGACTGACATATATATATATATATATATATATATATATATATATATATATATATATATATATATGTAAGTCGAATGCCTGTATGTCTCGCCGCTTTAAATGTGTTAAAATTATCATTGTTTATAAGCTGTTGAGGATTGGCCTATCGGTTCGCGACGGAATTGGGGTTGAAAAATACTTGTAATCCAGTGTTTCGAATCGTGTGACCGGTAGTGAATAGTCATACTGTTATGCTGATGAGTCTTGATTGAAAAGAGACGAAACGTATACGTCCATAGATAAATAAACAATAACAAATATATATATATATATATATATATATAGAACTTTTTCCACATTAGAAGGCATTTTAAAGTGAAATACAATAAAGAAATACAATAAAGAAATAGATGAGATGCCAAGATTTATTTTTTTGTTATTTTATACAATAAATCAAGAATTTCGAGCGATCAAGGCTCTTTTTCAATGAAATTGAGAGTGCGACATTGTTACTAATTTTTTAAAAAATATTTCTCAACGACGTTCTCCTGTTGAAATGTAATGATTATGTGATGATGGTAGTAGCACAAGTAGTTTTGTGAACATAGGCACATGATCCCGCCGATATGTAATAGAATGTTTTTTTTGTTCCACATTTTGAAGTGAAATACAATTTTGTTTAAGAAATCGATAGGATTTTTTAAAATTGTATATATATATATATATATATATATATATACATATATATAAAGGTTTTGTTATTGTTTTTACTGGCGAAGCTGTTTTCTTAGTAGTTTTCGACTAAAGAATTTTGCATTAAGTCGGGGATACATTATTTTTATTATATATATATATATATATATATATATACTAGCAGGGCTCGGGGTCATAAAAACATATAATTGAAGAAAAATCGCGTATTTAACATCTTTATATTCAAATATCTATTTCTTCCCCTCCTCTATAGCCGTCTCTTTATCTTTCTACCTTTCTCTTCCCTGGTCGCCCCATTTCACCGCTACTTTCTAATTTTGCCTTTTGCAAAAGCTGGTTCCAGGGCAATAGTATGACATATTTCTATAAATAGTACCACGTCTATATAGGTACATATCTCCGCCCGGTGTTCATACTATATACGTATCTATCGCCACCCCAGTGCACATATTATATACGTACCTATCACCGCCCCGGTATGCATACTACATAAGTACCTATCGCTGCCCCGGTGCGAATGCTACATACGTACCTATCGCCACCTCTATGCACTACTATACACGTACCTATTGCCACCACGGTGCACATACTATATATATATACCTATCGCCACCCCAGTGCGCATACTATATTGTACCTATCGCCGCCCGTATATATTTCTAGCTATCAGCCGTAATCAGCTTAGGTAATCTGGGCAAGGATCGAATATTATTGTCTGCAGTCTGTCGTTTTACCACCAGACCATAAAACCTTACCGAAATATGTACGATTTTTTATCGCTATAATGTTACGTAGTTTTTGTTATTGATTTTTTATGACGATAGAAACATAGTATAAATTAGTTAATATATATATATATATATATATATATATATATATATATATATATATATATATATATATATATATATATATATTAGTGAGTGTGTGGGTAATTTAGTGTTATAGCAGAAATAAACTAGAGTGCTCAATTATTTGTGCAAGTGTATATATATATATATATTTTTAAATTTCATCGATCCTATGCATTAATTTCACAGAAACGCTCGGAACGCAGCCTGCAGGCTATATATACCGGTTGTATCAGTCAATGTTATCTATCTATCTATCTATCTATCTATCTATCTATCTATCTATCTATCTATCTATCTATCTATCTATGAAAATAGCGACCGAAGAATCTGTAACATTCGGTATCTTTAACCGTGTAGGTGGAATTTCCAGTGCGGCCGTAAAACTAAATATACTATATATAGTGTCAATTGAAATAATATATATATATATATATATATATATATATATATATATATATATATATATATATATATATATATATATATATATGTATATATATATATTTATATATATATATTATTTGATATATTTATAATGAATTGTGCTCAATATCGACGATAAAGCTTATATTCTGAGGCATATAGTCTCTAGATCATATATGTATATATATATATATATATATATATATATATATATATATATATATATATATATATATATACATATATATATATATATTTATATATATATATATATATATATATATATATATATATATATATATATATATATATATATGAAGAAAAGTTTCGTTAAAAAACCCAAAATGTTGCTATATATAAGAGATTAAATAACATAAACATTTTATGAAATAAATAAAATATTACTAATTCTCAGGATATAGCTACATACTGCAAATTAACTTTAGCTCAATGATTACCAATTAATGTCAACCAGAGATTATATATTTTAATTCAGTAGAATACAAAAATTAAGACATCATTAATATTTCGTAATCATGCTCCAAAAATATCAATACTTAACAATATTATCCATATGTACACGCATTTTAAAAATGCAATTCATTATCAATTCTTATACAGGGTAAAACTTTACAATTTAATGACTTTCCTTGTCAGCACAAATTATTTATCAATCTTAATATGGGCAACTTGCAATATAAATATTCGTAATAATTTCTAGAACCAAAACAGAATGCATGGAATGATGGAATTTGTGCAAAATATGAACTTTAATGACAGGTTAAAAACGAGATATCAACACAACACAAAATACAGGATTAGCTTGAGAATATGTTATAATGGATCTTTTTAAAAGAAAGACCAACAATCTGAATAACAATGTTTTTATTGTTTTAAACAGTTGTGGATGCAGCAATAATAACAAATACTGGATCAGGAAAAATACGCCGGACCACTTTAACATTTAACGAACGCTGTGCGGGTGACGGTGTTGGTTGTACTATTCTTAATAAAGGGGATACATAAACAATGCCCGCCACTTAGGCCTATGTAAGGACGATGTGCTATTTACAGTTAGAACTTCTAACAGAATATATGACAAAACAGATAAAAAAAATTACATGACTTATTAAAGAAAAATGCATTAAAAATAACTACAGACATCAACCAAAATGTAGTTAACTTCTTAGATTTGACCCTCAACATTACTAACAACACTTTCGCCGACTTTCATTAATCGACTTAATCCCTATATTACGTGCATAAAAATCTTAAATCTTCGTATGCCAATAATAAACTCTATTATACCTAATATTTCTAAAAGAATATCTCGGATTTCATTTAACAGAAAAAATATTAAATAAGAGTTCTGAATATTACAATAATGAACTGAAAAATTTAGGATACATTAAAAGAATAATTTTCTGAAATAACAATGACTAGTTCAGAAACTTATCGTTTGTTTTCATTTCAACTTATTTATCGTTTGTTTTCATTTCAACTTATTTATCATTTGTTTTCATTAAAACTTATTTATCGTTTGTTTTCATTAAAACTTATTTATCGTTTGTTTTCATTACAACTTATTTATCGTTTGTTTTCATTTCAACTTATTTATCGTTTGTTTTCATTTCAACTTATTTATCGTTTGTTTTCATTTCAACTTATTTATCATTTATTTTCATTAAAACTTATTTATCATTTGTTTTCATTTCAACTTATTTATCATTTGTTTTCATTTCAACTTATTTATCGTTTGTTTTCATTACAACTTATTTATCGTTTGTTTTCATTACAACTTATTTATCGTTTGTTTTCATTTCAACTTATTTATCGTTTGTTTTCATTTCAACTTATTTATCATTTGTTTTCATTACAACTTATTTATCGTTTGTTTTCATTACAACTTATTTATCGTTTGTTTTCATTTCAACTTATTTATCGTTTGTTTTCATTACAACTTATTTATCGTTTGTTTTCATTACAACTTATTTATCGTTTGTTTTCATTTCAACTTATTTATCGTTTGTTTTCATTTCAACTTATTTATCATTTGTTTTCATTAAAACTTATTTATCGTTTGTTTTCATTACAACTTATTTATCGTTTGTTTTCATTTCAACTTATTTATCGTTTGTTTTCATTTCAACTTATTTATCATTTGTTTTCATTAAGACTTATTTATCGTTTGTTTTCATTAAAACTTATTTATCGTTTGTTTTCATTACAACTTATTTATCGTTTGTTTTCATTTCAACTTATTTATCGTTTGTTTTCATTTCAACTTATTTATCATTTGTTTTCATTACAACTTATTTATCGTTTGTTTTCATTACAACTTATTTATCGTTTGTTTTCATTTCAACTTATTTATCGTTTGTTTTCATTTCAACTTATTTATCATTTGTTTTCATTAAAACTTATTTATCGTTTGTTTTCATTACAACTTATTTATCGTTTGTTTTCATTTCAACTTATTTATCGTTTGTTTTCATTTCAACTTATTTATCATTTGTTTTCATTACAACTTATTTATCGTTTGTTTTCATTACAACTTATTTATCGTTTGTTTTCATTTCAACTTATTTATCGTTTGTTTTCATGAACAGAAAAATTTAGGATACATTAAAAGAATAATCTTCTGAAATAACAATGACTAGTTCAGAAAGAAACTGAACATAATTACGCATAACATGAAAATGTCAAGTAAACTTCAGCATGAAACATACAATAATATAAATGGAATAAATAGTAGAAGCAATAAACAGTATAAACCTTACCAACAGCAAAACGTACAAACAAGTTGTTTCGAATGATAAATGTAGAAATAATATGAGGTGCCAAGCCATCCGGTTTCAATACGCCGTTTTAAAAAAATGTTCAGATAAACATCCATAGATGTTTCTTTAAAATAATTGGAAAAACTTTAATGCACCGCATAAATACAGTAAACTGTTCAACAAAAATATAATTAGACTTCATTTCTCAACAGTAACAGACATCGAAAAGAGTATAATAGGTTCGGATACTAATAAAATCAATAAAGGCTAGAAAATAAATACATAATAACTTTAGACAAAAGATGTTGTTGCTTAGATAAAAATAACTGTCCGTTAGATAATTACTGCATACAACATAATATACTTTTTTTAAATGGGGATACAACAAGGATAATATTGTCTGCAGCTATAATAACAGCAATGGAAACCTTGTACCAATTAATCTTGATAATGATAACAATATAGACATAAATAATATTCAAAACCCCATAACTTGGAGCGACAACAGGCCTTATTAAGCCAATAATTTAAAAAAGATATACACACTTTCAATAATATGGAACTTGTGAATGTCCTTTCATTGGTTATACTTATATGGAATTTTAAAAGTAAAAATATTCCATATAACATTAAATGGGTCCTTGTTAAAAAAGAAAAAGCTTATAAACCTGTACATAGATATTGTAGATTGCGTTTGGAAGAATCATTATCTATAATAATACATACCAGTAACATTTTCAATAAGAAGGGTGATATTCTTTCTAACTGTATACACAAGAAATGGTTCATATATAATCATTATAAGACAAATAGGTTCGCCTTTTCCCTGTAAACATATATGAAACTGTATATCCTAATAGGAAGATAAGCCTTTAGAACTTAAAATTTACTAAAACATAGTAAATTCATTTATGAGTTTTCGTTCATCACTTACTGGAACTAAAAGAATTGAAATACAGTCTGTCTGCTTTGACAATGGGGGGGGGGTAAATAGTTTAGATCCTGTACTAGTAAACAAAAAGTAAAGTGGTTGATCATTAGCGTAATAGGTAATGATCAACCACTTTACTTTTTGTTTACTGTAGTGTAAGAGAAGGCACCACTTCTTTTCCCAAGATTACTCCACTTACCCTTGATCCTCAACTTGTATGTTGAGTGTTTTGCAAGGGAGTATCAAGTACCGTTTTTTTTAGTCTTTGGTATGACTCGACCTAGAATTGAACACTGGTCTCCCGGGCCATTATCGAACACTCTGACCATCATGCCAAATGAGATCCTGTACTAATGACATGAAATTAACAACGAAAATATAATTGTAAGTAATATTGTGTTCATATATATATACAGGGTGGGCCAAAATAAGGGTCCTATCTTTAAATTTGAATAACTTGAATTTGAATAACTTCCACAAAATAAAAGTTAAACTCACCAAACTTTATGTGTGTGTAGACTGACCCTTCCGAGATTTTTTGCAATAAACAAAACAAATTTTAGCCGAAAAACACTTCTTAAAACTTACAAAAACTAAAGTATTGTTTTTTACACTGTTTTGAGTTTTTTAAGCAAAAATAATGTTTTCTAAATGAGGGTACGTTCCTTAGGGCTAATACGGCTCATGCTTACTTCGGAAGGGGTCCTTTACTTATTCTAAAAAAAAAAAAATCAATAAATAAAAAAGTTATGAATTTTTTAAAATAGGACCCTTATTTTTGCCCACCCTATATATATATATATATATATATATATATATATATAATATATATATATTCTCTCTTTTGTTTTATTTTACTTCAGTTGAAGTTATCAGAAATCAAGAGGGGCCTTTCATGGATCTCACACTTGATCTCTATATAAGATACATAGATATTCGAATATTCAATTGAAGTTCTCCTATACTTATCAAACCTTGAGTTAGTAAAGGAGTGAAGAACATAAATTTTCCTTTCCCCAGTTGACCAGTTTACTATGTTATAGTATATCTTTCTTGTGGTCTATTGGTCTTACCGGATTCTAGGACAAGAATTCATCTAGTATGGTGGAGTATCCAGCTAAGTGATGTTTCTTGAGGTAACGTTACTTGGAGAAAATGCACCATTTCATCGTCTGAGCCAGTGTATAGCCGTGTCGAGTGGATCTTATTTGGGCTTCGAACACGATGCTATTTTGATATTTGGTCAGGGTTTACTTGTCTTGCGAAATATCCTCGTGTCATGTCTTGTACAAAGAGACCGAACACACTCGGTAATGGTGTCTAGTAAGTAATTCAAACTCTGTCTGTCTGTCTGTCTGTCTGTCTCTCTCTCTCTCTCTCTCTCTCTATATATATATATATCTCTATATATATATATATATATATATATATATATATATATATATATATATATATATATATATATATATATATATATAAAGACCTCGTGTGTGCCTTGATGGTGAAGAAATATAATAAGTAATGATATTCTTTATAGACCCACAGTAATTAACACAAATTACTTACATTACATTTTAGCTTGATCTAATTTGCTTGTTTGTGAATAAATTTTTATAGGTTACATGGATAAGCTTAATAAGTTGAAGATGCTGATAAGCTTTGAATAACTATCAGAGATTTGTTTCTTTGAATATAACTTATAAGACCTGCCCGAGTCAGTCTAGGCCGTAATATAATTTGTATATCTAAAATTAAATAAGTTTTAGCTTACCACATAAAGATTAGGATTTATTTAAAATACATATCTCAAATTATAACAGAATTCCTTATGCTGATTTAGCTTTGGCTTCCTCTTAAATCTAATATAGCATAGAATTAATGAGATAACCTTAGATTTTTAGTAAATAAAACACCGAGCATATTGGCTTAACAGATTGGATAATACTATAAATATAGATAAAGCTACTTTATATAAAAAATACGAAAGTATAAGAGTTATTTCCCCTTTGCTATTAGATGTTCATGGAGTAATATAGTATGTGGACATAATTCCCTTTTGTTTATACAGGGTGGGCCAAAATAAGGGTCTTATCTTTAAATTTGAATAACTTGAATTTGAATAACTTCCACAAAATAAAAGTTAAACTCACCAAACTTTATGTGTGTGTAGACTGACCCTTCCGAGATTTTTTGAAATAAACAAAACAAATTTTAGCCGAAAAACACTTCTTAAAACTTACAAAAACTAAAGTATTGTTTTTACACTGTTTTGAGTTTTTTAAGCAAAAATAATGTTTTCTAAATGAGGGTACGTTCCTTAGGGGTAATACGGCTCATGCTTGCTTCGGAAGGGGTCCTTTACTTATTCTAAAAAAAAAATTTTTTAAATCAATAAATAAAAAAGTTATGAATTTTTAAAAATAGGACCCTTATTTTTGCCCACCCTGTAGTTGGCCGAACGAGATAGGTAATTATCTCCATTGAATTAAAAAAAAATCTTGATAGGTTGCGATTAGTTATGTCGTGTTTTAGATAACGGTTTATTTTGAAAACATCTGAGATTGATTGAAAGGGGTGATCTATGAAATTATATCATTTTTATTATTGCTGCATCCACAAGTTTTTTAAAGCAACAAAAAACCTTGTTGTTTGGATTACTGGTATTTCTTGAGACATTGAGCGTCGTTTTTTTTTTGTAACAACAAAAAGATTATAAAATGTTTTGAAGCTAATCAACAATCGATTCCATCCTATATTTTGACTTTATATTGATACCACGTTTTTAGCCTGTCATTAAGGTGGATATGTTGCACAATTTCAATCCTCTCAGATTTTATTTGTACTGACGAGGAAATGTTGGATTCTTGCTTATTACGGGTAGTAGCTTTTCGCTCGCCCTTGCGACGACGAACGTGTATGGCTGTCTGGCCGCCGCGATCGCTGCTTCCACCACCACCATTTGCGTCGCCGCTGCTGTCATCATCACCATCGCCGTCATGAACAAAAGTACGCGAACGCCGTGGATGGGCTTTAGAAGATTTACTTAAAATAACCACTTGACAGAATTTCTAATTGGTGTAAGGAAGGGGGAGAGACCCAGGGTGAATTTAAGAAAGATACTATATCACTTTGGTTTATTGCCCCCCCCCCTGTTCGAGTTTCGGGTTTCGGATGAATCGTTTTTACGTCCGACTCTGATGTTGACAGGAACAAGAAGAGACCGACAAAGCGGCGTCGTAACATCACTTCCGATTTCCGTTTTGGCCCTTACTTTCTCTTTCATGGAGACCTTCCTATCTGCAACCACCACTATCGCACAGAAGTCATTAAATTGTCAAGTTTTTACCCTGTGTAAAAATGATGATAAATTGGATTTTTGAAACGCGTGTACACATGGATAATATTGTTACGCGTTGATATTTTTGAGCATGATTACAAAATATTAGTGATGTCATAAATTGTGTAGTCTACTGAATTAAAATAAGTATATATATATATATATATATATATATATATATATATATATATATATATATATATATATATGTGTGTGTGTGTGTGTGTGTATATATATATATATATATATATATATAGAGAGAGAGAGAGAGAGAGAGGGGAGAGAGACGTACTCGTGATCTGTTCGATCACCAAAGCTAACACTATTTGATTTCATTCTAAAATTGATAATTGAGACACATCTGCTTCTTGCATAGCTAAAATAATAATTTTCTTTACTTCTTTAATATTATTATAATGTAGAAGTATTAGTATGTTTTTATTCTTATATAGAAGTAAAGAGACTTATTATTTTTCTATCTAATTCAGATATGTGGTCGTAGTGTTTACAAACACACGTACGCAAATTTTATGGCTATGCTAAAAAGAGTCTTTCTTTGTCTAAATACTCGTAGAGCATTAAGAAATATTAGTGTGATTGAATAAATATAGGGTGAGAGAAGTGAGATACATACATAGATAGCTAAATCAGAGATATGAGACTTGTTGAATTAATTGTAAATTACAGATCGTTAGAACAACTAAAACCTTTCTCTTTAAATATAACTCAATCACAGAACCAAACTATATTTTAGCATGTGTTTTGTGTTATTAAAGTATATAGGAAAAAACCCTTTTGGAAATAAACTTTAACAGTTAACTACCTAAAAATGAGTATAATATATACATATGAAAGGTATTGATTGATTGACTGTTGATCATTGGAATGTACCTATAATATATATATATATAAATATATATATATATATGTAAATATATATATATATATATATATATATATATATATATGACGATTTAAATACTTTGAAAATCATATTCCAAATACCGAGTATACACAAAGTTATTTAGATGTGTTTCAACGCAATACTTATTTTCAGTCATATAATACAACATTGGATCTAATCAGAACAGAATCTTGTATGCACCCAGAAAATAAATCAAAACAATTCCCGAAAATAGTTCAATTTCTACCCAAATAAAACAAAAATAACAAGAATAGATCCATTGTCAAATAACTCGATAAGATGTTAAATTATTTATACACTAATGTGCATATTTTGTAACTTACCTAAGACGTATTATTCGGGGGATTTATAATTTTAGTTTTCGATTTGTCGCTGTGTGTTGCCTTTCAATCTATTTCTAGACGAACTATCCTACTACACATCGATTGCACAAAGGGGATGCATTTTCAGCGTCGAAACAAACTTCCTGTTAACATTTTGTGCAAAAATCCATGTCCCTCCTAAGTCACTTAATAAGCGTCAATATTTATTCTCTGTGCGAGTATTATCAACAGAGTCTATTATTACTAGGGTGTTACCCCGAGATTACATTTCTCTTTCTTTCAGATCAAGAAAAAAAAACTCTGTGTGTGACAAAGTAGCCGGGACTAAGAGAAGAATGACGAAAGATCAGAACACTAGTATATTTTCTAGCTGTTTGGTAAGGTACGTCAAAGAAAAAGAAACCATAGTCGAGAATTTTGAATGAACGGTAATCTTTCTTTTGCGATTAAAAACAAAAATGGCTATTTCCTGTTTTCATGTCGAATCGATGGCGCTACAACGTGTTTTGGGAGTAGAGACCAGCTGCTATCAGCCGTCATTATTTTTGTGAAGTTAGATAAGAAAAGGCACTAACAAAATACAGATATGCGGGACTCATAAGTGGGCCGATATGAAACTGCAGCGATGCATCGTAGCGGATCCCTAACTAAGTTACGGACAAACTTACAGAGAGACAGGAGAACATGATTGACAGAACAAGCCATCGGGGAGGGGGCACCACTAGGGTAGGTAGACCAAAAGAAACGGTTCTAAGCGAAGTAGATGGAATTGGCGCGGGCAGTGCTAAGTAAACTTGCAATAAATATAATGCGCAGCAATTACTATTTTCGTCAGTTTTCAGAGTTTGGGAAACGAGTTTTGAAAGTTTTTTTTAGAAGAACGAAGATAGAAACTGTCTTTGCCTGCTCGATGAGAATTGTGTCACTTCACCTGCACAATAAACGCTTCTAGCACCAAACGCAAAAACTTATCTGCCGACTGTCAGTTAACTTAGCGAGAAACGTTAGAATTTAAAACGCAGTCCAGAAACACAATAGGTATAAACCCCCAATTAACGAACGACTTTTATTCTTGTAACCACACATTTTACTGATAAGATATTCTTATTTTTATATTAAGAATATCTTGTCGTGTTATCCGCTCTTTGATTAGTTTATTATATTTCTCATCTCTCAGTTGACGTCAATTTTCTTTGATCAACGCCCGACCCTGACTTGGGATCCACCAACACAAGGTTGAAGGAGTTCAGCCTGGTCAAAGAAGATGCTATAAGTCTTGTTTGGAGAAGCAGTAGCCCTTCGTCAACTCCGGCGTCCCGAGGACTCGGCCAAAATTGGTTATGCGACATCAACCACAACAAGAGGTATTAACCCCCGGGGGTGAGGTGTACATTTGATCAGCCCTGACACAAATAAGTGACAGTGGTACATGTAGTATGTTATGCATGCATTATTTAACAGCGGAGCCGTGTGGAAATTCCACGGTGCTTTCTACATCAATCTGTATAATTTACTGTTAATAATGATATTTTTTTTTTGAAATAATAAATGTCTGTCAGGTACAATACTATTAAGCAAAAAAGTTACAATTTTTTTTTTCCGTAAAAATAATTTTCATTCTCAGCTAAATATTCTTTAAAAAAATGAAACGAATATATTTCTTCTTTATTTATTTATTTAAAATTGTAGCAATTAGTTTCTTTTGAAAACAAAAAAAAACATATTCTCTGTCTTATTACCGTAAAAATAATTGTCAGCTAAATATTCTTCAAATCGATCAAACGAATTGCACTTTTTGAAATGCATTTAAAATTGTACTTTTTTTTAGTCGACGTGATGGCATAATTTGATTTTGGAACAAGTCATCTTAAAATGGGTAAAGTCAAAATTAGCGACATCAGATTTATAACCAATCACTATCTTTGCTCGTCGGAATCGAATTCTTTTTTAACGTGCGTGAAAGGTGATTACGTACGTTTGAACATGAAGTGGCTCAGCATATTATTATATAGATCCTAACTTCCCATAAGCATAGTGTAGAATGAGAGGATATGAGTAGAGAAGTTCTTGCAGTAAACCGATCCTCCTCTACACCTCCTTTGTCTTCAGTTAACTAACTTAGACTGTTTATCTAAACATCATTTCTACCAAAGTAACTACAAAGCTCGTAGCACATGCCATATACGTTCGTAGCTAGTTTTAGGTGTTTATTATGAACTCACCATAAAATAGCATTCGCACTGCGTACATACCACCTCCGTTCCCAAACTTGTCCATATGTCGAATACCACGAAAATGTCAGCAATATATGACTTTTGATTCAGCGGATATTTTAACAGGATTGTTTGATGTTATTTGCCACGAAGAAAACTTTGATCGACTGAAATTCCGCTTATGATTGTCCTCTGTTAATCGATCATTTTATTGAATTGAAATACAAGTGAGCAGCTGCTTCAATCTTTAATTGGGACCACACAATTTAATTGATTTCGATAAAATTACAAACTTAAATACTCTCTATGACATATATGTGGGTATATGTATATTTATGCATTTATCATTATGTACCCATTGAAATAGATACACACACACGTATATATATATATATATATATATATATATATATATATATATATATATATATTAAGTAATATTAATTGTTATTACCCACAGACATTGATGTTTCATACTTACGCAATCTTCAGTGTAGATAACTCGAATCTGATTTACAAATCACGACTGATTCATAGTCGAGTCTCTTATCCGTCGGCCGCCGTAAACTAGCATGGAAATAAGAAGAGATTCAACTCTATTAATGCCAAATCAGCAGGCGGTACAGTGAACAGAGGGACAGTGATTCGACAACAACAAACGGGGTTGGAATCTCTCATTTAAGCTGTAGTATTACTGCTAATTTTTTAATTCTATTATAGTGTACCAATCCTTGTTAAGTGGATTATAATAATATTTTTTAAGAAAATATTAATTATTATTACCTACAGACATCGATGTTTCATGCTTACGTAATCTTCAGTGTAGGGATGTAAATTCACGTCAGGCGGAGGGCTCGAATCCGATTTAAAAATCGCCACTGATTCGTAGTCGAGTTTTTTTACCCCTGGGCCGCCGTAAACTAGCATGGAAATAAGGAGAGATTGAACTCTATTAATTCCAAATCAGCAGGCGGTACAGTGAACAGAAGAGCAGTGATTGGGCAACAACAACAAAGGGGTCGTAATCTCGCATTTAAGCCGTAGTATTACTGCTAATTATTAAATTTTCTCGGAGTGAACCAATTCTTGTAAAGGGGACTATAATATATATATATATATATATATATATATATATATATATATATATATATATATATATATATATATATATATATATAATGAAAAGTCACACTTGGAAGCGTTGATGAAATGGCAATAATAAGGAGAATATTTTGAAAAAATATTTTGAAAATCTGGTCAACGCATTTATTTATGATTTTTAAAATAAATAATTTATTTACTTTAAAAACTTAAGTACTTTCGGTGATATACACCATTGTCAAAAGTATAAGCATATTTTTTCCTCTTCTTTTTTCGTTTAGTCTTTCTTGATTGAGACATATTTATCGCAGTCAAGTTCAAATTCGTCTTGATGTTATCGACGATTAATGTTGATATGCCGCTGTGTGTAGCACGCGGTTACGTGAATAAGGTAGAATGAATATATATATATATATATATATATATATATATATATATATATATATATATATATATATATAATTAGGAATGTTTGTGTTAAAGCATTGTTAAATTTGATAAATAATGGTTATAGAAAGCAAAAACAATGCAATATTCTTTTCTTTTATTTTGAAACTTGGGTATTGCTAATTCCATATACTTCGCGCATCCACGCACTTGTTTTGAGCAGACATTATCCAGACCCCGTCTCAACAACACACGGATGTACAACTTTCAGCAAAGGGGAATATGTTAGTATAAAAAATATTACTTAAAAGAAGAAGAAAAAAGTTATAAATGTATTTAATCTTCTGAGGAGGGCGTTATAATCACTGAAGAATTTAAAGTTTCAAAATAAAAAAGTAAAAAAAGTAATCCCATTGTTTTGTTTTTTATAAACGCCATTTATATATATGAAAATAGTCGGTCTACAATTTAAAGCATCCTTTAGTAAAAAATATGAAATCAGACTGTAAAACCAGATTATAAGATGCGAGATTGTTTTTCAAAATAAATGAAACATTTTTTTTTTATCTTAATCAAATATATTTCGGTATACGTGTTTTCTTCAATGAATAGACATTTCTTCTTCTTTTTCATGGTTGTGATCTATCTATCGTCGACACAGCCGACGAAACGAATAATCCCGATGAGTCCTCCTGTTGGTAATAGAGTGATAGTTTTTATGTCCCGGTCTCTGTAGCAACACGCTGGTATGTGTATGTATTTATAAAACTACTCGGGCTATAATTTAAAACATTTTTTAGTAAAAATATGAAATCAGATTAGAAAAACAAGATTATTAGATGAGATATTTTTTCCCAAATAAATGAAACATTTATTTTTTTATTTAATCAAATATATTTCGGCATACATGCCTCCTGTTGGTAATAGAGTGATAGTTTTAATGTCTGTGTCTCTGTAGAAACACGCCGGCAGCATCGTGGTATTTAGTTTAACAGATGGGATATTCTAGGAAAGAAACTTTGTTCATGGAAGTTCTGTTTAGTTTTAGGTACAGACAGAGAGAGAAATAAAAGTTCATTACTGTAATTGTAGTAAGGCGAGTTCTTACTGTCAATGTTTTCTCTGTGAGGCCCATTGATTTGGGCCCTGTCGAACACTTACCATAAACACAACTATACCGTGAGGAGAGGCTAGCAACATCTATTCTGTGCGAAATAGGCTGTATTTATGAGAAAGGATACCAAATCATTTCTCTCCAATAAGTCTATAAAATAAGTTGTTGATGGGCGGGTACACGGCGTCAATACCGATGTGCTTCAAGGATCCATTCTGGGTGGAACACTCTTTCTGGTGTCTTTAAACGGTCTTCAAAATCATGTTCTGAGAGCATTCGTTCACATCTATTCTGACGACACAACTATGTACAGAAGCACTTCGAAGACTATTGGTAATCAAGTTCTTTCCAATTCTCTCTCTCTCTCTCTCTCTCTCTCTCTCTCTCTCTCTCTCTCTCTCTCTCTCTCTCTCTCTTACTTTCGTTCTCTGACTTTGAGCACGTGGTGAAATGGGTGTGTGTGGAAAAGTGACTAGTTACTTTTAACGCTTCTAAAGCCAAGCTTATCTCATTTCACCACCAATGTTCGGGTCCTAATCTTGTCTAGAATGCTCATTTTAATTTTAGTCAAAATCCATTACATGATTTTGATTTTAGAAAATGCTTTAAATTTAAGGCGTCTTAAGAAAAATATTGAAATTCAACGAATCTTGCTTCATTTAGGTCTAATGATTATGGATTAAATTCAATGCAAATCTTAAATATTTAAAATTTTAAATGGATGATTGTGTCTATATTCTACCCCGTAAAACCCTTTATAATACTCCAAAGACCCTATAATTTGAGAAATATTTCGTAATTGAAAGTTTATACCCAAAAATTACACAAAAATAGGCGATTTCTGAATTTACCTCGTTACCCACTTTGCTAAAGCTAAATTTAACAAAATGTAGCCAATATTGGGACACATTACGTCTAGAAGCCCTATACCACATTTATAACTATTGGTTAATTAATTTATGAGTTAATCATGTACATACAAACCTACCTATATATATATATATATATATATATATATATATATATATATATATATATATATATATATGTATATATAATAATGTTTGCATATATATATATATATGTATATATATAATAATGTTTGCATATATATATATATATATATATATATATATATATATATATATATATATGTGTGTGTGTGTGTGTGTGTGTGTATATGAAGGAGAATGGAAAGGAATTAGAGAAGCAAAAGCAAAATCAATTTTCAATTCAATTGCTCAGAGCAAGGTATATTCCGCAAAAAGGCAATTTATTCAAGTTAAATTTTCCTTAAGCCAGGCTTTTCAAAGATCAAAATCTTATCATCAGAGGAAGTCGCTGGGATAGATAAGTTGGCAAAGGTCAAGATTTAAAATTTGAAAAAGTAATATAAAAGTTGTAGGGAAAGAAACACAGGGCAAAACTCTGCCCGAATGCAAGCAAATGTCCGATTGCTAAAAAGTCCGGTGTCGAAAAGTCCAGCGGAGAAAATGAAATGTAGATAGGTAGGTCGTTAAAAGGCACGAGAGGTGGTGAGAGAGGATTAAAGGTTAAATTCCAAAAACCACAGGTGCGGCGAAGATAGAATGAATCCAAAGGATAAAAAGTCCAATAAGAGGTACGTTCGTGGAAGCAGGCAAGGCTCAGTAAAACGTGAGGTGGAAAATATTCGCCATTAAAAAGACTTCCTGGGCAAAATATCATGGAATATGTTTTAAAATAGGAAAAAAGACAGCTGACAATATTTAAAAGCTTGTCTGTTGAGAAAACCGACTTGCAATAAAGAAAGGCAGAAACTCATATGCGACCAGTAGGCAGGAAGGGAAGGAGTAAGGGTGTGGAGGAGGAGAGAGGGAACGGGTGCGAAGAAGGAGAAAGGGAACGGGTGTGGTGAATAAGTGCGGTTAAAACTAAGAATTACCAGTCGCTTAAAGTTGAAATTGGATGTTAGCGCGAATTAGGGTTCAACTAGAAAAGGGATAGAATGGTGTGGGGGCGAGACAATGAGTACTGGGAGGGAGAGTTAAGATACCAGAATGTGTCGAAGGGGATATGAACAGGGTTCGGGGTTTAGTATTTTAATCAGATGACCTTACTTATAAACAATGAAAATATATTTGAAGAGTAGAACTAGAAAAATAAATAGTAAGAATAAAAATTAAAAAAAGATTAAAAATTTAAAAATTTAAAAATTAAAAATTTATAAAAATAAAAATAGAAATAAGAAAATAAAAAAAATAAAATAAAAAAATAAAATAAAAAAATAAAAAATGAAAAAGAAATAGAAATAAGAAAATTAGTCTTGAGCTCGCAAGGAAAATTATGGATTGACCGATAAAGGAATAATATAAATGAGAGAAAGGTCGATAAAATTGGAGCTCGAGAGTGAGTATTAAAACAAGGAAGGTAATTTGACCTCGAGTAAATATCCGGAATGGGAATCCCCAAGGTGGTTAAAGATATGGGTTGAAATAAAATATGTTGTTACGGGATGTTAGTGCTTTATGAATGTAGGAAAATTAAAACTTCCATTCTCCTTCATATCTACCTGCTCTATCCTGGATATTGAGCTGTATACTTTTCACAATAGGCTTTACCTTTCCTAAAAGTTCGCTTTTAGTACACCACTTTATATATATGTATATATATATAGGCAAACATTATTAAATAACACGGAGTCTTTTTACTTAAACGTTTTTTACTATGCTAGACACTTTAAAATATAAGAAACCAAAATTAACACCGCCTGAAGATGATTTGACGAATCAAATCGAAAGTACTCGTAAAAAAGGAAAGAAAATGGAACAAGTAACACACGGAACTTACATACAGCAATTTGACCGAAGCACTAAATGTACTATTCGGAAAATTGAAAAAATAAAAAAAAGTCTCATCAAGCAAAAAGACTCCGTGTTATTTAATAATGTTTGCCTAAATGAAAATATGCTGCCTAAGTACACACAATATATATATATATATATATATATATATATATATATATATATATATATATAATGGTAATAATCCAGGTGAAAAATATCCACAGGGTGGTAATCCAGAGAATTTTAACCGGGTTTATAAAAAGTGCTCAATATCAAAATAGAGCTTTATATATGATAATTTTATTTACACAGACATGTACAAAATCTGCGACACTGGCATGTCGATGTTATCGATCAACAGTTACTATAAACTGAGATCTCATCAGGCAGAGTTAGAATCCGATCTTAACCTCAGATCATATTTGGAGAGAATGAAGTGGAGGGATAGAGAAAGAGAAGAAGAAGGAAAGAAATTTAACATTTCAAAAATTAAAGCCGTTAAAAAATTAAAATTAAAAAATTAAAAATTAAAAAATCTAAAAATCTAAGAAACAAAAAACAAAAAACAAAAATCTAAAATCTAGAATCTGAAACAGACAGGGCAAATAAATAAATAAATGAATAAATAAATAAATAAAAATATAGGGTGGGAAGAGTAATGATGAGGGGAGAGACACATAGAGGAAAAAGAAAAAGAAAAAGAAAAAGAAGGAGAGAGAGAGGGCGTCTGTTGATTCAGATCGGGAGGGAAGGAGGGGGGTGGTAGACATGCACGAATCAGGTGTCAAAAAACCGTCGAGTTTATAAATGTATTTTTCCAAGTGAACTGTAGTATGCGTGCGTGCAAACTGGGCTGATTGTTATAGTGGTGGGGCGGTGATCAAATGTGTCGCGATTCTGGGTTTATATTGTCTTTATAATTTGTCTGGAGTTAATTTGAATAAATAAGTATATTCGTTAAATGTAACAGGAATAGTAGCAATAATAATAATAATAATAATAATAATAATAATAATAATAATAATAATAATAATAATAATAATAATAATAATAATAATAGATACCCCTAATAATTGAGGTGAAATAATGAAAATAATAATAGATGAAGTATAATAAAAATACTAAAAAATACTAAAAAATATTAAAAAATATTAAAAAATATATAACTAAAAGAATAACTGGAAAATGCTGGCGTTATTAATTATTAATAATAATAATAATAATAATAATAATAATAATAATAATAATAATAATAATAATGATAATAATAATGGTAATAATAATAATAATAAAAATAATAATAGTGGTCAATAATATTTTAGAGTTTATAAAAATAATAGTTTAGGAAAGAAATAGAATAATTAAGGAATATTAGGAATCCTAGGGGGTAGTGATTATCATAATAATATTAAATAATGATAAGATAATGTTTGCCGATATTATGATATGGGTTAATGGTTGCAATAATGCTGATCATATAAAAATAGTGGTTTAACAGACAACAGTAATCAGAGTGGTAATCCCAGTAATCTTAACAATAGTAATGATGATAGTGAAAAATTATAGAAGTAGTCATAATGGTGGCAATAACAGTAGTAGTAATAATAATAATAATAATAATAATAATAATAATAATAATAATAATAATAATAATAATAATAATAATAATAATAATAATAATAATAATAATAATGATAATAATGATAATAAAAATGGCAGTGGAGGCAAAAGTAAGGTAACGGTAAAACATGGCAATATCAATATTATTAATAATAATAGTGATACTGTTAATTTCATTGCTGCAAATAACAATAACTATGATAGTAACGTCAGACATGGTGTCACCACTGATAACAATAATTATCTTGATAAAAAGTACAGAAATGAAAAAATGAAAAAATGAAAAAAATGAAGAAAATAATTCAATGTCAAATAGTTAAGTTTAAGATATTAATAATAGTAGTAATAAATAATTGATAATGATAATCTAAAAATAATCTAAAAAATATAATCTAAAAAATAATCTAAGAAATATAGAAATATTAATCAATAAAATGGATAAGCATAAAAGGGGGGTATTTAAGAGTAAAGAAAAATACAGAAGATGACCATTAGTGTTAATCGTTGTGGGTATGATAATAATAATAATAATAATAATAATGATAATAATAATAATAATAATAATAATAATACCAACCAATACTACCGCTTACAGTACTACTACAAATAATACTACAAACAAAAATGCTACTACTAATAAAGATAAAAATAATAATAATTAATAAAAGGTATAAGATGATAGTTGTGTTGACAAAATTTTCAGTTGGTGGGGAGGTGGGTTTTTTTTTTTTTTTTTTTTTTTATATAATAACAGCCTAAGGGGTTATGAGTGGATTACTAAGAAGGTGTAATCTATTATGCCTACAGTTAATTGATGTTTCTTGTTTTTTGTTTAGAAGTTTGCCCCTATCACTGAATTTAATTATTTCAAGTTTTTCTGTTAGGCAAAGGTAGCAAGGTGAGTTTAGGGAACCACAGGTGCTAGTTCTTCTAATTGTGTTCCAAGTTACTGTTGGTGATAGGTTATTGTTGTATAGTTCCCAGTAATATATAGAAAGTGAGGTTCTTTTTTGATATGTAGGGTTATTAAAAGAACACTTATGTCCAGTATATCTTTCTTTGAAGGTATTACCAGCCATACCTATGTAGAATTTTTTCAGGGTTGGGTTTTCTTTAGTAGAGATGGTTGCTTGATATACTGATTGGGTTATTTGGCAATTATGTTGTAATGGGCATTCTTTTTTGTTTGTGCAGTTACAGGCCTTGGTATTTGCTGTTTTAGTTGCGGTAGTTTTTTCATTTAGAATTTTGTTGTTATGTTTTTTTATTATTTTTTCTAAATTTTCACCACAGCTATAGCTTAATTTGAGGGTGTTTTTATTAAAGATTTTGTGCAGTATATTGTTGGGAGGGAAGTGTAGATTGATTAAGTCTAAGAATCTTTTACCGAGTTTGGTTTTAACCATGTTGTTATATGGGGGTGTGAACCAGATAAATTTTCTACCCCTATTTTTGCGTCTGTTGTTGGGAGGTGTAGGTTTGGTGAATTTAATTTGGGTGTTTTTGTATCCACTTTGCTTTAACGCTTTATTGTAAAAGTCCTTGTGTTTGTTAAAAATTTCTTCATTAGAGGAGTTATCACTGATTCTTTTTTCGATTGATCTGGGGATGTGTTTAATAATTTAACAGTTCTAACGATTCGAACCCCAGACCCAAGCCAGCTTTTAACTTACAAGTATATATATATATATATATATATATATATATATATATATATATATATATATATATATGTGTGTGTGTGTGTGTGTGTGTGTGTGTGTGTGTGGGTGTGTGTGTGTGTGTACGCGGTATAATCACGTTGACACACCGGTTCCCGCTAGATCACCGAAGTTAAGCGACGTTGAGCCTGGCCAGTAATAAAATAAGGGGACCATGTGAATACCAGGCGCTGTATGTGAACACCTAGCTATGGGCAAATAGCGTCGCCAACCCGCAGTGCATAGCGTGGTGACTATGGCAAAAAACCTCTAAATGACTATCGCAAATAAGGTGGGCGGAAGTGAGTGAGGTGTTCCTCCTCATCGAGTGATTAAAACCCCTGATGATGATGAGGATGGCGATGATATATATATATATATATATATATATATATATATATTGAAATGTTTATACAGCAGCATTAAGCATCATGACTACTAGCTTAGAGCGCCTCAGCAGTATCTCACGATGCTATAAGAATGTTGGATAGTTGTCATTGTGTGGAATTACCATATCCACGCTAATGTAGTTAGAACTTTATCTTGAGTCTTTTAAACATGCTTTTCTTGTCTGACGTAGAAAGTCCAAAATTTGTCAAGAATTTCGGGGTTGTGTTGGCAATAAAACCTCGACATCCTACCGCCATAGCTGATACAATTGTTTTCCAACCTTTCTGACAAATTGATATCGTAGATCTTTATATTTTTACAACTTTCGCGAATGTGTCCAGTCGAAATTTTTGTTAACATTGTTTCAGTTGGAAATACGAGGTAGTGTTCTAAGTCGGATACAGCGTGCCAGTCTCTGAAGCCATTCAACCATTGCAATATCTGCCTAGTTTTACACGAAAGTTTCGAACTACTTCCTTTTTAATAAATGAATCGCTCTATTGGTGACATTGAGAACTTTATTGGCGGTTTCATAACATATCCTAGAAGCCTCAGCAACAATCTCCAGTACTTCATTGTGTCTCCATATGTAGCTTCTCAGAGCATACTCGCATCAAATGAGAACATATTTTAGACTGCAACCCAGGTTAACTGGTACTGGTAAAATGTCGTAGACTGCGTTTAAAAAAACCCTTAATGTTTTAGGTTCCATGTGTTTGAGGTCGCGCCATGTAATATCTCTGTTTTTGTACTCTCCCACTTTGTCCTACGGTTGTAGCAGTATACGAGACTTCCTCCAGATAATATACGAGGCTTCCTCCAGATAATATACGAGACTTCCTCCAGATAATATACGAGACTTCCTCCAGATAATATACGAGACTTCCTCCAGATGATAGTTTTCTTCCGAAAACATTTTTCTTTTGTTGACTGTAAATTCTTTGGATTATCAGCACTGTGGTGTAAGTTCTAAACCTGCTTTTTCCATTTGTCACAGTGCTAATTATTTCTTTCATACTAAGAGTTCATTCTGCATCTTCTCCAGCTTGTTTTGCCTTCCATTCCCGACCAGTTATTACAGATTGTTTGGCATTCTTCACTGGTGGATTGCGAAAGTCACAAAGCATCTGGAAAAGTCGCGCTTTACCTAATTTATATTCTTCAACAAATGACGATGTCAAAAGTTTTAGTTTCGTTGGTGAATTATATATTGACAAGTTTTTCAAAGAATTATGCACCCTCAACCATTTTTTCATAAACTTACTGTTCCGGTACTCCATTATATCAACTTTTCTGAGTGATACATCATAAACCTGCATTGGCCATGATAACTTAGGGAATTAAATCAAAATAACACATCACTCATATGATTTTATAAAGTACTAACCTTCGAATGGCGTTTTGCAAAATTTGAACCTTATCGGATTATTAGTTTACAAATTACAGTTATTTAAGTGAAGCTACTGTTGTAAATTTTCAAAACTATAGATAAATCTGAATTGCTTTCTGATGAGAGAAAATATTGCTTAAGCAAATCCATGGCTTGATAAGTGTTATTCAGATTCTGTTCTATCCGAAACAACGATTATGGTGTGGTCTGCTGACTTTAAATGTGGTTGTAAAAACACAAATTATGCTGAACGCTCAGATCGCCCAAATTAGGCAGTTGTACCTGAGAACATTAAAAAGGTCCACAAACTCGTTTAGGCCAGTCGTAAATTGAAGCTGCGTGAAATAGCAGAGGAGTTGAAGATATCAGAAGATAGTGTATCACCAATTTGAATGAACATTTGTCAATGAGAAAAATTTTCAACGTGGGTGCCGCGTTTGATCATAGTCGGTCAAAAACAACAACACATCGACGATTCAGAACATTATTTTCAACTGTTTTAATTCAATAACAAAAAAAGAGTTCTTTGCATCAATATGTGATAATAGATGAAACATGGATACACCACTTAACTCCGGAGTCAAGTTGGCAGTCAGCTCAGTCAACAGCAGCAGGTGAAAGCCGTCCAAAGCGATTAAAGACGCAAACATCAGCAGGTAAGGTTTGGGCATATGTATTTTGGGATGCGGAAGGTATTTTGCTCATCGATTATCTTGAGAAAAGAAGCACCATCAATAGCGAATATTATATGACATTATTCGTACATTTGAATGAAGAACGGTCGCAAATGAAGAAGAAAGGGGCTCTTTCACCAAGATAATGCACCGTGTCACAAGTCGTTCGCAACGATGGCAAAACTACATGAATTAAACTTTGAATTGATTCTGTGCACACCCTATTCTCCAGATCTGCCCCCATCACCGACTACTGACTGTTTGCAGACCACAATAGAATGATCCAGGGAAAGAGATCTAGCTCCAATGATGAAGTAATATCGGAAACTGAGACATATTTTGAAGGAAAAGACAAATCGTTCTACAAAAACGACACCGAATTGTAAGAGAAGCGTTGGCACTGGTGTTTAATCTTAGAAGGAGACTATGTTGATGAATAAAGTCGAATTTTGGCTAAAAGTGATCTTTTTAGTTAGACCCGGGCTTATTGAGTGATGTGTTGAATACACTATGATTTGTCTTTGTTTAGGAGGTCACATATATCAATGGAGCGTAATCCACCCATAAGCATTTTTCTTGGGTCCTTCCAACGATGTCGATCAGTCAGAAGTAGGAAGTAACAGCGATTAAGACTCTTGACGATTTTTCGCAGATTTTGGGAGTTTCGTTGTGTTTGTCTGTCTGTTCGACAATGTAGTTGAAAACAAAGTTATGTACCATTATCAAATACAGCACTTCTAAAATAATGTTTTACGAAAAAAGATTTTAAAAACACCAACTACTATTCAGATCACATTATGCCATGAGGGATTTCAAAAATCTTTAGAAAGATAGGGGTAGAGAGAGAACGGAATAGAATATATGTATTTGTGGGAGGTAAAAAAGTGAAAGAATAAGAAAGTGAGAATGTTTTGAGAGAGGTGTAAAAGGCAATTGCGACAGAGAGATAGAGTAACATATAATGTATGAGAGAGAGAGAGAGAGAGATAAAGAGAGAAAGAAAGGACAAAGAGTTAGAACAGTGATAAAAAAAAGAGAAAGTAACGAGAGAGAACGATGCAGAGAGTTAGAGAGGGGGTGGGTAAAGTGTGAGATAGTGAGACAGTGAGGAGAACAGGGAGGAAGAAGTACAAATAAGAGAGTGGGGATAGTGAGAGAGAAATGGGCGATATATTGTGAATGGGTCGGGTTAAATTGTGAGAAACTGTAAGACAGATATTTTGCGAGAGAGCAAGCGTGATACAGAGATTGTGAAAATAAGAATAGAGTATTGATTTACTCCTCTCCAGGAGTTAGGCACAAGGCCAGTTTTTATCTTACTCCCACAAGTAAGATGTGACCCAAGGTCAAGAATAGAGTAAGTAAGATAATTTAGGGAATGAGGGTGATATAGTGAAAGACAAGAAGAGACAGTGACAGAGACAGACAATGTGTAAATGAGAGTGAGAGATATCGAGGGTGTGAGAGTGAGACAAGGAGCGGGGTGAGATTGGAAGAGAGAAGAAGAGACAGTGAGAGAGACAGACAACGTGTAAGTGAGAGTGAGAGATATTGAGAGTGTGAGAGTGGTGCAGGGAGTGGGGTGAGATTGAGAGAGAAGAAGAGACAGTGACGGAGACAGACAACGTGTAAGTGAGAGTGAGAGATATCGAAGGTGTGGGAGTGATGGAAGGAGTGGGTGAGATGGGAAAGAAGAGAAGAGACAGTGAGAGAGGCAGACAACGTGTAAGTAAAGTGAGAGATATCGAGGGTGTGAGAGTGAGACAGGGAGCGTGGTGAGTTTGGGAGAACGGCATACAGCTAGTTCGACATATAGAGAATGTGCTAGCTAGATACAGGGAATAAGAGATAGATAGATAGATAGATAGATAGATAGATAGATAGATAGATATATAGATAGATAGATAGATATGAATGGAAGCGTCTGAGATAGATAGATAGATAGATAGATAGATAGATAGATAGATAGATAGATATGAATGGAAGCGCCAAGATAGATAGATAGATAGATAGAGAGAGAGAGAGAGAGAGAGAGAGAGAGAGAGAGAGAGAGAGTGATTAAGAGAAATACAACGAGGGGCGAAAGAGAGAGAGAGTGTGTGTTTGTGAGTGATACATATAGAGAGGGGGTGAAGAGAGACCGAAAGAGAGTTGCGAGCAAATCCTATTTTAATGATGGAACTATTTTCTCTGCTGACAATAAACATTAATTCAGTTTATCAAGTAATTAATCACTTTTCTTAATTTGTCCTCATTTCAGACACAGCCAACAGCTTCGGCAAGATCAAACCTTTTTGGATCACTTGTAAGCGATCGATATTCCACAATCTGCGAATATATCGATACGTTTGAAATAATCTTGTAGGTGTCATTAGTCTCCAAACTCGACGAACAAAACAAAACAAATTGAACACAATTTCTTTGTTTACTATATGTATTCTTAACCTGTATTTTAACAAATGTCCAACGTATAAAACGAAACGGCGATCATGACGATCACTACTCCTTACTACCAAGTCAGTCCACAATATTTTCCAGCTTGCGTAATCGGAGTGTACTGGAGCGTTATGAATATTTGCCTGTATACGTAGGTCTAGTTCTACTCTTGACTGTAAATGGAAGTTTCCACTCTCTTACTTAATTTTTAACCTATGTGGAAAACTTCCGATGCTAAGCTTATTTTTAGACACCCGCATAAAAATAGTGTTACTGTAAGAAGATATGTTTACAAGTTAACCAGGTTTTACGCCATACTTTGAAATATAAGCTTCAAATTAAAATGTTATCATTTTAAGATGTTCTGTCACGCTTTAAGTAACTCTGTCATGCTCTGTTTCCAATAAATATTTATATATTAAAAGCTACGAAGAGAATATGTATGGAAATTGGAATGTAGATTGGGACAAATCCCTTAAATTCGTGTATAAAATATGGGTTAGATTGACTGTACAATGTTTAAATAATTCGATTTGTTTGTGACGCTTAAGTTTGAAACATAACTTTCTTTTGTATTTCACACTTAAGCTTGACATACTATTTCCCATCGTAAATGTTCCGAATGACTGGACACATCGTACGAATATATGATCTTTTTTAGTAAACCAGCTCTGCTGTTGACAATTAAATATAGAGAAACTAATCCTGCTTAAATGTTAAAATGCGATTAACATCCAATATCTACACAGACATAGAATAAGTAAATAGAAACCCACATAAATAATTCATACATATTTAAAGTTTCTGTTTCCTTCGCCGACGGCCAACACCCGGAGCCATACAAAGCAGTAGTTAACGTTTGAATGATCAATATTTTATACTGGTGATACCAGATCAGGCTGCCCTGTGGCTCCCTGAGACGAAATTCACCTACATTGACGTTTTTTTTTTTTTTTTTTTTTTTGTAAAACTTAATTATGTTCTACAAAACCAAAAACAAAAACAACAGCCCCTCTCTCTTTCTCCCTCCCCTTTTTTATTTTTATTTTTCCTACCCTACTCCCGGTCCTGGATATGACCTTAAACTACATCCGATGGTGAGATCCGGCTTACGGACTTTGGGGAATGTGGAGCCTCCTCTTAATTACCATTGCTCTCAGGTCCACCCTGACCCGGAGTGGTAGTACCTGTTAGGGTCCCAACTATGGGTTAAATAGAAACAGATATTAAAAGGAGAAAGAAACAAAAAAGAGAAGAAAACAAGACCAGATTCGGCATTAAATAACCCAAAAAGGGTTGATATGCCGTAAAACAAAACTACCAAACCAAACCAATATTTTATATTAATTAACATTTATTGCGTTTCAGATTTATATCACCATTTCAGTATGATGTATTAGAATTCTAAATCTGACAAGACTCGGATTATAGCTTAATCTGAAGATGACTTTAATCAGCATCCAATAGGTGCAAACCTCGAGGATTTACTGTTCACCGTTAACCGAGTAATTGTTCAATTAATCAGCGAGGGAAAATAATAAATAGTATCTTGTCTATGCCCATCAGGACCCTCTGATAGCAGTCTTAGTTATTAATGATAATACGAGTGTCTATTTACTTCTTTCATTCTGTATAAACTAATAAAAGAGACGTGTGTCTGTCCGTCCGTTTTTCAGTCTGTCGGTGCGTCCTCTAATTACGTTCAACATAGAAAGCTGTAAATTTGCAGAAATAATTCCATACGTATTCATAATAAGGTCATATTTATATGTTCACTAATAAAAGCACCCCGAGTGCATAACGCCCCTTCAGCTGAAAGTTGATTTCAAAGTCAGAGCTAAACAGCAATTTTTTCGACATATAGATATTTGATCATTTACTAGTCACACTAATGAGCTGTGATACAGCGATCTGTACGTGAATGATTATATCTACCCTACCCATCCCTTGGTTGAGCACTGTTGTAACGTAATTCTCTGTAATAACGAAGTGAGGCAGTTACATGGACGATTTATCAGACTGACCGAAGGAATAACGCATGAAAAATGGCTACTAAAAAGACACTTAACGAGGAAAACGGAATCGCTATTGACAACCGTACAGAATAATATGATCAGAACGAACAACATAAAAGCCGAGATAGACAAGAGCCAGGAAAACAGTAAATGTAGACTCTGTGAACAAAGAGACAACACAGTAAACCACATCATAAATGAATGCAGAAAACTTGCCAAAAAGAAATACAAAAATATACATGACTGATATGATTCCTTAGCCTCCGTGTTTTGCCTAAGATAACTGATAAACTGTGTGAATTATGTTTAGAGATAGTTTATTTTTTCCAATATGTTCGTATGCAGCTTTCAAAACTCCATTTTTTTAAAAACGTTGCTACAAAAGTTCTTATTTTTCTCGTGTTCTCCATTTACTCGGTTTTCACGCATCTTAATTCTTTTAACGTGTGGGTGGATGTGTTCCTTATACACGTGTGCATGTCTGATCATTAATTCATTTCATTTTTTTACGAGGTGCATTATAAATTGTTTTACGTGTGTGTGCAGGCGAGCATTCAATTATTAGTCGCTCTGCTTCCCCTTTCAAGTGACAGGCGACAAATGTCCGTTTCTATATCAAAGCGTTTACCTTGGATTCTCCCTGTCGTTTTTCTTCCTGTGTTTCCTCACTAACTGCCTGTGCTGATTCGCTTCGTTCTTACTTTGTCTGCGTACTGTCGTTGGTCGTGATCACGTTTTTCTGCATGACCATGATTATGATACTCTAGTGGTCTTTTCATTTGGAATTTCAGAAGATTTATTTTTCTGGAGATAAAACATTACTTATATAGAGAGATCATGTTTTTCTAAACTACTGTCTATTTTATACACATCTTCAAAAGTTATATATATATATGTATATATATATATATATATATATATATATATATATATATATATATATATATATATATATATATATATATATATAACTTATTAGGGAATCAATGAGTGAGTCGACGAACAGACATCTTGGGAGCACATTTTGCTTTACGGCTATTTTCACTATTTTAAGGTTTTACAGCATATTATTTCACGTCTGCCTGTCTTTGCTTCTACTCATAACTGTTCGAAAACCCTTCGTTTCTTTGTCAACGATAACAAAGTGACGTCACTCGCCATCTCAACTAATACTCCTTTGTGCCTAGCCTTTATTGATCCCATGCCTTATTTCTGTCGGCTTAACCTCCACTAAACATGACTCTTTTCAAAATTCATACTAGTTGATTTTGCTCTTCTTTGGCATAGAGCCCCCATAATGCAACATACTTCCCTCTCTTATTAAAAAAAAAACAATCCTATGAATTTTTGTTCACACCCCTCCGCGGGCCAGGTTAGAATCCACTATTACTAGGAATTAAACTGGCCCGGTTATTTCCATAACAATCCACTTCGGTGCACATCTGACCGGCATGCTCAATCAGTCCACATGGCATTCCTTCTGCGATATATGTAAAATCTACTTACGATCAAAACAGGCTCAAATGGCTACCCCACGCCATCATTCCATTACAAGGCGTCCTTCGCCCCAGCTGCACTACGTAGACTCTCCAATCACATCATAGTACACATCCATAATTCCATTGTCTGATAACGACCAAAACATTTTGCCCTTACGGGGCATCTGCTCGCGATCCCTAGGCATTCAATTCACACCTATACATATTATTCTAATGAATCGATATACAACCAATTGAAATTTAAACTAATACATGCGTATTACGTCGATATAAGAGGGACAAAAACAGAAACCTCTCGTTTTAATATGTCTACTGTGGTCAGTCCACCAATTTTTTTTAACGTACCGTTTTTATACCACTTACTACATTTTGACCCTACGTTTCATACACCTCAGCGATACCGACACAAATGTCCGAGGACTATCTCCCCCCAATCTAACTCCTAACCCTTTTTATCGGAGCGAGCAACATGTACGACCTCTACATAACTGACCCACCCAATGATTCTAACTACACAGCACGGTGAAAAGGTGAAATGTTACTTTCAACACCCAACCCGAAACACAACGAGTCATCAAACCAGGTCCACGTCCTACTCTCACCCTACCAAAAATTACTTAAATACGGTACCTTCTTTTAATTTGACCCCATCTATGGCTCCCGTTGTCTTATGATGCGCGGACTGAGAAACCCCCTCACTCTAACTTAACTCCCAAACCTATTTGATACGTGGAGACTCATCATTATTTACTCGTAATCTCCACACGGCCCTATCTACGCGGTGAGGGTAGAGAGTCGTCCCCAGTACACAGGTCAATCAGCATCCGAAATCCAAATACAGGATCACATTTTACAACTCAAATTTAAAATCACTTATACCAGATCGATTATGTAATTTAGGACTGCCTGGGTCTCACAATTCCATAGAATCACCATAATCCTTTGTGGTTCATTCCCCGTTCGCTTTTACCGTATGTGAGGGAGAACTATTGTTTCTACCTAGGTCCACGCACACAACTGGACCCTAAGAGAGTCCCATATCGCGAACCTCGAATGTTCCTTTTAGCTACACCAAGCCTGCCCATAAAATGGACACTAGGGAACTTCTCGAGATAATAACCCCCGCTTCGGGGTTTCCACAAATCCAAAACTTGACTCCAACACAATTTTATCTAATTACGCAAAGAAAAAAATTAATAAAGTCCACACAAGAAGATATGGATAGAAACATACATTAAACATAGGTTTGAATTCCTAATCAACCGAGCATGAGTTTAAATATCCAACTAATCGTAATTAACTATCTGCTTTTTTTCTTTTTTCTTCAATAATTATTCAACACAAAGAAAATGATTTTCCTGGTTAAGCGCAAAATATAAAATATTAAAAAAAAACTACCGTCTTAAAATAAAGATATTAAATAATGAATATTCTTTTTAAAAATGACAACACATTCATGCCACAAAAATACATTTTAGTTTCACAAAACCCCAAAAAATTATTGACAAAGAAACGATAACCTTTAAAATGTCTAATTCACTCAAACATCATTCTGTCCTTTTTTCCCATATAAAGCAAAAAAGTTCAACACATCACCAAATTTTAATATACTTTTTTTCAACCACCCAGAAAGCTAAAAATGTCAATATTTCCTTTTCACATCTTTTCCTCTGATTACATTGACAGTAATAATCGTAAAACAAAATTCTCTTTATTCTCTCTCTCCCTTACTCATACTCTATTAGTCTCTGTCTGTCTGTCTGTCTCTCTCTCTCTCTCTTTCTCTCTCTCTCACTCTCTCTCTCCCTTACTCATACTCTATTAGTCTCTGTCTGTCAGTCTGTCTCTCTCTCTTTCTCTCTCTCTCTCTCACTCTCTCTCCCTTACTCATACTCTATTAGTCTGTGTCTGTCAGTCTGTCTCTCTCTTTCTCTCTCTCTCTCACTCTCTCTCTCCCTTACTCATACTCTATTAGTCTCTGTCTGTCTGTCTGTATGTCTCTCTTTCTCTCTCTCTCTCACACACTCTCTCTCTCTCTCTCTTACTCATACTCTATTAGTCTCTGTCTGTCTGTCTGTCTGTCTCTCTCTCTCTCTCTGCCACTTTCCCATTTTACAAATGTGGACAGTGAAAATATACTTTGAAAAATGTGTATCACAAAGTCACCACCACATTTCACCTCTTTCTTTCTCTTCATCTCTCTCTCTCTCCCTCTCTCTCTCTCTCTCTGACTCTGTCGCACTCTTTCTCTCTTTTCTTTCTCATAACACTTTACATCAACGAACACCTACCCCTCTCTCCCTGTTCTCTCTTTGCACCCCGTCTCTGTCCGCTCGCTCGTCCACCCGTCACACCTCCGTTATTCCCCGAACAGCGTCCAGCAATGACCGACGATAAAAAAGCAACAATAAAAGAAACAACAGAAAAAACATTAAAATTATGAAAACTGTCACTTTTTGAATTTGTCTGTGTGCGTATGTGTGTGCGTATGTGTGTGCGTCAGTTCAGTCTTTTTTTCATTTCTATCATCTACAAAACATCAACTCATTATGATTTTCTCTAATTGAATTCACAAATGTTCATTGTTATTTTCTCTTCCTTTTCTTTTACCGTCTATTATATTGATTTTTACCAAATAAATTCACAAATGTTCATTTTTGCCCCTTCATTTTCTTTTACTTTTGTTTCATCCAAACAATGTTTGTTAAATACACATTTTCTCATTCAACAAGTCTACTCAATAATAATCGTCATAGATCATCATAATTTAACAATACATAAAACTTGGAAAATGTTGCTTAACATACCTTGTGTCTTTCTGTCCCTATCTCCCTTTTTTCCTTTTTTTTCTTCCTTTCTTCTCTTCCTCTGTCCCAATCTCTCTCTCTCTCTCTCTCTCCCTCTCCCTCCCCTCTCTCTCTCTCTCTCTCTCTCTCTCTCTCTCTCCCTCCCTCTTGCATTTATCTCTTTTCTCTGCCATCCCTTTTTGTATCTAACGTCCTCTCTTTTCAGTCCTTTTTTTTCTTTTGGATCTCGCATTTTCAGTTGATTTCGACATACGCCGTTTTCGCGTAACTTAACTCTTTTAACATGTGTGTGGATGTGTTCAGTAGACGTGATTCATTATACTTAGATTCTGTATGCGTGTGTGTGTTCACTCATTATACGTGTGTGCGTATCCTTATCATTAATTCCTTTTAATTCTCTTACGGAAGCCTGTTAACATGTTCTCTATGTGTGCATGAGGTGGGGGGTGCATTCAATCCCTTACTCTTTCTACCTCTATTGTTCAAGCGACAAACGACAAATGTCCAAATGTCTATTTCAATATAAATGCGTGTGTGAGACATACCATAACTACCTGGTTTCCTGTCGTCGCTATTTCTATTTTCTTTCATTCTGATTGCGTTGATTCGCTTCACACGCTCTTTCTCTGCGTGGTCGTGCATTAGTATCCTTTTCCTGCATGATGATGATGATGATGATGATGATGATGATGATGATGATGATGATGATGATGATGATGATGATGATGCATCTAATGGCCTCTACAGTTTAGCTAGCTGCAATTAAACTTTCCTTGCCCAGAAAGGAGACTTAAGGCTTTCATCTGGGATTTCAGGAGATTTATTTTTCTGGAGATGAAACATTACTTCATATATATATATATATATATATATATATATATATATATATATATATATATATATATATATATATATATATATATATATATATATATACTGAGAGAGAGAGAGAGAGAGATCCGGTTTATCTTAACTACAGTCTAATAAACTTGTTCAAAAAGGTAGGTACATACTTAACTTATTAGGGAATAAATGAATTACTCGACGAACATACATCTTAGGGAATCACATATTGCTTTTCGGCTATTTTAACTGTTTCAAAGTTTGACAGCATCTTATTTGTACGTATGTCTGTCTTCGCTTCCACCCAGAACTTTCCGAAAAAAAAAATTTATTTCTTTGTCAACGACAAAAAAGTGACGTCACTCGTCATCTTGACTAATGTTTCTGACCTTTATTGACCCCATATTCTGTTATCTGAACTCTGTTTAATCCTGTTTATTTTTACGTGGGGAACGATTAATTTCAACAAGTTTGTATCAGCTTAACCTGCACTAAACTCGACCCATTTAAAAATTCATACTAGTTGATTTTACTCTTCTCTCGCATAAGACCCCCATGATGCAACACATTACATAGGGGTGTAAAAAGCACAATATTTACAAATAAACAAACATGCAAAACACATATAATAAAACAAAATGATAGAATTTTATACACCAGATCACGTTGTATATGGAATGTTACTGCCACATATATATATATATATATATATATATATATATATATATATATATATATATAGTTACATTCCAATGGTCATGGGAATAATTAATCAAAGACTATAATTTTCATTTATTCATACAATACCTTTATTATCATATACAGGTGAATACCTGTATTTCTTCTTCGTCTCACAAACAAAACTTTAAAAAGAAAAAAATTGTTTGTGAGACGAAGAAAAAATACAGATAATACACCAAATTATGAAAATAAAGAAATTATTAGAAAAAATGAAAGTTATGTTTTTTATTTATTTTTACTATTGTCATTAGAATGCAACTATAAAGTAGGTATGCTCTGAAGCTTGCAATACAACTTCATTGAGCTTTCAATTTGAAACATTGTCGGATATTATGAGAAGTATATACGTCAATATATATTTATAAGAACTCACAAATATATTATATATTTCACCTGTAGATATATATATATATATATATATATATATATGTGTGTGTGTGTGTGTGTGTATGTGTGTGTGTGTGGGTGTGTGTGTGTGTGCAAGTGGAATACATCATATATTTATATTAAAACAATGTTACAAGCTACAAGGTATTCTTTCGCCTCTGGGAACTGACCTTCTAACTTGACCGAATTACCATCCGGATGTCAGGGCCAGAACTATTTTTAATTTTCAAACTACGTAATTACTACTTATCTATCCTTTTTATCTTTATTTAACAGTGCAAATTATTTCTTATTTATGAGAAAAATAAATTTGATGCTAGGAATGTTTATCTTCGTATTCTTATAACGTAGCTGAACACAGAATATTGAACCTTTCATTCAACCATTATAAAATATTAATTGGCACTTTCGAGGCTGAATAAAAAAAAAATACCATTAATTACATCGGACAATGTCTTGGACGAACCACGATGACGATCTCTATCATCTTAGGGACGAATCTCAAAAGAAGGGGTTAGCTTGGTCACCGTATTCTTTCGCCTCTGGGAACTGACCTTTTCACTTGACCGAATTACTATGCGGATGTCATGGCATCTACTTTATTTTAATTTTCAAATTACGTAGAACGCGAATTACTATTTATCGATCTACTTATTTATCTTCATTTTATTGTTATTAATCGTTATTTTCTAATCTTTTCTCTAGCTTTTTTTGACTTCTTAATTAGGGACTATTTTATGATCACGGACTTGGCAGGGTGTTGTTTGGTTTCTGATATTCCAACATTGTAATTAGTAAAAAAAACTAAACAAATGACCCATATTATTCAATGAAAACCGAATCTGGCGGCGTCACAACTGAAGTGGGAAGGTGATCCACTTAGAACTATGAATGTGAATGCACTTTGAACATGCAGACAAATAGTACATGTACTAAATGGAGCCAGTATTGGAAAATTAAAGACATAAAATCCTATGCTAGATGGATGTGGAAATGGACAAACACAACTAACTAAGAAGACCGAACATGATAATAACTGACAAGAAGAAAAAACATGCTAAATAGTTGGTTTCACCGTCCCAGCAGATCACACGGTGAATATCAAGAAAGCAGACGGATTAAACAAATACATAGAGCTTGCCAAAGATCTGAGGGGAATATGGACTATGAAGAAACCCACTGTATTATTACTACTGATAATAAGAGCATTAAGAACAATTACAAAAAGATTTGGAAAATACTAAGAAATTGGAATCAAAGATAGAATTGATATCATGCAAACAACTGAAATATTAAGAAAAATCATCGAGTGCGGAAACCTACTGACATAATCAAATGACGCCGACCAATGAGAGACAAACTGAAATAGAAGAAAGCTGCAAACGCAAACATAAACACAGAACTAACAGTACGTGAAACCTAGGGAATTGAAATTGCCAGTGTAGATATATATAATAAAAAAATCTGGCAGACCCCAATAAAATGAGGGGAACGGAGACTACTAGTATAATTGAGAGACTTATTGCTACTCAAATTCCAAGGAAAATGAGCGGCCGTCATCAGTAAGAAATTTATGGTAAACAGCTGTTGTGAGAACTCAAAATAATTTGCAACGGTGATCAAAAGAGCAGAAAATAATAGAAATCTGGGGAAAATTGTCACTCAGATTTCAAGGAACAGCACCTGTTATTGGCTGTTAATAATCACTGGTAATTACTTGTGTGAATACTCGTAATGAGTAAATATTATTATTATTATTATTATTATTAATAATTAATAATAATAAGACCGATAACCTGTTTACCAACAATGTAGAAGATCTTAACGGCACAACATAGAGAACAAATCTACCACTCCTTGAACAATCGTAGACTGCTCTCCGAGGAAGAAAAAGTACACCGGAAAGGTAAAAGAGTGACGCATGATCTGAGAGACGCATGATCAAAAGATCCAGAAGAAAAGAACATATCCATGGCCTTGATTGACTACAAAAAAGCTTACGACAGAATCCCTGAAGCATGGATAATTGAATGCTTAAAAATGTACAAGATAACCGACAGGATTATTAATCTCATTAAGAAAGCAATGGAAACATGGAGACTAGATCTGACAGCTGGGGGACAACACTTGACTGAGAAAAAGTACAGAGAGGCATCTTCCAAAGAGACTTCTTATCACCACTACTATTTATCATAGCCGTGATGCCACACAACTACATACTCAGGAAATTTGATGCCGTATACAAGTTAACAGGCACAGAACAAAGAATAAACCACCTCATGTACATGGACGACCTGAAGCTATTTGCAAAAAGCAAAAAGGAACTGGAACAGTTTATACATACGACCAGAAAATTTAGCCAGGACTAATTGAATTTGGAATGGAAAGTGTGCACTGATAGAGATGAAAAGAGGAAAACTGGAGACAATTGAAGGCATGAAACTGTTCAACGAAGAGGAGATGAAGTATAGCTATAAATAGTTGGGAGTTTGGGAAGCAGGCACCATCAAACCTACAGAAATGAAAGAGAAGATTGGAAAAGAATACATGAGAAGAACAAGGAAACTCTTAGAAACGAAATTATACAGTAGAAATCTAGTAAAAAGAATAAACATCTGGGCAGTATAATTTCTAAAGAACTCAGGCAGCTTGACCAGAAGACTAGAATATAAATGACCATGCACAACACACTACAACTAAAAGACGATACGGACAGACTATACGTTAAAAGAAACGAAGGCGGTAAGAGGACTGGTAAGTATAGAAGACTGTGTGGAAGACACAAAAAAAGAGCTGGAGAAATACATAACTCAAAACACAGAAAGGCTGATAAGCGTAGCAAGAGACACTGTCTCAATGAACAATTCAGGAAGCACTGAAATAAGAAACAAAAATACAATAAAAGAAAAGTGGGAAGAAAAACAGCTACATAAACGTTTCATAAGAATGACCAGTAAATAGACACACCAGCATTCCTGGACATGGCTAAGAAAAGGACACCTGAACCTAGAAACAGAATCTCTACTGACAGCTGCACAGACAATGCGATTAGGACAAACTACATTAAAGCTAAAATAGATAAACCCCAGGGAAACAATAAATGCAGATTGTGTGGACAAAGCGACGAAACAGTAAATCACATGATAAGTGAATGCAGCAAAATAGCTGTAAAAGAATACAAGCACAGATACGACTGCGTGGGAAAGCAGTACATTGGGAACTATTAAAACGACTGCATTTCGAACACTCGGACAAATGGCACAAACATAAACCAGAGACAGTACTGGGAAATGAAAATCACAAAATCCTTTGGGACACGGAGGTGCAAACAGATAAACTTATACAAGCAAGGAGACCGTATATCATAATAGTCAACAAGAAGGAAAAGTCTTGCCAAAATGTACACTTTGCCGTTCCAGCAGGTCACAGTGAAGATCAAGGAGACGGAAAAACGAATTGAAATAGATATGGAGCATGAAGAAAGTCAATATGATACCAATAGTTGTAAGAGCACTAGGAACAGTCACAAAAACCTGAGGAAAAGACTGAGAGAAATTGGAATCAAAGGGTTCACTGAGACCATACAAAGGACGGCAATGATCAAAACAGCTGCAATCTT
>OY744526.1:64708122-64775622 GCA_963556195.1 Sepiola atlantica
ACCCACTCAAAATATCTTTCACGTCACTGTTAATTTGGATAAATATATAAACATGTTTTGTTCGTTAACCATATTTCACTTTTCTCATTCACAACACCTTTTTCATTACAACATGCATTTTTGGATAAATATATAAACATGTTTTGTTCGTTAACCATATTGCACTTTTCTCATTCACAACACCTTTTTCATTACAACATGCATTTTTGGATAAATATATAAACATGTTTTGTTCGTTAACCATATTGCACTTTTCTCATTCACAACACCTTTTTCATTACAACATGCATTTTTGGATAAATATATAAACATGTTTTGTTCGTTAACCATATTTCACTTTTCTCATTCACAACACCTTTTTCATTACAACATGCATTTTTGGATAAATATATAAACATGTTTTGTTCGTTAACCATATTGCACTTTTCTCATTCACAACACCTTTTTCATTACAACATGCATTTTTGGATAAATATATAAACATGTTTTGTTCGTTAACCATATTGCACTTTTCTCATTCACAACACCTTTTTCATTACAACATGCATTTTTGGATAAATATATAAACATGTTTTGTTCGTTAACCATATTTCACTTTTCTCATTCACAACACCTTTTCATTACAACATGCATTTTTGGATAAATATATAAACATGTTTTGTTCGTTAACCATATTTCACTTTTCTCAGTCACAACACCTTTTTCATTACAACATGCATTTTTGGATAAATATATAAACATGTTTTGTTCGTTAACCATATTTCACTTTTCTCATTCACAACACCTTTTTCATTACAACATGCATTTTTGGATAAATATATAAACATGTTTTGTTCGTTAACCATATTTCACTTTTCTCATTCACAACACCTTTTTCATTACAACATGCATTTTTGGATAAATATATAAACATGTTTTGTTCGTTAACCATATTTCACTTTTCTCATTCACAACACCTTTTCATTACAACATGCATTTTTGGATAAATATATAAACATGCTTTGTTCGTTAACCATGTTTCACCCTTTCATTACAACATGAATTTTTACCCATTTTTCTCATTCGCTACACATAACTGTTTATAACATTATAAATTGTCAACGTGGACCTTAGTACATTTACAAAGACGTAAGAATTGTCTATATCTTATCCAAGCCAGGATCCACGCTACAAGTTCAAATAAAGCCACAGAAGACGCAGCATGGGAAACGAATATACAAAAAACATCAAAAGTTCAAAATATTTTCGGCGCCATTAATTAAAGATATTTGAATAAATACATATTTAGATTCGAAATAAATCAAAAATATACTAGTATTGTGTAAATTGTACAAAATTTGAGATTACATAACTGAAGTTATGTTTTAAAAATATATTTAACTAGCGATATTCACCCGGCGTTGGCCGTATGGAGATATATTGTTGGTCGGAAGGTTTCTTAGTTAAAAAATAATTTAAAATATAACTTCAAATTTAATTTTTTTAAATTATTTCTTGATGAATATCCTTATAAGTTAACTTTGAATTTCTATCATGTCTAATGCTTTTAAATCTTTTTATGATAATATATCAGTTAGATTTCTATTCTTAACGGTCTCTTATTCTGAAATTTTACATTTTTACCGTAACTTTTCGCCTGACTTTTCTATATTTCTTTTACTTCTTTTTCTTTTTTTTCTCTTTATCTTTTTTCTCGCTATCGTTCTCTTCTTTGTTGATATTATCTGTAACCCCACCCCTACACTTCACTTGAATTTAACGTCAATCTTATTTCTTTTTTTTACCTTTTTCTCCCTTCATTTTCTTTCCTCCCTTACTTTTTCTTCTATTTCCTTTTCTACTCATATTTTATTTAAATTAAATTTTGAACAATATCATTTGAATTTTATCGTTGGTCTATCGACCTTACTTTTTTAATTCTTGCCTGCCAAGGAAGCTATATTCATAGCAATAACTTAATTTATACATTGATTTCCTATGAATTCTTTAGCTATTTTTGGTGAGTCATTGACTTTGTTGTCAACTTGTCTTTTGTTTTGGACTTCATTCTAACTTATCCTCTAATACCTCGATTTTCGGACCTCCTCATCTTAACTATATTGATTATAACTCAATGCTCACCTTATCTCTGCCCGTCTCTGATTGATCCCCTGGATAATAACATAGACACATTGTATTGTCTATCCAACTTTCGGTGAAGATGTCTTTTGCTTACAACTTTTATATTTTCAAATTTTTGTAAACCAGTAATACATTATCTTATTGATTTTTCTCCTCTGAGGAAAATAGGTTATCTTTGAAAATCCATGAATTAAGGAAAAGCATTTTTATATCCATTGCTTGAATATCTGATGAATTAATAAATATTGTAATTTATCCAATTTTTATTTTATCATTTTTTTTCTTCTAATATCTGTTATATCGAGCATTCTCTTATCACACTATGGTCTAAGATAAAGATAAAATATTCATCTTCATAGTTTCATTTATATTATTATTATTATTATTATTATTATTATTATTATTATTATTATTATTATTATTATTATTATTATATAGTTCTTTTTTGCATAGTATTTTCCAAAGGCATGTGTTGATAAATGTCTAGACCTATATCACAGCGGATACAGTTCTCTAAGTTCCACTAAGGTGCGGGTACTTTTAAGAGAAAAGTGAAAAGGTTTCTATCTAAACTATAATGCAACGTTCTTCCCCTTGCAAAAGGGACACTTTTAAACTTAATGTCTTAACAATAAATAGTATATATTTCTCTTTTATTTTTACGCTGTCACGGAGGAGGTAATGCGTAGGAGGAGGATTTTGTGGGACCAAATTGAACCATACTCGATTCCGATGAAAAGATCACCCCCTGACTGATATGGAAAAAAGAGAATTCGCAAAAAACGAGTTACATCTGTTTTGAAATGAAGAGATTTAAACTCAAATTAGTTCTCTATTTCTCTTTCTCTTTTTTATCTTTCTCTCCCCCTCTCTCTCTCTCTCTCTCTCCTTCTTACTATCTTACTATCTATTTCTATCTCTCTCTCTCTGTAATGATAGTAAATTATAATATTATATAATTATTATATCAAGACCAATCAAATGTAAATGCTATAACTCGCCTTTAAACTTTACATAAGAAATATTGTTTTGGTCCGCAACGACCCGTGGCGCAGTGGATATAATTCAGTTCTAATTGACAGTCATCTGAAGGTTGATACGAAGAATTGCGAAGACTTCTTCCCAGTCATGGCAGATGGAACGAGAGCATGCTACCCCCGTGGATTTAATAAAGGGTTCGCTTCGAAATTCTGTCTAGATTCCCGAGTTCGACAGAAAGATTCCCAAGTTCGACAAAGTACACCTGAAGAAGGTTGGAGGTTACATTGGTCGAAACGTTGTAATAAAAACAGCCAAGATGAGAACAGTAGTCCGAATATTCCAAATTCTACAGAAATATTGTTATTTAGAAAATATTAACGTTTTCATATTAAAGTAACAACATATGTTCTCTGTTGAGTTGAGATGAGGAAGAATTTGCTAGACTCTGCGTAATCGATAAAGCAGATATTTGTCTTTGGAGAAATGAAAGTCACCGTTTTTTAGCACCACGAGATTTCTTTAAATCTAATCACGGTTTTCGATTCACATATGCACTTAAGCAAACGTGGGCGAATTATCATGCTTGCCTACATATCTATATCTTGCCGCATTCTTAGATCATGCGTGGGTGGATGTCATGATTTTGTAGGGCAGATATCGACCCAATATGCGATCAAATCATTCGATGTCAGCTTTCGTAAAAATCTCTGGCTTACCAGAACAACTGCTTCTCGCGATCGTCAACGAACGCCATGAATTGACGACCTGCTGCCAAAGTCAACCCCTTGGGTGATAATCTCATTTTATCAAAAAAATATTGATTTCCAATAATTAAAGCAGCCTACAAAATGTCAAGTTCTAAATTTATCAAATGATGAATAAATATGATGAACGTTTCTGAAAGTTGGTTGACGATTAACTGTGTATTGTAATGACTAGGAAGATGGCGGGAAAAGTTATTCTCAACGTCAAGAACAAATTAGTTGTTACATAGTAATGTAATATATGACTTACTTGAAGGCATATCTGACAGCAGACAACCTATCGAGTAAGAATAATTATGCCTCAGTTGTGATTCGAACTGATAACCTATGTCTCTAAGAGCGGCATGCTACCCGATTGATCCACGACAGAATCCAGATGCAGTTGAATACATAAACAATACCTTTTATTAACTTTCTTCCATCTCTCTCTCTCTATCACACACACACACACACACACACACACACACTACTATAATGTAGGTCAGAGGCGAAGGAGAGTAATAGCCAACGTAACAACGGGGTATATAGAAATAGGTATCATGGATATATATATATATATATATATATATATATATATATATATATATATATATATATATATATATATAATTATTTATTACCTACAGAAATCGATGTTTCATACTAACGCAATCTTCAGTGCAGGAAATTAATTCTAAACGGTCGGCGTGTTTGGATCTTGCATTTATATATATATATATATATATATATATATATATATATATATATATATATATATATATATATATATAAAAATGAAGAAATAACATATTACTCGATAATTTAAGAATAACAATGAAAAAATAAGTAAAAAGAAAATGGCGGTAATCGAAAAATTTTTAAATATAAATTCAAATTCATATACGTTTAATAGCAAAGTAGAATTTTATTTCCAGGCCAGAAATACAATTTAAGGTAACTATATAAAACATTCTGTGAAAATATATATTCACGTACTTTTATCCACACACACACACACACACACACACACACACACACATATATATATATATATATATATATATATATATATATATGTATATACAGGCTGGGCCAAAATAAGGGTCCTATCTTTAAATTTGAATAACTTGAATTTGAATAACTTCCACAAAATAAAAGTTAAACTCACCAAACTTTATGTGTGTGTAGACTGACCCTTCCGAGATTTTTTGAAATAAACAAAACAAATTTTAGCCGAAAAACACTTCTTAAAACTTACAAAAACTAAAGTATTGTTTTTTACACTGTTTTGAGTTTTTTAAGCAAAAATAATGTTTTCTAAATGAGGGTACGTTCCTTAGGGCTAATACGGCTCATGCTTGCTTCGGAAGGGGTCCTTTACTTATTCTAAAAAAAAAAAAAAAAAATCAATAAATAAAAAAGTTATGAATTTTTAAAAATAGGACCCTTATTTTTGCCCATATATATATATATATATATATATATATATATATATATTAGGGGAGGTCGATTTTGAAACTGTAAATTATCGCACTCGAAGAAAGTTGCCAAATAATGTCAAAAGTTACCACAAGAAATATTTTTCTTCAAAACTTTGTATTTATTTGAGCATTGCAACTTTAAGATCGAATAAATCGAGATTTTTTCTCACAGCCTAGATTTCACTGGCAGATGTGTCGCCTTAAATTAAACCCGGGTTTTAACAAAAAAAAGTAATACATGACTTAATAATAAATATTTTAAAGTTTATTATTCCTTTTCTTAAGAAATTAAATGTACATATTCAAATTAAAAAGGAATAAAACACTATAATATTTAATGTTATATATAAATAATTATTCATTTACATAGGCGTTTTATTTATTGGATATTTTTTATGGTATTCACCGGTTGAAAATTCAACGAGCGAATTTGAATTCACGTGTTGATTTTGTGTTTACAAATGTAATTATCACAAATATATATTGAATTGTCGAGCGCTGGCTTATCTAATCCCACTTCCCCGACCTTTTTCACACCTTACCTTGTGGGAGTTAGATAAATAAAATCTAGTTCAGCCAGGGTTTTTTAACCCACCAAATAAACCGGTATCGTCCGGGTCTTTGGGTCTGGATTCACGCCCGTCTGTCCGTCCTGTGCAGTTCTAGGAGGTGCACCTCCCAGGTTTTGCCTTCCCTCTTTGGGGAGGAGTAAGTTTATTGCTTACTGTCTGAGGCGGCCCTACCGGGGAATGCCGACGGAGCTGCCCAGGCAATTTTTAAATGGCCAGAGTGCTCACCTCTCGAGCACTGGCTTTCTCATCCCACTTTCCTGTGTCAATCTTACCTTGTTGGAGATAGATAAATAAAATCTAGTTCAGCCAGGGGATTTTACCCCACCAAATAAATCGGTATCGTCCGGGCCTTTGGGTCTGGATTTACGCCGGTCTATTGGGGCTTGTCCGTCCTGTGCAATTCTAGGAGTTGCACCCTCCCAGGCTTTGCCTTCCCTCTTTGGGGAGGAGTAAGTTTATTGCTAACTGTCTGAGACGCCCCTACAGGGGAATGCCGACGGGGCTGCCCAGTCAATATTTTAATGGCCAGAGTGCTCACCTCTATAGCGCAGGCTTATCTAATCCCACTTTCATGACCTTGTGTCACATCTTACCTTGTTGGAGGTAGACAAATAAAACTATTTCAGCCAGGGGTTTTTATCCCACCTAAAATATTATATGTATTGGAGTTGATGGGAGAATGGATAAGGACACATTGATGTATAAGGAAATTGTGGATGAAAATAGACAGAGAATTATGAAAAAAACTAAGGGACCAGAACACCATTTAACTTTTACAAAAGAAACACCATGTGAAAGTAAATATCTGACACAGAGTTCTTCCTAATAGTGGTGCAACAGGTGCTGTTCATGCAGATCAAGTGGTGGATGTTTTGCATGAATTCCACAGTGAGAACAGTATCAAGGCTATACTTGTTGACAACACTAATACCAACACAGGTTGCGAAGTTGGAATGGTTGCAATTTTAGAAAAAAAACTTTAAAAATCTTCACACAATTGGTTGCTCTTTGCATCATAATGAACTACCTTTCAGAGCCCTTTTTAAAAACATAGATGGTTGCGCAAAGGGCCCTACAACATTCAGTGGCCCTCTGGGGAAATTATGCTCAAATGATTGCCATGATTTACCCCAAATATAATTTTCCACTATTAGCAATCCTCTAGAGTCAATTTTTAAAATTGATGAAATACATGATCTTAGTTCTGACCAAAGACTCCTTTATGAATACACAGTAGGTATTTCTAGAGGTAAGGTTGACTCTAGATATACCTCCTGGAAAATTGGTCCTTTAAACCAAGCAAGATGGTTAACTTTGGCCATCAGGCTCATGTGTTTATGGACTCGTGGTGCATACCAACAAAGGCACACGACAAAACTACACTATGTAGTAAATTTTATTGTAAATGTGTATGCCACTTCTTGGTTTGAAATTAAAAGAAATAGTAAATTCCACAATCAGCAAGTGCACATTTGTAATATGACCCAGAGGATTAAGGAGCAGCCTCAGGAAATCCAAGATATCACATTTAGAAATATACAAGGTAATACATTTTGTTTACTGCCTGAAAACTTTCTATATTCCATGGTTAAATCTGAAGAGATTGAAGTAAGAGAAGAAGCTTTAAAAAGAATTTTGGCCATTAGGTAAGTAATATTTATTCATATATTTCTGACTCAATTATTTATTCCAATTTATAGAATGATTTTTAAAGATTTTATCTAATTTCACCATAATTATTAAAGCAGTACAGATTGGAATTTTTTAATAATTCAATTAATTAATGTGTTCTTTCAGGAGTGAGGAGTCAACCAGAAAAAGATTAAAAAGAATACCACCTATTAATTTTAATGCCACACATTGGACACAATTAATAGATTTAAAATTATGCTGCATTTTTGGCATTCTCAGGGCATGGAACGGGCAGTTAAGTTAATAACAGAAGCTTCACAAATTGTATATGGTTTTGAAGCAAGGCATCAACACATTACAGCCAAAGTTTTGAGTCAGAAATTGAGACCAGCATTTTTGTCTAAGGGGTCTTATATGGAGCAATTTGACTCTATATTAAGCTCCATTAAAATAGTGTTAGGTTTTTCCTTATGTCTTTGCTTGTTATATTTTCACTTATAACAGAAAAAAATCATTTTTTTAGGTATTCAAATATTACTGTTTAATTCATAACGTTAAAAGGTAGTTTACAAAAGCAGATACTGAAAATGAGGGGGGGGCAAATTTTTAATTTGAAGATTTCTTTAATTAATATCATTTTTATAAAATAAAAGGACATTCGCTGATTTTAAATGCACAAATTATTTGGTTTTAACACCAGTATTCAAGCAAATCTTGCAAAAACGAGGAATTTTCAGTATATTCTTGTCTACGATCTTTGATACCAAACGCTCAAAAAACCGCTGAAGTTTTTGATCTAATTTTTTGCATGAGTATTTAATAGGTCTATATACAACTTTCGGTACGTGCCTTTTTTTAATATTTAAAAAAAAGTGTAAAATCGACCTACCCTAATATATATATATATATATATATATATATATATATATATATATATATATATATATGATTATTATTAATAAATAAATATTTTTATATCCATAGACATAAATTTGTATCGCGTTTTTATTTTATGCGCGTCAGTATGAAATTACGTAACCGCATCGCCGGTCGAAGAATTCGAACACCAAATTCACATATTATGGACCCTGGTTTCGTAGCCGATCTGATAACGTTTTTAACACGAGAGCAATTCACCTTGTATTATATAAACACATTTAGTGCGATTCTAAAGAGGATTCTATCTCTCAATGCAATGTGGCTAATTTTTATGAATCATCAGTTTATTATTTTATATCCATAGACATATGTGTTTCGCGTTTTTATTTTATGCTCGTCAGGATGGAATTACGTAACCACATCGCCAGTTAAGTAACCGTATGTATATATATATATATATATATATATATATATATATATATATATATATATATATATATAAGTATCAATTTTTTTATTTATACAAACATTATTGGTTACATATGTGCATACATGTTTCGGTTGCACTCTTCGCAGAAAGTCAACCTCGTCAGACCAAGGATTCAGAGGAAATCCTTGGTCTGACGAGGTTTACTTTCTGCAAAGAGTGCAACCGAAACATGTATGCACATATGTAACCAATAATGTTTGTATAAATAAAAATGTATACTTATAAACAGCTCTACTTGTTATTGAGCACTTTTTATAAACACTTGAGTTTCAACGGATTTACATCTACAGAAACTAATACAATACATGTACTATATATATATATATATATATATATATATATATATATATATATATATATATATATATATGCATATATATATATATGTATATATATATATATATATATATATATATATATATATATATATATATATATATATATATATATGTATGTATATATAATTTAACAGCGATATGATTTCAAGTTAAATATAGATATTATTTGTCAAATACATAAGGTTATTTAAGTATGATTTGGACTAGGATTGGTCTTAGCTTCACTTATCACCATGCACGAAATTAGATACCGAATCGATTAGTTTGATTCTATGCGATAGACATATTTAAATTGAGATAAGTTACAATTGAAGCGTTAGTGAGAAAATGATTCGGCCTTGATTGCTAGCAACTTCCTATTAAGGAAATATGGATAACCAGAGTAAACACGTTGTTATGTTTTGCACCAGTTCACCCGAGATGACATAGCTACAATCTTAGCATGCGAGAAAGAGAAACAACGATTCCCAATTTTAGAATCTCAGTAGCAGGTTCGAATCCTGAATGGTAGCGATATTATTGACAACTTTTTTAGTCAAGAATTCGTATTAGAATCAGTTTTCGACGTGGTGTAATTTTGTAATCAAGGAGATAGTGATTAATTAATAAACATTATAATCGAGGATTTGTCAGTCTGTCGGTCATTTATAGGCTCTAAAACTATTTGATTAGATTGCATGAAATTTGGCATGAATAATCTTTGATATGTCAGGTGTGTGTTATTGGGTTAACGATGCTGCTACTACTACTAGTGCTACTACTACTACTGTTACTACTACTTTTGCTACTACTACTACTAAAACAATTAAAATGCATAGGCTCCAAAAGGACTCGTTAAATTGCAAAAAACTATGGCATGAATAACCCTTGAGATACTACTGTGTCAGAGAGAGATCAACTTTATATTAATAATATAATTACGACTGCTACTATTAAACTATTACTACTACTACTACTACTACTACTGCTACTACTGCTACTACTATTACTACTATATATAATAATATTAATAAAAATAAGCATTTAGAACTGCCAAACTTATTGGGGATAATTGCACTAAATGTTGCCTGAAGAGCCTTCATATGTCAGGTGTGTCATAGTAGGAGTGCCAAAATTTACATGCTTCTACTTATCATAATTATTATAAACACGTTTAGGCTCCGAAGCTATTGTGTATACAGTGTGCTAAATTCGACATAAAGAGCTCTTTGGGTGGTGGATGAAATAAAATTAAGAATAATAATGATGATGCTTAAATAAGCCGTTGACAGTCCCTCGTAGGACAGCTTTTTGGCTAATATATATATATATATATATATATATATATATATATATATATATATATATATAATATTTTTGAACACCAAATCATATATGTAACATAACCTTAAAATAAAATTTAATTTACATTCCATGCGAGACTGTTTTCGTTTTCGCTGCGGTCTACATCTGGCAGCCATTTTGTTTTGTAGTATTCTCAACACAGTCGGAGAAAAAAAAATTTCTTCTGGTTTAATTATTTTTGACAAAGGGAAGTCTTTTCCCGAAATATCAAATAGTGATTTTTAATAACTCGGACATTACACGAACAGCTAAAAACACTCTTGCTGTTATGTAAGATTTTAGAAAAAAAAAAAATATAGTAAGTCATATTTCGTATTCGATTTATTGTTATTGTTTTTGTTCCTTACAACTTGCATCTTACCCGGAACTTGCATTGCCTACAACCTTTCAAAAACTTACTACTAATATATATATATACAGGGTGTCTCAAAAAAATGTACTCACTCGTAGAATGACGAAAAAACTTTTATTTATGAACATAGAGTGAAATGAAATAGCATCGAATACATGAGACAGATGTATTTGAAGCTATTTCATTTCTCTCTATGTTCATAAATAAAGGTTTTCTCGTCATTCTAAGAGTGAGTACATTTTTTGAGACACCCTATATATATATATATATATATATATATATATATATATATATATATATATATAGATTGATAGATAGATAGATAGATAGATAGATAGATAGATAGATAGATAGATAGATAGATAACCATGATTGGTTTATGTGTTGAGAGTACGGACATCAGTGGAGTTTTGAAGAAGAAGAAGAAGAAGAAGAAGAAGAAGAAGAAGAAGAAGAAGAATATATTTTAATCAGAGTATTTCGGTTGCAATGTTTTAATCAACAAATGAAATACGAATAAAAATGACTTCATACTTTTATCATCTGCAAATGGTTGGAAATTATTCAATTGTTTCTTGATGACAGTTTACACGATTTTATTTTGTCTGAGAAGAATAGTTTCGTCTTACCAGACAAGTAACCCCACTTCCGTTTCCAAACGAGGCTGATTAAAGTGGCCATTAAAAGGGTCGCCCTTGTAACCGGCTGATTCTATTATCTTCTTCTCTTACAATCTCTTTGCTATTTCGGTAAGACGCTTCTTAAAAGCCGCCGAGAGTTTAGAATCCAAATTCCAGTTCCATATATCTATTTCGGTTGCAGCTTGGAAATCAACAATCCAAATATGGATAAAATGATTGCAAACGGCGCAGACATGTATTAAACTGAAATAGACTAGCTGACAATCATATATTGTATCGAGGGAAAATGGAACAATTGGAAAAATGGAACAATGGAAAAATTGGATAAACGTTGATAAATAGGATTTCGAGAGTGGTCAAACGTTGGGTTTTAGAATATATAAAACCCGAATAAGGCCTCGTATATGACTGGGATTAATGATCTAGGAATGGAAATTGGAATGTAATCTTGAGATTAGAAGGAATACAAATGTTGCATAATGATGGCCGTGTTCAGAAGAGTTTGAGTGGCACCTTAGAGGTCAGAAGTCACCCATGCGGAAATCGATGAAACCACGTGATTTCCGGCGAGGGGGTTGCATTCTCTTAGCTGGTGAGATTTCAAGAAGGAAAGACGCATCCGGGGTGTTGTCCCAAATGGGAGAGAGCAAACACAGTGTGACTGGTTGTAGAAAGACAAGTTGTCCGTCTGTGTATCTGTCTGCCTTTCTTTCTTTCTCTCTCTCTCTCTCTTTCTCTCTCGCTCCTTCTTTCTCTCTCTCTCTAATGCGTATTGAAGTTTTCTCTCTGATGCTTTTCTGTGACTGTCTTTTTGCAATTAACATTTTATGAAAAACCTCGGCGTCCAAGTGATTGTATCCATAAACGATCAACAACCTGGGTTTACGACGACACGGGTGTATGGAGGTTTATACGCCCATCGGTAAGCTAAATATAGCACAAAGAAGATTGACAAATAAGACAAATATAAAGGTTACAGGGAAAGATTAGAAGAATAAGGATAAACTACTTTACTATAGAGACGAGTGAGATGTGATTTTTATTGAAACCTTCTAAAGAATTAATAATTGACATGTTTTTAATAATTCTCTTCGGTCTGGCAATTTACTGTATAGGCAGATTTCAAAAACTTGATCTATTAACCAATTAGATTGTTTTTTTAATCTATATAATAAAAGTGAACGTACGTGTGTCCGACTCGCTACAATAATCATTTTTTTTAGCAAAGACGGGGGAAACTTTATCTTAAAATAACTGATAATAATATAAAGAAATGAAAGAATAATCACGTATGCCAATTTAATTTTATGAACAAAGAAGGAGAGGTTTAATCTCAATCATAAGTGATAATAATATAAAGAAAGGAAAGAATAATCACGTATGCCAATTTAATTTTATGAACAAAGAAGGAGAGGTTTAATCTCAATCATAAGTGATAATAATATAAAGAAAGGAAAGAATAATCACGTATGCAAATTTAATTTTATGAACAAAGAAGGAGAGGTTTAATCTCAATCATAACTGATAATAATATAAAGAAAGGAAAGAATAATCACGTATGCAAATTTAATTTTATGAACAAAGAAGGAAAGGTTTAATCTCAATCATAACTGATAATAATATAAAGAAAGGAAAGAATAATCACGTATGCCAATTTAATTTTATGAACAAAGAAGGAGAGGTTTAATCTCAATCATAACTGATAATAATATAAAGAAAGGAAAGAATAATCACGTATGCCAATTTGATTTTATGAACAAAGAAGGAGAGGTTTTATCTCAATCATAACTGATAATAATATAAAGAAAGGAAAGAATAATCACGTATGCCAATTTAATTTTATGAACAAAGAAGGAGAGGTTTAATCTCAATCATAACTGATAATAATATAAAGAAAGGAAAGAATAATCACGTATGCCAATTTAATTTTATGAACAAAGAAGGAGAGGTTTTATCTCAATCATAACTGATAATAGTATAAAGAAAGGAAAGAATAATCACGTATGCCAATTTAATTTTATGAACAAAGAAGGAGATGTTTAATCTCAATCATAAGTGATAATAATATAAAGAAAGGAAAGAATAATCACGTATGCCAATTTAATTTTATGAACAAAGAAGGAGAGGTTTAATCTCAATCATAAGTGATAATAATATAAAGAAAGGAAAGAATAATCACGTATGCCAATTTAATTTTATGAACAAAGAAGGAAAGGTTTAATCTCAATCATAACTGATAATAATATAAAGAAAGGAAAGAATAATCACGTATGCCAATTTAATTTTATGAACAAAGAAGGAGAGGTTTAATCTCAATCATAACTGATAATAATATAAAGAAAGGAAAGAATAATCACGTATGCCAATTTAATTTTATGAACAAAGAAGGAGAGGTTTAATCTCAATCATAACTGATAATAATATAAAGAAAGGAAAGAATAATCACGTATGCCAATTTAATTTTATGAACAAAGAAGGAGAGGTTTAATCTCAATCATAACTGATAATAATATAAAGAAAGGAAAGAATAATCACGTATGCCAATTTGATTTTATGAACAAAGAAGGAGAGGTTTAATCTCAATCATAACTGATAATAATATAAAGAAAGGAAAGAATAATCACGTATGCCAATTTAATTTTATGAACAAAGAAGGAGAGGTTTTATCTCAATCATAACTGATAATAATATAAAGAAAGGAAAGAATAATCACGTATGCCAATTTAATTTTATGAACAAAGAAGGAGAGGTTTGATCTCAATGATAACTAATAATAATATAAAGAAAGGAAAGAATAATCACGTATGCCAATTTAATTTTATGAACAAAGAAGGAGAGGTTTTATCTCAATCATAACTAATAATAATATAAAGAAAGGAAAGAATAATCACGTATGCCAATTTAATTTTATGAACAAAGAAGGAGAAGTTTAATCTCAATCATAACTGATAATAATATAAAGAAAGGAAAGAATAATCACGTATGCCAATTTAATTTTATGAACAAAGAAGGAGAGGTTTAATCTCAATCATAAGTGATAATAATATAAAGAAAGGAAAGAATAATCACGTATGCCAATTTAATTTTATGAACAAAGAAGGAGAGGTTTAATCTCAATCATAAGTGATAATAATATAAAGAAAGGAAAGAATAATCACGTATGCCAATTTAATTTTATGAACAAAGAAGGAAAGGTTTAATCTCAATCATAACTGATAATAATATAAAGAAAGGAAAGAATAATCACGTATGCCAATTTGATTTTATGAACAAAGAAGGAGAGGTTTAATCTCAATCATAACTGATAATAATATAAAGAAAGGAAAGAATAATCACGTATGCCAATTTAATTTTATGAACAAAGAAGGAGAGGTTTTATCTCAATCATAACTGATAATAATATAAAGAAAGGAAAGAATAATCACGTATGCCAATTTAATTTTATGAACAAAGAAGGAGAGGTTTAATCTCAATCATAACTGATAATAATATAAAGAAAGGAAAGAATAATCACGTATGCCAATTTAATTTTATGAACAAAGAAGGAGAGGTTTAATCTCAATCATAACTGATAATAATATAAAGAAAGGAAAGAATAATCACGTATGCAAATTTAATTTTATGAACAAAGAAGGAGAGGTTTAATCTCAATCATAAGTGATAATAATATAAAGAAAGGAAAGAATAATCACGTATGCCAATTTGATTTTATGAACAAAGAAGGAGAGGTTTAATCTCAATGTTAACTGATAATAATATAAAGAAAGGAAAGAATAATCATGTATGCCAATTTGATTTTATGAACAAAGAAGGAGAGGTTTAATCTCAATCATAACTGATAATAATATAAAGAAAAGAAAAGAATAATCACGTATGCAAATTTAATTTTATGAACAAAGAAGGAGAGGTTTAATCTCAATCATAACTGATAATAATATAAAGAAAGGAAAGAATAATCACGTATGCCAATTTAATTTTATGAACAAAGAAGGAGAGGTTTGATCTCAATGATAACTAATAATAATATAAAGAAAGGAAAGAATAATCACGTATGCCAATTTAATTTTATGAACAAAGAAGGAGAGGTTTGATCTCAATGATAACTAATAATAATATAAAGAAAGGAAAGAATAATCACGTATGCCAATTTAATTTTATGAACAAAGAAGGAGAAGTTTAATCTCAATCATAACTGATAATAATATAAAGAAAGGAAAGAATAATCACGTATGCCAATTTAATTTTATGAACAAAGAAGGAGAGGTTTAATCTCAATCATAACTGATAATAATATAAAGAAAGGAAAAAATAATCACGTATGCCAATTTAATTTTATGAACAAAGAAGGAGAGGTTTAATCTCAATCATAACTGATAATAATATAAAGAAAGGAAAGAATAATCACGTATGCAAATTTAATTTTATGAACAAAGAAGGAGAGGTTTAATCTCAATCATAAGTGATAATAATATAAAGAAAGGAAAGAATAATCACGTATGCCAATTTGATTTTATGAACAAAGAAGGAGAGGTTTAATCTCAATGATAACTGATAATAATATAAAGAAAGGAAAGAATAATCATGTATGCCAATTTGATTTTATGAACAAAGAAGGAGAGGTTTAATCTCAATCATAACTGATAATAATATAAAGAAAGGAAAGAATAATCACGTATGCAAATTTGATTTTATGAACAAAGAAGGAGAGGTTTAATCTCAATCATAACTGATAATAATATAAAGAAAGGAAAGAATAATCACGTATGCAAATTTAATTTTATGAACAAAGAAGGAGAGGTTTAATCTCAATCATAACTGATAATAATATAAAGAAAGGAAAGAATAATCACGTATGTCAATTTAATTTTATGAACAAAGAAGGAGAGGTTTGATCTCAATGATAACTAATAATAATATAAAGAAAGGAAAGAATAATCACGTATGCCAATTTGATTTTATGAACAAAGAAGGAGAGGTTTAATCTCAATGATAACTGATAATAATATAAAGAAAGGAAAGAATAATCACGTATGCAAATTTAATTTTCATGAGCAAAACAATGGAGGCTTAATCTTAATAATAACTGATCATAATATGAAGAAAGGAAATATAATAATGTATGCAAATTTAATTTGTGTTCTTATCAATTAGTCTGTCTTTGTTTTCTTATCGATTAGTTTGTTTTTGTTTTCTTATCGATTAGTTGTGTCTGCTTTTTTATCGATTGGTTTCGTTTCAATGATTTCAAGTAACGAATAAAAATTAAATTGCAAAGCGATAACAGTAGAGTGATATATGTGTTAGAACAAATCACATTAAATGTTTAGACTGAATTGGATCAATTAAAAAAATAATGATTAACAAACGAAATTAAGAAAATATTTGGGGGAAATATTTAGTAGAATTTGATCACCAAGCTTCTCTCCTTTCATCACCAACGCTCTGATCCCCATTTAGAATAAATGGCTCTCACCTTGAGGACCCCCTCCCCCTGCTTTGATAAGCTTCTGGGATTGACCTTCACTCCAGATATGAAATGGAAGACTTACATAACATCCGTTGAAAAGGTCGCTTGAAAAATGGTTGGATCATTCTATCGCTCCAGAAAGTATCTCACTCCTGACGCAATCCCTTACCTGTATAAGACTCAACTAGGTCTTAAGATTGAGAACTGTTGCCACATCTGGAGAGGTGCCGCTCAGAGCATCCTTTCCTGCCTTGAAAGATTACAAAACCGACTTCGAAATCTAGTGGGCGATGTCCTCTTCACCCTACAGCTTCTTTCTCACAGAAGAGACATTGCTAGTCTTTCTCTACTCTATCGTTATTTTCATGGCAGATGCTCGACTGAGCTTCATCTACAGCATTAACAACAAGAACTCCTCTATCTACAGCACACTGTCAAGAAATTTTATTTCTCCCTGTGTACCTAGAACTAAGCGGAACTTCCATAAGATAAGTTTATTTCGTAGAACTGCCCGTTTGTGGAGCACAGCACCGCAGGGCTGTGTCCGGGCCGACTATAACATTGCCGTTTTCAAGTCTAATGTAAACAAATATTTGTTGAGCTGCTGTTTAAAATAATCACTTTCTGATCAGTTACAACCATCGTTACTAATCCCTCGGTGTTTCATCGTGCACCTGCCAAACGCAATAACCCTTATCCTCGAATGACCTGTGGGCCTTGATAAGCGGACACTGGTTTGTAAAAAAAAAGAAGTATTATTATTATTTAATTATTTTTCTAATGGCTGAGTTAAAAAGATTGTTAAAACGGGGGAGATATCTCCAAAGAGTCATAACTATCAAAAAATAATGAAATAAGCTATCATGCTATTTACAAAGAAAGCGTCAAGCTGTGACATTTTTTTCTTCCAATTTTAATTATAAATGAAAATTGGGGACCACAAAATTTAGAAGATCAATTCTTACTTAAATAATTATTTTACAAGTAAATAAAAGGCAGTATTGCATTTACTCAAATAAAAACGAATTTCCTCAAATGATATTAGTTAATTACGTTTTTTTATGGAAATCGCTCCAGGCAAGGCATGAAGCTACTTGATGTAAGGAACTAAAAAAATACTACTTCAAGGTAAAAAAAAAACTGTTAGATAGATAAATTCCGACCCAGAAAACAGCAATTCTTCCCGCTTTGTCAGAAACATCGCTCATGGAATGTGAGGACTAAAGTACAGAATAAGGCAATCGAAAGTTACGAGACTGACGAAAATAAACCCACGGTTCACTTTCTTCTCTACTAATAACATTGGAGTCGGGGTTCCTTTGATTTTTGTTGTTTTTGTTGTTTATCAGATGCGTCAAAACATATCTATAATAAGTTCTATAATAAGAGTGTCATGCTTAGGTGTAAAATGACATTTTAGGCAGCCTGTCACAGTTAAGTGTGAAAAGGCGTTTTTAGATACGTCCACGCATCTTTATAAGGCACTCTGTCTGTCCGGCGATCGGTCACGCTTAAATTTGAAACAGCATTACCATTGCTAAACGTGCAGATGATTAAGTCGTTTTTCATTTTTTTTTTTCATTTAATCAAGACTTAAATAACAAAGGTAATACATATTTCTATTTCTACATTACATGAAATAAATAAACCAATTCATATATATATATATATATATATATATATATATATATATATATATATATATATATATATATATATATATATATTAACGAAAAATACGTCCTATAAAGTTAAGGGCGACTAATAATGAAATTTTCTGCATCTTAATCACTCAGGAAGTGAGACAATCGAAATAATAGTAAGCAAAAAAAAATTATAAAAATAATTACATAAAAGTACATTAAATATTTAGGTGATAAAAATCGTAGATGTTTGTACACGGGGGTGGGAGGGGGGGTCTTGGTCCGATAGTAAAACGCTGGACTATAGACATCACTATCGAAGGTTCGATCCTTGTCTAAGTTAGCCATGCTGACGTTGGCTGCGAGCCAGAAAAACGTGTCCACAGATTACTTTTATGTATTAATAAATAATATATATATATATATATATATATATATATATATATATATATATATTAACGAAAAATACGTTGATGACGACTACTAAATACGTTAATGGCGACTAATAATGCAATTTTCTGCATCTTAATCAAGTGAGACAAACGAATAGTAGTAAGCAAAAAACAACGAACGCTGCAATCACCAATAAAAATAATTCCATAAAAATACACACACACACACACATATATATATATATATATATATATATATATATATATATATATATATATATATATATAGTCTGCTGCCGTATTTCGATGTTTTGACACCGGTTTTTCCTGTTTTTCCGACCCACTCGGTTTTTTATTGTTGTCTTCTGAAAATGAAAGTTTTTCTTTCGAAAATTTAAGATTACCCTTTGCCGAACTGTTACTTACCAGACAGTATTTACTATTTTTGTATTTAATCAGTTTCGTGAAATTATTAATAAATCGTTTTGAGTTTCACTTTCTCTCTTTGTTTATTTCTTTTCACTTTTCCACCTTACGGCAACTACATCGCATTGCTAGAGCCTCGAACGACTAATCTGCACTTTTATATATATATATATATATATATATATATATATATATATATATATATATATATATATATATATATATATATATATATATATATGGGAAGAGAAGGATGAAGGTAATCCGACGTGATGGGAAAATGAAAAAGGAAAAACCAAAAATTGGATGTTTTTTATGTGTACATCAACGTTTCGTCTTTATTTATAAGACTTCATCAGGATGATAATATAAAGAAAAATGTTATGCAAGTACAAACACATGTAGGGTTGACATATTGGGAAAAAGGAAGAAAATAATGGCCACTACTGGAGAAAACAGTAGGGTGGACGTCCGTACTTGGTGAGGACTGAAACGAAAATCACAAAATACATCCACAACAAATCTCGGCGAAGATTATTGGAAACTGCACTCATCACCGCCTCCACCACCATCAAGCAACGAAATGGCTTCTTTAACCTATCACCGTTAATAAGCAAGATCATCCTTACTGAACAAAAACTCTTGCCAGATCATAGATAACATTTATTTTTATCTCTAACCTTAATGACACTCTCCACTTACTCACACCCATCCTCTTTCTCCACGAATTTTTACTTTCTCTAACTCATTCCTTTTTTCCCTCACATTTTTAACACTGCAATCCGATAAAACTTTCTCATTTTCCAAATATTTCAAATATTTCATACCCTATCACAACAAATCTCCCCTCTCCCCCTCACCCATTCCCCCTCTCAACCACTCCTTTCGTACCCTCGCTCTTCCATACCCCCACTCTTAAACCCCCTAATTTTCTCAAAACCCTCTCTAAGACCGTAACTTTCGCCCATCCACCAAAATCACAGCCCTTCACTCATTCTCTACCCACCCTCCATTTCTCTGCATACCCACCCCCCACACACAAACATTCCAACTTACTTTTTCCCCTTCAGTCTTGACCGCAGCCATCCGTTCAAATACTTCCTTCCTCCCTCTCCTCCACTCCCTCACTGCCATCCACATTATTCCTGCTTAACCCCCTCCACCTCTTTCTTTTACTACCAGTCACAGTATTGCTTGCTCACCCTCATCTTTCCACTTCTTCCCCACTCATTTTCATAAACATTCATTTTTCAGTCCTCACCAAGTACGGACGTCCACCCTACTGTTTTCTCCAGTAGTGGCCATTATTTTATTTTATTCCTTTTTCCCAATATGTCAACCCTACATGTGTTTGTACTTGCATGACATTTTTCTTTATATTATCATCCTGATGAAGTCTTATAAATAAAGACTAAACGTTGATGTACACATAAAAAACATCCATTTTTTGGGTTTTCCTTTTTCATTTTCCCATATATATATATATATATATATATATATATATATATATATATATATATATATATATATTCTAAGTAAATATTGAATTATTTATACCAACAGACGCTAGCGTTTCAAGCTTATTGCTCCTATCAGTTCAGGGAAGTAACAATCTCTAGACGGTCGGGAGATGCAAACGCAGTTCACAGAATCAGCCTAGAATCTGCAAGCAGTCGCTATATCTACTCGGCCACTGGAAACTATCGCGTTATTAAGGGAAATTAAGATCTATATGTACCTAGAAGTGAGCACAGATAGAAGACTCTTACCTTGTGGGAGGAAAATAAATAACCCTGTAGATCTCGCTTTTTATTTGCTCGACAATTTGTTTTGCGATAGGTCCAAGTGTATCATGTTAACATGTAAGTTTCAGCGATCCGCGGGAACGCAAGTAAAAATGCTTCTGATTAAAGAGGGGGGATACAGATAGCGTTTATGGTGATTTAAATTCAAATCTAGTTTAAGGATCTTTTACATATATTTATGTACAAAAAATCTTTGAGACAGGTATGGACCCACGCCTTTCCCCTATCTATCGATAAAATAGCAATTTATGTTCAATGAATCGTTTTAAATGAACCACACACTATAATTATTAGAATTTGCAGAAAAAAGCGTTGATATTCCGTATAACAGTACTCTATAATTATGTGCATGGTAGGTGCTCGACTGAGCTTCCATCTCTGCTCCCCTGTATAAAATATTCGCAGCAAAAACTCGTTTATCTGCAACAACTGTACAGAATTTCCCTATTTTCATCTGTTTATTTAAAACTGAACGGAACATGGATGAACAAGTTATTTTTCCTAAGAACGTCCCATCTGTAAAATACAATACCACGGGTTGCTTCTCAGCTGACTCCAACCTGGTTGTTTTCAAGTCTAATGTTAACAAAAAATCTGATGTGAACGTATTTCATACGTGAGCATTATTTCTCTTCCCTACACCCCTTTCTCATAGAAGTCTCTACTCTATCATTATTTTAATCGTAGGTGGGTAACTGAGATCCAATCTCTGGTTCCCCACTGTAAAACATTTGCAACTAAAACTCTTCTAGCTACAACCATTGCAAATAATTTTCTTTTCTTCCTCTGTGTGTTTAAAACTAAACGCAACTTCTATCGACAAAATGTCTTCCCAAGAACTCTCCATCTGTGGAATTTCGATACCACAGGGTAGCTTCTCAACAACCTCTTTATAACTGGCCGCACAAATGTCTTAATAATTAAAACAAATAGTCGTGTTCAAGTCCAATGTTAACAAATTCTAGACAAGCTGTCTACTTAAATAATCAATTTCATCCATCGTTTCCAATCTATAGAATCAAACTAACACTTACCGGCATAAAGGCCTCAATTGGCATCCATCTTATAGAAGAATACTTATTCGAATGAATGAACATTTATACACTAGAATAGCCACTTATGAATCTCAGCCAATCAGAACATAGAGAATGGACTTTCCCTTCTGAGCATAATGGAACATTCTAGCCTTATTATAAACCAGCATTTTGATGTGCTTGGCACTTTGACTTATCTTACTGCTCAACTGGTCGTACAGTTGAGCCCTAAGCATCGACTCTATATGGCGCTAAGAACAGGATATAAGGATTCTGAAGATTGGGAGCAGTACCTCCTCAAAGCAGGGATCTCTGCTAGCTCAGCTCAAACTTATGCTACCACATTTGCAAGTGAAAAGCTTACAAAGAACTTGCAAATGATGGATTGGGCCATGTTGAAAGAGCTAGGGGTCGCGACAATGGGAGAAGCCCTCTTAGTCCTTAAAGAAGCTAAGGAACTCCCTGCTGAGGTAACATATGCTAAAGCACCAACCGCTAGACTTCCCCAGCTCCACCTTGAAATGACCCCCCAACAATTCAGAAAATTCAGAATTGATTGGGAAGTATTCACCTTAAAGAGGGAGCGGTCCCAAAAGCCAGACACAACCCAATTCCTGTGCCTTATCATTTCAAGGAACAAGTACGACTCGCACTTTGGGATGATGTTAAAAGAGGCATTCTTACTCCATTGCCCGTTGGTACTCCTACCGATTGGTGCAGCACTATGGTAATCACTGCAAAAAAAGATGGAAAACCAAGAAGAACAGTGGACTATCAGCATTTAAACTCGCAGTGCAAACGAGAAACACACCACACTAGTTCGCCATTCCAATTGGCCTTACAGGTGCCACCCAACAAAAAAAACGTCTTAGATGCAATGGATGGTTATCATTCAATCTCTCTAGATGAGGAATCTCAGCTTACAACTTTCATCACGGAGTGGGGTCGTTTCATGTATCTCTGCATGCCTCAGGGATACTTAGCCCCCGGTGATGCCTATACGCGTAGATATAAGATCATTAAGGACATTCCTCGCAAAGTGAAGGTCGTTGATGATACGCTACTTTTTGACAATAGTATAGAAGATGCCTTCTATCATAAATTTGACTACCTATCGCTCTGCGCAAAAAAAACGGAATTGTCCTTAACAAAAATAAATTCCAATTTTGCAAAGATGTGGTTCAGTTTGGAGGCCTTCAAATAACATCATCAGGAGTAGCCCCTTCCGAGAATTTACTCAATGCAATTGCCAACTTTCCTATCCCAAAGAATATAACTGATGTAAGGTCTTGGTTTGGATTAGTTAACCAAGTAGCATGGGCACATTCCCTAAGCCCCATAATGTCTCCCTTTCGAGACCTTGTCAAACAAAATGCATGCTTCATTTGGAATCAGGATCTCGAGAATGCATTTTTCACATCCAGGCAAATCATTGTGAATTTGGTAAAAAAGGGTGTAACGACCTTTGATATTAATAGAGCAACCTGCCTTGCTCCAGACTGGAGTAAAGAAGGTATGGGTTTCCTGCTATTACAAAAACACTGTATATGTTCCACTGAGAAAGCACCGGTATGTTGTCCTGAGGGCTGGCACATCGTATTTGCAGGCAGCAGATTTTGCACAGATGCGGAGCGCCGATATGCACCCATTGAAGGCGAAGCAGCAGCAATCGCCTGGGCATTAGACAAATGCCGTATATTCATTATGGGCTGCCCTAACGTAATAGTAGTAACAGACCACCAGCCCTTACTAGAAGTATTTGGCGACAGGGACCTGAGCAAGATACATAACCCGCGCCTCTTTAAACTTAAAGAGAAATCACTCAGGTATTTTTTTACCATCCAACACTGCCCAGGAAAGTTGCATCAGGGTTCCGATGCCGTCTCTCGCAACCCAGTCCCTACAATGAGTGCCCTTACATCCCTATCTTCTACACACCCTTCCTCTGAAGAAATCCATCTCTCGGATAAAATAGATGCTATGGTGGAGGTAGCAACCCAGCAGGACATGAACGATTTTAAAGACAACGATACAATCCTGTCAGCTGATCACGTACGTGCATCAGGCTGAAATGATCCATCTTACACGACTCCGATCAACACAATACAACTAGGTTTTCCATCCAAACGTTCACTTACTGAACCGGAAATACGTAACTTCTGGGATGTACGCCATCGACTAAGTACCGACAGGAGCTTAGCACTGATGGATGTGAGAATCGTGGTACCCAAATCTCTCAGAGGAAAAGTACTACGTTATCTACACTCAGCCCACCAGGGCGTGGTTGGCATGAAAGCCAATGAATCGGTGTATTGGCCTGGTATGAATACATCAACATGCAACTTTCGAGCCAATTGCCTCATCTGCACAAGCATTGCCCCAACTCAGCCACCTGAACCACTTGTATTAACCCAAGCTCCAGATTGGCCCTTCCAGCAGATAGTGATGGACATTTTTTACGTCGGACACATTGCATACCTTGTCTGTGCAGACAGACTCACTGGCTGGATTATTTTGTATCATCTTAAACCAGGTCATGCCATCACCTCAAAACTAATATCTATTTGTCGGAAACTATTCCACACATATGGCACCCCAGAACTTAGTAGCGATGGTGGCCCACCTTTTAATTCCAAAATGTTTCAGAAATTCCTCAAGACATGATGTGTGAAGCACAGACAGTCCTCAGTGGCATATCCTCAATCTAATGGCAGAGCAGAGTAAGCTGTAAAAACAGCGAAGAGGATAATTCATGGAAATACAGGTCCCCAGGGCTCATTGAATAATGACAGTGTTGCCAGAGCCATCCTGCAGTATCGCAACACCCCTATCCAAGGCATTGGTCTATCTCCAGCACAACTCTTGCTCCACCGCCGACTTCGTGACTTCATACCATCCCAACCCGCACTATATAAACCACATACAAAATGGATAGCCGCAGCTAGGAACCGTGAGATAAGCTTATCTCAGCGCAATGCTCACCTCACCGAGCGGTACAATCGCACAGCGTATACTTTATGCCCACTCCAAGAAGGAGAAAGAGTATCAATACAACGTGCAAACAATCGTCGATGGGACACAACAGGTCGTGTTGTTGAAACTCTCCCTAACCGTCAGTATCGAATCAGGATTGATGGGTCAGGCAGAATCACTTTGCGAAACCGCAGATTCCTCAGAAAACTTGCAACACTTGTAATTCCAGTCCCTATTCCCAGTGCTTTGCCTGAATCTCCCAATCCAACGCCTTGGGATTCCCATACACCTGGTACACCATTGCTGCATAACAGAGGAGATGTAATGACATCGCCGAGGCACCCAACATCACCCGGCACTGCTAAACCAATGCCAGTGAAATCTGACTGGGCATTGTCCAGGTTACTCCCCCACAATCAACCAGGCCAGAAGGAACTCATTCTTCCCCAAAGACCATTGCGTTCGCGTACTGAGGGGAGGGGGGAGATATAGAATCAAACACTTACCGGCATAAAGGCCTCAACTGGCATACAATGAATGAATGAACATTTATACACTAGAATGACCAATTATGAATCTCAGCCAATCAGAACATAGAGACTGGACTTTCCCTTCTGAGCATAATGGAACATTCTAGCCTCATTATGAACCGGCATTTTGATGTGCTTGGCAGTCTGACTTAGCTTGCTGCTCAACTGGTCATACAGTTGAGCCCTAAGCAGCGACTCTATACAATCCTATCAAGGTGTTATTCATCAACAACTGAACCCTTATCCTCAAGTGGGCTAGTAAAAAAAGAGACCAATAAAATCCTATTTCAAACTTAAGCCTGACGGATGAGCGAAAATCATATTTCAAACTTAGGCGTGATAGTGTGGTGACGGACATGCCCTCTTATGGAGATGCTTAAGCGCATATAAAATAAGATGTGTCAATTAAATCTGAAGTGTGACAGATTCACCGTCTGACGGACAAAGCTTTTGAAAGGGATGCGAGGGCGCATCTAAAAATTCGTGTAAGAATTATTGTTTTGTAACGTAAACAAAAGATCTCTTTATCATCACTACACGACATTACGTCACTTTTTTAATCATATACAAACGGCTGAAAAGAATTGAAATGTCTCTTGATGACAGTTTAAACGATTTTGTTTCTTCTGCGAAGACCAGTTTCACCTAACCAGACAAGTAACCTCCTCTTTCCAAACGAGGCTGATTAAAGTGGTCATTAAAACGACCGGCCTTGCAAGCGTCAGATTCTATTATCTTCTCGTCTTACAATCTGTTTGCTATTTCGGTAAGGCGCTTCTAAAAGGCCGTTAAGAAGATTTGATACCATGACGTCAATCAGACGGCCATAAAGTATTATCTACCTGCACTTAAACAATTCCGTTGAACGGTATTAAGTGTTTTGTCGTCTGACATTGAAGAGGTGTGACACGTAGGTGACGAAGTGGGTCGCCCGTAATCATCTTGCGCGGGAAAAGGGCGGGACATGGAAGAAGGAAATTCCATAGAGACGTTTTGAAAATAAAGATCAATTCATATAGAACGAGAAGAATACCCGTCCCAGGACAGAAAAACTAATTATCCCAACAGAATAGTTTTGCACTAATTTTATGTCCCCTTAGCAATGTTAAAATCAAGATATAATGATAAAAAAAACCCTTATGTCTAGAATCCTTATTTCAGTTTATGTCTAAAAAGTAAGCTTAATAAGTCTTAAGTAAAACTTGAAATTCAGAAAATCTTGTTTAATTAGTGTCTAATGACTACAAATCTGAAATATTCGAATTTTTAGATGGGAGGTTTTGCCCATATTATGCACTCCAAAACCCTATTAAAATACCCCCCCCCCCCAAAAAAAAAAACCCGTGACATTTGAGGAATATTTGTTGATGTCAAATATCTATTGTAAAGATTTCACAAAAATCGGAAATATCAGAATTTCACGAAAGGGATTCCACTCCCTTTATAATCCATTTGCATTTTACTAAATAAAAATAAAAATAGCTCACATTATAGCCCCTTACGTCTATCAGCTGTGTTCTAAAATCCAAGATGATCGATTAATTAGTTTATGAGTTAATCCTCTACATACAAATATATAAACATATACAAATATTTAATTTTATATGAATAGAGATTTTCTCCTGCACTTTTCTACATTTAATGAGCATGATTTACATTGAAGGAGACGCAATATCGACTTAACGTTGGCAGCCCACATCTCTAAACGTAGCACTATGGACAAGTATGAAAATAGCGTTGTTGAAAACGTCGGCATTCTCTGGTGAGGGTGCCTCGGGCGATAGACAATACATCTATCCCCTTTCCTAGCTAGGAGGTAATGCCTGAAAGGATGACCTCCTGGATACGAACAGAAGTATTTAATGATCCGAAAATCAGGCCAGTCTACGGATCACAGCGTAATTTACCTGCCTCAGGCAGTTAACCATAAATTAACATATTTCCAACGCGAGAAGGCAAGGCCTCGAATGGTGGATCTCCTAGAACTATGCATAACTTATACCACAGGCCGGTAGTTTATAAGCACGTGTGAGCAGATGCGAGCAAATATTGGTGTTGAATGACGAAAAAATGCATTTTTCAAGCACGAGAGGGTGGCCTCTGCGCATAGTCTATATTGAAGCAGGAGTTGCGCAAATACCTACTTGTATATCCCCTAAACCGACATCTATTCATTTCGAAAAAAAATGTCCTGGACGTCAGAAAACGAACAAGAAAAGGCTGTGTTTCCTTCTCATAGATTAGTTATGAATTCTTGTTTTAGGGCTAGTAACAAAGTGTAGTATATGTTCTAATACGTCACTTCATTTAGCCAATCATTTGTCAGAGAAAGAGAAATGCCCAGACAATTATAATTTCTGTTCAAAGACTAACCCTCTATGGGGAGGGGGGGCTGGCTTATCCCCACAAAATATAAACTTAGTGTTTAACTCTGCCCTCGTAGAGAAACAAAAGAATAAGAAATAGTTCCGTATATTTCCCTATTAAATCTATAGTTGGAATTAAAATATAAAAGAGAAAGTTATATAAGAAAATGAAAAGTTTATACGAGTAATTCTATCATGAATGTAATACTCTTCATCGAATGGTACTGTTAGTACTGCTAGTACATGTCTGTCTCATGCAATGTGTGAGTATATATATATATATATATATATATATATATATATATATATATATATATATATATATATATATATATATATATATATATAACATCTAACGCTGCAATCACCTATAAAAATAATTACATAGAAATACATCGTATATTTGGGTGATAAAAATTGCACATATTTCTACACAGAGCGTCTGGGTACAGTGGTAGAACGCTGGACTATAGACATCAACATCGAGGGTTCGATCTCTGTGTAAATTAGTCATGCTGATGACGGCTGTGAGCCAGAAACACGTGTCCATGGATTACTTTTATGTGCGTATTAAATAAAATTATATATATTAACGTAAAAAAATACGTCCTATAAGTTGAAGGCGACTAGTAGTGCAGTTTTTCTGCATCTTAATCACTTAGGAAGTGAAACAATTGAAATAATAATTGAGCTAATAACATCTAACGCTGCAATCACCTATAAAAATAATTACATAGAAATACATCGTATATATATATATATATATATATATATACAGTGTGGTGAAGTAAAATTTACAATGACCGTTAAGTTGTTTTTTCTCAGCAGACACTAAGTCAATTGTTTTGAAATCAAGTATATATTTATTTTATAATCATACCTAACACTATTATGCTTACCTTTTCAGAAACTTTTGCCAATATGAGTAATCAGGAAAGCAAACGTCAAAGAGTGTGATTTGCTGAATGCACTCGTTACGCCAAAGAAGATTTCAAGAATAGTTGAAGTGTCTATAAAGAGTGTTTTAACGTAAAGAATACAATGACTATGCGCAAAAAGTATTATAAGAAAGTCTGGAAGTGGAAGAATCAAGAAAATACGTACCAAATCTTGTATTAAAGCTCTCAAATCCAAGATCCTAAAAGATCAAACCAAATACACGAGGAAAATGACAATAAAACTTGAGGTAGACAACATGACCATTTGAAATGCAGTAAAATATGATCCTAAGTTAAAATCTTACACAACAACACTAAAACACTTGCTGAAAACAGCTATGAAAGAAAAGAGATTGGAAAAGTGCAATACGATTAGTACATGCTTCAAGAAATAGTCCTCCGTTGTAGCGATCCTTTCAGATGAAAATAGCTTCACTGTCGATGCTGTTCTGCATTAAACTGGGTAAAACCCGGGAGAGTGGACCTCCTAGAACTGTACAGGACAATACCCCAGACCGGCGAAATCAAGGCGCGAAGCTCAAGAAGGTACCGGTCTACAGAGTGTAGCATCCATCTGAAAGGATACCACACTCTGATCTGAGCCAAAAGGCGAAGGAGCCAAGATGAGGGCAAATGTTCGAAATATATAGATTGTGTAAATTAGAGGAATTGTCATTCACACACACACACACCCACACACCCACACACACACACACACTATATATATATATATATATATATATATATATATATATATATATATATATATAGAATAATTGTTTTGACTTTTTATTTTGATTTTAATAAAAAAATATCTGCACTTAACACATGGTCTTTCTTTAAGTATAAAATTTTAAAGATGCTTAAAAAAATGAACTTTCCCAAATTTATGCCTACCAGCGACCATGCGCGATTTAAGTTCAATTTAAAAGAGACATTTACACCATTAAGTCCACACAACATCGGACGTCACTTCTACAAGACCAGGAAGGATTGTTACGAAAAAAAGAATATATATATAAGTAAACTTGTCTGTAAGTGTGTATTTGTATCGCGGCATCTCAGTTAAACTGTTGATCTAAGAGCTAAACTACCCTCAGATTTCGAATCAGCAGCTTCGATCCGATGTCTTTATCGATGTCAAAAGTTCTTTAATCTTTTTGAACCTCATTATTCAAAATTAAAAGTACGTAAAAATTACATTAGAAACAAATGTTCCGACATTTTAGCGTTTCCTTTAAGCCGATCGAACATGATAATCGTTTATACTTTTCACTTCAAATATTCGGACATATTTGACATTGAAGAGAAAACATGTATCTTTTTTTCATTAAAAATGGATAAAAATATTTGAATAATGTTAACTAATATATATTTTTACTTTAATAATAATTTTTATTTTATATCCATGTTTCTTTGTGTTTCTCTATTCATTTTTGACAATCGAACTATTTTAGATCCATGCAAAGATGTAAAATAATCTCTAAACCGAATTCATTTAAGTAGGTTAAAAAGACAAAATATTTTCGTTAGATCGGTGGCCTTGTGGATAAACGTTCGTCTTGAGTTCCAATGTCTTATTCCAGAGCGTTCAAGTTATTTTCTAGCTGGTAGGGATAATCATTAGAAACCTGAATATTTTTTAAATAAAAAATGGATAAAAATATTTAATAGATGTTCATAACTTCTAATCTTGGCTCTAGAATTCTAGGGAAGTTGAGAAACCAACTTGTACTTATTGAAAATGTTACAATGAACGGGCATTTGGCATTAAATAGCACCAGAAAGGTTGATATGCCGTTTACACAGACAAACCAAACAATCGAACGGCCCCCATCCAATTTTAGGTTTATATCATTTTTTTTCATCTGACAGTTTACCTAATACAAAAAACGTATCTGTTCATATTCATAAACTAAAAGGAAAAATATCGCTTTTTCTAAAATACAAATTGATCGTTGTAGCCTGACATTATGTCATTTTTTGCACTCAACGTTTTTAGAATGTAGAATATTTTATTTCACTGAAGAAGTGCGTGTCTTTTTCCATTCATTTTTTATCGGCAAGATTATCAGTATTCAAAAGAAAACATGGCTTCTTATTCAATCATATCCGTTTCAAAATAATAACAAATAAAGATAAAAAAATGAGGAATAGACAATATTTCTTTATTTTCTATACATGGCACGAACGCATAAAAAGGCCGATAACGATTTGGTGTTGGAGTTGTCCGTACGCCGAGGTCGCTCTTACAAAAAGCGATGATGTTATGCCAACGCCATATTCGAAGTGTTGAGATAAAATAAAAACGATGATGTCACGCCTGCAGTCCCAACTGACATTCTTTTTATATATATACATGAGAAAATTCGATAAATCATTTGCAGTCGTTTCAGTATTTTTCATTCATTTTGATCTTCGAATGGTGCGATAAAATGTCGTTGGCATGCTCCCCTACGGGTGGAGAATTCTAGTGAGGGAGATGATGATTCACACTGAGGGTTAATGCAATACTCACTCGTAAAAAGAATAGAGTACTTTTAGTTAACAGTATCGTAGTGAATATAAATAAGCGAATGGCTTCGTATATATAAAGTATAATTTTCCTTCACTGGCACTAGCAGTTTTGGTTAGCTCGGTTGGTAGAGCAATGTACGCTGGCTACAGGAGTCCCGGTTTCGAATCTCGCTGGTTCTAGACCCACTGATGAAATAATGAAATAATGATGACAATACACGTGGATGCACTATAGGCTGGCTACAGGAGTCCCGGTTTCGAATCTCGCTGGTTCTAGACCCACTGATGAAATAATGAAATAATGATGACAATACACGTGGATGCACTATAGGCTGGCTACAGGAGTCCCGGTTTCGAATCTCGCTGGTTCTAGCCCCACTGATGAAATAATGATGACAATACACGTGGAAGCACTATAGGTAAAAATACTTTTTAAACATTAAACATCGCAATATTATTTCCCTAACATTGTAGCGCATGGGTAAAAATTCAGGTGTTGACCAAGCAGTCGGGGTTTCGAATCCGCGTGAAACGCTGACAGGGACTAACGACACTGAAGAGTCGTGATACGGCCAAACAGCTGTCTGTGTAGGATTTTATATTCGAGATCAGACTCAGGTTTCTTACCCCTGCATTCTTAACCTCACAACAAGTAAAAGAAAGTATAATGCTATATTTTACATTTGCATTATCGAGTGCCGAGCGTACTCGATTCTTTTTTACGAATGCCTATTTCTTTCAGCTGAGTGTCAATCGTTTATACCATTATTAGAGATCGATCCATAAGTGATAAAATCCGACAAAATACATAGATGAATGATGGCAAGCGGATATCAATAAACAATACAATCGAATCAACTAATATGGTAAGATTTTTTAACTATTCGTCCATATTATCAAAGAATATCCTCAGAAATTAGTTTTTTAATAGCAAAAAGTAACGCAGACATGAGTGATAAGGGATAATGGATAAACAAAAAGAAGGGAGATAAAAGACAGAGGAAGGAAGACAAAAGGGGGTTTCATATTATTTTCAAAACTACAAAATGACATGGGCAAATATTTTTTTTTAATAAAATCTTGAGTCATTTCTGTGGAAATCAAAATATTAAACATCCCACCACATGATTGTATTGTTTTGGTCGATCTGATGTTCGAATGAATCTCTACTCTCTCTCTCTCTATCTCTCTCTCTCACACACACACACACACACACACACACACACACACACATATATATATATATATATATATATATATATATATATATATATATATATATATATATATATATATATATATATATATATATATAATTAACTTGTTACAAATATCCAGGGGGTATGAATCCGAAGGAAGTTGAAACCGGGTTTATAAGAGTGCTCAATGAAAATTCAGAGCAAAATATATATTTTTTTGATTTTATTCCATTAGTTGCGACAAAACAGGTTTTGTTTCATTGGTACGGGTAGCTACCAATTCATCAGGCCGGTGGAAGGAATTCAAATGGCATAAAATTTACTTCAACGGGAGATTTAAAATTGAAAATACATTGGAGGGGGAGGGGGATAGAGTTGGGGCTTTGTCTATAACGGCGACATGGGACATGAGAGGGGAGGGGGGATGACCTCAACAAGTCGTGTTTCAAATTATTACGTGGGAGGTTTTGCACGTGTCAGTGCTGCGGCAATCTCAATCTCGGCCGGGGCGGGAGGGGGGAGATGGGGCGACGGCCAGAGTGAGTCAAATTCAAAATGAGGATAAAACCGTTGTTCTTATTTTATTTTAATTCTAATAAGTAATTATCATGTGGATAAAAATGTTTGATAATTTTAATTTAGGGTATTAATTGCTACTTTTGCATTTTATTTATTTTATTTTAATGTTTTGTTTATTATTTGTAGTGAATTTTGTTGTGATTATATTTTTTTTAAATTGTGATTATATTATACCGAGATCAATACTAGTGGAATCTTTTATAAAAGAAGTTTTCTGGTGTTACCAGTCATATCACCAACAAAACCGATTATGACAATGGCAATGTCCGCCAACCATACCCACGACAGTCACAGCGACAACAGCCTTATGTAAAAGCCTTAATAAAAATAAAATAAAAATAAAAATAAATAAAGTAAAAATAAAGATAAATATAAATAAAATTAGAATAAAAATAGAAATAGAAATAACAAGTTTGTAAGAATATTAATGATAATAACAATAATAATAATAATAATAATAATAATAGTATTAAAAAAAAAAAAAATAATAATAATAATAATAATAATAATAATAATAATAATAATAATAATAATACTGATAAATATCACCATCATTACCATTTTGCTGCTTGTGAAGTCAGTGGGCGAAATAAGTCGACAAGTGATGGTAGGCTTTTTTAATTCCACCGCCAATTGCAAGGACTAAGTACCAGTTAATAATTAAGTGTTCAAGGTAGTGATCGAGGGGTTAAGTAATTGAGATTAGTCTAAGTGATATCAGTGTTGATAGCTGTCCCAGTTATGGGTTTATGTTAGAATTGGTAGTATGGCTGAGAGGTTATTGAGGCTGTGCATTATAGGTAGTACGTAGAGATTTGATATTATTGGTAGTTTAGAGGGGTGGTTATATATTTATAGATTCATCAAGACTTGTTGGGGTGGGATTGGGTTGTAAATTTGGGTGGGTGGGTAGGGGGTTATAGTGTGTTTTGGGGTAGTGTATAGTGGGGGTTAAATGTTATCATTCATTTTTGTAAAAAACAAAAACAAAAAACTGTTAATTTTATGTTGAAGTTAAGTAGGGTTGGTGTGGGGTTAAGGTGGGGTATGTGGGTTGCTAAGGAGGTAGAGTCTACTATGTTTACAGTTGATAGATGTCTCTTGTTTTCTATTTAAGAGTTTGTTTTTGTCCTTAAAGCGGATAATTTCCAGTTTTTCATTTAAGCATAATCTACATGGAGAGTTTATTGATTTGCAGGTGCTGGATTTTTTCAAGATTTTCCACTTTATTATGGGAGTTTCTTTTTTGGTTTTTAGTTTGTGGTAGTGTAGTGAAAGTCCGGTTTGCCCAGGATGGTCTGGGTTGTTGAAGGAGAGTTTATGGTTGTAGAATCTTTCCTTGAAGTTGTTGCCTGCCAGACCAATATAATAGTTAGTCTGGGATGGGTTTTCAGTTGAGGAGATAGATGCCTCATAGACCACTTGGGTTGATAGGCACTTTTGATTTAGGGGGCAGTTTGATTTGTTATTACAGTTGCATGTTCTTTTAGAATTTGGGGTTACTGGGGTGTTTAGTATTTTCATGTTGTGCTTTTCTTTGATTTTTTCTAAATTGTCACCACAACAATAGCTGAGTTTTAGTGTATTCTTATTGAAAATTTTATGGAGTATGCTGTTATTGGGGAAATGAGTGTTTATTAAGTTCAGGAATTTATTTCCTATTTTGGTTTTAGTTGAGTTGTTAAATGGAGGTGTATACCAGATAATTTTCCTATTTCTATTTTTGTTCCTATTAGGGTTATTTTGTGTAGTTGGAATATACTCTATTTTGGTATTTTTGTATCCACTCTCCTTTAGTGCTTTATTATAAAAGTTCTTATGTTTATTGAAGATATCTATATTGGAGGAGTTGTTGCTAATCCTTCTACTAATTGATTCTGGGATGTGTTTACTTACAGATCTAGGGTGGTTAGATAGTGGGTTGACATAAAGGGGGTAGGAATTATCTTTAGCATAGGGCTCATAAGTATCTCTATTGAGGTTGAAGGTAATATCGAGGAAATTGACCTGTTTAACATTTGATGTTATTTCAGCCTTTAGGCCTATTCGTTTCATTTCTTTGGATATTATTTTTTTGAGTTGTTCACATTTCTGTCCGTTTGTGTTTTTAACGTACATTAGGCCATCATCTCTGTAGAGGCCGATTGAATCGACTTCAAGATCTTTTGTTAGGTTGTATAGTAAGTACAGGCCAACCTAGTCTGTTACCTCGGCAGAGTCAAGAGAGCCCATAGATACATCGAATGAAGAGAAATGGTCTTTCTTTGTCCATTGTTCTTTGTTATTTATTAATACTGTGGTTCGACATTTTTTGATTATGTTTATTTCGTCTTCCGAGATATTAGAGAGGAGAGTGGCGAATTCTATGACATTTTCGAAGAGTGCTTTGGTTATTGAGGGGTAGTAATTAACTATATCGAATTGTATGAAAGAGCATTTATCTTTATTTCTAATTCTATTGAACCAGCTTATGGTTTCTGCGGTATTGATCCACTGGTTTAAGTTGTAGGTGTTTTTAATTTGCTTATTTATTTTTTCTAAGATGTTTTTACTGATTTTGCCTATCTCTTGTCGGGTAGGATTAATGAGTCTGGTTTGGGGTTTAGTGTGGAAATTGGTTTTGTGATCTTTTAATAGTATATATGCTTCTTTTGTTTTTAGTTTACCTACTCTATCGCTAATCTTGAGTTTATCAGTTATATTTTTACTATCTGAGTTGATTTTATCGATTAGGTTAAGATCAGATTTTTTATAATTTTTTGTGATATTTTGTGTAATTAAATTCTGGTACTTATTAGAATTAAAATAAAATAAGAACAACGGTTTTATCCTCATTTTGAATTTGACTCACTCTGGCTGTCGCCCCATCTCCCCCCTCCCGCCCCGGCCGAGATTGAGATTGCCGCAGCACTGACACGTGCAAAACCTCCCACGTAATAATTTGAAACACGACTTGTTGAGGTCATCCCCCCTCCCCTCTCATGTCCCATGTCGCCGTTATAGACAAAGCCCCAACTCTATCCCCCTCCCCCTCCAATGTATTTTCAATTTTAAATCTCCCGTTGAAGTAAATTTTATGCCATTTGAATTCCTTCCACCGGCCTGATGAATTGGTAGCTACCCGTACCAATGAAACAAAACCTGTTTTGTCGCAACTAATGGAATAAAATCATATATATATATATATATATATATATATATATATATATATATACAGATAAAGAAGTGATAAAATAGATAAAGTTTACATGGTGTACAAGTTCATTAACTCATCGAGTGTTCAAACAAAGAATACAAATACAAAATGACCTTTAAACCATGGTTTTTCAAAGATAACGCTCTTGTCATCAGAAGGTCTGACCAATAATAATTGAATATTAATTAATTATTAGAGGTGAATATCTTGAAGATGCAAAAGTGAAAAATTTTGGAAAACATTAAAAGGGAAAAAAATGTCTCAATATAAGTCCTGAAACAGATAGAACCCGATTCGAACTATTTGCAGAATGTTGTATCAAATTTAAATGATCCAAAATGTTTATATAGTTCAAATAAAGAAGCCGAATAATTGTCTATGTTATTTCGAAACTTTGAGTACTCCAAGAAATGGTATTTTATGGTCACAGATAATCCCGGGTATTCAGGCTCGAATAATACTTGAAACGTATCTATTTGAACCTCAATGTCTCAGAGGATTTTGTGGTTTTCGTTTTCGAGTACTGTGTCCGGTTTGTGTGTGTACCATTTGTCTTCATGATCAAAATGCAGTCGTTTGCATAGTTCCCAGTGTACTGCTTTCCCAACAAAGTCGTATCTGTTCTTGTATTTATTTAAAGCTAGTTTCATGCATTCACTTATTATGTAGTTCACAGTTTCGTCTCTTTGAGCACAGTGTATACATTTCTTTTTTTCCTGTTTTCCTAGGTTTAATCTATTTTATCTTTAATGTACTTAGTTCTAATCGCATTGCTCTGTGCATCTGTCAGTAGTGATTCAATTCACTGTTCAGGTGTCCTTTGCTTAGCCATTCCCAGATGTTTCTGTGATTTTCCTTTCTGGTCATTCTTATGAATGTTCCATGTAGCTGTTTCTCTTCCCACCTTTCTTTTCTTGTTTTTTTTGTGTCTGGTTTCGCTGTTTCCTGTATTTTTAATGTTGACGATGTCTTTTCAGGTGATCAGCCTGTCTGTGTTCCGACTTATGTATTTTTCCAATTGTTTTGTGTCAACCACACAGTTTTCTATACTTACCAGTCCTATTTCTCCTTCGTTTCTTTTCACGTAGAGTCAATCAGTATCATGGTCAATAGTTTCCTCGTCTTCTGATATGCCTAAGTTCTTCTTTGGCCAAGCCTATAAATAGTTAAGAATATCTTATTAGTGATACTGACCAGGTGTTTATTCCTTTAATCAGATGTTTACTATATATTTTTGTTTCTAGGAGTTTCCTTGTTCTTCTCGTGTATTCTTTTCCAATCTTTTCTCTCATTTATGTAGATTAGATGGTTTCTGCTTCCAGAACTCTAAAATATTTGTAGGTATCATGTCAACCAAGCGTCTTCATTTCCTCTTGGTTTGACAGTTTCATGCCCTCCAATGTCTCCAGTTGTCTACTTTTCATCTCTAGAAGTGCACACTTTTTTATTCCGAATTGCATTTGAATGTCTTGGATGAATATTTTGGTCGTGTTTATCAGCTTTTCCAGTTCCTTTTTTTTCTTTTTGCAAATAGCTTCAGGTCGTCCATGTACATGAGGTGGTTTATTCTTTGTTCTGTGAAAATACACCTTTTACCATCAAATGGAAAGTAATTGAGAGAACCCCATCCTTCTCTCCAGTCATAAATAGATGCCCTCTGTGTGACGCTGAATGATACCATATATTAAGGGCCATCATTGACCCAAAATCAGTCTGTTTGAATATTCGAAATGAAATCTTTAAGGGATGCATCCACAGGAGACAAGCTCTACTCATAAACTGGACTTACCGATACACATAAAAACCTAGCTACTCCCCATCTGCCAAATACATAACCCCATAATTGCCCCATTAAATACCGATTTCCACTCCAGAAAATTTTCTCAACTATCACCCCCTCATCAATATAAATAAAATGAAAAAATACGAACAAATACCTTAATTAACCGATATCCACACTACTTTTCAATAGCAATAGTTTCAACCTTCCCAAAAATATGTATCCAGTTATTAATAGGGTAACACCCCCACTTCACAACATTATTATTACTCCCATAAGTCCCCACCATTTCTCGGTCATAATGCTAATCTCCCATATCTCCCAAACATATCCAATCTTGCCGACCCAATCTTACCCTTATCTCTGAACGTGTTTTAATCAACACACCAATTTCATCGCCCCCATATTTATTTAAACGGCTTCAAACCATTAAAAATCCTACAGAGTTACTGCCCTTAGACCGCACGAATGATACCTTTGTTTAAATTCCTTCGAGATTTATTTAAAGTCCTTTAATCCATGATTTAAACACGAATTTAATTAATATTGTTCTTTTTAACCTCTTTAATCCTTAACCCCATTTTCTCTCCCTAATTCCTTTAGAAAACACATCATCAAACCCCAAAACAGTAACGGCCAAATATACGATACTCATAATATTGACTGACGGGAATTATATAGAAATATTTTTTTATTTTTTAATTTTTAATTTTTTATATCTCTTTAAATCTCCTCTGGTTTCAATCTCAACTGTTACTTTTCACCCTCCCCCTTTTTTAAAACCTTATTAAATATTCCTTACACTAAATTTAAACCAACATACACAACACTCTAAGCAAATAACGCGTCGAAACGAGAGTGACACGTGACTTCACATTTCAGTAACAGATGACAACAGAAGCTGAAGAGAGCCGGATGGCTAAGTCCTTCCGTGTTTGAAACCGACGATACGAATGTTGTACTAATTTTTCTGGACCAAAATAAATAAATACTACGCTCTTAATTTTTTATTTTTAACTTTAATTCTTAATTAATCGAGCACTCTGCTTAGATTTTTCCTACTATATTACAAAGAAGGTATATATATATATATATATATATATATATATATATATATATATATATATATATATATATATATATATAATGCATTAACAATTACATTTATGAAATAATAGTTCCCTGATTTATAGATGTAATTTTTACTTGCATTATACTTTTCATTAAAAATATGTATTTGATTAAAATGCGTTTATACATCTTGAAATTAGAAAAAGCGAGTGCATGCGAACAGCCTTGTATAACTTGTCTCTTATAATGTCCTCTCGCCTACGTCACATCCTTATGAGCAATAGAAAAATACTTAAAACTAAGAAGTCCGCAAGCTGTTTTTAAAGGTAGCATTATCTATGCCCTGAAGAGTGCATCTGCTGTGAGGTTATCTTTACCCGCGATATGCTTCATGTTTAAGATTAATTCTTGTAAGAGAAGACTCCAAGCGAGTAATTGCAAGTTCTTATTTTTTTATTCTGTGTATAAAACCTCGAAGATTGAGGTTAGTATACGTTCTGGATGGGCGACTGACCCTGCTATGTAGATTTGAAACTTCTTAAGGCTATCTATGAAAGCTAACATCTTTTTTTAATACGATTTTCGGTGGACATGTAAGTTCCACAAATAATCACTATTTTTAATCACTATATTTTGTTCACCTAAAACAAAGAATATTACCGCTGAAGCGTAAGGGGGTATTGTGATAAGGGGTTAGATTTATAGGGGAACAACCTGGATGGAGAGTTGAGCAGCAAGATGTTGGTTCACATTACATTTATATTTCTGCATATATGTACGATCTGGGAAACAGGGGTCAGGTAGAAAATTCCAATGACAAGCAGTCCGAGGAAAGAAGCTATCAAAGTAGAAAATCTTCCACGGACTTCTACAGTGAAGGGGTGTGATTTTGTTTATGGTCGGGTGGTTCGTAGATATTGCTAGCGTCTAGGGTTAAGGGGAAAAGTTTATTTATATATGTAGCTTGTAATACTAGTTCCTCTCTTTCCCGTTCACTACTATTTTGATATTGCCCGTCTTCCGAGTTCTTTCGTTGTGCTATGGAAATACTCACGAATTACTCACCCCTATTATATCCATCATTTCCTTCCTTGAGTACGTGTTATTACTCCCACTTTACTATTCCCCATGCTGAATGTCGTCCTTGATGCGTTTAATGTCCTGCTAGGGTGTGGGTGGGTGTGATATTAAACATTCCTCAGTTATACAGGGTGATTCATAAGTCACTTCACTTAGCTATTTAAAATGATTACCATATGAAGCACAAACATACTATGAACTTTTGATCATTGTTATCTTACTCTCTAATTACTGCTATTTGTTATGCAATGGAAAAGTGATGTGAACAGAAAGCCTCCTTCGCACAACACCATAATCAATCAAATATGCTACAAAGAGTCGTAAATTCCTTGCAAAAAAGAATGGAGCTATGCATGCAGAATGAAAGTGAAAATTTTGGAAATTTGCTGTAATTTTAAACTCCCATAAATGAATTTGTTGAATAAACTTTCTGTTTTGTATTACCGTATTTCTTAACTTTAGAGTTTCAAAAATAAATAGCTAAGTGACTTATGAATCACCCTGTATATCTTCCCCTTCAATTGGTAGTTTATACACTATTCCAACGTCTATGGTTCCTTAAATTACTTTAGATTCAATCTTCATACGGTGAATGGGTATATACATGGCTTTATTGCAGATGCATCTGATACCGATTCGCTTGTCAATCTCCGAATTCAACCCCTTTAGTACACTGTTCCGTGTCAATAGAGATTGTGACGCTCCCCTGTCTTGTAATGTATTAATATTTGAAGTAGTGTTATCGTTTTCTATGTGAGGTAACTGACCTCTGAATACGAATGGTCGGAACCCACTCGATCATCTTTCCAGTAGCAATGTGCCTTGTTTAGGGTGAATATAAATTTAAAAAAGGTAAGTTTCTCAAATTTGACAGTTGTCCTGGAAAAAAAAAAAGTTGCGTGAGATAGCAGAGGAGTTTAAGATATCGGAAGGCAGTGTATTCACCATTTCGCATGAACATTTGTCAAGTAGAAAGCTGCTTTCAAAGTGGATGCCGCATTTTCACACAGTCGATCAAGAACAACAGCGCGTTGACGATTCACAGCGTTGTTTGCTACTGTTTTAATGCAAGAAAATTTGGTTTTGGGGTCAATATGGTATATTGGATGAGACATAGATCCACTACACTCCGTAGTGAAACCGGCAGTTAGATTAATGGACAGCAGCAGGCGAAAAACGTTCATAGAGACCAAAGATGCAAACATCAGTAGGCAAGATTTTAGCCTCGGTATTTTGAAATGCGCAAAGTATTTAGTTCATCAATCACCTTTACCAAAGAGGAACCGTCAATAGCGAACACAATATAGCATTATGTGTGCGTTTCAAGGAAGAAAAAACACACGAAAAGAACCGTTGCAAATATAGAAGAAAAAAGTATTCTTTCACCAAGAAGATGTCCCATGCCACAAGTCGATCTTAACGATGGATAAACTAAATAGATTGCACTTCAAATTGCGCTCACCATATTCTCCAGATATGACCCTAGCGACTATTGGCTGCTTGCAGGCCTCAAAAGACTGTTCACCGGAAAAAGATTTGGGTCGACTGAAGAAGTGATATCGAAAATTGAGGCGTATTTTGAAATCAAAAAAAAAAATCGTTCGACGAAAATGGCATCGAATTGTTAGCAGAGCGTTGGAATCAGGGTATCATTCTAAAAGGGGACCCTGTTGATGAAGAAAGGCAAAAATTGCCTTAAAATTGTTGTTTCATTAGCGAGGCTCGGGACTTACGAGTGATGTGTTAATCTAAAATTTCTTTGTGTTAATGTTTCCATGCATACACTCCGATTGTTACATAAACGTTAAATCCGTTCGTGTTTTTTTGGTCGTATACTCTGTGACTTTATGTTTATAGCCTGTTTTACGAGGAATATTGTATCATTTTATTTTTTGTTTGCACTTGCGTCAGTCTGGCAGAAATCTGTAGCAGTTTCATTGTATTTTAATGTTAACCTAATCTCAATTCCCCATGCTCGTAGAACTGTGAAACTCTTCAGTTGTTTTTACTTTCTTGTTTTTTGGTTTTATTTACTTTTTGCTCACTGATTATCAAGGCCAAAAGCCACTCGAGGATGAGGGTTAATAGAACGATTATCAGCTGAAATTGATCAGCGCAGTGAACTAAGTTTGATTACTTATAGGGCAGTTCACGACAAGTACTTGTCGACGTTGGATTTGAAGACGACTTTGTTGTAGTCTACAGGAAAGAAGTCATGCGGTAATGTGTTCCGCAAACGGGAGGCCCTTGAAAAGAAGCTTATTCCACAGACATTTCTCCTTGCGCTAGGTACATAGATGAAGAAGGGAAAGAGTGTTTTTCCTGTTGTGGAAGCAAGAGTTCTTTCTGTGAATGTCTTACGAGGAATAACCACGGATTGGAACTCAGTCGATCACCTTCTATAAAAAAAAATAGCCATAAATTGGAAAGAGACTAGCAATATCTCTTCTGTAAGAAAGGGTCTGTGAAGAACAGAAGAGATATACCCCACTAGATTGTTAAGTCGATTTTGAACTTTGTCTAGGCAACGAAAAGGGCTCAGAACGGCGCCTCACCAGATGTGGCAGCGGTACTTGATCTTAAACCGTAAAGGAAATTATTGATGTTCGATGAAATATATATCGTGTGTAACTAAAGATAAGGAATGCCAGCTGATCGCCTCGCATTTGGCATTGCGAGAAAATATCGAAGCCGTTCAGACGTTTATTGTCGACTGCTTCGTTGAAATACAACAGCGGGAGTGATGGATCGTGGGAGATGGGGAAGTCTTGTCCAAAATGGATGAAAAGGGACTCATGTATTGGCCTATCGCCAGCACAGTTGTGTAAAAATGCTCTACCGGGAAATTTGAGGGTAGGTGTGATAGAGAGAGAAAAAAAGAGAGAGAGAAAGAGAGGGGGGGCAGTGGTATTTAGTATCGCAATGTCCACACCGTTCAGCCGAATTAGATAAAAACAATTCGATTTGATTTACACTTCCCAATAAAAACATGATATAATCAAAAGGAGGAAAGGGCGTCGGTGTTGATATGAATATATCCAGGCATGTGCACGCTCGTGCCACAAATGGTAACACGTTTCCACATGAATATTCATCCGCACACGATAAGGCAAACACACATCAAAACATACATACACTTCCACACATTCACATACATAGACTCGTACATAATCACACTCGTTCCTGCATGCACAAATTAAACATATGAATATGCATATTTATACATTGATACAATATAGACACACCAGGATATATATATATATATATATATATATATATATATATATATATATATATATATATATATATATATATAACGATTTAAATCATTTTCAAATCATATTCTAAATAAAGGTTTTCAAATTGTTTACAGCTGTTTCAGGGCAATGTTTATTTTAAGTCATATAATAAAACTTCTTTATTTTTTCTAAAACATCGAATTTTTTCAGAACAGAATTTCGTAAGTACCCATAAAACGAACCCCTACAGTGTCCGCAAAAATTCAAATTTAACCAAAAACAACGAAACCATCGCAAGGTCTATTATCAAATACCTCGTTATGATGTTAAATTAATTCCACTTCAAGATGCATATTTTGTAACACAGGATAACGGAATAAGAGACAAAATATTTCGACGATTTGTAATTCAAAAAATCGCCCCGTAAGTTTATTTTACGTGTTATTAAGGGAGATAAATACGTATTTTTAAATCCATACAAGTATAAAACAAAGACATCTACGTGGAACACATTAAAGTTAACACGGCAACATGTGTAAAGGGATCGATATTTCGCCAAAGAGAAATTTTATCTGTATATATAATTTTCTTCTTCTGACGCATGTATCGTTAAAAAAGCCTAAATAAAATTTACATGCACATTTTGGATTATTTCTCCTAGTGGTAGGAGAAATAATCCAAAATGAAATAATCCAAAATGTGCATGTTCGAGTGAAAACAATATGCGGGAGTGCGAGGAACGTATGAATGTTGATGGTTGTAGTATCTGATACGTCTATATACACGCGTAGTCATCAATCTTTCATCTATAGGTATTGGTTACTGCGTTATCTTTTTGTAAAAGAATGTCCTAATGACAAAGCCACATCGTGATCACGTCTTTCACTTTGCTTTCCTAGCACTCCGGTGCAAAAGTGCATGTTTCATCATCCGTATTTCGTGAAGTACTTGCAATGTCTGTATGAAATATATCTAGTTTTCAGGCTCTGTTTGCATTTCTTGCAATGTAAGGAAGGGTTCTTACGTTTCATTCTGCTAATGGTGATCATATGCGTTTCTTTCTTTCTTCTATTGATTTTCAGAATTTAAAGAGATCAGACCTTGTTAATCTGGATGGGTGACTGTAGGCATGAATAATTGCTTTTCTTTTTGTGATTCATAGTTTATCCGGTGGGAATGTTGAAACCTCAAATTAAGGGGCTTTTGCCAATTACTGTCTTGTTTCTTGCTAAACTGTATGTAGAAACCTACTAACAAGGGCAGTCAGTCAATCAGTCACTGTGGCGACTAGGATAGTTTTCTGTGCAATCAATGCACTTCAAAATATAACTGAGTTTCTACTCACTCTTGGGCTGAGTTTTCAGTAGTAAAACTAGAGTATCGAAAATGCAGTATCTTTCTTGAGCTGTATCATCTGGTAGTAAAATTAACCAACTGCGATATAACATCATCTTATAATCACCAACATGGTTGCTCTTTCGCATGACCGGTAGTGAATAATCATATCTCTATGCTGATGAGTCCCGATTTAAAAAGGACGAAACGTATACGTACATAGATAATAAACAATAACAAATATTTATTATTATTTGTCGCTCCTCGAAAAGGTAGAGCACTGTAATGGTAGTATTAACACAGCATGACGTCACTTGCTTTATAATGCATCGTTCCTTCCCTTAAAAGAAGTAGAATGCTTAGACGTTAAGCCCGCCGATAAAGTGTTAAAATGATCATCGTTTATTCGCTGTTTAAAATTGGCCGAGCGGTTAAAGACGTCGGATTTGAGTTGAAAAATACTTGTAGTCCGGGGTTTCGAATCGTATGATCGGTAGTGAATAGTTATATCTTTATGCTGATGAGTCCCGATTTAAAAAAGACGAAACGTATACGTACATAGATAATAAACAATAACAAATATTATGTATATATATATACATAAAGTTAAGTATGTTTATATATCTTTATGTCCGTATATATGCCTAAACTATTACACCGATCATTATGAATTTTGGAACAGTGTTGCTAGGCGTAAAAGGTCGTTATGTGAGCTATATTTAATTTAGTTTTATGTAAAAAGGTCTGGAAAGAGGCTGCAAACCTTTCGTAAAAATCGAGATACCTCAGATTTTTGTGTCAAAATGTAAGACTATGTCTTAGACATCAATTAATAAGTATTTTAGATTTGCATTAATTTGATCCATAGTAATTAGTCACCGCTTAAGGAAGATTCCCTGAAATTTAATTTCTTTTTAAGACCCCTTAAACTTAAGCCTATAATCTTAGACATTTTACTAGAATCGAAATCATGGAATAGATTTTGATCATAATCATAATTGTAAGGAGGATTCTTTATATAAGGTGTACTATCATTATTTGTGAATTTATTCGTAATCAGAAAAAAGAAAAAAAACGAAAAGCTAAAAACGAACATCAACAACATTAACGTTGTTTAAGGATTATATAAATGCAATTTCAAAAAAGAAGGTTCTTTTACTTATTGGACGCCATTTTCAAACCAACAGAACTAGAAAAAGATACGTATAACTTACTTTAGCAACAACAGCCATCGAAAATAAAGAGAATTTAAAAAATAATCATAAAATAAAATTAGAGAATATTTAAATAAATATATAAATTTAAATTTAAAAGGGAAAAGAAAGGAAGACAGCGAAAATAATTTCAAAATTACGAAAAGCAGGCGGTGTTACTAAATAAAAATCTAATTAAAAATGTAATTAAAAAACAAGGGGGGTTGTTGTTATTTGTATTTTGTTTTTATTCTCGTGTTTCTCGACACAACTTTTGAAATTCTGAAGAGTCGCACGTATGCAAAATTGAGAATATATTGTTCTACATGTGGTTGTTCATGTCTAGGGTAAACGGACCGCCAAGTATATGAAAAAATTTTAAAGATGACTAATAGAGTTGCCACTGACATCTAGAATTCTATTGTTTATTTATGGTATATATATATATATATATATATATTATCAAATCTGTCCCGAATACCTTGTATACATAATTCTTGTTATCTAATTAAAATCTTATAATAGAGTATTTTTTGTAGGAATTCAATTTCTTTAGTCGCCATGGGTGACACTTCCGTTATGTTTGATAGCTTCAGTCGAGGTGAAAGGCAGTGCTGACATTGTTGAGACTGCTGACATAGATGGATCTAACATAATGGTCAGAACCGACATCGTAGTCCCAATTCTATTCCTATTCACTGTTGTAAATTAGTATTTACTTCACCGGTGATTAATAACTGAGTAAACCTCAGAAAAAGTATATATATATATATATAGTAAGCTATGGAAAAATATTTATAGCAATCTACACAGAGGCTCCCGCGTTTCATCCCCGGCTAAAATGCTTGAAGATCCCCCTCCCCTCCGGGGATGAAACACAGGAGCCTCTGTGTAGCTTAATTGCCATAAATATATTTTCATAGCTTACTACCTAGCTCTACTTACGTATCGCGCACCGCTGAAGTAAATACTGCAAATTGATACATAAAAAAATTATATCTCCTTATAAAAGTTTATGTGGATACACGAAATACTAATATATATATATATATATATATATATATATATATATATATATATATATATATATACATATATATATATATGTGTATGTATATGTGTGTGTGCGTGTGTGTGTGTGTTGCAAGCAAGTAACGTGCATATACACTCCTAGATTCATGCGCCTCACACACAACCATACGAATACATATAAATACAATAAATGCATATACACATATACGTTCATAGCAATATTTTCCAATACCTACATACATCACAAAGTGTAGTATCTGTTCCGATGGATACTGCATCCCATACTGGTGTTGTCTTGGCCTTCGGGTCTTGATTTACGATGGTCAATGGGTCTGTCCTGTGCAGTTCTGGGAGGTCCACCTTCCCAAGCTTTGCCTTCCTTCTTTGGGGAGGAGTAAGTTTATTGCTCACTGCCTGAGGCGCCCCTACCGGGGAATGCCGACGGGGCTGCACAGGCAATTTTTTAACCCCACTTTCCCGACCCGACCTTGGGTCGCATCTTACTTGTGGGGGTAAGATAAAAACTGGCCTTGTGCCTAACTCCTGGAGAAGAGTAAATCAATACAGACATCACAAATGCATCATCATCATCATCATCATCATCATCATCATCATCATCATCATCATCATCATCATCATCATCATCATCATCAATTTTGACTGCTTACGGACAATAGGTTCTGTTGCTCATCGTGCTTGGTCGACAACATTTTAAACATTTCTTGCGCTGTTTATTAGAGGGCATCAACACAGTAACACGTGGATCTTCTTTTTCTAGATTAGTTGCTTTAACATGGCTTTAGAGTCTAGTCTAACCTACTATTTCAACACACTGCTGGTGTGGATTGAGGTATATTGAGGCATACTTTTTTCAGCGGTATTACGAACATGCCCAACAGAAGTGAAACTGAGACTATACTCGATCTTGTATGCACTGAAGCATCCCCTGAAGCACACACTCTCTTGTAGGGATATCTGTACATGTATGTATATATATATAAATATATATATATATATATATATATATATATATATATATATATATATATATATATATATATCCGTCCCAAACATATACTCCTTACAAACGATCACATGAATTCGCTGCCACATTTGGATCTTATCTAATGGTGGTCGATGAAAATAGGATATTTTACAGCGTTCGATACAAAAAATTGTAAAGTAAAATAATCTCCTACGAAATAAAGTTTAGTACCACAGATATGTAATAAGCACACACACAGAACAATAAACTTTGGAAAATCCTCAATAGGGTTTAAGTTAATCAATCAATATTTTATGCTGACCAGCCAATTCTTATTTATTATTATTATTATTCTACCCTAGTATACGCAATTAAAACGTACTTCGCTTCTATTTTTAAAAAAATACTCATTCCGAAGATTGGTAAAATGAAGACATTCTTAAGTAATCACCTAAAAAGAAAAATCAGCTTACGTCAATAATAAAATAATTTTACACATTGCTCGATCTATTTTAGCAATCAGATAAACATTCATATCGGTTTACATTACATATTACATTATTTATTTTTAAATTACCTGCATATCATAACATTAGTTAAGATAATCTGATTTCTACAAACTCATTTCAATGTTGCCTCATGACTATGCTTCAAGCTGCCTTTACTACCATTCGCTTGGTATGTAATTTCTCTTTATTCTTATCTTTATTTAGTATTTTAAATCACTTATTAAGTCTTCTACACATACACAAATCATTTACATATCGGATGATTACACTGCGTCTGTATTTGTACAGTAATAGTTTATATTTGTATCTTTCACTTTTTTATTCTTCGGTTCATAACACATTGTCATAACATAACTATACTTGCAGATGACGGTGCATGCGCCATCCTTGATTTCCTGTATATTTTAATACCACTCTCTGAATACGTTTCTTGTAGCATCGTATACACAAATGTTGCGATATATATATCAACTAAATCATTATCAGATAATGCTGACAGTAGTACAAAATCGAGAGATCATTTATTTCTTGCGAACCGGTGATATTTCACTTTCTGTCGACTTTGATATAATATGATTTTAAACTTAGTTTAAATCTTAATTTTTAACAATGGAATGACTTGAAAAATACGCTTTCATTTTCTTTTCCCAAACTGTAGTAGACTGCTGGAATATAATCGTACTCCCTATTGTTTTCTGTATGAACAGAAACTAAGCTCTCTTTTGATTCTTCGGTTCGTAACACGTTGTCATAATATAACTGCTTGCAAATTATATCAGTTTAAATTACATATTACATTATCTATTTTTAGAGTACTTTCATATCGTAACATTAGTTCAGATAATTTGATTTCTACAATCTATTTCTAACGTTACCTTATGGCTATGTTTCAAGCTGCCTTAACTACTTTTCTCTGTATAAACAGGAACAAAGCACTCCTGATTCTTCGGTTCATAAGATGTTTTCATAACATGATCAAGCTTACAGATTAAGGCACACGCTTCCCTTTTGTATGCCCGTAGGTTTTATTTTGACTATATTAATTCGTTTGTTCTGGATGTATATACATTTCAGCTAATTATTAGAAACTCTCGAAAAAAAAACAATAAACAACAACAAAAGCAGATAATTTTCTTCGTACGAACCGACGATAAGTCACTTCCTGTCAATTTTGATCAAGTATAATGTAAACATTTTTTACTTCTATTTTAACGGCGACATGACTTTGAAATTACGTTTTCTCTTCCTCTTTTCTCAACATAGAACCTGATGGAACGTTTACCTCCGTCAAGAAGGTTATGTTTTCAGTTGAGTTTTTTTTTTGTCACTATGTTCGTGTACAAACCAGCGTCGACATCGCTTGACTAATCTTCAATATACCGGTCATCATTTAACTTAGAACTGATTTAATTTGGGGCATCTAGCACAATAAAAGACAAGGTCAAAGTTACGAAAAAAAATGAAAGTCACACTTTTGGCGATAATTTCGGCACTGTTCGTCGGAGAGACTCGCTACTTGACCCATATTGTAGATAAATGAAGTTTCGAATCGTATATCACCTTGACTTTGAAAAGTTCGGTTATGGTCGAAACTTTTACGCAATTTCAACTTCCGATTCTTCCAAAGTTGATGTATGGATCAAATACTCTTTGATAACAATAACCACCATGCAAAATGTCACCTTGATCAAGTAAATAGTTTTTGAGCAATCAACGTTTCTATGGCATAAATTCGGGAATACTTTATACACTATGGAGAATTAAGTCGCACATAAGACTTTTGTCCATCCTTACGTTGTCAGGCGAAGGTTTCACGACTAACTTATGTTCTTGTTACCTTTTTCCTTTTCGTTGACTTTTTGTTTCTATAACATAAAAACAGATTCATTGACAGCAACGAGACTTCCGCTAAAATAAAAGAACAGTGTTTAACTTGTGCGCCGTGCTTCAACAAAAACACTTTCATTTTTTTACCATTCAATAAACTCTTTCAATTAATAAAATAGCACAACATTAGTTATGCTACAGTTTCATTTTCCACACAGGGGAATAAGCGTATATATTATTCGTTTTTTTTCGTACGTTTCTATTGCACTTGGTTTTCTGAACTACACGGATGTTTTTTTCTCGGCCAATGAGTAACCTTCCGTTTCTTTTTTAAACCTAGTATTGAAAAGGATACTTTTCTTCGCTTAAAATGGTTTTAGGCATTAATCGCAAACGATCTTTTTTATTTATTTAAACCATGACTTTGTTGAACTCATATTTCAACTCCATCGATGACTAAGGTAAAATTAAACATTCATTTTCGTTTTGTGATTCAATGAACACTTTCAGTTAAACAAGTGTAGTATCTGTTCCGATGGATACTACACGCCTGTCCTGTGCAGTTCTAGGAGGTCCACCCCTCCAGGCTTTGCCTCCCCTCTTTGGGGAGGAGTAAGTTTATTGCTTACTGTCTGAGGCGCCCCTACCGAGGAATGCCGACGGGGCTGCCCAGGCAATTTTTGATGGTCAGAGTGCTCACCTCTCGGGCGCTGGCTTTTCAAACCCCACTTTCCGACCCGACCTTGGGTCACATCTTACTTGTGGGAGTAGGATAAAACTGGCCTTGTGCCTAACTCCTGGAAAGGAGTAAATAATACTTTCAGTTAAACAAATGAAATAACAAGCTTAGTGTCATTTTAGACATTTTCTTCGTTTTTAAATGAGACTCGTGTTGCACAGGCTCTTTTGTTTTTCGTTTAGATGCTTGTTTTTTTTTTCATGGAAATCGCTCCAGACAAGGCATAAAGTCACTCGATGTAAAGAGCTAAAACAAATACTATTTCACGGTCAAAAACTAGCCTACGATAAGTATTAGATGGATAGATTCCTACCCAGCAAAGGCAGCAATTCTTCCTCCTTTGTCAGAAACATCACTCCTGGAATGTGACGACTAAAGGACAAAATAAGGGAAGTAACAGTTACGAGGCTGCATGAATTGCATGAATTATTTTCTATATGAAATACGGCTCTTAAACTTTAGTAGTTATCAATCTGTAAGCTTAATTATGTTATGAAAATATTTTATGAACCGAAGAATCAGGAGAGCTTTGTTCCTGTTTATACCGAAAAGAAAGTAGTTAAGTTATACATCTATAATCGCGCAAGGGGGGGGGGAGATAATTGTGCCTGAGAAGTCCCCTGGTGAATGTATGTGTGTAGAAAGATATATATATATATATATATATATATATATATATATATATATATATATATATATATATATAATTCTTACGTACATAAAAGATATAACAACGCTGTTATATAGCCAGTAAAACAATAACAAAACATATATATATATATATATATATATATATAGAGAGAGAGAGAGAGAGAGAGAGAGAGAGAGAGAGAGAGAGAGAGAGCGAGAGAGAGGGGGTAGAGGGCGAGTGAGAGAGAGGGTAGAGGGCGAGTAAGAGAGGGAAAGGGGGGATAAGACGGACAGACAGTCAGAGAGGCCTTATGTAATAAATATATAAAAATCTAACATGTTTTTCACTTACATTTTATTATATCCAACAAAGGAAAGTGGATATTCTTTATTCTCATTAAAAAAAGCAATTATAGGAAGGATCGAAACAGCATATTCAAGGTTATAAACTTCAGTCTCTCCCAACTGATTTTTTGAGAGTATTTTTCATTCGTATTTTTAAATAACCTTCATAATTATTTTTTTTTTTATTTCTCAGGCAAAATGTTGGGCAGAGGCCCATAACTTCCTTTAAAATGCCCGTAGATTATCGTGACAAATACCATCATATTTCGGGGAAAATTCTACACGTGTATAAAATGTTATCTTTTAGGAATACTCTCTAGTCTACGTTTCTATCAACAAAGAGACACAGACGTTCTCTTTTCATATAGATCTCTCTCTCTCTCTCTCTCTCTCTCTCTCTCTCTCTCTCTCTATCTATCTATCTATATATGTATATATATATATATATATATATATATATATATATATATATATATATATATATATATATATATATGAGAAAGGAAGGATTAAGATAATCCGACTTCTTAACTAACAGCCATCCACATTATTTCCGTTCACCCCCACCCCTCCACTTTTTAACTCAGAACCATCGTCATTAATTTCATTCCATGCTACTGACTTCACTAAGCCCGGACCTCGGGCCTGCGCACCCAGTAGTGGCTACTACTTTTTCTCGTCAACCCATTATGTCAACCCAATATTTTCAAGTACTTGCATGACATTTTTATTAAAATTATCATCCTGAGAAAGTCTTACAAATAAAGACGAAACGTTGATGAATATATAAAAAAAAAACATCCTTTTTGGTTTTTCCTTTTTCATTTCCTATATATATATATATATATATATATATATAGAGAGAGAGAGAGAGAGAGAGAGAGAAAGAGAGAGAGAGCAAGAAAGAGGGGGAGAGAGAGGTACACACGAACAGATAGACAGAGAGGTGTTAGGTACTAAATATACGAAAATGTAAGATGTTTTACACTTACATTTTATTTTATTTAAAAAACAATATTCTTTTTCATTTGATATATATATATATATATATATATATATATATATGTGTGTTTGTGTTGAGCGAAGTACCCTGCGATGTAAATTAGTAGACTATAACAATAATTTGAACAATTATGTCGCTTATAGTTCTTTATAGAGCTAAATTATATATACCATATACATTTATTCTTAAAACTGGTGTATTCGTCTAAGAATAAGTCAATAATACCACAATACTAAGACATAGAGAAAGGCGAATTACTTAAACACACACACGCATGCGCAAGCAAACACACACACACTCACACAGATACACATATATATATATATATATATATATATATATATATATATATATATATATATATATATATGTAAAACTGCCTTCAGAAATCAATGTGTTAGATGCAGATATTTTATTAAAATCAAAATCTTTTTCATCTTGACTTTTTTAGTGATAATTTCGTTCGATATCACGAGCCTCGTCAGAGCTTTAAACAAATAAAGTGTATTAACCTTTTCTTTCTTTTTTTGTAAGTGTCCTTCTCGGTCTTGCTGAAGTGACGTCCGATGTTGTATGGACTAATAATGTAATGTCTCTTTTAAACGTGGACTTAAATCGCGCATCGTCATAAGTAGCTATGAATATGGGAAAGTTCAAAGTAAAAAGTCAAAATTTAAAAATATATATATTTTTACTTTAATAAAAATATCTACATCTAAATCATGGTTTTTTGAAGACATTTCAAAGATGCTTAAAAAATGAACTTGCCAAAACTTTATATATATATAGAGACCTATGAATTACACTCTAAATAAAATAAGGATATATAACTCTGTATTTTGACTTTCTAAATGTTAATGAAACCGACAAGAAATTATCTTTTTAGAAATGAATAAAGACATGGTTACTAGCATCTTACCTTCTATTATTTATTATACACGCTCTGGAGTAAAAAGAAATTGTATTATCTATATCTTTAGATTACACGATTCTATATAATTTAAAACTTTACTTTATCGTGATAATTTCAATAATTTAAAAATTAATTTCAGAAGAAAAAAAAAATCACATTGGTACAAAGCAATTTTTCGTTTTAGTACGGAAACACGCATTCGCATGTTTTTCTACACAAGTTCTTTGGGGATATCTTCATTTTCATACAGTACCATTCTTACCAGCAGTCGGTACCGCTTTTTTGTTCCTCTACATCCAAATCGACTGATTTTACAATTCTCTCTCTTTAAGGTATTCTTCAACTTCAACTTTCTCAGAATGTGTATCATTCGAAGACATACATTCTTCATCTGATGAGCTACATCATCATCTTAATCATCATCAGCAGCAGCAGCAACAGCAGCAGCATCACTACTGTTGGCAATTTGCTGTTTCATCTCAGATTGCAAAATTGCAAAAATGTTTCTTTCGGAGATCTGGGCTTTCAAAACATCTCAAAGCTTAGAAGTTTCACCTGAATACAGAAAAGAATAAAAATAAAACAGATACGTTAAAGAAAAACACGTACGTTCTGGAACTATAATTGACTTTTGAGAGGATATGTTTATTATAAATATAAAAATAAATAAATACGATTTCTTGTGTTTATTATTTCTTCATAATGCGTGTTATAATCATAGCGTCTCAGCTGTTTTTCTCTCCAGCCATCTTCAGTTGTGTTTAACATGTAATTTCGAAACCGACCCGTTGCTAGAGTTTGAATTTAAGTATCTAGGCTTGGTGACATTCTTTGAGTTAGCTTGTTAAATCGCCGTTGCCTTTGCTTGGGATTGAACTCAAAAGCAAGATTTCGGCTATGTCTTTAGCACAATGCTAAATAAGAATGAAAATCATTTATTTACGTGGCACGCATTCGTCCGCTACGTTACAGCTTTACGCATGGTTGAAATCAGAACCTCAATAAGTATGTCTTCTCTGGAACAAGTTAGAATGACTTTTCTTGATATGAGGTTCCCGTATTATATTTATCTCTATACTAGGTCTCAAAGAAAGAGCTCGAATACTAGGACATAGTAATTAACTATGTCCTAGTATTCGAGCTCTTTCTTTGAGCTATTCCACCTTTCAGTGATTCCAACTGTCTATTATTTCAACTTCACCGCACACGGGGGGGGGGGGGCTCTGATCACCCTTTTCTATCAATACATGATAGGCCATACTTGACTTTTCTGTCTCACCCTTACTGCTTTCTGGAGTTCTTGCGACTTTACTTTGATAGATAGCCATGTTTCATCCTTATAAACATTTCCACGGCGACACGGGATGGAATATATGCAGTTTTAGGTAATTTTATTTTTACTTTTGTGCGCCCAAAACAACGTATATTGCCACTGAGGCATAATGATCTACAGTAATAGGGGTCAGATTTATAGTAGGGGCAACTTGAGTGAGGAGTTGGGCAGTAAGGTGTTTGTATGCATTACATTTAAATGTCTGCATGTTTGTACGGTCAGAGAAACGGAGAGCAGAGAGGGAATTCTTAAGGCAAGTGGTCCGAATAAAGAAGCTATTAGAGTAGGGAATCTTCCAGCATTTAAGGACATCTACAGTGAAAGGGTGGGATTTTGCTGCTAGTAGGATGGGTCTGGGATATTTAGATGAAGGGGGTAACAAGTGCAGTAAGTTCATCGGAGCACATTCTGTGGATGTATTTCTAAATGAAGCACGGGAGTGTAATACTGGGCTGGAGTTTGGCAGACAGTACGGGGTATATTAGGTTAGAATTTCTTTTGCACCTTGTCCAAGAGGGAGTGGCTTTTTCTTCCATGGCTGACTTTATTCGAATGAGATTTCTTCGAAAGGTTGAATCAATTTTGAACACCTTCCTAGTGTCGTTCGTACCACACGTCTTCTGAATCTCATATATATGGTTAGCCGGCCGTGGGAGTTTTTTTCTGTTTCGGTTTCTTCTTTTCTATTTTATTACCTGGGTGGTGAGTATGTTATCAGGGTAGTGGTCGTATAGAATAGTATTCTCTAGCTTGACGATATTATAGTGGTATGCATGGACATCGTTAATCATTGTTTTTGTTCGGTGTTGTAGACGGCGTACGATTCTATATTTGATAGTGTATGAGTGGTGGGAATCGAAGTTGGGGTATCGTCCCGTGAAGATGAGTGTCTAATATACGGATATCTTAAGCCGATACTTCATAGATTACATTAGTATATGCGACCAGTGTACACTTATCGCTTAAGTAAAAGGGTTAGGTTGAAAATCCTATGACGGCTCCCGAGTTCGACACAGGGCAACTGAAGAAAGTTGAAGAGCAAGACTGAAACGTTATTATAATAACTAATATAATAGGGAACCCAGTCAGACAATTGTAAATATTGATGAACATCTTTAAAACAAATATTGACTTGAAATGGATATGTCTATCTCGCAGCGTGCTTTCACTGCGAACCTGATTCTCTAACTTTACAGCCGCTATTGTTGCATGCTGCAAGATTTAAGTTGAACGAAATAGTAAAACCTGATGAGGGGAATCTTTTCCCGAAATGTTGTGATATACGAGCTTCACCCGTACATCTTCAGTGAACAAAGTGACACGTAAATAAAGTAAAATGTATAACAAAACGAAAACACTTATTTTATTTTCACATTTATCTTCATCATGTTGTCATTCCTCCTTCTGACGACATGTTACCGCTTTAAAATTGTCTATAGATATTAATTGGTGTCCTATTCATTAGTACTGCAATATATTTTTTTAATAACATGATCTAGCAGAGGATTTCCAAGAAAAGCATCTCATATTTCTGTCAAATTTGTAGCCGTTAGGGAAACGATATTTGTTGAGATGAGATACAACTAAACGCCGCAGCCACTTAGGAGTCTCTCTCCATTTGCAGTTATATTTCTGATCCCATAGCGTACCCAGGATATCCGGCCACGAAAGGTGATCACTTCCCACGCGGGTGTGAAAATCACCCAAGAGGATAAGCTTTTTCTTATTGGCTGTTGATCAGGTCTTTTTCCAGTTGCTGTAGAATTGATCCTGTTTTTTTTCAGCATCATTTGTTGGTGCGTAGACATTTCTCATAGTGAGATGATGTTGGTTGTCTATTGTGATGCGCAGTCATCAATCTTTCATATTGATTGCTGCGGTAGCTTGTTGCGGACGCTTGGTCTAATCACAAAAGCCACACCATTATCGCATCTTTCAACTTCCAGAGTTATCTCTCACCGGGGGCCTCTCAGGCTCGTAATAGGTCGAACATTTTTGCTTGATTCGAATATCTTTCAAATACTTATTGAACATCGAAGTAGAAGTGGTTCATAGGATACCGAAATAGGCTGAGCTTGTCGTGCCGTGTTCAAGTCCTCATGGTATAGTTGGATCACTTTCATTAATTACCTTAGCCCTGTAGGCGGGGCCACGAATTCGCTGACTGCAACCCCATGAAGAGGGGTACTCCCCATCTCCCGAAAACGAGGACACCTGTTTTTTCAATTAATTATTTTCAATTATTAATTTTGTCTGAGATACCACTGTCGAAGAGTAACGTTTTCTAAGAATCATGGATGCTTGAGATGCTATATAACAAACCAAACAATTCTAGGAGTAATGTTTTCTAAGAGTAATGTTTTCTAAGAGTAATGTTTCTAAAAAAATAATGTGCCTGTGATTAATGTTTTCTAGGGGTTTCCACTATCACTGTAAAATTTCTTTCTCAGAGTAATGTTTGCTAGGAGCAATGTTTTCTAAGAGCAATGTTTTCTAAGAACAATGTTTTCTAAAAGCAATGTTTTCTAAAAAGCAATGTTTTCTAAGAATATAAAATAAATATCCTACCTTTAGGATTTCATTTGACACCTTTATTTGGCATTAAATAACCCATAGATGGTTGATATATCGTAAAATGAACCATAACAATCATTAATTACCGTGTGAATTTTTTTAATCCATCCTTTACCTCGAAATAGTGTACACTAGACTCTCAAACTTTAGTAGAACAACTATTAAGAGAGAATTTTACTTGATGCGCAGCACACCGTGAAGCTGTATAGTAATCACCTGCATATGGGTGGAAAGAAAGTATAGTTGGGGAGTGTGCAATCTATATTTCATTATACACTTTTCAACACACAGGAACACTTACTAGGGGTTGTATTGTATTTTAGTGCAAGCAATCCATTTTTAAAAGATTGATATTAAACGCTACGTTTCAGTGGACGAGCTTGCGCATTTACTTTTCATCTAGCTGATGAGAGTTGTTTATTGCCTAAATGATTATAGATCCTACGAGACTCGACCTCGACTTTCCTATTCCATTACGCATTTTGTTATATACACCTTGGGGTGGAGGTGTGTTTGCTCATTTCTTACCATACAGGGTCATATTTTACATACGTAAACTTAATTTTTAAGCCTCGGTTGAGCGGTTTTCCAGAACTTCGTATACCCAAATGGTCACCCATAATTAAGAGTATCAACGTAGCTTAACTAGTCATTTGACTAGAACCGATCTATTAACGTGATTTGGCTATAGACCTAGTTTGAGATCAGTTTAAATCAGGGAACTAATACCTTAGAGCTACCAGGACAAATCCACAAGATGGCTCCACCCTTTCTCGGCACTCTTACATTTGTAGGACACGACAGGCATCGACAGCTGACCACGAACCTCTCCTAAGTTATAATAATAGTTTTGTTTGTCTATTTTACGGCATATCAACCCCTTGGGGAATTATTTAATACCAAAAAGAATACCAATTTGAAACGGTTGTGCTTCCGTGAGGAGTGCCTTTTTGGAAGTGGGTCTGCTTTTCGTTTACCTGTAAGTCTTCGCTACGAATAACAAGACACACAATAATGGGTGTTCCCGTGAGGGCACTAACTCTTGTTCCATCATGTGAGAGATAAGAACAGTGAGATGACAAATTATACCAGAGAATTCCAATTACCTGGAAGACTAAACACAGCTCTTGTGTTCTTTGCTTAGAAAATATGTGGAATTGTCTGAAAGATGGCAACAGCCACAAAAAATGGTAAATAGTTTCGGCAATGAAGCTTGTTGCTGAAAAGATTAACAAGAGCGGTTATTGATAAGATGCGTCCATTCGATCTACGCGTTTACTGATGAAAATACCATTTCAAACTAAGGCGTAACAGACTAACGAAAATGACAGTTCTAACTTACATTTGAGAGACTAACTAAAATGCAATTACAAACTTAAGCTTGACAGACTGACGAAAATTCTATTTTAAATTTAAGCCTAACAGACTGACGAAAATTCTATTTCAAAATTATGCGTGACGGACTAACTAAATTCTATTTGTTACTTAAGCGTGACAGACAAACAAAAATGCTATTTCTAATTTAAGTGCAACAGACTAACGAAAATGCTATTTGCAACTTAAAAGGGACAGACTAACGAAAATGCTATTTCTAACTTAAAAGTGACAGACTAACGAAAATGCTATTTCTAACTTAAAAGTAACAGACTAACGAAAATGCTATTTCTAACTTAAAAGTAACAGACTAACGAAAATGGTATTTCTAACTTAAAAGTAACAGACTAACGAAAATTCTATTTATAACTTAAAAGTAACAGACTAACGAAAATGGTATTTATAACTTAAAAGTAACAGACTAACGAAAATGCTATTTATAACTTAAAAGTAACAGACTAACGAAAATGGTATTTATAACTTAAAAGTAACAGACTAACGAAAATGCTATTTATAACTTAAAAGTAACAGACTAACGAAAATGCTATTTATAACTTAAAAGTAACAGACTAACGAAAATGCTATTTATAACTTAAGCGACGGCCAGTCTCTTAAGCACATTCAAATTTACATAGATTAAACAGCATTAGTTGTCTAAAACGCTGGTGTTAAAAGTGATTTTTAAAAATTATCACAAATCCTCAGTATGACTATTTATATAAAGTTAGGTGTGTGTATATCTTTATATATTTGTATGTACAAATTTGACGCCTAAACTTATTAACCGATCATTGTGAATGTTGGAACACAGCTGCTAGGTGTCAGCGGTCAACTTGTGTGCAAATGTATGCTATATTTAGTTTAATTCAGGTTCATACAAAGGGATAAAGTGAGGGTAGAAATCCTTCATAAAAACTCAGAGACCTTCGAATTTTATGAAATTTTAACAATAAGTATTAGACATAAATTTATAAATATTCCCTAAATGTCAGCTTCTGTAAATTATGTCAAACGGTTTTTTTGTGGGTATAATATGGGCACAGCCTCCCGTTTGAAAATTCAAATATATCAAATCTGCATCAAATTTGATCCATAGTCATTAGACACCAATTAAGCAAGATTCACTGATTTTCAATTTCTTCTTAAGACTCTGATATCAATCTTCTTATTTATCATTGTATATCCTCTGGATACAATATGGAGGAAATAGATAAATTCAGCTTTTCTTAGCTACTGAATAAAAATTCAATTTAATGCACACCTTACATTTGAGACATTTTCTTGATCAAAATCATGTAGTAATTTTTTATCAAAATTATAATAAGGATTCTAGATATCATATTTATTAGCTTCATATCTTGCTTGTAATCTTCGTAAGAGGACATAAAACTGGTGCAAAACTATTCTGTTTGGGGAATGAATTTCATTCATCCTGAAACGGGCATTTCTCTAGTTTATTATCGCCCATTAAAACACATTTACTTTTTCCTGCATGTTCTTGTATTAACGTTTTAATTCGTTATTTCAAGCACATGGAATTGAATACGAGAAGCATTCTGTTCCAATTATATCTGTCGGTTATTCTTTCGAAAGTTATGACGAAAATACACACATACGCACATTTCAAACTCATCTGGTTGTACGCGACTATATTTTATTTCTCAAGCTTTCGACTAATTTTTTAACCATCTTTCGGAGGGTATATAACATAGTCTGGTTAAATACGGGAGCCATGCATGGAAAGGTATCTTTTAGTGTTAAACAGGACAGAATATTTGAATTGTCAGTGATTGAGTGACGTCATTCAATTCTAAGCATACTGTTGAGTGTGTAGGTAGTTTCTGCAACGCTGATCATAATATCTATATCGCTGGGTCGTTTAGTGACTATTTAGTGACTATTTCTCTGAGCGGGTTCAATTAGTTGTTGATGATGTGGACCGAAATAAATAGTGATTTCTTCCTGACTTGACGAGACTCACTCGGTTGTTGTTTAATATCAATTAATTAACACAGACGATTATTATTACGACATCTTGTTCTTTATTCGCCATTATTCAATGCTGAATGCGATAGGAGAATCAAAAGAGAAAATGATAACTCCGATTGTCTCTAGCTAATAATTTAAGAATTCATTTTATTCAGTGCACAACGATTCGCTTCTCATCGGTTTCTATCTAAAATGTCCTTTTAACTTCATCTTCTATGTGTATAGTGGCGGGTTCAATTATTACTTGATGTTGTGGACCGAAGTCTTATTGACAATTATATGATCGACATCATGCTTCTTATTTATAATTGTATATCCTCTGGATACAATAGGGAGGAAAGAGATAAATTCAGTTTTTGCTACTGATTAAAAATTACATTTAATTAGATGAACACCGACTCGCTTTTGATCGGTTTCTGATAACCAACGTCCTCTAACTTAATCCTGAGACGTGTTTCTTACTTCCGTTTTCTCTGTTCACATGCATGTCAAATTAGACAATATACAAAAATACACAGTAGTATGTAAGTTAGAATCACAAAATCATAAAAATATGAAAGTGTGAAAACCCACAGTATAACTAATTTTATTGAAGGTAGGTTTGCAAACTGGATATATATATATATATATATATATATATATATATATATATATATATATATATATATATATATGGATATATATGGATATATATATATATATATATATATATATATATATATGGATATGGATATATATATATATATATATGGATATATATATATATATATGGATATATATATCAATATATATATATATCATATATATAGATATATATTATATGTATAGACATAATATATATATATATATATATATATTTATTTAGATATATATATATATATATATATATATATTGATATATATATATAATATATATATGGTTTTAATCGCTCTTATATGCTCATAAATTCGCTTGTCCAGGTTGCGTTGCGTATCCCCAATGCAGACTTCATTAAAAGCTAGACAATAGATGGATAATATGTTTCTGAATTTTTTAGATGGGGATTGAGGATTTGCATAATTTTGGTTATTCGGACTACATTTCTCATCTTGAGTACCCGTGGCACAGTTGATATACACACTAAATCGAACTAAGCTTAATTCAGTTCAAAGTGATAGTCATCTGAATATTGAAGGTTCAATGCGGGCGATACGAAGAATTGCGAATTACTGAAGACTTCTCCCAGTCATGGCTGGCGAAACAAGAGCATGAAAACCCCGTGCATTAAATAGAGGGTTCCGTTCTAAATTCCGTCCAGATTCTCTGACAGCGGCCAAACGTTGTGATGATAACACTCAACATGAGAAATGTAGTCCGAATAACCAAACTTATGGATATACATTATATATATAATGTTTATGCGTCCTACAAACTGAATGATGTCACGAAATATCCTCAATTCACATTTTTTTCGTTCAACGTTAAAAATATCCTTTCTCAGTTGTATCTTCTGTATTTAAATCGAAATATATACATATGCTGTGCAATTTATTCGGAAGATGCAAACGTTAGTCGGAAATAAAAGACTACGACATGATTGGTTGTTTATTTAGCTATATAAAAACCTTTTCAGATTATTACATGCCAAAATCGCAGGTATGTTTTGGATACGAATGCTATGTAGATTAATTGGTATTGTTGCCGTATGTTGTGTCAAATAAATAATCTATAAACGATAGATTCTAAGATGGAACGCATAAGTTGTCAATAGTTGATTTTGAAACAAAACCAATGGCATATTTGGTATCAACAGATTTTTGCGGATGTTTTAACCCTATTCTCTATCAATTGTAGGTGAGTATCTGACAGGTATTATCACTTCGGGTTAGGGTGGCCTTGTGAGTTATGGCAACTAACGGATAACTCTACACTCAATAAAGCTCTCAAATTGGAGCATCAACACCGGATGCAGTTTCCTGTCATATCCAGGAAATAACAATGGACAGGTATTACCACTCCGAACTCTACACTCCCCAAATTGGGACATCACCACCGGATTAAAATTCTTGTGATACCCAAGACAAATAAACGGACAGGTCTTATCACTTTGGTCCTTACGCTCCCCAAGTTGGGGCACAGCCGGATACATTTTCTTGTTATACCCAGGATACTTAGTCAGACAGGTAGTACTTTTTCGGACCCTAAACTCCCCAAATTAGGGCATCGCCACCAGATACAATTTCCTGTCATACCCAGGACACATAAATGGAAAAGTATTACCACTGCGAACTCTGTACTCTCTACATTTAGACATCAACACCGGGTGCAATTTCCTATGATACACGCGACACAGAAGTGGACGACGAGTTTTACTACTTTGGACATGCCACTCCCCAAATTGGGTCATCACCACCATATTCAGTTTCCTATCGTACCTAAGACACATAATCAGACAAGTATTACCACTCTTGGCCCCACACTACCCAAGTGTAGACATCACTACCGGATGCAGTTTAATATCATACCCAGAACCCTAACATCACTTTTAAAAAATGGGATTTGACTTAAACTCTGACATGCGTAAATTTTAAGAATTTTGAAAAGAATGATAAACCGATCAAATCGACAAAGAATGTCTCTTTTATTCAAAGAAATACACCATTAATATATAGATAATAGTTGAACCTAATAAACTGGTAATAAATGAATGTATTTACGTATTTGTATGCGTCCGTCTGCGCGTATGAGTGTGTGATTGGGCGCACGCCCTCACGTGTTCAGCGCTTATCTATTGAAGTCTATATAATGGAATGTAGATATATGCGTGCCTGTCGGAAGTTCATTCCAGGCTATAAATGCGTCCTGCTTCCAAAATGCCGTAGGTTTCGCGATATTTTCTTCCGGTGTTCTTTTTTTTCTTTTTTTTTTTGTTCTTCTGTACAAACTCTTCTCGTTGTTGCTAAAAATACGCCGGAAATTTGAGAAGCTATCTTCCTAAATGTATCTATTCGTAAATGTATCTCTATTCGCTTATGGCACACCGACGACCATTAACCCCCGCGTGTAACCTTTAAAGAGACGGCTTGGCAGAAAGGGGTTACTAAAAGCATTTTTGTTTTTATTGCCCTCAACCTTGTTGCACTTAGCTTCTTATTTTCTATTTATGATCTCTCCCCCCCCTCCTCCCCCCTCTCTCTCTCTCTCTCTCTCTGAGTGTGTTTAGTGTCACGTGCTTATGAGATCATCGGAGGGAGATGCTGAGTAATGCATCTCATCTGAATGTCTCAAAGAGACACCGATTGTTCCAAATAATGGACCAATTGTGTTCGGAATCATTCCTGACATGACCCATTTTTCTGCACGATGCCTTTGTGTCAACTAGCTAAAACACTTGTCTTCACTGGATAATCATAGATAATAATAGATAATAATTATACTCACAAAAATGACATCCCTTACATCCTTTTGCGAAGCTTCATTAGACATAATATTAACGTTTACTGTTTATATATGTATAATCTATCACAGAGCGAGCTCATAATTCTAAGTTAACATTGGACCTTTTTTTTATAAATGAAAGTGAATCGGACCTCAACAAACTTCAAAATAATGAAAACAGTAATACAACAATGAAAACTGTTTGAAAGCAGAGCGTATACGACGTTGTAGAATTAACGTCTCGCCTCTTGAAGTGATTGTAAAATTATTGAAATCTGCCAAATAATTTGAGAACTTTCACACTATCTTTGTCATGTGACTTAAGTTTGAATTTAATTAAAATCAGAGATAAAATTCTTTTTTTTCATGGAGAGCGTTTAAAGCTTTCCTAAAGACTCATATATAGTCATCAAGACATCTGTTTCTCCGTATCACGAACTTTCAGTGCGGCTAGACATGGCGAGAGTTTCAGAATGAGATTCGGAAATCTGAACATTTGGCCAGGAGTCGGAACATTTTACGCTCCCGCTATTAAGCTCGCCACAAAAGTAAATGTAATTATGTTTTTATATTTGTTTATATTACCGACCGCCTTGAGAGCTTAATTATCTTGATAAATAATAATATTTTACACTCGGTGGCAACCGTTACATCTCTTACTAGAAAGCTCAATGCACGTGTGGAGACCAAATGTAACTATCCGCATACAGTGGCTTCGCCGTCTTACGACTGTTCAGTGTAATTAGATATGGCGAGTGTTTCAAGATGAGATTCGAAACCCGACTATTTGGTCATCAGAGCATATCATTTCTATCATATATATATATATATATATATATATATATATATATATATATATATATATATATATATATACCGTATTTACTTGTGTTAATGTAGATTGAGACGTGTAAACACAGTAAATATATATCATTATATATATATACATATACATATATATATATATATATATATATATATATATATATATATATATATATATATATATAATTATTTAAAAATTAACATTTAATTATTATCTACATACATATACGTTTCATCTTTGCGGAATTAATTCTGTAAAGATAACTGTTCAACCCGGTCGCACGATTCGAACCCGGAACAAGAGTAACCTATTAAACTCAATTCCGAAAGATCTAACTAATTACGCCATTTCCAACAATTATATGACGAGATGAGAAATAAATCTTGTAGGCGGGCAACCATAGTTAGTCGTCATGACAGTGTTCAACAGAAAGAAATTATATATATATATATATATATATATATATATATATATATATATATACCGTATTTACACGTCTCAATCGCGTAACTGATCCGCTGGTCGACAGCTTAAGGAGGTTTGGTTACAATATCCAAGGTTGTAAGTTAGAGATAAGTAGACCAGTTGTTTAATCGAAACTGATGATTCTTCAAAGGCTAAATAAGCTTGTCTATAGATAAAACTTATATTTAATTATTATGGGTCACCTTAATAAAGGGAGGGAACTTTGATTGGACAAACTAATTATGTCACCCTGGCAATAACGCTATATTTCCATCCCCTGGTTGCTTAGAAACAGTAGCTGTAATTTACAGTACACGTTTTTATTGAAACCGTATTTGTACGCTAGTCGGGGGGTTACCAACGTTGGGTGTCGAGACCCATGGTTGTAAGTTCGAGCCCGTCAGTAGGTAGGCCAGTTGTTAAGTCTATATTTTGATCAGTCTTTAAAAGACGTAACAAGCTTGTCTAAAACTATATTGTGTGTGTATTTAGGCAGCATATTTTCATTAAGACCAACGTTATTGAAAACACGGAATGGTTCTGTTTAGTAAGTCTTTTTCGGGTGTCCATCGAGTGTTTCTGTCAAATTGTCGTATGTAGAATCTGTAGTTTTGTGTTCCATTTTTCGAGAATACTTTCGATCGATTTATTTAATCGTTTTCAGGCAGTGTATTAGTTTGGCTTGTTTATATATGCTGAGTTCGTCGAACGGTGCGGCAATTTATGGCTTTTTTAATGTACGCATGGGTCATAAGATGCCGTCTGGGGGATATGATCATGTGCAAAGCGAGTGACTAATTAAAACTTACGATATTTTGTCATTTAAAAATTAACAATAAACTTTGTTAAATTTGTAGGTTAACACTCTCAGTGAAATGGGTAATTTTAACTTATTAGGGCATTCAACTAATATATTTTTTAACACTATCCCTAAGTCCGACTGGCAAGGTGGTACAACTACACGTAATCGCCTAAAAAAGTGCCCTCCCCCAAAAAAAAGAAGAAGAAAATAACGCACAGAATTTATCTCCAATAGCAAAAAAAATGGTTCCAGCTCGCTATCGCTTAGCAAAGTAAGTAAGGATTTTATCATAGAGTGAATGTGGTATTTCGGTGAGAGTGTCTTGCGTAGAGTAAGTCCAAAGTATTTTGGACAAAAGCTATGACTATCGACCCCAAAAACAAAGATTTGTTGTCAAAA
>OY744526.1:64778122-64820622 GCA_963556195.1 Sepiola atlantica
GATGATTCATCCGTCAACACAGATAATACATAATAATTATGAACTTAAAAAATCATGTCTTTATAGAACTTTATTCAAGCGAGTTTATGAATTGGCGTTAGGAACGAAAGAAAATTCAGCTACTGCCCGAAGTTTTAAAACTCATAATATCGACTCGGATCTATTAAACGGAGTAGGGATTTTATAATAGGTGTGTCAACTTCCTGTCTCATGTAAATTCCGTTTTTTTTGACAACGACCTATCTTTTCTTTTGGGTCGCAATTTTTGTGTGTTATTGTTTGTATTTCATTAAAAGTTAAACCAACCAACTTCAATATATTAGCCATTCATGACACTCTCATTATCGTCTCACGCCCAGACGTGGTTAACGACACAACAGTAAATTTTGTTTTCTTCTCCCATTGTTTTTGTTTTCTCCCAGTGTTTGTCATTCTCTTGCACTATCAGTAAAATCTATTAACCCCGACCAATAGTCAGGATCTTCTAGAGAAAAAAAAACAGATCTTACGGGGACACAATTTTTGTAAAGTGTCCTTTATTATGAACTAGCGGGGCTACCCGGCGTTGCTCGGGGTCATAAAAACATATAATTGAAGAGAAATCGCGTGTGATACATCTTTATATTAAAACTTCTATTTCTCTTCCTCTCTATATAGCCGTCTCTTTATGTTTCTACCTTTCTCTTCCCTGGTCGCCCCATTTCACCGCTACTTACTCATTTTGCCTTTTGCGAAAGCTGTTTCTTCCCCACCATTTCTCCTACGTTGCCCAGGGCAAAAGTATAACATATTTCTATAAAATCACCACCGCTGTCTGCGCCTTCTATATAGGTACATATCTCCGCCCCGGTGTGCATACTATATAGGTACATATCTCCGCCCTGGTGTTCATACTAAATAGTACCTATCGCCGCCCCGGTGCGCATACTATATACGTACCTATTGCCGTTACGGTGCAGATACTATAGAAGTACCTATTGCCGCCCCGGTGTGCATACTACATAAATACCTATTCCCACCCCGGTATGCATACTACATAAGTACCTATCGCTTCCCCGGTGCGAATGCTAAATACGTACTTATCGCCGCCCCGGTGCGAATGCTAAATATGTACCTATCACCGGCCCGGTGTTAATGCTAAATATGTACCTATCGCCGCCGCGGTGCACATGCTATATACGTACCTATCGCCGCCTTGATGCCCGTGCTATATACGTACTGATCGCCGCCCCGGAGCGCATCCTAAATATATACCTATCACCGCTCTGGTGCGCATTCTATCTACGTACTTATTGCCGTCCCTGTGCACATGCTATATACGTACATATCGCCACCCCTATGCACTACTATACACGTACCTATTGCAACCCGGTGCACATACTATATATATATATATACCTATCGCCGCCCCAGTGCGCATACTATATTGTACCTATCGCCGCCCCTGTGTGTATACTATATACTTACCTATCTCTGCAAGAGTGCACATACTATATATGTACCTATCTCCAGCCCAGTTGGCCTACCTAAGAACTCATATTAATGCGCCCCTGTCATGTCAAAAAAAGTGTTTGCTCATGTTTTGTCACTATCCTAAAAAAATAACTCATATCAATGCGCCCCTGTCGTATCAAAGAACAAAAATCAAGTTCATTTATGTAGTGTCACTATCATAAAAAAGAATTCATATTAATGAGCCCTGTTTAAGTTCAAGAAAAAAAATCCCCCCCAAGAAATATTTACTCTTCAGCCCCACCTACCCCAAAAAAAGATTTTACTCTCCCCCAACCCTAAGAGATATTTTAGGTTCAAAAATAAAAAATATTTGGCCCCATCACCCAAAAAAATTTTCCCGACCCCCCAAATTTTTTACCCTCCACCCCAACCGCCCCCAACAACTTTTTACTCTCCCCAACCCTCAGAAATATTTTAAGTAAAAAAAAGAAAAATTTGGACCCCCAAAAAAAATTTCGCCGCCCCCAATTTTTTGCCCTCTACCACCACCGCCCCAAAAATTTGTTTTACTCTCCCCCAACCCTGAGAAATATTTTAAGTTAAAAAAAAAAATTTGGCCCTACCCCCAAAAAGATTTTCGTTGACCCCCAATCTCTCCAGCCCTACCCCGCAAATTTTTTTACTCTCCCCCAACCCCGAGAAATATTTCAAGATAAAAAAAAATAATAATTTGGCCCACCCCCTAAACATTTGGCCCCACCCCACAAAAATGTTTACTCTCCACCCCACACCCCCTCAAAAATGTTTACCCTCCACCCCCACCCAGCCCTCAAAATTTTCTATACTACCCCAAACCTACGAAATATTTTAAGTTAAAAAAATAAAAAATAAATTTGGCTTGAACCCCTAAAAAGTTTGGCTCGACCCCTAAAATTTTCTCCGACACCCTCATCTTTCCAACCTCACCCCCCGAATTTTTGTTTACTTTCCATCAACCCTGAGATATATTTTAAGTTAAAAAAAAACGAAAAAATTTGGCCCGACCCCTAAAAAGTTCTCCGATCCCTCAATCTCTCCAGCCCCTCCCCCTTGTTTTACTCTCCCCCAACCCTGAGAAATATTTTAAGTTAAAAAAAAAACAAAAAAGAAAAAATTTGGCCCGACCCCTAAAAAGTTCGGCCCGACCCCTAAAATTTTTCTCCGACCCCCTCCCCCCTATCTCTCCAACCCCACTGAATTTTTTTTTGTTTACTCTCCCCAAACCCTGAGAAATATTTTAAGTTCAAAAAACAAAACAAAAAAAAATTTGGCCCGACCCCCTAAAAAGTTTGGCCCGACCCCTATAATTTTCCCCGACCCCCAATCACTTCAGCCCCACCCTCCGCATTTTTTGTTTACTCTCCCCCAACCCTGAGAAATATTTTAAGTTAAAAAAAATTTAAACATTTGGCCCGACTCCCTAAAAAGTTAATCCGTACCCCTAAACTTTTCCCCGACCCCTCAATCTCTTCAGCATCAGCCTCCGCATTTTTTGTGTACTCTCCCCCAACCCTGAGAAATAATTTAAGTTAAAAAAAAAAAATTTGGCCCGACTCCCTAAAAAGTTTGGCCCGACATCTAAAATTTTCCCCGACCCCTGATATCTCCAGCCACACCCCAACTTTTTTTACTGTCCCCCAACCATGAGAAATATTTTAATTTAAAAAAAAAAAATGTTGCCCCGACCCTCTAAAAAGTTTGGCCCGACCACTAAAATTTTTCCCTCCCCCCCTCCCCCTCCCCTCATCTCCAACCTCACTGAATTTTTTTTTTACTCTCCCCCAACCCTGAGAAATATTTTAAGTTAAAAAAAAAAAATTGGGCCCGACCCCCTAATAAGTTTGGCCTGACCCCTAAAATTTTCTCTGACATTCCCCAATCCAGAGCACCACTGAAATCACTCTTACTGATCCCACCTCCTTTTCATCTACAGTAGCTCTATCTAGGACATTGAGCACTTTTCTCCCGGACAACGCCGAGTACTTTGAAAATCAAGGAGGCCTCCTGAGCACTACTGAAATTACTCTTACCGGTTGCCAGGGTCAGATGTGATTGAGCAACCCTTGTTTCACTACACACTCTTAACGTAGCTTTCCTATGATGTTATTGATGCATCCGGACAGAAGTTATGGGATGACCTCATACAACCGGACACAATTAAGGGCAAGACCGGGTACATCCGGCAAGGGATTATGGGACATGTTCAGTGAGTCAGCATTTTTATCAAGCTGTTACATAAATACATTGGCTGATTTCCAAATTACTAGTAAATAACATTGAAAATGCCTGAAAAAACCAGACCCGCTGCCGAAAACTAGCCTGTGTTTTTGTTGTAATTTTGAGATATTATGCTCCCAGGATATGTCCGGTCCTAAAGATGTCAACTTGTTGACAGTTTGCCGAGTAGTTTTTGAGGAGTAGCTGGACATACATACATACATACAGACAGACAGACAGACAGACATACAGACAGACAGACAAACAAACAAACATACAGATAAGTGCCCTTTATATAATAGACTAGCGGGGCTACCCGGCGTTGCTCGGGGTCATAAAATATATAATTGAAGAAAAATCGCGTGTGTAACATCTTTATATTCAAACTTCTATTTCTCTCTCCCTCTCTATAGCCGTCTCTTTATGTTTCTACCATTCTCTTCCCTGGTCGCCGCATTTCACCGCTACTTTCTAATTTTACTTTTTGCGAAAGCTGTTTCTTCCCCACCATTTCATCTTACGTTTACCAGGGCAATAGTATAACATATTTCTATAAAAAGTACCACCTCTGTCTGCGCCTTCTATATAGGTACTTATCTCCGCCCCAGTGTTCATACTATACACGTATCTATCGCCACCCCAGTGCGCATACTATATACGTACCTATCTCCGCCCCAGTGCACATAATATATACATACCTATCACTACCCCGATGCAGATACTATATAAGTACCTATGCCGCCTGGGTGCAGATACTATATAAGTACCTATCGCCGCCCTGGGTGCAGATACTATATACGTACCTATCGCCGCCCTGGTGCTTATGCTAAATGCGTACCTATCGCCGCCCCGGTGCGAATGCTAAATACGTACCTATCGCCGTCCCGGTGCGAATGCTAAATACGTACCTATTTTCATCTTCCCCCATACATATAAATATTTTTAATGAAGAAAAAAAAAAAAATTTACCCCCTCAATTTTTTTTTTACTTTTCCCCATACATAGAAATATTTTCAGTTAGAGAAAGAAAAATAAATTCCATGGGGCCTCAGTCATATCAAAGAACCATACTGCAGAAGCATCCGGGTCCTATATTGCAGAAGCATTCCCGGTGCTGGGTCCTATACTGTAGAAGCACCCCTGGCCACTATACTGCAGAAGCACCCATGGTCCCTATTTTTCATAAGTTTCCGTGTCGTATATTGTAAAAGCACCCCCGACGCTGGTTCCTATATTGTAGAAGCACCCCTGGTTGCTATACTGGAGAAGCACCCATTGTCCCTATTCTGCAGAAGCACCCATTGTCCCTATTCTGCAGAAGCCTCCAGGTCCTAAATGGTAGAAGCACCCCTGGTGCCGGGTCCTATACTGTAGAAGCACCCCTGGTCTCTATACTAGAGAAGCACCCTTGGTCTCTATTCTGCAGAAGCCTCTATGTTCTAATATTGTAGAAGCACCACCGGTGCTGGGTCCTATACTGTAGAAGCACCCCCGGTCCCTATACTGTAGAAGTACCCCGGGTCCCTGTACTGGAGAAGCATCCATTATCCCTATTCTGCAGAAGCCTCCGGGTTCTATATGGTAGAAGAACCCCCGGTTCTGGGTCCTATACTGTAGAAGCATCCCTGGTCCCTATACTGGAGAAGCACCTATATTTCTAGGGACCGTTATACTTTAGAAGCACCAACATTCCTGGGGGACCGTCATACTTTAGAAGCACCTATATTTCTAGGGACTGTTATACTTTAGAAGCACCAATATTCCTGTGGACCGTTATACTTTAGAATCACCAACATTTGTGGGGACCGTTATACTTTAGGAACACCAACATTCCTGGAGACCATTATACTTTAGAAGCACCAATATTTCTAGGGACCGTTATGCTTCAGAAGCACCAACATACATTTTAAAATCAAGGAGGCCTCCTGAGCACTACTGAAATCACTGTTACCGGTTGTCAAGTGCGGATATGATTGAGCAACCCTTGTTTCACTACACACTCTTAACATAGCCTTCCTATGATGTTATTGATGTATCCGGACAGAAGTTATGGGATGACCTGATAGAACCGGACAGAATTTAGGGCAAGACCGGGTATATCCGGCAAGGGATTATGTGACATGTTAAGTGAGTCAGCACTTTTATAAAGTTATTACATAAATACATTGGATAATTACCAAATTACTACTGATTAACGTTGAAAAAAGTCTGAAAAGTACGGAAAAATGCGACCCTCTGTCGAAAAATGGTCCGGTTGAAGTGAATCTTTTTTTACGATTTTTAGATATTATGATCCCAGGATATGTGCGGTCCTGAAGAGGTAAACCTTTTGACATGTCGCCGCTTAGTTTTTGAGAAGCTGGACATACATACATACATACATACATACATACATACAGACAGACAAGTGCCCTTTATATAAGAGATAGTTGAATAACCCGTCTCAATTGAATATACTTTCTCTGTAAATACCTCAAAAGCTTCATTTTAGATTCCTACGTGTGAACTCTGTCTGAGGTGCCATCTTGAATTTTATTTATCGCAGTGGATGGATATAATGGATGAATTGATAATTGCGCACGACGTAGGATATTTATAATATTAATTTTTGAATCAATTCCATAACAATCACCGACCGGTTTGTTGTGTCACAAATTGATATGACTTTACACTGTTCATTCTTTTTTCGAAGTTTTCTATGGGGAAGGTATAACACGAATATCTGGTGCTAGATTTCCGTCTCACCAAATGAATTAATTAAACCGATTATTTGTATAATCCACTTCTAGCTCACCACGTGATCTTGTTCGACCAATCACAACTTTGTATCTCTCAGGATACAGCTTCATATTACATAAGAACGCTTGTAATAGTTAAATAAGTACCAGGTAGTCAAAGGCAATAAACGCAGTCTGCTATGGTGAATACTGTGTGAAAATAGAAGTGAAATGACTGAAGTTGTGGACTCCGAAAAAGTTTAATTTATAAAGCCTCCATTTATTGAAGCGTGTTCAAGTATTTGGAGTCTGTAGAATTATATGTAATTTACGCGTTTTTTTTTTATGTATAACCCTATCGCAAAGTAATGAGCAATCGTTAACAACAAGGACGCAGAAAAGCAATATCCAAATGCTGAAGCATTGAGAGAGGCTAATAAAAAAGTAAATGAAAGAAATTACAATAAAATATTGCAAGGTTGACTTAACTCATAAACCACGAGCAGCAACTAAATTTAAGTTCAACCTTCAAATCTTTCTGACGTCACGTAGTCAAGCTAACTCTCGATATTTTAAATAATCCTAGAGTCAGCTAAAACATATTCCAGCTGACTCTAGGGTCTTCACCTGTGGACCCACCAAGATAAATAATTGCACCGGTTGAACTATTTCTACAGCTCACGTCCAAAGAACATTGCTGCCATTGAATATGCCAGACTATCCTAAAAATAAGAGATCAGATGCAATCATAAGCGACGTCGACTATGATAAAAATGCGGGATCGGCGTTCGCATCTGACACTTCAACTCAACAATTTTTTTTCATTAAATATTATTGACATTTTTTCTCAACATATATTGGTAGAGATCATCTCAATTTTTCCGATGAGAGTCCTTATTTCCTGTTGGAATTGGCTTTTAAATCCGCCCTGTGTACACTTCAAAGTACTTTCGGTTTGATCGCAGACCATCCTCCTGGAGCTATGTATATTGTGAAGGTAACAATATTAAAATATTTATTATAGTAAAATTGGCGGGAAAAATTATGTGACAATACATATAATTCCTTGGGGTTGGGGGATATGCGATCAGATCTGAGATAATTAGGGATCATAACCATGGCGAATTTATCAGCCCGATTCCACCTGAGCAAATCTCTATTAAAATATGTCAACAAAAAGTGTTAATAATATTTAACGAAATATGCTTAAACAAAAGAAGTCTGCCGATTTATATATATATATATATATATATATATATATATATATATATATATATATATATATATATATATATATATATATATATGGGGGTTAAGATCGGATTCTAACTCTGCCTGATGAGATATCAGTTTGTTATAGCTGTTGATCGATAACATCGACATGCCAGTGTCGCAGATTTTGTACATGTCTGTGTAAATAAAAATAATTATATATTATATATATATAACATGTCCCAAAAGGACATCCAGAATATTATGAATTATATAACTTTGTATATTTTTGTATATTTTTGTTCAAATACTTTGGATGTGCCTTTTTTTGGACATGTTACATTTTTTCATCGAAGTTGATTCTCTTTGCTCAAAAACTTTGTATTTATTTATCTACCTCCCACAGCGGTAATATGTGACACATGGTCGGAAAGTGGGATTTTTAAAGCCAGCGCCAGAGAATTTGAGCACTCTGGCCTACAAAAAATGCCTGGGCAGCCCCGTCGGCATTCTCCGGTTAGAGCGCCTCAGTCGATTAGCAATAAACTAACCCCTTCTCAAAGGGTGAGAACTGCACAAGACAGACCCATAGACTGGCGGAAATCAAGCCCAGAAGGCCAAGGCAATACTTGTCCATGGGGTGCAGTATCCATCGGAACAGATACCACACTTTGATCTTGGCCAAAAACTTTGTATAATTGTGGTAATGGCTCGTTGCCGTATGGTTATGACGCTTACTTGCGAAGTCTAGGTTGTTTCTGTGGCAGAGGTTCGAACCTTGCGACCGTCTGAGATTATAATTCCCTACACCGATGAGAGCGAAAGCTTGAAACGCTAGCGTATGTAGGTAAAATATTTTAAAATAATTTAATATTACTTACTTTAAATTAATATATATATATTTTAAAATAATTTAATATTACTTACTTTAAATAAATATATATATATATATATATATATATATATATATGTATGTACACATTGTATTAAGGTTGAAACTAATTCATTTGTTCCACCATTATATGTCTTATTTGCACCAACTTGTGTCTATCCGTCACACCTCTGCATTGTATTGCCTTCTAAGTATCACATTTCTCTCTCTCTCTCTCTCTCTCTCTCTCTATATATATATATATATATATATATATATATATATATATATATATATATATATATATATATATATATATTTGAAGGGGTGTTTCGTAATAGTGTTATATTTTTGTTTGATAATAATGTGTAATGTTAAATTAAATAAAATTTAATTAAAACTTTATTTTAATATATATATATATATATATATATATATATATATATATATATATATATATATATATATATATATATATATATTAAACAGTGCTCAATACGTGAGTAGAGTTTAGTAGTAGTATGAAAATATACTTATAGTAAGTAAGCTACACGGAAACGATTGCGTTTCATTCCACGAGGAAATCATCAAGCAATTAACCTGAATTATTTCCCTCCCGGAATAAAACATAAACGTTTCTGTGTAGTTTAATTGATATATTCCCGTACTATATATATATATATATATATATATATATATATATATATATATATATATATATATATATATATATATATAGTTAAAAACAAAACAACAGTCCCAAGTTCTTCGTTAGAAAACTACTTTGCTTGTAAGTCAATTAACTTTTTACAGTCATTATATTAGTTTGCTTTCAAGAATGTAAGCTAGTCGTTACATTATTTAAGGGATCAGCAGTTGTTTACCATGAAAAACTGCTTCGGGAATTTAAAACCGAAACAGTATTTTATCTCATGTATTCCCAGCAGAGTTGATCAGACACCACTTCCATTAAAAAACAAGAATAAAAACGTTCCGGATATTAGATCTAGTGTTTTGTTTCAGATTAATTGTTTGCTAAACTTATTTTGTTATCAAAAAATGCATGCCTTACCTGTGTTGTTCGTCTGTGTCTAAGAAAATGTATTTGTTATTCACAAAAGTTTGCTGTATTTTATAGTGTTCGGGCGAATCCATTACACTACTTATTTGGTTATTTATTGTTTTATGTATTTATATTATTATTTATATTTAGTTTCCTTTAAAAATATTTTAAAATAAATATATATACATATACATGTGGGTTTTTTAAAATTATTTTTTTTGTATATATTACTATATGTGTTTTATATATACGTTTATACATTTTCGATTTATTTTTTTAGATATTTTGTATTTGCTGAATCAATCTACTTTGATTAATTAGATAGGACTTAAAGGCGTCAGGATGGCGGTTACTTGCCTTATTCAATTGCCTTAATATTTTATTTTGATCATCACCTTGTTTAATCATTCTTATTATTAAGGCAGAAATTGGGGGTATAAAATCTATTAATTTTAAGGTGACACGAGCTATTCTCAGAAATTCGGACATACTTCTCCCGTAAAATATATACATAGGGCAGGTACTATTTTTATGCGGCATACGAACGATATGATAGGGAAAGACATTTGTTTTATCAAACATTTTATAGATAGATATGTTATTCTCAAGTTTTATATCCAAGTCAAGAAATGTAGCTTGTGTTCCCGTGGGTTCACAGTTTAACTCCTTTGGATATATCAAATGTGTTGTATTTTCAAACTCTTCGTTATCATTAATGCATAGAAGGTGGTCAATAAATCGCCTACAACCGTGATAGTTATAACATAAGCTGTAGATATATCAGTTTTTATTAATGATGAAATATATATGTATTCAAGTCTATATAGATAGAGATTAGACCAAAAAGATGTAGGATCAAAACCCATTGGAATGCCTATAGTTTGGAGCAGTACTTTATAACATATTTATTCACAGAAAGGTTTCATCGTCGGCCCTATCACTCATTAGTGCGACAAGGTGCAGAGGTTGGCGCCAGGTGCTTTACCAACTCAACCAACAAAATCTGAAAGTTATAGTGCGGGGAAGTATGGTGTATTTAAATAGAATTATTCATCTATTTACTTCATTACGTTACTGATTTTTTTTTTTAACATGGTTCACCCCAAACAAGGCAGGCCGCCACTGTAGACGTAAGGGGCTACTGAGAAAAAAGAAAAGGGGAGAAGGTTGGGGGAGGGTCAGCCTAAATTGGGATCTGCGCAGCGAGATTTCTGTTCACATTAGTTTTAAATTTCTGCATGTCAGTACTGTCGGGGAAACAGGGGGAAGGGAGGGAGTTCCAGAGGCCAGCAGCACGAGGAAAGAAGCTATTTGAGTAGAAGGCTCTCCGGCATACGGAAGACTATTGCTTTATAGTTAAGTGAAAACCATAATTTTCTTCCATCAGTATATATATATATATATATATATATATATATATATATATATATATATATATATCAATATAGAATTAAAAATGTACTTATGGCAAGTAAGCTACACAGAAACGTTTGCGTTTCACCCTCAGAAAACGTTTCTCGGGCGAACTCCGAATTTTGCTATTTTACAATCCCTTTTATAAGCATATAGTGTTTACGTTTAACTCCAATCAATTAAAGCTGCTGAAGTATTTTCAAGATACATCCAAGAATATCTGTTAGAGGCTCTGTCCGTCGGTGTTCGGTCCGTTTATCAGGTTGTCACGCTTAAAATAGTATTTTCATCGCTATCCGCGCAAATTAAGTGAGCATATCTTAGATGCGTCTAAGTATCTCGCTATAATAGCCTGTCCGTCGGTTTGTCTGTCACGATTATGTTTCAAGTAGTATTTTCGTTGGTTATCATCACTAAACACGCAGACTAAATGGGCGCATCTTATTTTAGATGCGTCCAAGCATCTCTATAAGAGACTCTGTTCGTCCTTCGGTCACGCTTATGTTTGAAATTTTTAAAAAATAGATTTGTTTATACTTTTCTATGAGAGGCTCTGTCGATCCGTTACTCTGTCACGCTTAGGATTGAAATAACATTATTAGAATCATCCACTTATCTCTATAAGAGGTTCTGACCGTCCGTTCATTGGTCTGTCACACTTAAGTATTAAATAGCATTTTCGGTCGTCTGTACAGCTTAAGTTTAAAATAGCATTTAAGAATCGTCCATGCATCTCAACAGGACGTTCTGTCGGTTCGTTTGTCACGCTTCAGTTTTAAATAGCATTTCCATCGCAAACGCGTCCAAACATCTCTAAAAGTGGATCTGTCGATCCATCGGTCACGCTTATATCTGAAATAGCATTTTTAAGCTTCATCAACGCTATTCTATAATACAAAACGTCTGTCAGTCTGTTAGTCTGTCACGCTAAAGTTTTAAATAACACTTTTAGATTTGATCCACGCTTTTCAATAAGAGTATTCGTATCTCAGTCTGTCACGATTACGTTGAAAATACCATTTTTAGATGCGTCCATGGATCTCTATAAACGAATTTCCGTCTGTCAGTGTTTAAAGCTTAAATTTTAAATGGCATTTTCATCGCTAAATGCGCAGGCGTAGACTGGACGAGCGTTTCTTTCTTCCGGTGGACAACCCAACCCCCACTTCACCCCCGCAGCGAGTTTCTTATTTTCACTTACGGATGATTATTTGGGTAAGATATTTTTAAAAACGTTGCACGTAATTCTCGTTTAACAAAAGAAATTTTCTTGAATGCCAAAATGGCACATTCAAATCGATAGTCGAGCCGAAATATAATGGAATCGGTAACGTTCAGTATTCATTTGAATAGCAAAACAGACAACAGTTACCATTATGAGCAGATAAATTGGAGAAGAACTGTTGGGCATTGTTAAGATGTGGATGTGGTTCGTTTGTGTCCTTCTGTATCGAGAGATAATGGGCATTCTCTGAAAGGATAGCTGCGCGACGAGGAGTAATATAGTAAAGCAATGGTTGAGCAATCCCCAACTTCATATCTCCTGGTCCAACATTAATAATGCAGTGACAATGAGAAATCCAATACGATAGGTGTGAATAGACTGGTATATAGAGATTTCGGGCTATAATACAAAGTGTAATATCTCTTCTAACATCGGTCATAGAGGCACAAATTATTTTAGTCTGGAACATTTTTTACTTTTTGTCCTAATTCAGAATGACCTTTGTGGGGGAGCTGAATTTTAAAAAACCTACCTCATCTCTAGTACTAGTATGCTAAGTAAGTACATATATATATATATATATAGTCTCGGAAGTTTCTCAACCATTAAAACTATATAAAAAAAAAAATTAAAAAAACTTATAGTCTCAAGTCTTCCAGTGGAAAATCACTCATGTAAGTCAATTTATTTTTTACAGTTATTATATTAGTTAGTTTCTAACACAATTTTAAGGGATCATCAGTTGTTTACCATGAAAAACTATATATATATATATATATCGGCAAACATTATTAAATAACACGGAGTGCTTTTGCTTGATAAGACATTTTTATTTTTTTTAATTAGAAAAAAAAAAAAAAAAAAGACTTATCAAGTAAAAACACAATGTTTGCTTAAATGAAAATATGCTGGCTAAATATACACACAATATATATATATATATATATATATATATATATATATATATATATATATATATATATACGAGACCTGTCTAAAACATATCCGACCGTTATTTTTTCCGTGCGAAATAGAGACGATAGGGCGGCGCCACTCTACACGGTGAAAGAAGACACCTTTCTGCGCATGTGTGAATTTTATCTCCGCCTTCCTGCGCGTTAGTCGCTGCCCGTCGGTCGCTGAGTGAGGTGCTACACAACGTGTTTGTCAGATTACCGATTCTCTCAAGATGACTGAACGTGTTAAGCAAAAGTACTGCATCAAATTTTGTCAAAAGCTTGGTGATTCTCAAAGCAAAACAATTCGTAAGATTCAGCAAGTGTTTGAAGAAGATGAGATTAGTTTAACACAAATTAAGGAGTAGTTCAACGAATTAAAAAATTGTCCGCACATCAGCGGAGAGTGAATAGCGTTATGGCAGGCCCCAAACTGCTCGGAGTGCAGCTATTGTTGAGAGGGTGCAAAATTTGGTGATGGAAGATTGTCGTTCAACCGTGCGGGAGATCACCCAAGAGATCGGAGTAAGTAAAGATCTTGCACATGCAATTTTGCGTGATTATTTAAACATACAAATAGTGTCTGCAAAATTGGTGCCCAAGTTTTTGTTGCCGGAACAAAAGGGCCTCCGTTTTGAAGTTGCACAGGAACCGCCAACACTGATCCTGGGTTTCTGAACACCGTGATTACTGGAGAGAGTCATGGGTGCACCGGAAGGACAAACAGTGACAAAGGAGTACTATCAAAATGTTCTCCGGCGTGATCATGACTAAAACTCATGACTAAAACTTTTAAGACTTGCCGTTATTTTTTTCATTTATTTTTTTAGAATTTTCTAAACCATGATGTTTTTATACAAATTAATAAATTCAGTCTCTATGCTTCGGCACTTGATGGTTGCTTTCCTACAATCTAATTCTTTGCTTGTTTTAATAAGTTTTTTTTTTAGATTAAGGGATTGAGATCTGGGCTGATTCCACTCCAGCCTAATGTTGTCACTGTTTTCAGACAAAATATATTATATAAATCTCCTCACCCCCATCTCGCTTTCGCTGTATATATCTCGCGCGCTCTCTCTTTCTCATTTATAGCTAGTAAAAACTTTATAACAATGACATTATCAAATTAAAACTTAATTTAAAATTGTACTTCAATTTATTTACTTGATATTATATATACAATATAAACAGTATATTTCTATTAAAACTTCCTCGCTGCTATAATATGTACACATACTGAGCAGTACTAGTAAGCGTTAAAAAAGACGAGAAAGAAATAAAGAAAATAAATAACAATTTAACAAAAATGAACTTTTAATTATATCCCTTGATAAAGCATGAGTAAGATAAAGTTATCCCCTCTTACCTAATACAGTAATTTGTTAAATATAAATATGAACCATTTAGACACCCAATCGATTTCCCGGATTACATAATATACAGTATACTGTCTAGATATAATTTTATATTTTACCGACGTATTTAACATTGGATCTTCTTTTGGAGTATCGTGTTATATTGTATCACGGAAAATGAACATCGTCTGAAAAAAAAATGTAAACGACTTCGATACCATTGTGTGTACTCTTTATTCGGAATATGATTTGAAAATACTTTAAATCTTTAAATATATATAGAAAGAGAGGGGGAGAGAGACATCCACATACAACTGTTTCGTCGTATCAAAGATCTAAAATATGCCGAGTGTTTACAGCTAAAATTCGAAACTCGATAGCTTGGACAGCATTCAGAAATCTTACTCGACGCTATCCACCTCACGACAAAAGTAAAGGAAATTATAACGTTTTATAGTTGTTTACATAACTGACTACCGATAGAGCACAATTCTATTACGAGGAGCAATGCTTTACGTTAAATCTCAACCGTTACACACTCCCTTACTAGAGATCTCAACCCAGGCGTAAATAACAAATGTAGTCATTTACAGACAGCTGTTTTGCCTATCACGGCACTTCATTGTGGCTAGACTTGGCGACTGTTTCAATTTCGATACGAAATCTGCCTAAACAAAAGTCAAATAAAAAAGGAAGATCATGAGAGCGAGAAAGAGGGCGTGAAAGAGAGAGAAAGAGAGGTAAATGAAAAGGGAAATGAAGAGATAAAGAGAGTGAAATGAAAAGGGAAATGAAGAGATAAAGAGAGTGAAATGAAAAGGAAAATGACGAGAGAAAGAGAAGGAAATGAACAGAGAAAGAGAAGGAAATGAAAAGGGAAATGAAGAGATAAAGAGAGGGTAATGAAATGGGAAATGAAGAGAGAAAGAGAGGGAAATAAAAAGGGAAATGAAAAGGAAAAGAGAGGGAAATGAAAAGAGAAATGAAGAGTGAAAGATAGGAAAATGAAAAGAGAAATGAAGAGAGAAAGAGAGGGAAATAAAAAGGGAAATGACGAGAGAAAGGGAAGGAAATGAAAAGAGAAATAAAGAGAGAAAGAGAGAGAAATGAAAAGAGAAATGAAGAGAGAAAGAAAGGGAAATAAAAAAGAAATGAAGAGAGAAAGAGGGAGAAATGAAAAGAGAAATGAAGAGAGAAAGAGAGGGGAATGAAAAGGGAAATGGAGAGAGAAAGAGGGAGAAATGAAAAGAGAAATAAAAAGAGAAAGAGAGGGGAATGAAAAGGGAAATGAAAAGGGAAAGAGAGGGAAATGAAATGGGAAATGAAAAGGAAAAGAGAGGGAAATGAAAAGATAAATGAAGAGAGATAGGGAGGGGAATGAAAAGAGAAATAAATGTTTGTGTCGAACAGAACGTCTACAAGAATCTGTTTAAGCATTCCCCTTGAAAAGAGGGGGGTCAACGTTTGACGCATTTCCTTTCATAATGGCACGGCTGCTGATTATATCGTCCATCTTTTCAATTCACACAACGAAGCGACGATGGCGGGCGGCTGTAGTGGACGAGTTTGTGAATGGTTTCAATTAAAAACGTTTCCCATAACATGAAATACAAAAGAAAGTCTCATACTATATATATATATATATATATATATATATATATATATATATATATATATATATATATATATATATATATATATATATATAAGTAAAAAGGATAAATAAGATAAAAGATAGAAAAAAAATCTGATCATGTAAATAATTTTTTTATTTATTTTGATACACAAAACGCCCCAAATTCAGCAAATAAAGATCTAATAACTGGTTGTTGTTTCTTTGATATTCGAATCTTGTTGACGGATTTTATAATTCTAGTTTCTCATAGATGTGATTTTGGTAAGGGGTTTACATTTAGAACTCCGAAATGTGGAGATGAATACGTGTGACTGTGGCGTCGGATGATAATTAGAAGTGATTGCTATTTTACTCTTCAGTCGAGGAGAAAAATCTCCTCCCACTCTCTCTCTCTCTCTCTCTCTCTCTCTATCTCTCTCTCTCTCTCTCTCTCTCTCTCTCTCTCTCTCTCTCACACACACATGATGATTTCAGGTGTTATGTCGACAAATGTCAATCGAAAATATATCGATAGACACCTCGAAACCGGTGTTCCGGAACCAATAAAATCAAGATCGATAAAAATCAGCTAATTTTTATGTTGCATATTCCATTATGGATATTGCGGAGCCAACTTGTTAATAAAAAAAATTGAAATGCATAAATTAAAACATAACATTTCTCTCAATTTGATCATTTGTAATAATGAAGGCATCTTTTTGATAGGTCTTAAATACTAGTTTACAAAAAAATTATCTCTTTAGTTTGACGTGCCTGGCTCGTGATCTAGGATAGATCATCATCAGATCGGGCTGGGAGGTGACGATGGCTAAGTGGTTAACGACACGGACTGAAAACACTTGGGATTCTAGCAACCTTCACGTTGTCCATCCTGTAAGTACTCGATATCTTTCTAGAAAGTATTCTAACTAGAAAGATAATGGGGAAACAAATGCCAACAATAGAATCATCTGATTCATACGAAATGAATGAATGAATTAATGAATGAATTAATTAATTAATGAATGAATGAATTAATGAATGAATGAATTAATGAATGAATGAATTAATTAATTAATGAGATCGTGGTTTTAGTAGTTTAATTATCAATTGTTTAAGTGGTTAAATTCAATGATCAGTGCTACAAGTTAGGCAGCCATCTTAAATATTTCCATTGATCAGTTTTGTCTAAGTTTAAAAATTCGAGTCACCTACGGAGAATCTGATTCACAACACTATCAATAATCTGGGAGGTTCGACTGCCAAAATCACTATACGTTTAGGGGTTTATATCATTAGGCTGAAAGTTATAAAAGTTTAATTGGTCGAATAAAATAAAGATATCCGGCCAATGTTTCTTTAAAAAAAAATGGAAAATCTTCCTACTTATGACCCATGCTTAAAATAAAAGAAACTGAATAAAAGATGATCTATCATCGCGATGAATTCTACGTGATTGGGGAAGATAAAAGTAAACACTAACAAGGTAAGGAGATAGTAATCACTTTTCACTAATTTGATAGCGTGACATTACTTTAATAAGGAAAATAGTGTTAGAAAGAGGACGAAAAGAAAAGGAGAAAGAAAGTAAACAGGAAGAAGCAGGAAAAATAAAGAGGAAGGAAAGAAAAACAGAGAAGGATAAGAAGAAAAAGAAACTGAGAAAAGAAGCCTACACTCGCTAAAAGGAACACACATAGAAAACAAAACAAACAACAAGCTATTTCGGTTTTTATCATGGGAGGAAGAGTGACGTTGCGCGTGCCAAATGACATGATCGGCAGCTTTGATGACAGTGAGCGTAGGATCATAGCTCACAAAGATAAATCTGTTGCTTAGTCATTTTTGTTATTTATACAAAAATGTTTCAAAAATGAGGATTTCCCAGCGATTCCTATTTCACTATCTTTAAAACTAATTGCTAAAAAATTGCTCAAGTTAAACATCTAGATTTTTTTGTCAGTATTCACCACAGCAATACTCGATAATCTTTGGTGGGCATACTTGATATTTTAAAAGAGTTGAAAATCAGGTTGCTCTATTATACAGATATAACTCATCTATAAGGTAAAAGGTCGGATAAGAAAATATTTATTTCATTGAAAAAAAAGTACATGTTCAAAAGGATTTTATTAAACGGGAAAAACTCGTAGAATAAAGTGGAATAAATTATTACATTAAACAACAAACAAAATTAAGTTACAAACGAACGTTATACGACATAGCTTAAACACATAAACGCGCAAAACTTAAACACGTTTAAAAAAAGTCTATGCTTTAGCTTTTACATATTCTACAAAAATAATATTTATATCCTAATGTTTTATTATCTATTTTCTTGCAGGTGAAATCCAAAACTTTAAGAAAAGCATGAATTAAGTCTAAATGTGGTTTCTATGTTTCTGATATTTTTAAAAAATGAAAAAGAAAATGGCGATTATTAAATATCTATATAATAAAACACATGAATGTCTACTTCGTACGTACGTTATCACCTTTCTACACATTTCAAAAAATGAGATCGTTCGATCGATCATACTGAGTTTTAATAAATCTGATGTCGCTAAGGTGATTTTGACTTTACCCATTTTAAAATAAATTGTCCCAGAATCAAATACAGTACAATTTTAAATAAATATATTTCAAAAAGTAACATTCGTTTTATTGATTTGAGAAATATTCAGCTGATAATTATTTTTACAGTAAGAAGATATTGAATATTTATTTAAAAGAATTACATTGCTACAGTTTTAAATAAATCAGATGGATATTTGTTTTATTTATTGAAATAAATATTTAGAATTTTCACAGGTCCCGTTCGTCTATATAAATAATATGCTAAAGCAATTTCGTGTTCTTACGTACGTTATCACTGTCTGCCCCTTTTTAAATATCGATCGCACGATCATCGAAGATGTAATGCAGAAAAGTATATTTTTAATTTCATTTGAGGTCGCTATTGTGTCGAACGTGGAACTCGAACTGAAATAGATCTTTTGACCTAGGAAATCAATTTGGTTCATGAAAGTTTCGTTTGGTTTTTGATAGAGAGAGAGGGAGAGGGGGGAGTTCTTTGCTGTGATTGTAGCTGGACGAGTTCTTGCTGTGAATGTTTTACAGAGGAGGTCAGGGATTGGAGATCAGCCGAGCACCTAGCATTAACATAACGATAGAGTAGAGAGAGACTAGCAACATCTCTTCTGTGTGAAAGAGGCTGTAGAAACGAGAAGAGATAATCCGCCACAAGATTGCGTAGTTGATGTTATACTCTGTCAAGACAGAAAAGTTCTCCCAGCGTCACTTCTCCATACATGATAGCAGTACTGCATCTTCGGACGTATTTGCTTCTTATACAGGTAGAGAATTGCGTCAGGTGTGAGGTACTTTCTGGAACGGTAGAATGATCCAATCATTTTTCCAGCAATCTTAGAAACAGATGTGATGTAAGTCTTCCATTTCAGGTCTGGAGTGAAAGTCAGTCCTAAGAGCTTATCGAAAAAGGGGGCTTCATCGAGGAGAGAACCATTCATTTCGACTGTGCAGAAGTGAGGATGAGAGTGTTTGGTGGGGAAAAGATAGAAGCTTGGTTTTAGAAGTGTTAAAAGTACGAAGCGACTTTCCCCATTGCACACCTCGCTTCAAGTCGAACGAGAAAGAGTCATACAGATCTTGAATATCAATGCTTTTCGGAGTACTGTCATACATAGTTGTATTGTCTGCGTAGATGTCAACGAATGAACTATGATTTGAAAGGTCATTTTGAAGATCCAGAAGAGGGTTGGGCATTGGTGCGATGTGCTTCGGACTTTTGCCCGTCAACAACTACTTTATAGACCTATCGGAGAGAAAGGCTAGGAACAAAGTGTAGTATCTGTTCTTTCCAAAGATAGTACAGTACTATCGTGGGGTTTGCGTTCGCGCCGGACATCCATAGAATGGAAACATGTCATAGACTCCTTTTAAGCTCGGCAACACTATATAACAGATGAAATATACAACTGTGGAATTTCTACGGGTCATGATAGTTCATGAATTAATTTGCTTAGGAGAGAAAAATGTCTCCTTATACAAAAGTAGTCGATTTTTTATGAGATATTATTGAAAGAAATATTATTAATGTGTGTTTAAACAAAGTTCGTTAATGTAATAACATTCAAAAACGGGTAATTTTCCATCTGGATTATTGCAAGAATATATATAAAAATGAGAGTAGAAAAGAACAAATTTAAAAATGGATCCATTCAGTAATGACGGAAACTTGATAAATTAAGTTCAATAAGTAATTATTAATTAAATGTAATTATTAATTAAATGTAATTATTAATTATATTGCTTATTAATGAAATGTTGTACGATGTTACACATCTTTATTTAATATATACACTTAATATGAAAAGTATAAATTCTTCAAAGAGTATCAATATTGTTTATCTTCGGAATAAAAAATAAAGTATGTTTTATTAAAGAAATGTGTTTGTTTTATTCTATGAACGCATTTAGAAATAAACAAGAGTTGTAGATAAATTGCAACAGTAGATATATTGACGTGGTTGGATTGTCGAAAAATGTAGCAACAGAATTCTAATGATAAACGAATCGTTATCAATGAATTGTTGTAGACGAATCGTTGTAGATAAATCGTTGTAGATGAATCGTTATAGATGAATTTAGCAATAACCACTTTTGAAACAGTCAGTTAAGTTAGTCAGACGGTGCGAGACATCAAGCGAAGAGATGAATGTGAAGGAACGCCCTCCTTTTATGACCACTCTGGCGACGTGAAATGAACAGTGTAAAGTTCTAGAAACTTGTGATGCAACAAAATCGGCCGGTAATGATAGAAATTAAGTGAATTAAAGGTCTAAATATTCGACGTCGTTCGTAGTCATCAATTAATCCATGCCGATAATATCCCACGAAGAAATAAGTTCAGACATGGTCCACGCGTGAAATCCTGTTAAAGCCAATAAGGCAATCACAAGGAGTATCCAATAATATTATACCCGTTGAGCTACCTTGTCTACTTTGGGTGAGAGGTAATCTATAACATTATATCCCTTATACACACACACACACACACACACACACACACATATATATATATATATATATATATATATATATATATATATTATAAAGATTAATGTTGCCTACATGAATACATGTATATCTATAAAAAAAAACACGCTCCTATTTACGTGAAATCTGTCAGTGTCATCTTTCGAGTGTTGTGCATTGTGCATGGTCATTAGTTTCTTAGTCTTCTGGTCAAGATGCCTAAGTTCTTCTTTTGTCCAGCCTATGAATGGTCCAGAATATCTTATTAGTGATACTGATCAGGTGTTTATTCCTTTTACTAGATTTCTACTACATAATTTCGTTTCTAAGAGATTTCATGTCCTTCTCAGAGATATTTTTCCAATCTTCTCTTTCTTTTCTGTAAATTTGATGGCGTCTGCTACCGGAGCTCCCAGGTATTTGTAGGTTTCATGTTCGCCAAGCGCCACCATCTCTTCTGGGCTGGGCAGTCCCATGCCCTCCGCTGTCTCTAGTTTTCTCCTTTTTATTACTAGCAGAGCACACCTTTCCATTTCGAATTCCACTTACACTATCCTGGCTGAAGATTCTGGTTGCGTTTATCAGCTTTTCCAGTTCCTGTTTGCTTTTTGCGAATAACTTCAGGTCGTCCATATGCATGAGATGGTTTATTCTTTGTTCTGTGTCTGTAAACTTTTATTCGGCATTACAGTTCCTTAGTATGTAGTTGAGTGGCATCATGGCTATGATAAACAGTAGTGGTGTTAGAAAGTTTCATCGGAAGATGTCTCTCTGTATTCTTATTTCAGTCATGTGTTGTTCTCCAGCTGTCAGTTCCAGTCTCCGTGTTCCCAATTGCTTTCTTAATAGGATTAATGATCTTGCTGAATATCTACTACATTCTTAAGCATTCAATTATCAATGCTTGAGGTATTCTGTCGTAGGCTTTTTTGTAGTCAATTCAGTCTATAACTATGTTCTTTTTCCTGCTTTTTACTAACTTCGGAATCTTTTCATCTATTTATAACAGGTCATGCGTCCCTCTTTTCCCTTTCCGGCATCCTTTTTGTTCCTCAGGAAGTAGTCCACAATTGTTAAGGGAGTGTAGATCTGTTCTCTCAGTTGTGCCGTTAGGATTTTTCACGTGGTTGGTAAACATTTTTACACTCCTTGGATTATAACATCAACTCCGTCGTACGAAGACTAGAAAAACGGATCAAAAGCTGAATAAGCAGAAGTTGGCACTCCTGTTTAATCAAACATATATATATATATATATATATATATATATATATATATATATATTTAAATAAATTTTTCGTGGTACAAAATTTGATAACGGCGAGGAATACGGACGTTTGGGACATTTTTGGGAGGGTAGAATGAGATTAAACAAATATAAAAACGAGAGAAAACGATTAAAAAGAAATTAATTAATGTACTGAACCGGTTTTTGTCCACACTCATCAGAGTAAAACGTGGAAGTGATTGAATACGACTAAAACCTAAAAAAAATTGTAATGAAAACTAGTGACAGGTTTAGGAGAAAAAAAAAAAATATATATATGGGGAGGAGAGTCATAAGTTGATCACATTAAGTCCTAAAAGCCATTCCTTTTGCTTACAAAGGGAAGGTTTGATTGACTTGATATATATGGCTTCCAGGACTTTGAGGTGGAATAGGGAATGCGATCTACTTATGACAGAAAACCAGTCACTAGTGTACGTCGACGCACATTCGGCGCTATTTATGAGATGGGCAGCAATAGCAGACCCGGATGTATTAACTAAATTATTTAAATTATTTAGTCGGCCCTGGCGTATGGCAGGGGGGGATGTGTTGTTTGATTCTGGATTCAAACCTTTGCACTGTTCTTCCCACGTATACGGCATCGCACCGACATTTAACTAGATAAATAATATTACTGATATGTTGGGGTGGGAAAACATCTTTATGGATAGATTTGAGCAAAGGTCGAGCAGAAAAAACAATTCTAGGATTAGATGTCTGGTAACACCGACGCACAGCTACAGAAATTTGATTAGCAAATTTTATGCTAATATTACCCAACCAAGGTAATCTGAGGTACGCCGGGCATTTTGGAGGACCAAAAAGTTTAGGCTTGTTAAAATGAGCGATCTTGTTAACGATATTAGAATTAACAATATCAAGAGGGTACCCATTTTCAACGAGCACCTCTTTGATAAAGTCAATCAAACCTTCCCTTTGTAAGCAAAAGGAATGGCTTTTAGGACTTAATGTGATCAACTTATGACTCTCCTCCCCATATATATATATATATATATATATATATATATATATATATATATATATATATATATATTTTCTCCTAAACCTGTCACTAGTTTTCATTACAGATTTTTTTAGGTTTTAGTCGTATTCAATCACTTCCACGTTTTACTCTGATGAGTGTGGACGAAAACCGGTTCAGTACATTAATTAATTTCTTTTTAATCGTTTTCTCTCGTTTTTATATTTGTTTAATCTCATTCTACCCTCCCAAAAATGTCCCAAACGTCCATATATATATATATATATATATATATATATATATATATATATATATATAGTCTTCTACAGACTGCTGTTTTGTCGTTTATGACTTAGCAGTGTGGATAGACTTAGCAGTGTGTATCCACACCGACATCCGAAACCATTGTTTTTAGTGCAGGCAGTTACAATGCATTTGTTTCCTTATCACTTACCTCTCTATATATCCCCCTCTATATCTCTATCTCTCTCTTACCTCTCTTTCTCTCATTCATTCACTTATGCACATCATTAGTTTCTACTATACTGACACTGTCTCAGTTATAATGTTTTCGCGGCGGTTTGGTTCATTTTATTTCTAGAAATAAAATTGTCATTTAAGTATTATTGATTATAGTATAACATATGGATTATAGTATAACATTTATTGTACAAGTATGAATAGATAGATGGTACCATAATTGCACATCGCCTACGGACAAGTCGCCACTCGTACGGGGCTATTTTGGAGCCGAGATTTATCGGCCACAAATATTGCACGGATGTCGATTGTCCAATCGGCATGGAAATAATATCAACGAATGAGCGAACGTGAATCTGGCAAAACGAACCCAAGGAACAAAATGGCGGACGGGTAAAAAAAGAATGAATCATTGTTTCTAAGGAGAAAGGGGGTGATTTTATTGCCCCGTCGGGCTTCGATAGATTAACACATATCTGTAAACAACAACTGTCATGTGTGGAAGGGTAATCACTTCTACAGAGCTGAGTAGCGTACGCGATCGTGCGAAGAGCGCTCACCAGAACGGCAGAATAATTGGCGGACAGAACCCTTGCAGCGCAATAGGACTTGCAGGCGTTTACACCCCTGGGTGGTCTGGCGAACTTTTTTAATTACAACTGCACGGAAGACGGAGAGCATCTGGCAAATTTCTATCGTTGCAATAAACGAAGAGAAGCCCTGCTGATGAAGATGGGCGTCTGTCGTGGTCCATCTATTAATAACCTTCTTTAACTCGAAGCGAATAATGAGACCAGTAGATTCGAAATCACGGGAAATGTGTTATTTTTTCGTATTTTCTTTTCGTTTTTTTTTATCATGTTTACTTGATTACTGTACTTAGTAATACCATCACCAATGGATAAAATATGAGGGCAGACTGAGATCTCTAAACCTGGTTGGCAATTTATAAGTATTATCACAATTGCTATCGTTTGTTGTTTTGACACAGAAACAGTATTTTTTTGTAATTTCTATAAGTCTTTCTTGTACCTCTTGCTGGTACCACTTCATCATTTTACAATATTTTAAACAAATAGGGGTTATAGTTATCGACACGGCAAGCGGAGTTTAATCTTTATTGTGGTTGCTAATTTCAGATACACTGTTGAAAAAGGCATATACCGATTTACCCCATAATAAGGGGTGAACCAGTAAAGTATAACAGATTCTGAAACATTTTTAGGAAAAATAGTCTAGAAGAAAGAAAAAAACTATCAGAAATAACATCTCTCGTAGCTCCTAGCTATATATATATATATATATATATAAATGTATATATGTATATATATTATATAAATGTATATATATATATATATATATATATATAATATATATATATATATATATATATATATATATATATATATATATTTGTGCAGCATGCATTTTTTCTCTGATACATGTTTTATTAAAAATTAAATAATAATGATAATTCCTGGGTGTTTCATTTTTTTTAATCCATTCTTTCGAGTTGGCGGGTCAACGGTCTAATGTTCTGCTCGTTTGCAGATATGGCAAGTTCATGTTCACACTCGAGAAGAATATTAGATCATTGGCGCGTCAACTCGAAAGAATGGATGAAAACAAACAATTAAACAAGATTTGTCACTGTTGTTTAATTAAACACACACCTAGTATTCGAAGCCCAAATAACATCCCGTCTACACGGCTATAAAATAGCTTATACAAGGAATTGTGCAACTTCGACTTAAGTGAAATGAAACAAAATGTATAAGGAAAGTTTGAATTACCTACTATACATTATCCTCGAGTGTCTTTGGTCTCTCTGTACAAGGGTGTATAAGGGCAACCGGGCATGAAGATACTTCACCCTACAAGTAAACCCTGACCAAATATTATAAAAGGGCGTAGTATTCGAAGCCCAAATAAGATCTTTCTCTACACAGCTATACACTGGCTCATACGGGGAATGCTGCACTTCCTCCACGTAATGTTACTTAAAGTAAAAGCACTTAGCTGGATTCTCTACCAGATAATTTTTTGTCCTGGAATCGGGTAATACCAATACACCACAAGAAAGATATACTATAACATAGCTTACTCTCTCAATTAGGGAGAGGAAAATTAATATTCTTAACTTCTTTATTAACTCAACGTTTGAGAGATAAATGAGAACTTAAATAGAATATTCGAATACCTATGTATCTCATATAGAGATCAAGTGTTACCTTCAGGAAAGGGTCCCCTTGATTTCTGAAAACTTCTACAGAAGTATAATTAAACACTAACTAACTTCGGTCTCTTTGTACAGGGGTTTGTCAGAGACTCTGACATGAGGATACTTTTTACTTGAAGTAAACCCTGACCAAATATTAAATAAAAAATGGTTTGCTGTCTCCTCAAGCCATCCAGCACGTCTCCCGAATTGCGAACGGGGCACCCCCTCTATTAATAGATGGCAGCTTCGAATAAGAATTAGAAGCCGTTAACAATTAGGAAATCAATAATAAAAAATTGAATAAAAACAAAAATAAATACTGGCAAGCAGGCACCCAGGATAAAAAGGGCCCATCAACCCGTTTATACACCAGGCGGGAAGATGTAAGCAATATTGTGAACCTTCCTGCCTCTGGAAATGATGCTCCAGCCAATACAGAGGCCAACCAGGATCAGCCATCAGGCCGTGAGACAAAAGGTCCTGGCCACCTATATCAAATACAGCAACAACAAAAACATAAGAGGCTTAAAAGCACAACCATGGACTGTTGCACAAAAGAAGGTGCTATTGTTTTGCTACCACTACTCAAAGTTTGAAAAGTGGAGCAAAACATCCAATGAGATTCTAGCTGATAAGATTCAAGAATCTACCCTCCCCAGAGAGATATATATATATATATATATATATATATATATATATATATATATATATATATATATATATATATATATATATATATATATGGCGGCTTTCTATTCGATTTCGAATATGACAACTCTTGTGGTATCAACGTAATATTAGTGTAAAAGTTCCTAGTGAGAAGCGCGGATATTGCTCTTTAGGCCGGCCAGACTTTTAAAGACCATACCACAAAAGTGACAGGTGTTGTCATGATCTTAAGGGATGCCATGAATTAAGCCACATCTTGTCCGTGCTTTATTTTGCAAAACATGTACTCGTTTTGATTCAACAAACCTGCACGTGACATAGTTACCAAATTGCAAGCTTGGCATCTTAGGCGTTCCATATTTCCTCCATGTGCTGGAGATGTCACTTCCTGTCTATTCTTCACTGCTATCTTCTGCTGCTGGTGTTTTATCCTATTCTTTTTCAAAAAGCTTGCTGCCTTCAAAAATCGCTTTCTGCCACTTTGACTTATCTAAAGCCAGCTCCTCCTATCCTCCAACATCAATTCCAAAGCACTTCAAAACGTCTTTGAGACAATCTTTGAATCGTTTATGTGTTGTGCTGTGTGCGAGTATTCCTAGTTAGTTCACCATAAATCACCATTTTAGGAAGTCTGTCCTCAGTAAGACTAATAAGATGTCCAGCCCAACGAAGTATAGCATCAAGAAATCATTTTAAGCCACAGTTAAAAGTAGGTATACAGAAACAACGAGAAAACGCATTGAGTCGCAGAAATTAAGAACTCGCGATTTCTGGAAAATCTATTATAGTGTGGTGAACAATGGCCAATCAGCAATTCCCCCACTGTTCAATAATCACGATGTTGCTTGCACGGTAACGGATTAGGCTAAACTGCTTGCGTTGTGGTTCGTCTTCAACTCCATCTTGGACTCCACAAGCCACTCCCTCTCAAATTTCCCACCACAGACAGAAACCACAGTTTATGATCTGATCATCATCCCTTCCCATATCCTAGACATCATAAAAAACGTTGACACCTCAGAAATAGAGCCTCTAACCTAATAGGTCCCACTGTCTACCAAGATCCAGATCCTACCCCATGGCCGCAATGCTGCATCCTGTACTTGTTTTGCAAGTACTTCCACGGAATGTACTCCGACGAACTTGCTGCACTTGTTCACCTTCAACGTAAATACATCTGACAGAGGCCGACAAGCAGCAAAATCCCATCACTTTATTGTAAAGGTCCTCAAATACTGGAAAGATTTCTACTCTAATAGCTTATTTCCTCGAACCGCTTGCCTTGTGAATTCTCTCACTGATCCCTGTTTCCTCGACTGTACCAACATGCATAAATTTAAATGTTATGGGAACGAACATTTCGCTGCACAACTAGCCACTTGGGATACACTTATAAATCTGTCCCCTAATTCACAGTAGCCCCTTACGTCTCAGTGGCAATGTACCTTGTTTGGGGTGAATTAATGTGAAAAAAACAACCTTTATGTCACTATTTAATGTGGAAACACAATTAAATGAGATTAGAGATTAATAGCAACTTGTATTCAATTCATCGTATACAATGAATCGCTTAAAATAGATGTTGTGTTTCGGCATAATAACAAACAAAAATGGTTGATATGCCGTAAAACAGAAAATCCAAAGAAATCATCTCATTCATAAAGGGCTCGTGGTTGATGGGATATCATAGATACGGCTACGTACTTTGAAGTCAACTAAGCCATTATATTGTTTTCCTTCAGCTAGGTAAAATAGTAAGTTTCGTCTACAATAAATCGTTTATAATGCGTTTCGAATTAAAAAAAAAACAATGATAAATACCGGCTCTCAGTGTCGTGTAAACTAATTACTCAAACTCACTATTCCGAAAATAAACTGATATATTTATATATTGCCATCAAGTCTTCCTTCGTTTTTATGCGGCCGGGATTCCATTTCCGATCTGTCTGACGTCGAAGGAAAAAGAAGCTGATTCTAATTATGTTCATGCATGAGCCCAGATGTGACCATTTTACCTCTAAATCCGTTCGCTACTCCGTTTGTGTACTTTGAGACTTGTATGTTCGTATCAATCTCATATTACTTTATTTTTCCTGGGAACGTGTTTCAATCTTATATAAGAACTAAAACGGGGTTGATATGCAATAAAACTAACAAAGCAAACCAAACATTTTTTTACATACAGAACTCGTAAAACAAGTAGCGATCGATTGACCTCAAATATTCAATTGACCTTTAAAATTCGTCACAATACAAAAAAACAAGCTTACTCATAAATATTCTGTATGTACGCCTATGTAATGTATCTAAAACAACTTACCTCGATATAGTTAATCCAACCAAATCGACCATGAGTCTTTGATGAATAGAAACTAAGAAAATGGGCAGCTCGAGCTTACCATATGTTATAGGGAAGATCATTATAAGACAATTTCTGTCGGTCATTTTTAATTCATTTTCCGTTGGGACATTGCCCATTTCTACAGCTAGCATCGTACCGCAAGCTGGTATTTGATCAGTATGAGTTGGGTCGTCTTTTTGTAAGCGGTCTGGAGTTACATAACTCGAAACTCTTTCGAATAACGACATCACTGACGATGTTGCGCGATCTATTTTATTTCATTTTACTTCAGTCGAAGTTCTCAGAAATCAAGGGGCCTCTTCCTGGGGCAAACACTTGATCTCCATATGAGATACATAGATATTTGAATATTCCATTAAAGCAGCCCTCTACTTCCTAAACGCCAAGCCAATAAAAAAAAGTTAAGAACATCAATTTTCCTCTCCCCAAATGACCAGTTAACTATGTATATATTTATTGTTGAATATATATATTGTAAGTATATCTTCATTGTGGTCTCTTGGTTTTACCAGATTCTAGAAGAAAAATTCATCTAGTCTGGTGGAGTATTTAGCTTAGTGTTGTTACTAGAGACAACATCACTTGGAGAAGGTGCATCATTTTCCGTGTAAACTAGTGTGAGGTAGGCATACAGAGATGATCTTATTTGGGCTTCGAATACTATGTTATTTTGAATATTTGGTCAGAGTTTACTTGTAGGGTAAAGTATGTTCATGTTAGGTTGTCCTGACAACCCCTTGTACAGAGATACCTTAGACACTCGAGGACAGTGTCTAGTAGACAGTTAAGTTCTCTCCGTTTGAAGATGTGTGTTCGCCTGTGAAATATAAAATATGACGTTCGTATTCTGTTAAATGAGAAGTGTTATGGTCGATATGTATCTTCGGAAAGTTTTTGTATGTCCGTGGTGTCCTGCCTTTTTGCGGCCAACTCAGTGGAAATGTCTGTCAGAAGAAAATAACTAAGAGCGAAATTCTTATTAAATGTGTCTGTCAGGTCTAGATTTTCAGAGCATCGCCGACAGCTACGCCTATCGCTGTTACGACAGTCACTGCTATAGCTACAAAATGATCAGAATACGCAGGTACATTTGTCAACTCATATCTCTGTGGCGTGTGCACCATTTATATATTTCATATATCTAGGTATGTATATATAAAAGAGAAAACATTGTATGTATGTCTATCCGCTTTTTACGCTTTCCCTATCGAATTCAGATATAAAACATATCAATTATATATAATATTTGTAAATCAAAATTTGTAAATTAACTTTACGGTTGAATTTAATAAAGTAAAACGATTATATGTAAAACTAACGGACCTGTGCACCGGGCGTTTTTTGATGAAATTAAAGAACCCAAAAAACTTATGCTCCCACCTCTGAACCCTAGATAAATATTTGTACTCGATTTTTAAAAATTAACTATGAATATTCATTGTACTATTCTGTAAGTATGAATGTATAAATAATTATGCAAATCTAAACATTCGTATTACTTCATAACTACGAAAGAGTGGTCCAATCTTGAAGCGTATTGAAGTAGTTCCTTTTGCAAATTCAAAGAACGCCTTAGAATTTGTTTTAATATTTTCTATGCCCAATCATCGTTCTCTGCTCTCTCCTTCACATGTGAAAATTGTAATGCAGTTGCACTTTCAAATAGTGCCTGTTTAAGATAGAGTTCTTTCTTGTTTTCTTGTTAGACATTAACTAGTTTGAGAACTTAGTTCTTCCTTTCATAAATATTTTCCTGTCTCTGGGAATAAGACTTTTGTGCCCGTTGACCTTTCTCTCAGGCACAAACTTCTGCATCATACTTTGTATTGTCATCATAAAAATACGTATTGGTGTCTTGTGTGGTTAGGTTTTCATTCCAGTTTTGCTTCCATATCTCTTTCTTGATCTTTTGCCAATTAGTCTTGTGAAAGTTAAGGCTGGATAAATTCTCGGTGTTTCTTACTGCTTGCATGTCTGCTGGTTCTCTCAGACCACATTAATTCTACTCAAGTGATGATTTGAAACAAATTGTTGGGTTCACCTTCATATTGTAGATTAGTTCTGCATTATTTCTAAAGCGAAAATTTGGGACATTCTCGTCTCTTGTTGGTAGGAGTACTGATTATTCAATGAAAAGTCTGCGTGCGATGGGCCAGAAAGCACTCTGTCTGTCTCAGTTCGAGTAATAAGCAGATTGATATATATATATATATATATATATATATATATATATATATATAGTCTCGGAAGTTTCTCAACCATTAAAACTATATTAAAAAAAAATAATTTAAAAAAACTTTTAGTCCCAAGTCGTTCAGTGGAAAATTACTCATGTAAGTCAATTTATTTTTTACAGTTATTATATTAGTTTGCTTGTAACATTATTTAAGGGATCATCAGTTGTTTACCATGAAAAACTGTTTCGGGAATTTAAAAACAAGACAGTATTTAATTTCATGGCTTCCCAGCAGAGTTGATCCGACCCCACTTCCCTTAAAAGACAAAAACATAAACGTTCCGTATACTAAATCTAAGTATTGTTCCATATAAATGTTTTGCTAACTTATATTAGTTATTAATATATATATATATATATATATATATATATATATATATATATATATATCGTCTGTAGGTAAAAACACTTTACTATTTAATAAAAAATAGTTATAGTTAAAAGCCCCTTTGAAGATGTAATAGTCTTGAAAGTAGAGCACCGTAAAATTAAGAAATAGTTGTTGTCATTTGCGACAAAGCGAGTTTCGCGTGAGCGGTGAACACTGTGGACAGCAATAACGCTTCTCCCTGCCTCTCCGGGTAAGTGTATCTTAATTTCATTTACTGTCTGTGCTGATTGCCGGTAGCCGTATGGTCCTGAACGTTTGTCTCGTAATACTCGTCTGAATCTACGAACTGCATTCGATCCCATGCGACTGTCTGCATCCACCACTCCTACACTGATAAGGGTAAAAAGCTCGAAACGATGTATATATGTAAAAAAACACTTTAATATTTAATAATATATATATATATATATATATATATATATATATATATATATATATATATAGTTACTAGCAACTATATGCTCCCTCTGGTCGCATATTTTTGTTAGCTTGGGACGATGACTAACGAATATATAATACACTGCCCTCTAAAGGGGAAGGTAATGACTGAGATGATGGTATCATGATGAACTAAATACGCCATCCACCCCTTCCCCAAAAGGATGAGTTAATGCCTGGGGTTGAAATATGTCAACAGAACAGATACGACATACCCCCTCCCACCAAAAGTAATAAGGTAATCTTGGGAGGATGGTATCATAACGAACAATCATGTACTGCATCCCCCCAAAAAGGAGATAATGGCTGGGAGGAATATATCATGATGAATGAAAATATAATACACTACCCCAAATGAGAGGTTAAAGCCTAGGAGGATTAATCCCCTCTAAACATGAGGGCGTAATGCTTGGAGGATGGTATCATGATGAACGAACAAACATACCCTACACTGTCCACTCCTAAAAGAAAGGGGATACTACACTACCCACTCTAAAAAGGGGGTAATACCTGGAAGTATTCTCCATAAAATCAGTAGGTAGTGCCTGTGACTATGATATCATTACAACAGAACATATACTACACTACCTCCAATCCCAAAAAGGAGAAGGTAGTTCCTGGAAATATAGTCTCATGAAAACAGAACCGATCATACATTACCCTTGTCCAGAGGAGAATTCCCCACGCACACTAAAAAAAAGGGATATCGTAATTTTGGGGAGGACAGCCTTATGCCAAGAGAATGGATACTACACTACTCACCCACTCCTCATAAAAGATAATACAATAAAGGATGATGTATACTTGGAAGGATTCCCCCACCTCCTCAAAAAATGAGGAGGTAATTCCTAAGAGAATTGTCTTATGACAACACAACAAATACTAGATCATTCACCTCCATTAAAAGATATTTTGATGAAATTATATTGTTTTGTTTCATTTGTTTAAAAATACAAAGTCACAAAAACATTTGTTATGGTTTCTTGGCGTTTTGGCTAGGATCAAAGTGTAGTATCTGTTCTCAACATCACAGTGTCATCAGACATTTTACTGATGCCGTAAGTTTAAACCGGAGTTGTTCATGTAATATATTTCCTTTGAAAATAAAATTCTAAAAACATTTTTAAAACGCTATTAAATCGCTTTAATAACATTTATTAATAATTATAACATTAATATCGAATAAAACTTTTGCGTTATACATAAGAAACTTTGGCAATAAAAATTAGAAATGTGTATTACAGAATATTCATTTATTAGTCACTGAAAAAGAATTGTTAAATATGCAAATCAGGAAACTTATATATTTTTGTGGGGTTTAAAGTTACTATACATACAGTATTTCAAAACATTGTATGCTTGTATCATAGAATTAAACAAGCACAAACCGTTTTTATGTTAATTTTGATAGGATAGATGAAAAAACTTTCGCATTTATTCATTTAGATTAGATAATAATAACTTATAGCTTACATTAATATATATATATATATATATATATATATATATATATATATATATATATATATATATATATATATATATATATATATATACTAGAATACTTGTCCGAGTTCGGGTAAAATTAATTCCCCGACCAGAACAGTTTTGCACTACATTTATGTCCCCCTTACAAAGATTAAAATCAAAATACACCTTATGTCTCGAATCCTTATTTAAGTTTAGATCAAAATAAATTATATGGTTTTGATTCTAAAAAATGTCTCAAATTTAAGCCTTGAGCTTAATTGGCCTGAAGAAGAAACTAAAATTCAGGGAATCTTTCTTCATTGGTGTCTAATGACTATAGATCAACTTCAATGCACATTTGATACATTTGAATTTTCAAATTAGAGATTGTGCCCATATTAATAATCTTAAAACTCTTTTAAAATACTCCAAATGAACTGAAATTTGGGAAATATTTATTAATTAATGCCTAATATCTATTGTTAAATTTCACAAAAATCAGAGGTATTTGAACTTTCACGAAGAGCTTCCACCCCTTTTTTTTGTCCCCCTCTACATGAAACTAAATTAATCTAAATACAGCCCACATTACAGATCCTTACGCCAAGCAGATAGGTTCCAAAATGCATGATGACCAATTAATTAGTTTAAGAGTAGATCCTGTAATACACACACACAGATATATATATATATATATATATATATATATATATATATATATATATATATATATATGAGTAACGGATACATTTTATTAGACAGACGAACAGCACAGGTAAAGAATTTTTTTTTTTTGTCTTAAATAACTAATATAAGTTAGCAAAACATTTATATGGAACAAAACGTAGATTTAGTATAAGGAACGTTTATGTTTTTGTCTTTTAAGGGAAGTGGGGTCTGATCAACTCTGCTGGGAAGTCATGAAATTAAATACTGTCTTGTTTTTAAATTCCCGAAACAGTTTTTCATGGTAAACAACTGATGATCCCTTAAAATAGTGTTAGAAACTTACTAATATAATAACTGTAAAAAATAAATTGACTTACATGAGTGATTTTCCACTGGAAGACTTGAGACTACAAGTTTTTTTTATTTTTATTTTTTTTATATATAGTTTTAATGGTTGAGAAACTTCCGAGACTATATATATAAACACATGATCGGTTAATTTGTTTGGGAGTGAATCCTTGACATAGAAATATATAAACATATAAACATATCTAACGCTATAAAGATTATAATGCGAAATTAGTTTTGTATTTTATATGCTCCCACATGGGAATGTTGCTAGGAAAACTTTAAATAGTGAGCAAGTCTGGAATTAATGCAACACAAAATGGAATGCATGCGTTATATCTACGGTAACGTTTAATTCTAATGTCAAGATATACTCTTCAATTGCAAAAGTAATGCATGGCATGGCTGTTACGAAATGTCATCTAGAAACTCGTATGTCATAATAACGGCGTATGAAGGCAGACATAAGACGCCATCTTAAATATCGTTGTCAATTCTGATCAGTAGATTCTCGTCATTAAAATTGGATGATTAATACAAAAGAAATACAGAGAAAATTTACATGAAAGACAATATAATTTATCAAGAGCTATTTAAATAATTAGATAACACAACGCTTAATCTAATTGGAACATTGTAAATTTTAAACCGATATAACAATTATATTATTATAATATTTACAAACAAAACAAACAATTCGATTGTTCACCCTAAAAAACATCGGCAATTTTAACGCATACACAATACACACCAAGTTCCTTGGCATTTTGGCTAGGAGCAAATTCTAGTATCTGCTCTTTCATCTTTACTCTCCTCGGTCAGTGAAAGAAAAATCTTTCTAGATTGAAACAATTTTTATTTTTGTCCCAAATCCAAAGTGCCCCTTTTTTTTGGAAAGCTGTATTTACCGCACATTATAAACGGACCTTGTGTCTAACTCTGTCTTCGTCGGGAGGGGGGAAGTAATATAAATACACATCGAGTGTTTATGACTCTTTTTTGGCGAAATTGGGCTTCCATAATTTTTAGCAATCAAGCACTAAAAAGGGCGGCCATGTCAAAAGCATTTCAGTTGACCGCTTGTGTGCCAGAGATAAAGAGAGATTGATTCAATTGTTCACCCCAATAAATATAAGTTGTTTTTTTATCGAAATAAAGAGAGGCATTTATTAATGGAATACAAGTTGCTGAAGTGGAGCATGTCAAGAACGTAACTATTGTAAATAATATTAACCAATTTCGTGATCCTCTATTTTATAATAAAGCACAATGTGTATTTATTTATATAAACAAGTAAACGGGAGCCTTTTCTAGACTCCAGACGAAACCATTTCAAGTAACGCGAGAAAGCAAGAAATCAAATCTCAGACAACCCCCGCCGCCGTAAATGAATTGAGGAATAAATCCTTCACGCTAGAGTAAACGTCAACGGTGGGTGTGTTTTTGTCTTTAGGTCATCAGAAATGATAATAATAATTTATATATGAAAAATTAAATAACTGACGTAATTCTATGATTTTATATGAATATTAGTGCGAACACTGACGAAGCATAATTTTTGACGTGATTTTCGACGGAGTATGTACACTAGTTATGGTATAAATAGCGTATTGCGTGGACAGTATTGGGAACTTTCAGATGAGATTTTTTTTAAAAGGATCTTATACAGTTTTGATAAAAGAAAAAGTACAGACAAAACAAAAACAATGAATTTTTTAAAATTTTGTTGACATAAAATTGTGGATTTATTTTCATTTTGTTTTTTTCGCATATTTTTTACTGATATGCTCATGAAATGTTATGGTTACCTACCCTATTATGTCACTACATGGACTCTTCACAACACTGTAAATAGTGGTAACAGAGAGAGAGTCGCTATGATCAAAGTGTAGTATCTGTTCCGATGGATACTACACCCTATAGACCGGTATCGTCTTGGCCTTCGGGGCTTGATTTACGCCGGTCTATGGGTTTGTCCTATGCAGTTCTAAGAGGTCCACCCTCTCAGGCTTTGCCTTCTCACCCTTTGAGAAGGGGTTAGTTTATTGCTAATCGCCTGAGGCGGCCCTACCAGGGAATGCCGACGGGGCTGCCCGGGCATTTTTGAGTGTCGCAGGTTCTCTTCCTCTAGGGTGCTGACTTATCAAATCCCACTTTCCGACCTTGTGTCACATTTTACTTTGTGGGAGATAGATAAATATCCGAATCTAGAAGAAGTCTCTGTCAACCCATTACTTCTGTACTTTCTGTACATACATACTCTCGTTAACTACATCCTTGTTGTCTTATTTATTTTCGGCCCTTTAAGGCCAGAATAGAAATAAATAAAATAAGCAAACACTGACTATTTAGGAAAACGCAGATGGACAAAAGTTGGTGTTGATGCAATAGAAATTGATGGAATAAAGAAAACTTACCTTTGACTATTTTAACGCATGCGCAAGACACATCAAGTGTTTATAACTCTTTATTGCGGAATGGGCTTTCATACTAATAGTTGCGCTTCCATAATAATAGTTATTCCCGCTTTTTTAGCAATGGAACAACAAAAACCCGACCATGTCGAAAGCATTTCAGTTGGCGGCTTGTATGCCAGAGATAAGGGAAGATTGATTGAAATATTGAATTCAGTCCAGTGATGATCTTTTGGCCCCATCGCTTGAACAAATAACCATTCTGTATCGGCGGGCTTTTATTAATTAAGTTAACAAACAAGTGAATGCTAGTGTTTCTATCGCCAATGTTCGAACATGGTGTCTTTATTTAGAGAATAACTTGATACAAATATGTCAAAACATCGCTATGAGGTGTGGAGCGTTTTAATATCATTCTTTTTTTTAAGATTTTTAGGTATTTTTTATGAATAAGTACCCAGAGAATTTCACTACTTACGTAGTCAGTCCAGAGTATCGACGGAGAATCCCGGGTCAATCTAAAAAATTACCGAAGCAGTTTACGATTTGAAAGCCACCTTCTTTTCTTTTGCTTTTTTAAGGAGTTTTTTCAACTCTATTTTTTTGAAAGGCAAAAAGTGTTTTAATCCTGACCCTAACCTAACCCTTCACATGCTTAGTGTCATGTGCCTTTATGCATTTTGTTTTTCGCGCGGTTTACAAATCATAAACTGCTTCGGTCATGTCCGGGACTGACTTAGGATTCTCTGTCGATACTTGGGACTTATTACATAAGTACTGAAATTCTTTGGGTATCTATTTATTACAAATGCCGATTTTTCTTTTCAATTGTCAAAAATAAGGAAAATGTGCCTGATTTAAATATCCATTTGATATAATCTATTAGAAAGTTGAAACCCTATCGAATCTATTGCACTATATTATGCATAAGGTCCTGACCATGACATGAAACTACATCCAGTGGTGAGGTCGGGATGGGGAACTGCGCGTCTCATAATTTCTATTAATCCCAGATTGACTATAGCCTATTACTTTTCATGTTCCCATCTATGATATAAACAGAATCAGCCTTGTGTATGACATGAAAGTACATCTAGTGATGAGGCCCCAATCTGGGAACTTTGAGGAGTGTGGAATCACCGTTCAGTTACTATCATACAAAGGTCCACTCTCACTTAGAGTTGTAATACCTATCAGGGTTCCATATATTGATTAAATATAATATGTGCTGAGATTGACATGAAACTGCCTCCAATGCTATACACATACATTTATATGCTGGTTAAATTTTCAAATATATTAAGGACTTTGAATCATAGCTTTCTGACCAAATAGTTGACTTGAGCAAAGAGTTGATATGCCGTAAGCCAGAATAACCGACCAACAACAGAAGCGCCCCACTAAAGTCTTACTTTTCCTCGCCGTGCTAGGGGTGGTGACAACGTGGTAGTGTCAGAGTTTTGCTGTTTGGAACTCAGGTTCCTAGCAGGCCTACTCATCGCGAAGAAGTTTGGTACAAAGTGGTATAGGGCTGAAAACCGGTTAACAGGGTAAACATCCAGGATGAGTCGGCATCAGGATCCATCGTCCTCTGGTCGTCTCTACCTCTGCGTGTGGCAAGCAAAGACGCGTCGGGTGAAAAACAGCAAATCAATGGAGTGAGAATAGCAACATTGATTCTACACCAAAAGCATCAAGGCTCAACGGGGAATGATTGGCTCAGAATACACAAAGGAATCGCAATAGTAGTCCGATGATTTCTTCTCACATGGTGTTCTAATGTTCTGCTTCAGTGACATTTAAAGTTCGAGCGGAATGACTTCGGTTGCTTTACAGTACTCGTTGTTTTTGTTTTTTTGTTGTTGTTGTTGTCATGGTCCTTGAAATTATAGCCCGCGAGAAATAAAGCAGTTCAACTATTTTGATGATCCAAGCTTCTGCCCCTACGTGCTCCAACAATTTGACCTTTTTCAAACTCAGTTAGGTCACGGATTGTTATCTTAATTTGACAAAAATCTTACAAAAGAATAACAAATATAAAGTAAAGCAAATAAAAAAAAGGATCATCGATCGATATAATCTCAATAATGAAAGATAGTTCAATATTATTGATATAAATCGAAAATAAACTAAATAATGGAAAATACGTTTATTATGAATAGGTATTAATAGTGTCGCTTGTAGTAATATATATATATATATATATATATATATATATATATATATATATATATATATATTATTTGTCGCTCCTAGAAAAAGTAGAACACTGTATGTGTAGTATAAACACAGCATGACGTCACTAGCTTTAAATGCATCGTTCCTTTCATTAAAAAAAAGTAGAACGCTCTTAGACGTAAAGCCGCCGTATAAAGTGTTAAAATTATCACAGTTTATTCAAAATTCGCCGAGTGGTAAAGGCGTCGGATTTGAGGTACAAAATACTCGTGATCCAGAGTTTCGAATCGCATGACCGGTAGTGAATAGTCATATCTCTATGCTGATGAGCCCCGATTATTAAGGACGAAACGTATACGTACATAGATAATAAACAATAACAAATATTTATTATATATATATATATATATATATATATATATATATATAGAATTATAAAAAGAAAAAACTATACACACATTAAGGTTGTACACATTATAACTTATTTCGACCCCTTAATTAGGTCTCCTCAGATGTATAAACAACCACGTCAAAAAAACAAATAATGAGATAAATTGATCATCGTCTTAAAAAGATAAATTCACTTTTTTGGTTGGTCTATGTAAAAAAGGAGGTAAATGTTAAAATAATCGAGGAGGGGTGACAAAAGTAAAATATTAATTTGACTATTTTTTTTTATATATATATGCAGAAATATAAAAATATATATAAAAGAATTCGTTTTTACTATTTAAACAAATAAATCATCTCATTTAAAATTTCGAATGTGAGCTTTATGGGTAAAAATATATGATGAAAGATTCGAGCGTTCACGATTAAAAACTACGTTTAATTATTTACGATTAAAAATTAAAAGACGAAAATGTAGGACGAAGATTTCGGTTTAGATTAGAACATATTAAAAATTTAATTGGTATAACGTCAAGATTCGAGATGATTTACACTACGGAATTAAAGTTTAGCGACATTTAAAAACGGTATATTTACAAATTGGTAAAGATTCGAGCGTTCACGATTAATTATTTACGATTAGAAATAAAAAGACGAAAATTCAGGACGAAGATTTCGATTTATATAGGAAATTATAAGAAACTTAATTGGTTATAACGTCAATACGTTATTAAAGTTTGGCGACATTTAAGCACGATTTATTTACAAACTAGTGTTTTACTTAATTGGTTAAGAAGAAGAAAAAAAACCTTACTAATTTGTTAACATTTATTTTTACAGTTATAACTCTTATTGTAACTATACTTTAAAAGAATAGTTATTTACAAAGAACTTTATAACGTGCTGTTGATTATAAACCTGTGCATGTGTCTACATTTAGCCATCAGTTCATCTCGTCTATTTAAAATGTTATTGTCTTCGTATTTTAGTATTCTAATTTTTTCCTCTAGGCACAAATTGCATCTATGTCTAAATCCTTTCGGAGTGTTCGAATGACATAGTATGGACCACGAAACAGTTGGTGTTAAATTGTTGTTTTTTAAAAACCACCAGTGTTTTGTTAATTCCGTTTTATTGGTGACGTTCGGGTTTAAAAATGAGTGTTTGTGTACGTAGAATCGTTGTTTCCACTTCCCGGCGGATATTCCTATGTATACTTTCTTATTGTTAGTATTTTCTTTAGGATAAATCGTTGCATTATATACAACGCTTTCGACGTTACAGTTTCCTTTAAGTGGGCAGTTATTTTTAATCTGACAATTACATTTTTTTCTTCCGTCTTAGTTTTCTTACTCGGTGTGCTCAATATTTTTTTATTATGTGTATTAATAATGTTCTCCATATTTTTGGTGCAAGAATAACTAATTTTCACAGTTTTCCTATTAAAAATTTTACTTAAAGGATTAGTCGTTTTAAAATGTTTATCTATTAGATTTAAAAATATTCTCTCGATATTAAGACTAGAAAGCTGGCAATATGGCGGATGGAACCAGATAATTTTGCGTCCCCTGTTTTTGGGTATATTTTTTTTATATTATCAGTATATATTAATTTTTCGTTGTACCCACTATTACTTAATGCGTTATCATATATATGTTTGCTAGTCTCAAATATACTTTTATTTGATGAGAGTTTGTTAATTCTGGTGTTAATAGTTGTAGGAATTTGTTTTATAATGCATTTGGGATGATTGGATTTAGTGTTAATGTATAATGGGGTATGATTATCTTTATGGAAAGGTTGAAAAGTTCCCTCGTTTAAGTTTAGCGTAATGTCTAGAAAATTTACCTCGTTGCAATTAGGGTTCACTTCAATCCTCAAACCTAAATATTTAAAAGCCTTATTTAGTTTTTTATGCATCCTAGATATTCGAGGACCATTGCTATTAGGTACGATGATCATTCCGTCATCTCTATATTGGCCAATTTGGTTGGGGGTTACAATTCGACTGATTATATATATTATATATATTCCCACCAAATCTGCTATTTGAGCTGAAGCAAAGGCCCCCATCGGGACATCAAAGTCTGTACTATCTTTTTTAATCCAATTATCCCCATCGTTTGCCAAAATGGACCTCCGACAGGCCAAAATTATGTTGATTTGTTCGTCTTAAATGTCAACGAAATTTTTGGCATAGTTTATGCTATTAATTAGCAATTCCTTCGAAATGGAAGGGTAAAACTCCATTATATCGAATTGGATAAAAGAGGCTCTTTTTATGTTCTATTTCCCTAAACCATTTAATTGTGTCAGCAGAATCTTTCCATAGATTGAACTGTGTCGCTGTTAGAGTCTCGTTGATTATGTTCTGTAGTATCTTTTTGGATACATGTCCCAATTCTGTTTTCGTTGTATTGATAAGTCTGGATTGCTTATTATTTTGGAAGTTCTTTTTATGGTCCTTTATAAGGATGTAAGCATTTTTCATATCTAATCTTCCTACTCTGTCTTCAATTCTCAATTTTGAGGTAAATTCTCTAGTTTCCTTGTTAATTGTAGCCTCTGTGTCTTGAATGTCTTTTTTATAAGTATTGGAGATTTTATCTATAATTAGCTTTTTATATTCCAAGGGACATATTTTATATATATTGGCAGATTTGTCGGCTTTAACCCAAACTTTGGAATTTTTAATGTTTTTGATATCGTTTGCGAGTTCCGACTGAAAGTCATTAGAATGTTTTTTGAATTTAATCTTTTTCACTATATTGAATAAATCAGCTTCA
>OY744526.1:64825622-64855622 GCA_963556195.1 Sepiola atlantica
TGTATATATATATGTGTGTGTGTGTGTGTGTATGTGTGTGTGTGTCGGTTATGCACCATGTATAAGGATTCTTTTTATATATACAAACATTATTTAGAAACACATTTTCAAAACATGTTTCAGTCATAGCTATAGGAATCCAGACATCTTCAAGACCAACGTACTTTTTACATCTTCATTTAATGGAATGAAACAAGTTACTCTCCGAAACTGAACACTTGATAATCTCATACAATTCAAATATTACTAACCTTTACGTTTTGAATGAGCTGAAATTCTCACCTAAAATTATAAAGTCGAGGTTAACATAGAAAAACATACACAACTTTAACTCCAACATCCGGTCGTCTGCGGAATTAACATCTAAGCAAACACAGATGCATCATATGAACACACACACAGACACATATACGCGCATACAAATACAAACACCCGCAAACACAAAACACGCGGAAGAGAACTAGAATAAAGAACTATATTTAAAAATTAATTATGTGAGATCAAATAGTCTTAGGACTTTATAAATGTACACACAGTCAAACACACACAAACACACACACACACATATATATATATATATATATATATATATATATATATATATATATATATATATATATATGTCTCTGTGTGTGTGTGTGAAAAATGACAACGGGAAAACAGGTTAAAGTGCAGGAGAAAAACAAAAACAAGAGATTTTACCGGTTTCGTTCGTGTTGGCGAACGTCTTCAAAAAAAGTGAGCATTTGGAAATTATTTTATTTTGAACGAACACACATGGGAGGAGGAAAGGATGATCCGATTGGACCATATGAGAAGACTTTAAGTGACATTGAAATATGACAAGTGGGTGACATTCTTCTTTATTTCTTATTCTTCCTGTTATATTTTTATTTATTTTCGTTTTCTTTTTCACTTTCACACCTACGCAGCTAGTATGGGGGAGGCGGTGGGTGGAGGGGGTAAAAGGCGATAAGAGGGAAGAAGACAGAGGAACTGGCCATGATAAACACAAATAGGAGTGGGCATGAAAAATTAATCTGAATGTATCAGAGATAGGTCTGCTAAATAAAAAAATTAAATTAAATCCAAGAGAAATAGATGAATAAAAGTTTATACTATATATATATATATATATATATATATATATATATATATATATATATATATATATATATAGAGAGAGAGAGAGAGAGAGAGAGAGAGATGTATAAGAAATGCATGAATGCATACATACGTATAGGCACATCATATCACACTTACTACAAACAAACAAATATATCTAAATAAACAAGTTAGAGTACTTACATTCAAACCAATCAAGGATAATACAGTAGGAGTGGCCATATGTACGCGACCGAATACATGTAACACCAGCATGCAAGCATGTACGGGCATACGTTCATACGTTCCAATTCAAACAAACGTACTTCAGTAAACATATGACTATGCAACCCTACATCTACATATCTAGAAAATGGAGCTGTTAAACTTGACATAGTGATATGGGACAAAAGGGGAAAAGTAGCAACCCTGGTGGAAATCAATGTTCCTAATGATGCTTGCTTAAACCGAGCTGAAAGGGAAAAGACAGCGAAATACCAAGGTCTTATGTACGACATGAAAAGAAACTGGAATCTCAGGAAGATCCTCATCATTCCAGTAATTATAGGAGCAACCGAACTCATGAGAAAGAATTTCAAAAATTACCTGGCGAATATACCCGGTGAACCAAGTGCAAGAGAGATACAAACAATTGCATTTTTAGACGGTTAGAATCTTTAAACGATCTCTCGGCTGGAATGTCTGAAATAGCAGGTGAATGTCTGGCATCGGGTAGGATAGCCCATACCCTATAAAAAACAAAAAAAATAAGAAAATTATATATAAATTAACATATACATATCATACACAAGCATCAACACATATACACATATACTTGTAAACATAAAACATTATTTTAACAATAAGTTTAAAACGATTATTATTTCGACTTGATAAAAGTGTGAATTCACCAGATTAATGGGGTTATCTGGAAATTATTAAGTATATGTATTTTATTGTGCCTATAATCAATTAAGTTTCCTTTTGTTGCTAAATTTAATGATTTCTACACATTATGAGTTTTATTGATATTAAATATATTATTTACAGAAAAAAATAACTTATTAAATTAAATCCGCTGGCATGGATTTTGTTGTTTGAGGGGGGTATTGTTTGTTTGTTTGTTTGTTTTTTTAATGTAATTTCAGTTTCTTATCAATCAATGCAGCCTTTAAAACATAACGTGAAATAAATTACTATTGTGAATGAATATTTCATTCAAAAAATTGTCCCAACGTACGAACGTTTATGCGAGGATGTTCGTTCTTAGGTTTGAAATAATACGAAGGTTTAAACTTTCATTTTCATTCACGCATTTAATTTCTATTTACTTTTTATTGTAATTTATACTTATTGCACTTATTATTCTGATTCAGAATCGCTTGTTGCACACGATATTCGTAAATCAGCAAAATATCCATATTCATAGTAAGCATTTGCTTATAATATAGTCATGAAACATTAACCGTTTAAACCATCTTAATTTATTACAAACACACCTCGTTTCCTTGCCGATCGCTGAATAAACTCGAAGCTGCAGCAAAATTATCTGCTTGTAACATTATTTGATTAAATAATACGTAACAAGGTCTTTTGAATACGGAGTGGGGGTTTTTTTCATCTCAGCATGTTGATCGTCAATCTGAGCTGCAAGTCAAAGGCGGCGTGGACGATAAGAGAGCGAACGAAAGAGAGTAAATCACTTAATTCAAGTTCATGACTTAACTATTGTAACGATTCGTCAGTTCATTTTAAAACATGTCTGGTCTCTTTAAACTTTTAATACGCAAAATTCTTCGAGAGATAACAAACGCTATCATCTCGAACGTCCGCAAGACATAACTCCCGCCTAAATTTTACCGCTTCCTATTCTCAGAAAAAAACATGCTTATTTCTTGAAATGTCAACCCCTATAACCTGTTCGTGACCACTTGTCTAGTTTACATCCTGTTCATCACTATATTGCCCCTATTATTAAAAAAAGTATTAGTTAATATTTGTATTAACACAAATAATTAACATGAGTAAGATTGCTGACTACTGTAAAAGCGGTCGAGTTTTGACAGTCTGATGATCCATAATACGTCTAAACAGCAATTGGATGACTAATACACATGAACACACACAAACACACACACACAAACACACACACACACACACACATATATATATATATATATATATATATATATATATATATATATATATAGTCTCGGAAGTTTCTCAACCATTAAAACTATATTAAAAAAAGAAAAAAGAAAAAAAGAAAAAAGAAAAAAATTATAGTCCCAAGTCTTCCAGTGGAAAATCACTCATGTAAGTCAATTTATTTTTTACAGTTATTATATTAGTTTATTTCTAACACTATTTTAAGGGATCATCAGTTGTTTACCATGAAAAACTGTTTCGGGAATTTAATATATATATATGGAGAGATAGAGAGAGACATTTTTTTAGATTTCATCTCTACTAATTAGTGAAGTAACGGTAACTAGAAAATAAGAAAATTTAAGGAAGGGGTAAGAACCAATAATACAATTATCATTAAAAATTAATGCTAAATATAGTGAGAAAAAAATATATTAATAAATAAAAAATGCACCCATTTAATATAAATATAGGCAGTAGGGAGGTGATATGGGTGTTGATGCACGTTATTTCCCTCACAACACGAGTTAAGTATAAAACGTAATCACAATTAAATTTAGATATAAATGTCCTTAAAAGTACTTTTGAATCCTCATAATATTTTATAATGAGGTAATTAGCATCATTTAATGAAAAATAAATATATAATAGCTTCTTTCGGAGTTTTGATTTATGTCTAGGTAACTATTTTTGTTGTAAGGGATATACTCCACCCCCCCCCCCTTAGTTTCGCATTAAATAGAAACTTACTACTCAAGTGAAGAAATCTGGGTAATTAATCTTATCTTAGTGTTAATTTAAACGGTTTATAAAAATCTTCCACCAAAATACCGAAGTATAACAATCTTAATAGTTGCTCGAATGGATGGCTGAATGTATGTAGCTAGCTCTGAACTGATGAACTTAAAAGAGATCAGCTCTGAAGTTAGCTTCGCATCCAAATGACCTACATATGGATTTGAAGGCTAAGTAATGTAACTTTAGGAAATTTACCAAATACCCTCAAGTGAATTTGAATTTTTATTAATAAATTATAGAATTTATTAACTAGGTTAAGAAATTTTACTGAATTAAAATTTATAAATGTCCACACAACTTTTAGGATGTACTAGCTCTGAACTGAAAAATTCAAAATGGCGTACAAGTGAGTTTCCCCACATGTGACTTTGCTCTTTTCTTATTTGGTTTTCGCCCCAAAAGGAACCACTGTATAGTGTAGGGTTTTTTCAAGACATTTTAATCCAAGAACCTTTTACTTATTCTGAATTTTTATGATGATTTTGTAGTGTTGCAGAGACGATATTCACATAAAAATGTTGTTTGGCTCACGGTAAATGAGACAGACCGTAAAAATTACATCTCACAGAAATGTTATGTTTTTTGGAAATGCGAAAAATAAAAATAATAGAATAAAACATGGTTATTGGAATATAAAATGAAGCTGACTTTTATATATATATATATATATATATATATATATATATATATATATATATATATATATATATATATATATATATATGTGTGTGTGTGTGTGTGTGTGTGGCAAATGTAAAAAGTAAAACCAAAAATATTATTTATGTATTCATAAACGTTTCCTCTTTGTGTGTTTATTTCTTCAGACTAATCATCCTGAGAGAGTCTTGAAATAAAGAGGAAACGTTGATGAAGACATAAATAATATTTTGGGTTTTACTTTTTTCATTTTCTACTACGTTGGAATATTATTTCCATGTTTATCATATATGTGTGTGTTATATTGTATAACTGAAAATAAACATCGTTTGGAAACTACTGTAAATTACTTGGATACCATATACAGTACTGTTTAATTAGAATATTATTTGAAAATAATTTAAATCTTTAAAAATACACGCACACATATACATATATATATATATATATATATATATATATATATATATATATATATATATATATATATATATATGTATGTATGTGTATTTGTGCATATTGAATATGATTTGAAAATTATTTAAATTTTTAAAACTACACACACATATATATAGGTGTGTGTTTTCCATCTTTTTATAAATACTCATCTTACATATAGAATCTAAATGCATCTTTTCTTTTCAAAAAGCTGTGAGAATCTTCCGTTCTTGAATTTTCTGCAATGTCAGCATTTTGTGGGTGGATCATGTGAATATGCAGTCGTATGAGGCATAAATAATTTATAGTTAAGACTGTCAAGCTATTTTCCCTGACTTTACAAAATATTTGCGAACAAAACATCGCTCGACTCTTTAAGCAATCCATTTAATTTCTCGAAATGAGTGGAAAAAAAATCATTAATTATCAAGTATTGAACATGAATTTTACAAAATATAAAGTTTTAATCGAAAATATTTGTTGTCAAATAATAATAACTAGTTGGACACAATGGAAATCCCACGGTGTGTTCTACATCAATCAGTATACTTTATTGTTAATAATAATATTACTTTTTAAATAATAAATGTATGTCAGAGTTCATAGGAGTAAGAAAAAATAACTTTTTCTTCTTCCATAAAAATAATTGCTATTGTCAGTTTAATATTCTTTAAGTAAATAAAACGAATAAGTTTATTCTTTATTGATTTATTGATTTATTTCAAATTGTAGCAATTTAATTCCTTTTAAAACGGAAGTAAAACAGTTGTTCGGAATTGTGAGGAATCTCCGACAATAGACCAAGCTCACTGGAAAAGGGGATGGATAAGAGTACATGAAGTATGGAACCGGCTGGGCATGGACATCACGCACTACAACGGTTGCCATTTTTTGACACTGATTGATTGTGGCCCCACGTGGTTTTAAATCTGGCGACCACTACAACGGCAAAACAGTGCACATGTGATCCGGTAATTAGAATCAGTGGGTTTTTTTTTTTTAAACGTGGACTCCAGTCGAGATCTTGGCCGATAATGACACTGCGTTTTGTAGTCAACAATTCAGCCAGTTTATGAATGAATTGGATGTCAACTTTAGATCACGCTGCTCATACAAGCTATCAGGAAATGCCATCATAAAACGGTCTCATAGGACAGCAAAACGGATTGTTGCACGAAAGACCTGCTCTATTATGAAGGCTGTATGTTGGTACAACGTTACCCCCAAGGATAGTGTATCCGTCTCGTCATCACCCGCCAATTTGCTGCACTCATACCAGATCAGAGTGAAAGGGGTCAGTGTTGTGCATCATCCAGATCACTAAAAAATCTCTACACATTATAAAGAAGGGGGCACAGTTTGGGTGGAAAATACACAAGGACGTTTTACGTGGAAATTCGGACCAGGTTGTATCACCGGAGTGATAAGACCACGGTCGGTGGTCGTCAACGGTACGCCTCGGCACGTGAGAGACGTGCACTTACATCTCAGTTCGACACCGGTAGTGGACAACAGAGGTGACACATGATCAGAGAGTGCTGAATGGAGAGAACCAGATTTCGATGCAAGTAGTAGTGGTTTCACGTCTGAGTAGTAATATGCAGTAATAAGTAGTGATTTATAGTAATAAGTAGTAAGACTACATATCTAAAAAACAAGAATAGGTTTAAGCTTTCCAAAATTCATATTAGAATTGCCAGCAAGGACTCGTGACGTAACGGATAAAGTACTAGGTAAAATTCAGTTTAAGGTTCAATCCTCAGTGCGGGCGATACTAAGAATATAATTGCGAATTACTGAAGACTTCTATCCGGTCATGGCTGACGGAACGAGAGCATGCTACCTCCGTTGAGTAAATAAAGGGTTCCGTTTGAAATTTCGTACAAATCCCTGAGTTCGACGGAAAGATTCTCGAGTTCGACAAAATATACCTGAAGAAGTTCAGAGGTTGCATCGGCCGAAACGTTGTGAGAATAACACTCACTATGAAAACAGTAGTCCGAATAATCCAAATAACGCAAATAATATTCATAATATAATATCTACATTAACGATTCTTTTAGGGGAGGGAATATTTAACATTACTATTCTTTGAAAATTATAATATTTATCAAATATTTTTAATCATTTTTTTCCAATGTGTTTTATATTTTATTCATCAGTTGAGGTTTTACAGTAATAGCGTAAAATGAAAGTATAGATATTGTCGGGCAACGCAATGTCGGGTCAGCTAGCACGATAAAAATAATTGTATTATACTTATTAAAATAGATTTGTCTGGTTAGTTTATATTTGACAAGCAGAGATATCTGTGTGTTTGATAAAGAGGGTGTAAAATGCCGAAATAGCAGTCGTCTCTGTTATCTTGTCAACCTGGCTGGTCTTTTGTTGCGTCACTACCTAGCATCTTATCGCAATCTTCTAACAAAAAATCTTTACTATCAGACGTGATAAATAAGCATCCTTAGAATCGTTAGTTCAACTCACAAGGGTCAAATCTTTGTCCGGCAAAATATAATTCAATACGTTTATGTGTAGGAAGAGAGATCTGCTCTCCCTGTCTCGCTCTGGGAAGTGCGTACACGTATATACCGATACGTGTATGGGAGCGAAATAAAAAACGTTATTTATTCTACAAAAAGAACCGGTATTCTTAAGATGCGTCCATTCAATCTGTGTGTTTAAAGATGAACATTCTATTTAAAACTTTTCAGGGCTGACCAACCAACGGACATAAAGTGTTATAGAGAGTCTGTGACGCATTACAAACAAGATGCGTCCATTCAATCTAGGCGTCTAGCGATTGAAATACCGTGGTGGACGTAAGTTTGATAGACCGTTGAAAAACCTCATCGATTCAATCTACGCATTTAACAATTAAAATGTTTTTTTTAATTTAAGTATGACAGACCGACAAAAAATCCGTAAACATAAGCGTGACAGACAGACCGACAGAAAAAGCTTCTTATAGATGAGCTTAGACACATAGAATAAGTTGCGTCCATTCAATCTACGCGTTTAGCAATTAAAATGCTATTTAAAATTTAAGCATGACAGACCGACAAAAAAGGCTATTGCAAACATAAGCGAGACAGACAGACCAACAGAAAGGGACTTTTTATAGACATTCTTGGACGCATATGAAATAAGTTGCGTACATTCAATCTGCGCTTTTAGCAATTAATATGCTATTTTAAACTTGAGCGTGACAGATTGACCGACAAATACTGAAAAGCTTCTCACCGAGATGCTAGGACGTATCTAAAAGCAAGATACTGTCGACTTTTTATTAAAGCAACATGCCAGCATCATCAGATAGATCGAGAAGAAGCTGGCGAGAAAGGCATCCATCCAGACGTCGACGCCATCCACACACATACACGCGCACGTGCACCCCGCGTGAGACCAAGGAATTGCTCTAAAGAGTACAGGAGAAGGCGGGTTTTCTATTGTCAGCATTTCAGATGTTGAAATACAGCTTTGAAGTAGGAAGATAAGAGAAGCCTAGCCTGATCAATCGCGAAAGGTGTGGCGTCCTCTTTTTTTTATCATGAGAATCATTCACAGGTCTTTATGACAAAGATCACGGATGAAATTGTGGAAAACAACCACGACCGATGGAGAGATGATTGAGAGAAAGAAAAACTTCAATTATTTCCTTCCTGGTCAGTTCTTGCTCAATCTGATTATCACCTGTTTGCAAAGGTACTATCATCCTCTTTTATTGACGGGTGTTTGAAACACGTAAAACGGGTGAATGTTTACTCTCTCTCTCTCTCTCTCTCTCTCTCTCTCTCTCTCTCTCTCTCATACACACACACACAAACACACACAGACACACAGACACACACACACACACACATATATATATATATATATATATATATATATATATATATATATATATATATATATATATATATATATATAAAATTGAAATATAAGCCATTAGCAATACAAGATTAATTTTTTTTTTTACATTAATCCTATTAATTTTGGAATAAAATTCCATCATCAGGGGTGACCAGTATTGAGTCATTTTTTTTTCATCAAAAAACAAGAATAAACAAACTTATTTCTTTGTTACTTGATAAACGTATTTGGTTCGATGTCTCCGCTGTTGTTGTTGTTGGCGGTTATGATTCAAGTTCCGGTGTCGAACGAATAGAGCGTTGGCTCGCTAGTCTTGATAAAATATGGGTTGGTCGTTCAATTCCAAAGTATTGCAGGGTTAGTTAATAAAATTAAAATATAAGCCATTAGCATTGAACGCCGAATTAAAACAGCACTAGCAAACCACTATTGGGAGCTCAAAGAAAATGGACGCTCGCCCATAATTGAATGGAAAATAACACGGCAGGCGAGTACATGTAAAAATTTAGACGACCCGTATAGATTGTGTCTGAATTAAAACTTTTAAATCCTAAACTTTAATCCCCCCCCCCGAAATCTATTGAACTGTAGAAGTGAGATAGTAAACAGCTGCCTACACAGAAATAAATTTACCTTAGGCTAAAGATACATAAATAAATAAATAAACAAATAAGTAAAAAAACTAAACTAAACAAAAACCTAACAATTTAAAAATTAAAACCTAAAATAGAAATACAAGGAACCACGTGTTAAAATAAATTCACCCATTATATTGACACAACAAAGAAACATGATATGGGCCAATCTATAGAAAAGAGAACAATAGAACAGGATATAGAAAGTAACACGAACCAGACCTTTGTTTGTGGGAAGTCCAACGATTGGCTGAGAGAACGACAAAGAATCTGATTGGTTAACTAGCTAGCCGTGTATATAAAAACACCCGGCAAAAATAACTCCATGCATTTTAGCCTGAAGATTCCTCCCGGGGATGAAATTGATACATGAAAAATTATATTCCTTATGAAATTTTATGTGGATACATGAAATAGTAATATATATATATATATATATATATATATATATATATATATATATATATATATATATATATATATATATATCAGGACTGGTAATATTAATTCACCGAACAAAACAGTTCTGCACTAATTTTATTTTATGTCACATTGCGAAGATTAAAATTAATATATAATGATACTAAACCTCATATCTAAAATCCTTATTCTAATTTTGATCAAAATCTATAACATGATTATTATTCTAGAAAAGATTATTCGGACTACTGTTTTCATATTGAGTGTTATTCTCACAACGTTTCGGCCGATGCAACCTCTGAAAATTAAAGGCTTTAGAATGAATTTCAATTCAGAGAATCTTGCTTAATTAATGTTTAATGACTATGAATAAAATCCAATGCAAATCTGAAATTTTTTTTTTTTTAAATTGGAGGTGTTCTCATATTATACTCCCTAAAACCTTTTTTTAAATATTCCAAAGAAACTGACATTTGATGAATATTTACTAATTAATGTCTAATACCTATTGTTTAAATTTCACAAAAATCGGAGGTATCTGAATTTTTACAAAGAGATTCTATCCCCTTATACCCTCTTTAAATGAAACTAAATTAATTAAAACATAGCTCACATTGGAACCGCTTACGCATACCTAAAATTCTGAAATTCATAATAACCGGTTAATGCGGTTAGGAGTGAATATATATATATATATATATATATATATATATATATATATGTGTGTGTGTGTGTGTGTGTGTGTGTGTGTGTGTGTGTGTAAGGATAGTGGGAGATAACCCCAGCAGAGTGCTTAGTTATTAAGAAAATTAAAAAATCAGAGCGTAATATGTATTTATATATGTATTACAGGACATCAGAGCAATATCGGTACCGTCGGTTTTAAATCCAAACAAAGGGGCCTATAAGTGGCCTCCTTTACCGGACTCTCTTAAGCTTCTGTTTATGTCTGCCTCTCCGGAAAATGGCGGGTTGTGCGTCGTGTGATTTTTTAACGATATTTCGATATCAACTGCTTTATTTTAATTAACATCATTGTTACTAATTCGGCATTTCCACTCGAAAATTTTGCCGATATTTTCGTCGTAGGCAAGTTAAAACAGTTTTTTTCCTTATCTGACGATCGCTTTCTATTCATCTGCCGCGTCGGAGAATTAAAAATTTGAATCTAAAAAATTTTAAAATTCCAAAAATTAAAACACGCCACCGCCAAAAAAGTAAAACTGGGGGAAAAATCAGTGTTGGGAATAAATAATGGGTGTCAATAGCCTACGATAAATAATGGAAAAAACTACCCAGCAATAAGTAAACAAAACTTGTCAGGCTTATTTTTCTGTTAAAAATGATTGTACAGTATAATGAGGATAACTGTTCATTACCTAATTTAGAAAAAAAAACGATAAAATAAAAGAAAGTCTAGCTGGGTTTAGAATTAAAAATAAAAGTGGTCATATCATTAATTCGAAAAGTATAATAAAATATATTTATTGAAATATAATAAAATTATAATAAAATATATTGAAATATAATTAAAAAAATAATTAAAAATAATTAAAAATAAACGAATATAAAGTAAAAATTGACATTTTTAACCATCATCATCATAATAATAATAGGTGATAATAAATATAAATTATAAATTATTTAATGGAAATTATTAAAAAAAATTATTAAGTGAAAACCCGTTTTTATTTTTTAAAAAATCTATAAGTAAAGAGACATCCAAAATAAGGTTTTTAAAATCCCCCGTTTATAGAAATATGGTAAAGGAGCTTTAATAATAAAAAAAACGCTTTAATAAAAAATAAAAAAAAGAACGCATGGAAGGGATGGATAATTTTAACGAATAAATTAGTGTCCAAAATATACGGTTAATCTGTTCAACCTACCTCCCACCCCATGGAAAATTTCTGAGAAAAAAATCCAAAATAAATATTCCTAAGACAAATTTTTTTCAAAAACCTCCTTTGAAAATTGTTTTTTGAAAATTGATTTTTTTTTAAAGAAGAAAACGTAGAAAAAAAGCATATAGGCATATGGGTATATGATTGTTCTTCTCTCAATTCTCTTTATATGTGTACCTATCAGTGTCTTCTTTTATGCATGTATTAATTGTGTTTTATTCTTATACTTAATACTAATATTTATATTTTTATCTCTACTTATATAGTGAGAGGGTGCATGAATTCTTTTGGTCATATTTAGAATATTTCTCTCCCTGTTAGTCGGTCTTCCCAGTTTATTAAGAGTGTCTGCTTCCTATGAATGCATCCTTTGAAAAATTCACAATCTTTGCTGGGGGTCATTAATAGTCTGTATTATGTTGTATTTCTCCACATTGCATAAAGAGCACAGGTTCAATGTTGAGGGAGTATGACAGCATTCTCTCTTCCTCCTTTCATTTGATAATAAAAGATATCCCATCGTCTTTTAATTGCCATACCCGAAGTCGCTTGTGCTGGGTTTGCCTTGTCTCTATATTTAAATGTGTTTCTATGCGCGTATGACCTCTGCTTGAAAGTGACCGGCGTCATGCCTATGTATGTTTCTGCTCTGCCGCTGGGTCGACTTGTGATAGTCGCTCCATATACAAGGTATCTAACCTTGCAGTTTCAGTCTAGGGAGAAATGATATCTGTAGCTGAAAGAACAGCCCACGCTTTCTTTTGCCTTTTGCTCTGTAGAGATAATATTCTTCACAGATGAGGTGCTGGACTAATCGTGTTTCTATTAAACAATTTGTGTAGTTTATGTTGTGTTAGGAAATTCTTATGTAGTAGTTTAAGGAAAATATTGCTTACCTCTGTCTTGGTGTTAAGTTAGAAGGGGTTTAGAGCGAAATAATTTTCCGTTTTTATTGTTGTTTTTAGGTGATTGGTTATGGATGGACTGGTATGAAATCCTATCTATAAAGTTGCCATTGCAAAGTTCTTCATTGTAATATCATTCTATTTGTTCAAAATTCTCAGGATTAGATGGAAAGTCTGAGATCCTTCTATCAATGTTAGTGATCATATTCTTATAAACCGTAGGAGTGGCAAGGTTCTTTTATTTATGTATTTTAGGGTTTCATTTGGTTTATGGAAAGGTCTTACTAGAAAGGCCTCGAGTGGTGTCTAGAAAATCTACTTTGCTCAGATTGGTGCTTATAGTGATCTTGAATCATAGTTCCTTAAATGATATTGTTAATTCTTTTTCTAAACCTATCTAAAAATGTTTCGACTGCAGCCTCGTGAAAGGCAGAAGCCGTCGTCCCTGTATCGACCGAAGAAATGGTCGGGGGATTTGTGTTTGAGTGTTTCTAGTACAAAGCCTCTGTAAAAAGATCGAACCCTGAAGACCCATTTGATATAGCTATGGGGGGAATTACGACAGTGCAGATGTCTGCGACTTAGTCGGCCTGTTTCTAAATACGCGATTTATAAATTCATAACCAGACCAATGTACTATAGTTTTAATAACTCGACCAATAGTAATAATACCAACCTATATAATGATGTAGACAATATGTAACCCGGTAATGAATTTAAAGTAACTTCTCGTCGACGTCACCGCAACGAACAATCTCAATCTCAATCTCAATCTCAATGCCAATCTCAATCTCAATCTCAATCTCAATGCCAATGTAAATCTCACGATCACAACTGCTGTCTATCCAATACGTTGCTCTCCTCATATGTAAATGAATGCCAGCTATAGAAAATCTAATCTGGAAATCGAGTGCCACCATACAAAACGGCCCTTCATTTTCTTTCCATTTTTACAGTAAACAACATTTATTCCTTTCTATCTTAAACAACACAATAATAACCATGACTAAAAGAATAGCAATGCTCATAATAACATTGAATATAATCATAATACCAATAAGATCGAATCGACAATTATTTAGAAAGCAGGATCATATACCTGGAGTAAAATCTTTGAACTGAAACCATAACTAAAATCCTAAAATATGGCTACAATCTTTTATAATTTCCACTATAATTAATTCCCTTTAATTATTAATCCTCTATCCATGATGAAGTAAACATTTTAAACATACCAATTATTTTAATTTCTTGTATCCAATATGATGACAATAAGCCTTTCATTGTGTAATATCCAATTTATTTATTTATGCTAAACATTCTTTCTTTAATTAAACCTTCTATTTCGTAACTTAATGGTGAAATTGTTAGTGTAATTAAATGATTTTAATATCTAATTAACCTACACGATATTTAATATCAAAATATATATCCATTTTATTTTTTAGGTATGTTTAAGTTATCTCTTGAGTACCGTGACATTACTTATTTTTAATTAATAAATCTGTTTTAGCCAATTATCACCCTTGAAAAGAACTCATCAATTTTTAATCTTTTCAAGAAAAGGGCCATAAAAATGTTATACCTCCAGTCACTTCATTAGTAATAAGAATGCTTAAACAAGGTGGAGATAAAAATAAAATATTTAGACAGTTAAATAAGGCAATAACACGCTATCCTGACGCTTTTAAATTATATGAAATAAATCAAAAGAAATTGATAAAAGAAATCCAAAACTCTACTATAAAAATGTATAACATATGTAAATAGTCCATGATAAAATAAATAAATAAATGTATATATATATATATATGTATATATGAAATATTTTTATAAATATATATTTTTAATTTTAAAACATTTGTAGACAAAGAAAATAACCAAGGGAAAAAAGGGGGGTTATTATAATGGAATCATCTAACTCTATAAAATAGATGTTCTGTAAAATAGTAAATACCCACTTTGAAAGGAACAACACAGGTAAGGAAACTATATTTTAATACTTTAGAAAAACAAATCTGGAGGCAAAACTAAATTAAATATTTGTAAACTTTTTAAATTAAAAAATAATTATTAAATAGGGAGGTGGTGTCTGATCAACACTGCTGGGATGCCATGATAAAGAAATACTGTTTTGTTTTTAAAATCCCGAAACAGTTTTCATGGTAAACAACTGACGATCCCTTATATATAAAAACATATATAAAAATATATTTATATTAGAGTATATTCTTGGAAATAAACTAAAATAGTGATTGCAGTAGATTGATTGACTTACTAGACTAAAATCTTTCAACAAAAATTTTTTTTTTTTTTTTTTTTTTCCCAGTTTTGAAGGTTAAAAGAACTTCCGAGACTATATATATATATATATATATATATATATATATAAAGAGAGAGAGAGGGAGAGAGAGACAAAGAGAGATATAAACACTGCGATAAATATATATGAACAAACATATAGATATATAGATAACAATACAGAAAATGTTGTTTTCAAAACCCCTTTCAAATGCCATATTTTCTCCATATATTCTACGAAATTTCTTCCGACGTCCATACGCATACCCCCTCCACCCACACACACATATCTATCCATGCATATTTGTTTCACGCGCATGCAATACTACATCTTACTTCAAACTAGCGTCCACACCCCCTAATCCATGCACCGGTGCACGGCTAGACTGACATTTAGTTAGACTGCTGAGTATTACGTAAAAATTGCAGCGATGTCATGATTTCAATGCAAAATGAGTGCAGAATTTCAAGAAAGAATGCGGTGTTTTTCTTTTTGTTTTGTTTTTTTCTTTTTTGCATTTATTATTACATTGTTTCGCGTCTCGAAGTAGACGATACCGGAATGACATGATCCAACCAAGATGAACATTCGGACTCCCCACTTCTCTCTCTCCACTCCGATCGACTTTGGCTCCCCATAGAAAGTATTTTTAGAAGAAATGACACACGATTGAGATCTTTCTTTTTCTTTTCTTTTTCTTTCTTTAATGTTTGCCTGGTAGCATTCGACTCACTCCCCAACTCCCGACAAAGAAATGAATAACTTAAAGAAACAAATTCGATAAGCAACATTTTTGCAATTGACCGCATTTTTCTATCGATATCTTCATTCTCCTTCACCTTCTTCTTCACCTTCTCCTACGGCAAGCCATCTTTCTTTTTCTCCTCTTTCTCCACGTCCTCCGACTACTCCTCATTTTCTTCCACCTCCTCCTCCTCCTCCTTCTCCTCCTCCTCCCAAACGACATTTAATTCTTTCTTCGAATTTGGCTTCTCCTTTTCCCTTCTTCGTTTCCTTTTTTTAAATTTATTATTCACTAACACGATTCGTGAGACACCCAGTGTCGCTAGGGAAAAGTGAGAAACCCAAGAACATCCTGATTCCAGACCTGACTTATACATTTTATTTTGTATGTCTGCAACTATTAATTTTCAAGTTATAAATAAAATAAAGTAAAACGTCGCGAACGGAAACCTATGATATTATTGTAAAACCCTATTAATCGTCGTTGTTTGGTTCGTAGGATAAACAGTTTCTTTTTAAATATAATAATGTAAGCATACATACCCCACGATATTATTGTAAAACCCTATTAATCGTCGTTGTTTGGTTCGTAGGATAAACAGTTTTTTTTTAATATAATAATTTAAGCTCACATACCCCACGATATCATTGTAAAACCCTATTAATCGTCGTTGTTTGGTTCGTAGGATAAACAGTTTTTTTTTAATATAATAATTTAAGCTCACATACCCCACGATATCATTGTAAAACCCTATTAATCGTCGTTGTTTGGTTCGTAGGATAAACAGTTTTTTTTTTAATATAATAATTTAAGCTCACATACCCCACGATATCATTGTAAAACCCTATTAATCGTCGTTGTTTGGTTCGTAGGATAAACAGTTTTTTTTTTAATATAATAATTTAAGCTCACATACCCCACGATATTATTGTAAAACCACGTTAATCGTCGTTGCCCAGTTTGAGGGATAAGTAATCTTTAAGTCTTATAAATGAAAGCTCGCAATACCTCACGGTAGAATTGTAAAACCAAATTAATTGCCGTTGGAGAGTTCGAGGAATAAATAGTTTTAAATAGTTTATATGATTTAAATTAAAATTGTATTGCCTTAAATTTAAAATAAAACCACTGTATTTATTACAATATCGTATTTTATATATAAAAAACAATCACTTAAATAATCAAATTCTGACCATTTAACTTATCGTTTCCAATCCTATCAATGGTGTTGATTATCGTTCTACTGATAGTCCCATGAACCCTTATCCTCGAGCGGCTTTCCTTCCTTGATAAACGATGACTCATTAGTATAAAAAAACGGTGTATTTTAAAAGGTCTTTAGAAAGAAAAAAACATTTGTAACACACATGCCGTCCTCAGACGTGTAATACAGCAGCCAAAACCAATCACATTTCGTAATATATATATATATATATATATATATATATATATATCGTATGTAAAAAATAAAATGTACCTGTAAATGAAGCGCCTATTTTTCGTCGTATTTCGTATTTAAAAAATTTAAATATCGTATTTCGTATGTGAAAAAATTTTTTTTAAACTATTTGTATTTGAAAAATAAAATGAAGAAATGTACGATTTATCAGAAAATATTGCGCCACTTGTTCTTTCTCAGAGATTATTTTATATTTTAAAAATAAAAAACCGAAAACACTGTAGTTTAACTAGCATCCCCAAATGGAAATCAGAGAGAGAGAGAGAGAGAGGATTGCAGTTCAGCACCAAAAAAACAATATATCGTATATGGAAAAATATGTTTTTGTTTCTTTTATGACAGGTTAAAATAATTGGATGCCAAAGTAAAATATATATTAAAAAAAGAAAAGAAGGATAGATGCAATCCTCAAAGTAGGTTGCTAATGCAAGTTTCTAAAAAGTTCTAACAAAGATCATATTTTAATAAACGATGTTTAATCTTTTAAGAAAAATTAATAACCTGAATAGCAAATAATTTTCAACTTTAAAATACATCTGAGTGCAAAAAGAATAAAGGAAACATATTTGCATATTGCAATAAATAAATAATTGATATACTAGAGTTTTCAGAAATAACCGTTATGAAATGTAGACGTACATAGTAAACACTAGTTGAAATAATTTAACCTTAAATTAAAGCCAAGATGACCTAATCGAATTCAATTCTCTGAACCAACTAGTTAAGGGAAAGCAAATCCAATTAAACTTCGTGTATTAGAAAATGAAGCCACCCCAAAGTATTTTACCGACTCTACAAGAACCAACGTTTAGCGCCTTATTATATAATATGTGATAGAAGACATATTTTATAATACACAAGTCCAAGAGGGTCGAAAAAACTATGTTAGTATAATTATTATTCGAGATAGTTATATAAAAATAAAATCTTTTAGATTACAAAGTAAATAGAGTTGGGATATACGGTAAGCAGAAAAAAGTACATTCCATTTTGAAATATAGTAAATATGGTTTGGAAATAGGGTATGCAGAGAAAAAGGTAAAACGGGTTGGGAAATAGGGTAGGCAGAAAAGGGTAAATAAGCTGTGGAAATAAGGTAAGCAGAATAAATGTAAATTGAGTTGCGAAATAGTGTGGACAGAAAAAAGACGGAATATTTTTCTCAAAAGAATTTGTAATGTAATGCTTTTTAGCGATAATAAGGAGTTTTGAAATAGTGCCGAGCGGATTTTCTTTGTTAAAAGAACATGAAAAGTAATGGTTTAAAGCGATAATAAGGAGTTTTGAAATAGTACCGAGCGGATTTTCTTTGTTAAAAGAACATGAAAAGTAATGCTTTAAAGCGATAATAAAGAGTTTTGAAATAGTGCCGATCGGATTTTCTTTGTTAAAAGAACATGAAAAGTAATGCTTTAAAGCGATAATAAGGAGTTTTGAAATAGTGCCGATCGGATTTTCTTTGTTAAAAGAACATGAAAAGTAATGCTTTAAAGCGATAATAAGGAGTTTTGAAATAGTGCCGATCGGATTTTCTTTGTTAAAAGAACATGAAAAGTAATGCTTTAAAGCGATAATAAGGAGTTTTGAAATAGTGCCGATCGGATTTTCTTTGTTAAAAGAACATGAAAAGTAATGCTTTAAAGCGATAATAAGGAGTTTTGAAATAGTGCCGAGCGGATTTTCTTTGTTAAAAGAACATGAAAAGTAATGCTTTAAAGCGATAATAAGGAGTTTTGAAATAGTGCCGATCGGATTTTCTTTGTTAAAAGAACATGAAAAGTAATGCTTTAAAGCGATAATAAGGAGTTTTGAAATAGTGCCGATCGGATTTTCTTTGTTAAAAGAACATGAAAAGTAATGCTTTTTAGCGATAATAAGGAGTTTTGAAATAGTGCCGATCGGATTTTCTTTGTTAAAAGAACATGAAAAGTAATGCTTTAAAGCGATAATAAGGAGTTTTGAAATAGTGCCGATCAGATTTTCTTTGTTAAAAGAACATGAAAAGTAATGCTTTAAAGCGATAATAAGGAGTTTTGAAATAGTGCCGATCGGATTTTCTTTGTTAAAAGAACATGAAAAGTAATGCTTTAAAGCGATAATAAGGAGTTTTGAAATAGTGCCGATCGGATTTTCTTTGTTAAAAGAACATGAAAAGTAATGCTTTAAAGCGATAATAAGGAGTTTTGAAATAGTGCCGATCGGATTTTCTTTGTTAAAAGAACATGAAAAGTAATGCTTTTTAGCGATAATAAGGAGTTTTGAAATAGTGCCGATCGGATTTTCTTTGTTAAAAGAACATGAAAAGTAATGCTTTAAAGCGATAATAAGGAGTTTTGAAATAGTGCCGATCGGATTTTCTTTGTTAAAAGAACATGAAAAGTAATGCTTTAAAGCGATAATAAGGAGTTTTGAAATAGTGCCGATCGGATTTTCTTTGTTAAAAGAACATGAAAAGTAATGCTTTAAAGCGATAATAAGGAGTTTTGAAATAGTGCCGATCGGATTTTCTTTGTTAAAAGAACATGAAAAGTAATGCTTTAAAGCGATAATAAGGAGTTTTGAAATAGTGCCGATCGGATTTTCTTTGTTAAAAGAACATGAAAAGTAATGCTTTTTAGCGATAATAAGGAGTTTTGAAATAGTGCCGAGCGGATTTTCTTTGTTAAAAGAACATGAAAAGTAATGCTTTAAAGCGATAATAAAGAGTTTTGAAATAGTGCCGATCGGATTTTCTTTGTTAAAAGAACATGAAAAGTAATGCTTTTTAGCGATAATAAGGAGTTTTGAAATAGTGCCGATCGGATTTTCTTTGTTAAAAGAACATGAAAAGTAATGCTTTAAAGCGATAATAAGGAGTTTTGAAATAGTGCCGATCGGATTTTCTTTGTTAAAAGAACATGAAAAGTAATGCTTTAAAGCGATAATAAAGAGTTTTGAAATAGTGCCGATCGGATTTTCTTTGTTAAAAGAACATGAAAAGTAATGCTTTTTAGCGATAATAAGGAGTTTTGAAATAGTGCCGAGCGGATTTTCTTTGAAAAAAGAACATGAAAAGTAATGCTTTAAAGCGATAATAAGGAGTTTTGAAATAGTGCCGAGCGGATTTTCTTTGTTAAAAGAACATGAAAAGTAATGCTTTAAAGCGATAATAAGGAGTTTTGAAATAGTGCCGAGCGGATTTTCTTTGTTAAAAGAACATGAAAAGTAATGCTTTAAAGCGATAATAAGGAGTTTTGAAATAGTGCCGAGCGGATTTTCTTTGTTAAAAGAACATGAAAAGTAATGCTTTAAAGCGATAATAAGGAGTTTTGAAATAGTGCCGAGCGGATTTTCTTTGTTAAAAGAACATGAAAAGTAATGCTTTAAAGCGATAATAAGGAGTTTTGAAATAGTGCCGAGCGGATTTTCTTTGTTAAAAGAACATGAAAAGTAATGCTTTAAAGCGATAATAAGGAGTTTTGAAATAGTGCCGAGTGGATTTTCTTTGTTAAAAGAACATGAAAAGTAATGCTTTAAAGCGATAATAAGGAGTTTTGAAATAGTGCCGAGCGGATTTTCTTTGTTAAAAGAACATGAAAAGTAATGCTTTAAAGCGATAATAAGGAGTTTTGAAATAGTGCCGAGCGGATTTTCTTTGTTAAAAGAACATGAAAAGTAATGCTTTAAAGCGATAATAAGGAGTTTTGAAATAGTGCCGAGCGGATTTTCTTTGTTAAAAGAACATGAAAAGTAATGCTTTAAAGCGATAATAAGGAGTTTTGAAATAGTGCCGAGCGGATTTTCTTTGTTAAAAGAACATGAAAAGTAATGCTTTAAAGCGATAATAAGGAGTTTTGAAATAGTGCCGAGCGGATTTTCTTTGTTAAAAGAACATGAAAAGTAATGCTTTAAAGCGATAATAAGGAGTTTTGAAATAGTGCCGAGCGGATTTTCTTTGTTAAAAGAACATGAAAAGTAATGCTTTAAAGCGATAATAAGGAGTTTTGAAATAGTGCCGAGCGGATTTTCTTTGTTAAAAGAACATGAAAAGTAATGCTTTAAAGCGATAATAAGGAGTTTTGAAATAGTGCCGAGCGGATTTTCTTTGTTAAAAGAACATGAAAAGTAATGCTTTAAAGCGATAATAAGGAGTTTTGAAATAGTGCTCAGTGGAATCTCTTTTTAAAAACATTAATATTTCCGCAATGTATTTATTCCGTTTAAAAATGTGACTGACGGACGTATGGACAGACGAACAAATCCCTATTTAAATAAGATTAAGTCCCCATCTTACAGGTTACACTATAGCCAACATTATCATGTAATATTAAGATCCCAAAAATGGCAACTAGGGAGATAGATAAAAGAAAACTTATAAATACAAATCCGCGGTCACACAGATCATCAAATTTTATTGAGTAAAATTTTTAATTTATTTGCTTTTAACTAATGAAAGTACATTCTAAATAATCCCCCGTATTACACATCAAATTGACTAACCAGTTCAATAAAGTCAGATATCATATATTTAATAAACACATGCACCTTTTCTCAAAAATATATATTAAAAATATATATTAAAAAATACGTATATATGTACACGCATATATACATTCCTATATATATATATATATATATATATATATATATATATATATATATATTAATATACCATATTACATACAACTGTATATTTGTTCCCAATTCAATGTCGTTATCCTAATATTAAAATTATTTCAAACTGTATCGATTAAGTTATGTACTTTTGTAAAATAATTACAAAAATACATAACTTAAATATTTAGGTGATAAAAATCGTACATATTTCCGGAAAAGGCGCCATGGTTCGGTTGTAAAACTCCAGACTATAGAAAATGATATCGATGGTTCGATCCTTGTCCAAGTTAGCCATGCTGATGGCGGCTAATATCCAGAAACACGTGTTCATGGATTACTTTTATGTACGTATAAAAGTAATAAAAAATATATATCAACGCAAAATACGTCCTAAAAATGCAATCTTCGGCATTACTCTTTATCACTTAGGAAGTGAAAAAAAGAAAGGAAAGAAAGCTGAACGCTACGATTACCAATAAAAAACATTACAAAAATACATAACTCATTATATATATATATATATATATATATATATATATATATATATATATATATATATATATATGGAAAATGAAAAAGGAAAAACCCAAAGATGTTTTTTTATGTATTCATCAACGTTTCGTCTTTATTTTTAAGACTTCTTCAGGATGATCATTTTAAGAAAAACGTCATGCAAGTACATAGAAATATTGGGTTGACATGATGGGTTGATGAGAAGAAGTAGTAGCCACTACTGGGCGCACAGGACCATGGTCCTGGCTGAGAGAAGTCGGTGACCGAGAGTGAAATGAATGTGGATTGCTGTGAGTGAAAAAGAGGAAGGGTGGGAGTGTTAGTGAATTTGTCTTAGTGTGGGAGAGAGGGGATGGGGTGAGCTTTTTGTCGTGGTGAGGTGTAGCATGGATTTTGAGGGGGAAAGAGGAGGGAAGGGGAACGCTCTGTGTCTTTGGTGTGTCGGTAGTATCATAGTTTTAGAAAAAGATTTGAAGAAATGAAGATGATTTGAAAGTGGGCGGGGTGGGTGCGTAAGAGTGTGAAAGAAGTAGTCGAAAGGGTGCCACCGACTTCTCGCAGCCAGGACCTTGGTCCTGTGCGCCCACTACTACTTCTTCTCATCAACCCATCATTTCAACCCAATATTTCTATGTACTTGCATGATATTTTTCTTAAAATTATCATCCTGAAGAATTCTTACAAATAATGACGAAACGTTGATGAATACATAAAAAAAAACATATTTTGGTTTTTCCTTTTTCATTTCCCATTACGTCGAATTACTTCCTTTCTCATATATATATATATATATATATATATATATATATATATATATATATATATATATATATATATCCTCCACTTAAAGAGATTGTTTTTTAAACGGACATGAAACTTGACTAGTAGTTGCATTGGGGTGTGGCCTCCGTTCGAGTTTCGAATCCTGACGTGGATGAACTCCTTATGTCTAGCAACACTGATTAGTCGTTTTATATAGTTAAAGTTTAATTGGCATCAGAAAATTGCGTTTAAAGTTAACTATACAAATCAATTTCAAATTGCTGTGTTGAAAGCTCAATATTAAATACTAATTTATGAATACTATTAAAAATATTCCTTTTGAAACGTACGTAAAATTACTGTTCTCTTGAGGGTTTTCATTTCGAAATGCTATTATTAATCTCATAATATGTATATGGGGTTAACCACACTGCAGAATCATAGAGACGACGAAACACATGTCCATGGATAAATATATATACTATATGTGTGTGTGTGCCGGGTTCGTTTGGGGAGGGGGTCTATTGCATCACTTTTATTAATACCCTTGAGAAAGGTATAAATTTATATACCCTCCCACCAGTAGAGTTGACTAGGTTCTCATGTCTTGCTTGCTTGTATAACTTATCTAGGAAAATGAAAAACTTCAAAATAAAGTATCCCTCTCCTTGTCTTGTCACGGCATTGTTTTTCATTGCCCACGACTTCCCATTGCGACTTAAGTCAAGCAATACCGGCTCAGGAGAGGTGTGAGTGGAAATTGTTCAACCTTTGGTTTACTATAGACACTTCTTACAAGTAGTTTCCATTGCCTCTTGACACTGACAAAAGGTCTCTCTAAATGCATTTTTTTTATAATTCATTTTATATTATTCTATGATATAATAATGGTTCGTAACAAAATAACTTTTACCCATATTTCTAGTGGAGTCAGTATAAACACAGTTAATCTAACACCCTCTTCATCAGAAAGTCAAAAAGAAGTCTTCCAAAGGCAATGCAAAGAAAATTTAAGAAAAATGACATATGGACTATTATATATTTCAAATCGTTTAACAGAATGTCAAACACAGAAAGAACGCCCGGCAAAGAAGAAACTGTCAAACCCAGTTAACAAAAACAAATAATAATGTCAAAATAACTGTAATAAGATTAAGATATGAAATCAAAAGCTTTTATAGAGTTAATTGTACGAAAGTCGGGGAAAAAATTCCAACAATCGTATGGCCTCTTCTCTCATCGGTGAAAAAGATTAAAGATTGATGAGTTCTACTTAAGAGTGATAATTAAATTGGCTAAAAAGAAAACAGATTTATTAATTTTAAAATAGCATTATTAGGATGCAACGGAGACAATTTAATCTGCTGATGAATAAATTGGGTAAAATGGCACAGATTTATTATTTCAAAAACTGTAATATTAATATGAAAGGGAGATAACTTTAAAATTTCTAAAAAATAAAATCTATATATTCTAATATTTAGATGGCTGAGCTTCAAATAATGTAGTGTAACTCTATTAGATATTAAAATATTAATTAAATTACACTTACAATTGTATTATTAAGTTACTAAATCGAAGTTTTAATTAAAATAGACATGTTTAGCATAAATAAATGAAATATTATACAGTGAAAAACTAATTGTCTTGATATTGGATTCAAGAAATTAAAATAATTGGCATGTTTAAAATTACTACTTAATCGTAGATAGAGCGTTAGTAATTAAAGAGAATTAATGATGGTGGTTATGTAGGTATAGCATATAAATATATATATATATATTTCTATATATATTTCCATATATATGTATATATGTATATATGTATAATATATATATGTATATATGTATACATAGACATATATATGTATATAATTGTATATATATATATGTATATGTATGTATATGTATATATATATTTATATATATACATATACATACATATACATATATATACATATATATACATATATATACATGTATATACATGTATATACATATATATACATATACATATACATATATATATACATATATATATACATATACACATATATATACATATATATACATATATATACATATACATATACATATATATATATACAGATACATATACACATACATATGTATATATATATATATATATACATATACAATTATATATATATATATATATATATATATATATGTATAATTATATGCTGACATTTGTCACACTTATTTCTGGAACTTTACATATTTGCATATATTTCCCTCCATTCAAACCCTACCACTATATATATTCCCCAATTATATGACCTTCCCGTTTTTTATCATTTTTAGCACACTCTTCTTCCGCTCTTGATAAAGCCCACATAAAATCGGGCGAAACGTTGATCTTACGGGTCTTCCACTCTTCGATTTTTAATTTCATCCCGTCGGATTGTTTTATCCTTTTATCTACCCATGTATATATATATATATATACATATATATATATATATATATATATATATATATATATATATATATATATATATATATATATATATCGACGCAGCATTTTTTCCTTAAGACACGTATTATTAAAAATAACCGACAATTTTTGTCTAGTTATTTTAGTATTGATCCCTTCAATTTTCCGGATTAAAATCTTAATCTCGGAAGAATATTCGCTGATTAAACTGCCGTAATATACATGTTGGTCCAGAGTACTTTCTGACCCGTCTGGGTCTATCGTCAGTGGAATAATGACAAACAGGTAAAGACCTGGGGTGAGATTTATAATTAATTATGGCGGGAAAATTTAAATATGAAACTATATTTATTAGGTATAATAAGCATTTAAGTATATTAGTACTAGTGTTAAAATTAATCTTGTTAATAGCAGGTGTTTTTGTTTTAATGAGTAAAGCTTTAAGGGATCAATACTAAAATAACCAGACAAAAATTGTCGGTTATTTTTAATAATATATATATATATATATATATATATATATATATATATATATATATATATATATATATATACATATATATATATATGCATATGTATATGTATACATATATATGTACATATATATATATATATGTATCTATATATGTATATGCATATATATATGTATATATGTATATATGTATGTATATGTATGTATATGTATATGTATATGAATATGTATATATATATATATATATATACAGGGTGACTAAAAAAACGGGCCTCTTGTACAATTTATGTTATATCTCCTTTATTTATTCACCGATTGCCCTTATTTTACAGGACATGGCAGAATCAACGACCGTGAGTACACCAAGACCTCAGTGGGAGCTGGGACAAAGAATACACTGTGTTAAATTTTACTACAAGACAGGCTCGTTTAAGAAAACCCAGGACAGTTTTATGCATCAGTTCGGATGTGAAAAGGCTCCACCCAAAAGCAGAATTCAGAACTGGGATGACCACTTCGAGAAGTATGGGACCGTGGAAAACTTCAACGCCGCCAGTGAGAACCGTCCAAGCCACTCGGCACTTCCCAAGAAGCGGACAGCCGAGCTGGTCGAAAGTGTGAGAGAGTCTCTCCAGGAGAGTCCGAAACGCTCTGTGCGTAAGCGAAGTCAGCCCCTCGGTATCTCCCGTGAGACTTGCAGGAGAGTGCTGGTGAACAATATCAGGGCTTACCCATACAGAATACAGACGCTGCAAACCCTTACAGCCTCAGAAAAGAAGCAGAGGAGCGCTATGGCATTCAAGATGCCTGATAAGATCGAGGAGACACCAGGTTTCCTTAACCTCCTTTGGACCTCAGATGAAGCTCACTTCCATCTTGACGGAAACGCTAACTCCAAGACAAATGTCTTCTGGGGTCCTCCAGACCCAATGAAGTAGCCACCAAGCCCCTGCACTCTCCTAATTGCACGATGTGGGCTGCAATCTCGGTCAGAGGCATCATCGGACCAATCTTCATCGAAGAATCTGGCGCAGCAGTGACAGTCACCAAGAAGCGGTATGTGGAGGTCTTCAAAACCTTCAAGAGTGAGCTCCAGACCCTCTACCCGTCGCTCATGAGCAAGTTCTGGTTCCAGTAAGACGGAGCAAGTTCTCACACTTCAAACCTGTCCTGAGATTGGCTGAAAGAGAACTTCGGAGGCCGAGTCGTCAGTCTCAAGACTAATTTTGAGTGGCCACCCCATAGCACAGTCCAAAGCCCCCCAGATTATTTCCTTTGGGGCTATCTTAAGGACAGAATGTACGCAAGGAAACCCAGAACCATCACGGAACTCAAGGAAGCCATCAGGGAAGAGATGAGAGCCATTCCCAATTCAGTCTGTAAGAACGTCACGGACAACTTCGTTCTGCGCCTCAAGAAATGCACGGAGCTAAAAGGAGTCCATCTAGAACACATGCTGTAGAACGGAGAAAAAAAGGCCAAATAGCCTAGTGTTTTGATATGATGTTGTGAATATAATAAACTAGTTATGTCCCAAAATTCATTTCATTCGGACGAAACACTAAGAAACGGGGCCTACTTAAATTTGGGTCCCGTTTTTTTTGGGTCACCCTGTATAAGCAAACTTTTTCTAATATATCCGGTTAATATCAAAAGTAAGTATATTGTAAGCTCATCAAATAGCTTATAAGTTGTGTAAGAGTTATAATTTGATATGAAATTACTACGGTCTCGATATCATTAATATCCAAATACGAATATATGTGTATTAAAAGAGAGTATATACTTGTATTAGAGAAAGGATATCAAGTACAAGTAAGCCTCGGAGATGTTGAAGATGAGAGTTCTAACAAATACATTGAGGGCAAGTTGTATGTTTAAGAAAACAAAATATTATTATATACTTTAAAAGTTAAAACCGAATGAAATAGGTTGGAGATTGTCAATTTCTAGGTCCTAACTATTTTTTACAGACTGGATGTTGTTGAATTCATATGCAGAGGTAGGATAGAGATATAGATAACTAAACAGTCCAATATTGATCAAATTTATATTATCGTCTATGCAGACATGATGAAAGAAATTTGGATAACCGATTCAAAAGATTGGGGTGGATTTTAGAATGGTTAAGGTTTCAGTTGCACCATGTTTTTTTCTAATAATTGACCATTCGATCTGCTATTTTGTTTTCTCTGTGAAACTCGAATAATTCTTGAATTTTCATAAGGTAAGTTTTTTCAAAAATATAGAGATATTATTTCATAGATATGAGTCGTGTCAATACTGCAGTTTACAAAAACCTAATAATTAATATCAATTAGAGCTTTTATTTATTAATCTGTTAAAATTGAATATATTAATGCATAGATTCAACAAATGCAACAATCACCAGGTGGCAATAGAAATTCTTCTCTATCCTCTCTCCAATGTATTATTAATTAGGAACACCTTTAATATATAGAACGCACTTAATTACTTTTTTGTAATTAAAAAATAACAATTGAATGACCGAAAACAAATAGTCTGATGTTATCTTAACAAAATCTTGAGTTGATTTTCTTGTTCGTTGTGTATGTTTAACAGTACTTATATCTGATACCATTATTTTTACAGACACAATGTTAATTGGATATTTCATTGATTATATTGCCGATCTGTGTTTTACGAAAGATAAATTTCGAACTAAATTTTTCTTATGTTTTATTTTCAAGTTTTTAGAGAAGTAGAGAGTGAATTCTTATTCTTTAACCTATAACTTTGTTAAAGTTTGAAAATGTTGAGAAGGAGAATGCCTTATTTAAAATAATTTTTACAAAAACGTAATTTAATACTGTTAAATGTCTGTTCAGAAGTTAAATTTCTCGGAAACGTGCGTAAAGGTAGAGGGTGTGTTAAATTATTTATTTCCGGAACTTCGTTTAAATATTGGAAATTCTATTGAATATGTTTTAAAATATTTAATGTTACCCAATTAATATACACACACACACACACACACACACACATATATATATATATATATATATATATATATATATATATATATATATATATATATATATATATATATAGTATGTTTTTAAAAGGCTGTGTGCAATGCAAATTCCAGGTAAGATGTAAGCTGGAAGGAACAAAAATACAACATCGAATACGAAATGTGACTTACTATTTATTTTTCTTACATAACAGCAAGTGTGGTGTTAGCTGTTTGTGCGATGTCCGGATGATTATAAAAATCATCATCATCGAAAAATCATCATCATCGAAAAATCATCATGATGATGATTTTTTGATGATGATGATTTTTATAATCATCCGGACATCACACAAACAGCTAACACCACACTTGCTGTTATGTAAGATTTTAAGAAAAATAAATAGTAAGTATCATTTCGTATTCGATTTATTAGTTTTGTTCCTTCCAGCTTACATCTTACCCGGAATTTGCATTGCCCACCGCCTTTTAAAAACATACTACTACTATTCCCAGCAATGCTTCAAGCAAACTACCATTCTCTCTCTCTCTCTCTCTCTCTCTCTCTATATATATATATATATATATATATATATATATATATATATATTATTGTTGAATATGAGATGATATATATAATTATTTCCACCATCAGATAACGCCGCAATCCACAACCTATGAAAGAAACAAACCGGAAATCCTAGACTCAAGTTTTGCCTTCGCGGTTAGCTTAATCTGTTTAAATTAATAGACATTCTTGTATGTGGCGAGGTAGCTCAGTGGCAGAGTACTCGCTTAGCATGCAAGTGACTCGGGTTTCGAATCCTGAGTTCGGATG
>OY744526.1:64858122-64880622 GCA_963556195.1 Sepiola atlantica
ATTATTATTATTATTATTATTATTATTATTATTATTATTATTATTATTATTATTATTATTATTATTATTATTATTATTATTATTATTATTATTATTATTATTATTATTATTATTATTATTATTATTATTATTATTATTATTATTATTATTATTATTATTATTATTATTATTATTATTATTATTATTATTATTATTATTATTATTATTATTATTATTATTATTATTATTATTATTATTATTATTATTATTATTATTATTATTATTATTATTATTATTATTATTATTATTATTATTATTATTATTATTATTATTATTATTATTATTATTATTATTATTATTATTATTATTATTATTATTATTATTATTATTATTATTATTATTATTATTATTATTATTATTATTATTATTATTATTATTATTATTATTATTATTATTATTATTATTATTATTATTATTATTATTATTATTATTATTATTATTATTATTATTATTATTATTATTATTATTATTATTATTATTATTATTATTATTATTATTATTATTATTATTATTATTATTATTATTATTATTATTATTATTATTATTATTATTATTATTATTATTATTATTATTATTATTATTATTATTATTATTATTATTATTATTATTATTATTATTATTATTATTATTATTATTATTATTATTATTATTATTATTATTATTATTATTATTATTATTATTATTATTATTATTATTATTATTATTATTATTATTATTATTATTATTATTATTATTATTATTATTATTATTATTATTATTATTATTATTATTATTATTATTATTATTATTATTATTATTATTATTATTATTATTATTATTATTATTATTATTATTATTATTATTATTATTATTATTATTATTATTATTATTATTATTATTATTATTATTATTATTATTATTATTATTATTATTATTATTATTATTATTATTATTATTATTATTATTATTATTATTATTATTATTATTATTATTATTATTATTATTATTATTATTATTATTATTATTATTATTATTATTATTATTATTATTATTATTATTATTATTATTATTATTATTATTATTATTATTATTATTATTATTATTATTATTATTATTATTATTATTATTATTATTATTATTATTATTATTATTATTATTATTATTATTATTATTATTATTATTATTATTATTATTATTATTATTATTATTATTATTATTATTATTATTATTATTATTATTATTATTATTATTATTATTATTATTATTATTATTATTATTATTATTATTATTATTATTATTATTATTATTATTATTATTATTATTATTATTATTATTATTATTATTATTATTATTATTATTATTATTATTATTATTATTATTATTATTATTATTATTATTATTATTATTATTATTATTATTATTATTATTATTATTATTATTATTATTATTATTATTATTATTATTATTATTATTATTATTATTATTATTATTATTATTATTATTATTATTATTATTATTATTATTATTATTATTATTATTATTATTATTATTATTATTATTATTATTATTATTATTATTATTATTATTATTATTATTATTATTATTATTATTATTATTATTATTATTATTATTATTATTATTATTATTATTATTATTATTATTATTATTATTATTATTATTATTATTATTATTATTATTATTATTATTATTATTATTATTATTATTATTATTATTATTATTATTATTATTATTATTATTATTATTATTATTATTATTATTATTATTATTATTATTATTATTATTATTATTATTATTATTATTATTATTATTATTATTATTATTATTATTATTATTATTATTATTATTATTATTATTATTATTATTATTATTATTATTATTATTATTATTATTATTATTATTATTATTATTATTATTATTATTATTATTATTATTATTATTATTATTATTATTATTATTATTATTATTATTATTATTATTATTATTATTATTATTATTATTATTATTATTATTATTATTATTATTATTATTATTATTATTATTATTATTATTATTATTATTATTATTATTATTATTATTATTATTATTATTATTATTATTATTATTATTATTATTATTATTATTATTATTATTATTATTATTATTATTATTATTATTATTATTATTATTATTATTATTATTATTATTATTATTATTATTATTATTATTATTATTATTATTATTATTATTATTATTATTATTATTATTATTATTATTATTATTATTATTATTATTATTATTATTATTATTATTATTATTATTATTATTATTATTATTATTATTATTATTATTATTATTATTATTATTATTATTATTATTATTATTATTATTATTATTATTATTATTATTATTATTATTATTATTATTATTATTATTATTATTATTATTATTATTATTATTATTATTATTATTATTATTATTATTATTATTATTATTATTATTATTATTATTATTATTATTATTATTATTATTATTATTATTATTATTATTATTATTATTATTATTATTATTATTATTATTATTATTATTATTATTATTATTATTATTATTATTATTATTATTATTATTATTATTATTATTATTATTATTATTATTATTATTATTATTATTATTATTATTATTATTATTATTATTATTATTATTATTATTATTATTATTATTATTATTATTATTATTATTATTATTATTATTATTATTATTATTATTATTATTATTATTATTATTATTATTATTATTATTATTATTATTATTATTATTATTATTATTATTATTATTATTATTATTATTATTATTATTATTATTATTATTATTATTATTATTATTATTATTATTATTATTATTATTATTATTATTATTATTATTATTATTATTATTATTATTATTATTATTATTATTATTATTATTATTATTATTATTATTATTATTATTATTATTATTATTATTATTATTATTATTATTATTATTATTATTATTATTATTATTATTATTATTATTATTATTATTATTATTATTATTATTATTATTATTATTATTATTATTATTATTATTATTATTATTATTATTATTATTATTATTATTATTATTATTATTATTATTATTATTATTATTATTATTATTATTATTATTATTATTATTATTATTATTATTATTATTATTATTATTATTATTATTATTATTATTATTATTATTATTATTATTATTATTATTATTATTATTATTATTATTATTATTATTATTATTATTATTATTATTATTATTATTATTATTATTATTATTATTATTATTATTATTATTATTATTATTATTATTATTATTATTATTATTATTATTATTATTATTATTATTATTATTATTATTATTATTATTATTATTATTATTATTATTATTATTATTATTATTATTATTATTATTATTATTATTATTATTATTATTATTATTATTATTATTATTATTATTATTATTATTATTATTATTATTATTATTATTATTATTATTAACAATAACAATAACAATAAGTTTACCAACAATGTGGAAAATCCTAACGGCATAACTGAGAGAATAAATCTACCAATCCCTGAAAAATAGTGTACTAACCCCAAGGAACAAAAAGGATGCCGGAAAGGGAAAATAGGGACACATGATATCCTATACATAAATCAAAAGATCCTGAAAAAAAAAAATAGCAGAAAAAAGAACATATCCATGGCATAGATTGACTGTAAGAATACTTACGACAGAATGCCTCAAGACAGAATGCCTCAAGCATGGATAATTTAATGCTTAAAAATATACAAGATACCCAACAGGATTACTAATCTTATTGCGAAAGCAATCGAAACATGGAGACTAGAACCGACAGCTGGAGGACAACACCTAACTGAGATGTTTTTAAATACAGGGAGGCAACTTCCAAGAATATTTCTTATCACCACTTCTATTTATAATAGCCATGATACCACTCAACTACATACTCAGTAAATGTGATGTCGGATACACGTTTACAGACACAGAACAAAGAATAAACCACCTCATGTACATGGACAACCTGAAACTATTTGCAAAAAAAAAAGGAACTGGAAAAGCTGATAAATACGACCAGAAACTTCAGCGAGGACATACCAATAAGATTCGGAATAGAAAAAAATGTGCAAGAACTTAGACACCTTTACCAGAAGACTAGAAAATGAATGACCATGCACAACGCACTACATCCAAAAGACGATACGAACAGACTTTACATAAAAAGAAACGAAGAGGGGAGATTGTGTGGAAGACACAAAAACGATCTGGAGAAATACATAACCCAAAATACAGAAAGGTTAATCACTGCAGCAAGAGACACCGTTCCAACGAATAACTCGGGATTCATCGAAACAAACCAGAAACAAAAAGGCAAGAAATAAAAAGTTGGAAGAAAAACGACTACATGGACACTTTATAAGACTAACAAGAGAAGAAACCAACGAAATGGCCAAAAAAGAACACTTGAACAGGGAAACGGAAACTTTACTTGCGACTGCACAGAACAATACGAGTAGGACAAACTAAATTAAAGCTAAAATAGATAAAACCCAGGTAAACATAAAATGCAGACTGTGTGGACAAAGAGACGAAACATAAAATCATATAATAAGTGAATGCAGCAAACTAGCCCAAAAAGAATACAAGAACAGTTATGACTGTGTGGGAAAAGCAGTACACCGGGAAGTGTGCAAACGACTGCATTTTGAACACGCAGACAAATATTGCAAACATAAATCAGAGACAGTACTAGAAAACAAAAAAAAACACAAAATCATCTGGGACATGGATGCACACACAGATAAACTCATACAAGCAAAGAGACCGGATGTCATAATAATCTACAAGAAAGAATAAACCTGCCAAATCATAGACTTTGTCCGTTTCAGCAGTGAAGATCAAAGAGACAGAAAAACGAAGCAAATACACGGAACTTGCCAGAGAAGTGAAAAGACTATTGAACATGAAAAAAGTAAAAAATAATGCCAATAATCGTAGGAGCACTAAGAACAGTCCCAAAAAAACTAGAGAAAAGACTAGGAGAAATTGGAATATAAGGGATCATTGATACCATACAAAAGACGGCAATGATCAAAACAGCTGCAATCTTAAGGAAAATCCTCGAATGCAGAAACCAACCCTCATACATTACGAATGGTAACCAGCCACATGGAAGTTATAACAGCCAGAAAGCAAAACCACAGAAAGAACGCCAGCGCACGAACCAAGGAACAGAAACTGCAAGAAATATTATAAACTCACCTCCCCCCCCCTAAATAAGTGATAGCACAAGCCTCGGCTGATATCCGAGAAAATTGTCGTGAAGGGTCAAGGAAGATGGGTAGACCGAGGATAGAGAGAACTACCCAGACCTCCACTGGAAGAGTGTGGAGAGTACTGGGAACTTGGGGAGGCTTATTGACACCCAAATCCCAGAGGACACCAATGGTCGTTGCCAGCGAGAAATCAATGGTTAAGGAGAGTACTGGAAATCTGGGGAGGCTTGTTGTCACTCAGACTCCAGGGAACACCACTGGTTGTTGTAAGTGAGTAATCACTGATGATGTGTGATAACTCCTCGTGAGTACAAATAATAATTATAACGTATAAAAACATACTATTCCAGGCTTAAACGACTTAATTTATGCAGAGACTAAATCAGTAATTACGAGACTAAAATAGAAACAAAAGCCCATCAAAACATTGGGCCAACAAAGATTGGAAACCAGATTGAATACCCATGTCAACAAACTACAAAAAAAGCTAGAGCAGTTAATAAGGTAAAAAGAACAATAAGCGATGGAAGAGAAAAAGTGTGGCGATAAAGAAGAAAGACAAAGCAAGAAACATGAAAAATAAAACAAAAGATACTAGCACAAAAGATACAAATCTAAACAGTTAAAAAAAGTAGGACTTTTCAAAAAATGAAAGCCATTTTTTCGAAAACATAAACAGATGTAGAATAAATCCAGAACAAGCATACCTGACAGAAACTAAACACTTCTGGGGAAATATATGGAAAAAGCGACAATACCACAACAAAGATTTCGAATGACTAAAAACACGAAAGAAGACCATCAGAAAATTTAAGAAGAAACAGAAGCCGAAATTAATGATGAAACACTTAATACGATCCTTAGAAAAATGGCAAGCTAGAAAACGCCGGATACCGACGGAAAATATGCATATTAGTTTTAAAAATCACACGACCTTGCATGAAAGACTAACGAAAATAAAACTGAGAAGGACTAAAGGAAGAACTCCATTGATCCAAAAGGGAAGGACACGCAAGCAACCATAGACCAATAACTTGATTACCAACTATATGGAAGATCTTAGAGACATAACCGAGATAACATATCTACCACTCTCTTAATAACCATGGACTACTCCTCGGTGAACAGAAAGGATGCCGGAAAGTCACATGATTTACTATATAGAGAGATCACAAGAAAAAGAACATAAATCGACTATGAAAAAGGCTTACAACAGTACCCCCAAGCACAGATAATTAAATGCTAAAATATGTATAAATTATCTGACAAAATGATCAATTTTATAGAGAAAACAATGAAAATATAAAGACTGGAACAAAGATCTGGAGAGCAACACCATACTGAGATAAGAATACAGATAGGCATTTTCTAGGGAGACTATCTATCAGCCGTACTGTTTATCATAGTCATGATACCACTCAACAAAATGATCAAGAAGTGAAACGCCGGATATAAATTCACAGACAAACAATACAAAATAAACTTCCTCATGTATATAGACGACGTGAAGGTATTTGCAACAAAAAGAGAAACTAGAAACGTTGATAAATACAACTAGAATCCTCAGGCAGATATTCGAATGGTATTCGGAATATAAAAGTGTGCACTACTAGAGATGAAAAGGGGAAAACTGGAGACAGCAGAGATAATGGAATTATCCAACCGAGCAGCTATGAAGGCACTTAGAGAACATGACAGCTATAAATGTATGGGAGTTCGTGAAGTAGGCGCCATGAGATCAACGGAAATGAAAAGAAAAAATTGGAAAAGAAAAGCTGAGGAAAAAAAACTTAGAAAACATTATATACTAGAAACATAATAAAATAAATAAATATATGTGCAGTATCCCTCGTAAGATATCCTGGACCCTTCATAGGCTAGACAAAAGAAGAACTCAGATATCTAGATAAGAGAACTAAGAAGCCAATGACCATGCACACCCAAAGGATGATACTGACGACCGACTCTATGTAAAAAGGGAAAAGTGTGGAAGATGACTGTGTGCATAACACAAAAAAACGCAGTGTGAAGGTTGGTGGGACTCACTAATCTTCTATTCATTACACTGTATAGAAATAAGGAATGTGTGTTATTAGTACAACCTTTTCGTATTATACCGTGCGTTAAATAACTTCATTTTACTTACTACGTTTAATAGTGATTGAGCGGTTAATAAAAACAATTAACAAAATTTTGTCTTCTGATTACAAATTATGCAAAACCTTGAAGTCTTCTTTTTGGATATATTCTTTAAATATACATAGAAAACGGGCAATACATTTATTTGTGTTGAACTAAAACTTAAATCTTATGCCTTATTTTTTACTTTCGTTCGTCACACATTCTAATTATGGCTGCGTTTGTAGTTTGCATATGAAGAAGCAAACTTTTAGAGGGATCAAATAATTTGCAAAAGCAATTTGTATAGAAATATATACAATCTTTATTTACGTTAAGAATTATTATATAATCCGAGAATGAGTTAAATGGTGGAGAAAAGAGGTAGTGTGCAACTTCATCATAGATGCAGTAATCGCAATAACTAGAGCAGTTACAACAGGTCAATTTCTTTAATAACATGTTCAAGTGTAGTCGTAGCGCAACGTGATGAAGTGGCAGACCTTACAGAAACAGGTGCAGTGGCATAGAAACTGAAACCACCGTGTTCATGCATAAAACAGCACAAAGCATTCATTGCCAAAACGAACGTTGCATATGAGTCTTTTTACTTTTATTTTTGTTGCACTTATCTTTAACTATGCCTCTTGTCTTTTTTTTTACTAAATTATGTTTGAAATGGGATTTTCAATGTTTAATTTAATTATTACATTATCGTTTGTTATCAAATTATTAATTGAACCATATTGTTATAAATCCATAAATAATTTTCTTAATGTAATTTTGTTTTAATCGCTATTTATAAAATTACTGGATCTAAATAGCTTCGTAAACGTTCAACCTTTCAATACATAAAGATTTTCTAAGAATTTTAAAATGACTTTCTATTTGACAGTTTATGTGCTTCCAAATTCAGTCTAAATTTCGAAGAGTCACGAAGTAATTCATCCTTTTTTTTTCAACTATTAATAAAAAAAAAATGATTCGTTTGAAAAGAAACCGAAATGTACCCTGGCGGATTTACTTTCGTGATTAAATTATATTTTGAAATAAGATTTTATAATTTTGTTTTATTTTATGATTTAAATAGATATACGACAATAAAATTTTAAAAATCATTTAATATATAATTACCTGAGTTACGTTGACACGGGAAACATACACAGTTTCATTATCAACACCAGATTAAACTAATTCCCGCAAATTAAAAACAGAAAAGACAAAAATTCTCACCATTTCCAATTGTAGTTTGCGACTCTCCCTCTCCGTGGCGTCAAACAATCATGTAATTAAACCAATAAAATTCGACAGTTGTTAATACCATTCAGTGTCACGTATATTATACTAGAAGATGGTGAAAGCGTAAGGGTGCATTCAAATAAAAAAAAACATTTCAGAAAGTTTTACTTCATTTTTTAAATAAATACTTTTTATTTACTTTCGAAGTCACCACTTATCAAAGCCAATAGCCACTCGAGGATAAGGGTTACTGAGACGGAAATAGAATGGCCGCCCAAGTATGAGGAACACTATGGGAGTACCAACATTGATCAATAATATAAACTGCGTTTGATTACTTTTGGGGCGTTCCATGACAGAAATTTGTAGACATTGGATTTTAAGACGATCAAGTTGTAATCAGCAGATAAGCAGTCTCGCGTAAATGTGTGCCATGGGTCGGAAGCCCTTGCAAAGAAGCTTTAGAGCGAAGCTATCCATATCTCTTCTGTAAGAAACGGGTTGTAAGTAAGAGAAAAGATTATCTCCCTACTCTCTCTCTCCCTCTCTCTCCCTCTCTCTCTCATTCAAATCATCGTTAAGAAATACTCGTTACATCACGTCGGATCGACCCACACACCCACTAATTATTGATTCTACACTATTTCGAGGGGTCACCACGGACGGGTATGAAAAATAGCCATAACCCGACTCGTCAGCATTTATCCGTACAGGTAGCTCAGTCGATCGACCATAAACCAATCTCTCGTAGCATCCGAAGAAGGTGCTTGAGTAGGTGTTTATATCAGTCGAGCATACGTCATAGACAATCAGTTCGACAGTGCTTTTGTCAGGCTGAAGTATGGTTCTGCTCAGTCCTAGGATGTCTATCGTCCAAGGATGTATCTCCTCTAAGAAGCGATTAGTTTATTGCTAATAGCCCGAAGCGTCCCTCCCGGGAAATGCCGACGAGGCATCTCAGGCATTTTCGTGCTACGTTGACTTGATATCTATCAAAAAAAGATTACTGAGCCTTCACCGACTGTTCGTGGAATAATAGGCTGAAGTGTCGCACGGCCTCTTAATTGGACGTTAGGGTTATGGGTTATGGTTAGTATTAGGATTAGGGTAAGGGGTAGGTTTAGGGGGTAGGGGTAGGGGTTGAGGTTTAGATCGCATAACAAAGTAGATTCATGAGACGTAGATTGCAATGTAAGTATAGATATCATATCAAAGTAGATTTATCGTACGTAGATAACAAGCCAAAGCGGCACCGGCATTTTTTGTTGGCCAGAGTCCGCTTTCTCTAGTTCGCTGACGTTTCAAACCCTCTGGGGGATGGCCTCATGAGACCGACCAGGCAATCACTTCTAGTCCAGCCAGAAGACTATGCCACCCAGCGCGAACGTCAGGACAGAAATGAAATAATGGCCGCTCTACGCTCCGCACCGTCGATCCTGTTCTTTCTTTCATCGTCCTCTATCCGCGTGTTTGAATTAACTTTGCATATGTCTATACGAATCGCATCACTCTCCCAACACTCTAGCTTTTTAATTGTACGTTCATGTTACTCGGGTAAATCAACCCCAACTTAATGCGATTACGCACCGGAAACTGTTTGTGACGACATGCATTATTTGTAGCCAAAAAGGCTACCAATAATGCATGTCGTCACGCGAATACTTGATGCTAACGTTTCTTCGTTACATTCACAAATAAGAAAAGCTATCGATCGTGTTATACAAAACCTGCCTTAATTTATCTATATTTAAATACTAACGAGTCACAACTCACCAAGTCCAAACGCCATGCGAAGAAAAATGGTTAATGAGATTGTCAGCTGGACGACGAACAACATCATGAGAGGATTGAAACAGATGGACTAAATGGTCAAAATTTCACTACTTAAGAGGACCGCTCGACAAGTATTTGCTGACATTAGACTTGAAGATGACCATGTTGTAGTCTGCAGGGAAGCAGTCTCATGGTAATGTGTTCCACAGATGAGAAGATCTTTAAGAAATACGCTGTTCATCGAAAGTCAGTTTAGTTTAAGGTACACAGAGGAAGAACGGAAAAGTCTTTGCAGTTGTTGTTTTTTACTAAATAGTCACCTCTTATCAAGGCAAGATGCCACTCGAGGATAATGGTTAATGAGATGGAATGATTGTCAGAACCAAGTTGGAATACATGTGAAACGGTTTGTGGTAAGTATCTGATAACATTGGCTTTGAAGACGACCAGGTTGTGATCTTTAGGAAAGCAGTTCTATTGCAGTGTGTTCCAACGACGGGAAACCCTTGCAAAGAATCTGTTCGCGGAAATTTCGCTTGGCGCTAGACACACTTCCGAAATAAAGAATGTTTTTTCTTCGTTGTGGTAGAAGACGAGTTCTTGCTGTAAATGTCTTATAAGGAGGCACCAGAGATTTGATTACTCCATCTTGGGACGTATCTGACTCTTATATAGGTAGAGAATTGTATCAGGAATTAGGTTCTTTCTGGAGCGGTAGAAGAAGCTAACAATTTTCCCGGTGGTCTTAGCAACAGATTGGATGTAAGCCTTTCATCTTAGGTCTGGAGGGAAAGTCACTTCTTGGAGTTTAAGTAAGGAGGTTTATTCAGTGACAGAGCCATTATTTAAACTGGGGTAATAAAGGATCCAGACGTTGATGATGGAAGGAGAGACGTTTGATTTTAGAAGTGTTCATCGCACCACGTGCTCCAGATCAGAAGAGAGGGGATTAGCGATAGCTTGATCACCAGTGCTCTTCGATGTTGTGTCATAGACAGTAGTCTCGTCTGCGTTGTAGTAGGAAGACGAGTTCTTGCTACGAATGTTTTACACGGGAAACCAGAGATTAGAACTCAGTCGAGCAGCTACCATGGAAATAACATCTTAGGACGTATATAAATAATCTAGCTCTTATACAGGTAGAAGATTGCATCAGGGGTCAGGTACTTTCTGGGGCGGTAGAATGATCCAACCATTTTTCCAGCGACTTTGGCAACAAATTTTATATAAGTCTTCCATTACAAGTCTGGGGCGAAATTTAGTCCTAGGCGATTGTTAAAGCAAAGGGCTTCCTCATTTATTTCAACTGCGGCAAAAGAGGGACCCAAGCGTCGGTGGTGGAAGGGGAAAAGCTTATTTTTCGAGATGTCTAATGTAACAAGAAGCTTTCTCCGTTGCATCACGTATTCTAGTTCAGAAGAGAGACAATCAGCAAAATTGTCATCATCAATTCTCTTCGACGTGATGTTACAGATAATTGTGTCGTCTGCATAAATGTCAACGAATGATCTCAGAATATGATTCGGAAGATGATTGATGAAGATCGGTAAGAGGGTTGGGCCCAGGCGTTGATTCTATGCGTTTCAGACTTTAGTCCATCAACAACCACTTTTAAAAACCTATCAGAAAAAAATGATGGGTGAGAAACCATTTCCAGACATTCCATAGCTAGCAAACTTGTGAAGCAAACCTTTGTGCCAAACCCTATCTAAGGTCTTTGATGTGTTGAGCTATCGTGAGATGCGAAGTTCGCGAAGAGGTAAGAATCCTTGACTTCAAAATTGATGGTCAGGTTTCGAATTTCACTTTGAAACGCTCACTATCTCTTTAGCTGAGATTCGAATTTCAACTTAAGACATAGTGAGCGTTTTAAGTTGACATTCGAAACCCGACTGTCGATTTTGTAGTCAATCATTCTTACCCCTTGGCCAACTTAGCACCGCACGTAAGTAGGGGCATTTTCTTTTGGTTTTATATATTACAATTCCGGAAATTCTATTCAAATTAAGAAGAGTAATGCGTTTTACTCTAGCGTTAAACTCACGAGTAAAAAGAAAGTATATATATATATATATACATATATATATATATATATATATATATATATATAGAGAGAGAGAGAGAGAGAGAGAGAGAGAGAGAGAAAGAAAGAGATAGATAGATAGATAGATAGATAGATAGATAGATAGATAGATAGATAGATAGATATGTTTGCATGTGTGTGTAGCCTATTTCTGTCTCGAAAGACGACGGGTATCTTCTGAAATGGCGCCGAGAAGAAGTTTCTAGTGAAACAAGAGTTGCGCAACCCCAACCACTTCTGGGCTGACACTGTTAAAATCCAGTGGCAAGAGAAGGCCCAGACAACTAGAAATAATAACGGGATAAGAAGTGAGTTTTCCCAGAGTTTTTCTTTCTCTAAACTACTCTATTCTACTATTAACCACAAACAAGCAAGAATATATGGAGCCATACCTTCTTAAGTCTATTTGTCAAAGTGGTGATAATCTAGTAGCAACCAGAGCGGGTTATAGGCTTTGCTTGACGTGTTTAATTTTTGTAAGGACTATTCCGCCCTTGTCATATAAGATGTCAGTTAATTCGTAGTTTGTGCCGATATCGTAATTGGTAAGACGGGTTACTGTTAATAAAACGGGTTTCGATCTCAGCTTGATCTGCTTGCTTGTCTAGCCACACTGAAGAGCTGTGATACGCAGAAATATTCTATCTGTGTATGACTATAAAATACATTACTTAATAAGTCCCGGGCTATACTATTAAATCAACAACTTTTAGGCAAAATGTCACTCTATTCATCAACATAGTCTCATTCTCGAGTGATACACTGATTCAAACGTTTCTCTAAAAATCCGATGCCTTTTTGTAGAACGATTTGTTTGGGGCCTTAAACTACGCCTCAGTTTCCTATATCACTTTTTCATTCGAGTCAAATCTTTTTTTCTTGTGGCATTCTTTTAAGGTCTGCAAACAGCCAGTATTTGTTGGAGGCCATATCTGGAGAATAGATTGAATGCAGAAGCATTTTGAAGGGTAATTCATGTAGTGTTGCCATCGTTGAGATTGATTGTGACATAGTGCATTGTCTTGTGTAATAGCATTTTTTCTTACTTATTTGTAACCATTTTGGGCGATTCCTTTATTGAAACGCACCAATAATCCACTATAATATTCGCTATTGATGTTTCTTTCTTTTTCAAGGTAATCGATGAACAAAATACCTTGCGAATTCAGTAATAAGAAGGCCAAAATCTTGCCTGCTAAGGTTTGCCTCTTTGGTCGCTTTAGACGGCTCTCGCCTGCGACTGTCCACTCAGTTGTACTGCCGATTTAACTCTCAAGTGATGTAGTGGATCTATGACTCATCTATTGTCACATATTGAAGCAAAAACTCATGCTTTGTTGCGTTGAAACAGTTGCGAACAATGCTCTGAATCGTCGACGCGTTGTTGTTGTTGTTTCTGATCGACTCTGAGCAAACGCGGCACCCACTTTGAACACAGCTTTCTCATTAACAACTGTTCATGAAAAATGGCGAATACACTGCCTTCTGATATCTACTATATCATGCAACTTACGATTGGCCAGAACGAGTTAATTGACGCGTTTGATGTTTTCCGGTGCAACTGCTGAATCTGCGTTCAGTGTCATTTGAGTCTGTAAGACTGCGTGGAAAGTTAGCATAGCACATCTTAACCGTTGTTTCCGACGAAACAGAGTCTGAATAACACTTATCAAGCCGTTGATTTGCTTAAACAATGGTTTCCTATCAGGAAGCAATGCTTTATCAACACAGGAAATTCAGATTTTTACCATTGTTGTAAAAAAAAATTGCATTTCACTTAAATGACTAATTAGATTTGTAAACTAATAATACAATTAGGCTCAAATTATATATATATATATATATATATATATATATATATATATATATATATATATATATATATATATGCGCGTGTGTATATGTGAAAGGTATATTTAGATGATAAATGTCCAATAAGACTTATAGGTAAAAGGATATAAGTAAAGAGACAAACTTAATAGAACCAAAAAGGATTAACACATATATAAGTTGGAGTCAATATATATTTTTCCCATTGAAGAAACTTTGTCAAGACCGCATGTTGTTTTCACAGAGCCAATAGATATACATAACGTCAGTGTTGTTGTGAGGTCTAAAATTAGAGATGGTGTTGTAGGGAGTGTTTGGAGTATTATTATTATGTGTCGCTTTTGCTTTCGAATTTTCTTTCTGTTCGTCTTTTTACTACTATCATTTATTATTTTAGTATTTTACTATTTTAGTATTTTACTATTTTAGTATTGTCAGCTTTGATGATTATTTCTAAATTCGTGCAGCAACCGTAAGAGAGTTTTAAGTAATATGTATTGAATATTTTATGTAGAGGACGCCTGGTGGGAAAACGTTTATCGGTAAGATTTAGGAATTTCTTACCTAGTTTAGTTTTAAGTATCTGTCTATAAGGCGGATAAACCGAATGATGTTTCTATTTCTTCTATGTTAATATTATTTTAGTGGGTTTTTTCTTATATTTAATTTAAATGTTAGTATATCTATTATTTTTTTAGTTATCTTATAGACGTTACTTAACTTCTTAAGTATCTTTTCATTGGGAGAGTTATTAGTGATCCTACATTCACTAGAACTGGAAACACGTTTTATAATCGATGGAAGGTGGTTTGATTAGATATTAGGTGCATGAATATTGGATTCCCATTATCTTTAAAATACGATTGATATGTATTTTATCTGAGTTGAAAGTAATATCTAAGAAGTTTATTTTTATGTTTGCTAATACTTCGATTCTTTAGCCTAATCTATTCATTTCCATATACATAATTTGTTTTTAAATTTTCACGCTTTATGTTGTTTGACTCCTTTATTATGGCTAATCAATAATCTCTGTATAGGTCGTTTTTACATATATTTGTCGATATATATATATATATATATATATATATATATATATATATATATATATGTGTGTGTGTGTGTGTGTGTGTGGTGTGTGTGTGTGTTTGTGTGTATGTTTGTGGGGGGTAAAACAGACAAAAGGGAAAAATCAAATTTAAATACAGGAAAATTTATCAAGAACGAGAGATTTTACTGGTCTCGATCGGATCAACAAATGTCTTCAGAAAAAGTGAAGGTTCTAAATTTATTCGTTAATGATAAAAACATAAGAAAAAAGAACGCACAAAGAGACGCCATTGGCACATGTTTTACTATTTAAACAAAAAGAATAAAAAAATGTGTGCGGAGAGACGTTAAAATGGGAACCGGGGGAGGAAAAAAAGAAGAAGGAAAAGAAGTGGAAAAATAGTGATGTAATCTAATTTTTAAAAAGTTACTTTAACAGGGATCGCAATGCCGCAATATATTGCATTGTTTCAGTGCGTTTTTTGCCAGATGTTTGCTTAAAGAATAAGATTCGAGTCTGATGTTTTTGTTAGATGGTCATGCGAGAAGTATTATAGCGCTGTCAATGCACTCGTGGGAGAGAATATTCGATCTTGAGGAGGGTGCAGTTTTTAAAATCAAAATTGTGTCTGTCTTTTTCACATATCTTGTCTTTCACGCCCCTTTCATTTTATGATATATCATGTATGTTATCCCCATATATATATATATATATATATATATATATATATATATATATATATGTAATATTCCAACGTGATAGAAAATAAAAAAGGAAAAAACAAAATTATTTATATATTCATCAACGTTTCGTCTTTATTTCAAGACTTTCTCAAAATTATTGATTTAGAGAAATAATATACAAGTACAAAATTTTAAAATATTTGGTGCGTTTGTGACGTGAAAAGAATTTTTTCAAGCGAAACAATCGTTAAAATTCAAAAAGTGTGGTGCGATTATGACATGAAAAGAATTTTTTTGTTCTTTTTTCGAACGAATCATAGCCGTTAGAATTCAAAATGTGGGATGCATTTATGAAATGGAATGAGTGTTTTTATCGATATTATTTACAAAGTTTTGTTGGGAATGTGGTGTAAAAAGTTCAAGTCTTGTTCGGTCAGTATAAGTTTGCTGATTAAAGGAGATAAATTATAGAAGTCGTTACGTTGTTTAATCTATATATGTATAAAATAGAGTCGGTTTTTTCTCTTAAAAATCTGTTAGAGTAGGCAAGAAAACTAAATCATCAAACACATTGAAAATCAACACTACCTATACACACTTACATCGATCGTGTTGTTAGCAACTTACACATATTTTATCATATAACATTAATTCCTATTATTTATCCCATACGACTAACTCTCCAAACTGCATGCTAATTTCTCTCTATGAATTATTAACTCTTACACTCTGCAAACACCGGTTTGGTGATTATTTCACGAGGAAATATGATCCACTTTCACCGCTTTATAATTTGTAAAACAGCCAATCAGCGATCAGCTCACATAGGCATGAGATACATTCTATCCCGACCGCGTCGTGCATTGCTCGGGGTCAGTCATTTACATTTTTTAAAAACTTTCTCCAGTAAATAAATCGGTTCATTAATAACAGTCAATACACACTTCACAGCATTATATATATATTACGCGCTTTCGAATCAAATCCATCGCCAAAACACACAATTTCATTTCACATTTAGGACGCTGAAACCGTACATAAATGATTTACACCAAAATAATACTCCGATAAACGACCGATGTATTACAAATTCAGCAGATAAGTATTTTTACATTTTTACAAGTCTGATCGATCGTAGCTTATCATGAAATATTAGTGTTTTAATGTTGTTCACGTATCGTAAATAAATAAAATTTTAGCTTTTTTATGAGAAAGGCCCCGTAAAAACATATTCTTATTTATTATGTTATCTTTGCGTATATGATTAGGTTGTCGAGAAAGAACATGATAAAACTTCATTATTAATTTTCTTACCTCCTGAAAAGTAAGATACGATGCTCCAGAGGCAGGTATAATAATCCTTCCTTAACACTGTGTACGAATACAGTCACTGGATTGGGACAGAAATAGAAAATTGCATCAGTCTACATCGACAAAATAGATGAAGTGTCGAGCACAATAACTTAAAAAAACATTTCTTTCAGATTAGGCAGAAATACATTTTCATTTACATTTTCTTCAAAATAAAGTGGCCCAAAATGTGTGCTTATCGAACAAAAATCAAGAAAAAAACTGCTTCTACATTTTTTGAATCCGAAAATAAACCCAGATCAAAACAAAACATACAGTGTTTCTACAGAATTTGAACCGGCATCGTGAGTAACCGACTTTGACCGAACTAAACCATAGGTTATGCTTAGTTTATGGTTAGGGTAATACAAAACGCCGAAATTAAAACTCGAACACACCAATGTAGTAGACATCTTTTGAAAATTGGGGCAATTTTTATTTTTGTTCCAGATGTGACCTATTTGCGTTCTGTCGCTTGTTTTATTCATTCTTTTATACTACTCCCGGGAAGCGCCGGGCAACGGGTTCAGCTAGTTGTATATATTTCAAATATTATGAAATCATTATTTTATAAATGTGTTTCAATGTTATCATTCAGTAATTTCTATGATAAAGATGTGCTCAATAGGGGATAGAGTATTATTATAGGTAAGGAAATTGAAAATGAACAAATGTAAAATTACATACTTTACAAGTTTAACAATTTCAGATAGTACAACATAGTATAGTATAAAATATAGAAACGTCTTTTAAATCTAAGTTTTTCAAAGAAATTAATCCTCTCATTAGTAGGAAAACCCAATTATTTAACAATAAAAGCTTTGGTTTCAATTATAAATTTGAAAAATAAGTTCATCGATCGTGTATGAAATCTGAAGTCCTTTATAATGTCAAGTGAAAAAAGAGAAATATCCTTGAATAGGGGGTAAGCGGTTATTCGAAATAGTAAATCCATAGATATATTGTGAGGTGTCAAGAAGTACCATCCATTCAGAATATTAAATCAGTAACCTCTTTACACTTCACAATATATCCGTAAATTTACTATTGCAATAGATTGTTACCCACAACTCCTCTTAAAACTTAAAACTTAAAACTTAAAATATATTGTATTTTTATGAAATTTAAATCATATTTATAGAATTTGCGCTTAAGAAAATGGAAGTGTCCCTAAAGGAGCTATTCGGGTCAAACTTTCTTTAAAACTTCAAATATATCCCATTTTTATGAAATTTAAATCATATTTATAGAATTTGCGCTTAAGACAATCGAAGTGCTCCCTAAAATCGTTATGCCGGTCAAACCTTCTTTAAAACTTCAAATATATCCCATTTTGATGAAATTTAAATCATATTTATAGAATTTGCGCTTAAGACAATGGAAGTGCTCCCTACAAGAGCTATGCGGGTCAAACTTTCTTTTAAACTTCAAATATATCCCATTGTGATGAAATTTAAATCATATTTATAGAATGTGCGCTTAAGACAATGGAAGTGCTCCCTAAAGGAGCTATTCGGGTCAAACCTTCTTTAAAACTTCAAATATATCCCATTGTGATGAAATTTAAATCATATTTTTAGAATTTGCGCTTAAGACAATCGAAGTGCTCCCTAAAGGAGCTATGCGGGTCAAACCTTCTTTAAAACTTCAAATATATCCCATTTTGATGAAATTTAAATCACATGTATAAAATTCTTCGGGGAAGTTGTCCTAAATCTTTACATGCCTTTCTGTGTACCGATTCACTACGTACCCTACTAAATGAGCCATAAGAGCAGAATCGTCTTAAATCTTTAAAAACGTATATCCGATTTTAATAAAATTAAAACCATATGTAAAAGACACTAATTCAGAAAGTTTTACAAAATTTCAGTTTCTTTTAATTATATTGCAATTGGACGAAACGAGCGAAGGCAGTAAAAAAAAGAAAGTAATATAGTGAAACGGAACATACAAGTGTTCCTCAATATATCCCGAGCAACACCAGGTTTTTCTGCTAGTATATAAATATAAAAGAAAATCATTATTTTAGCCCGGCACGCGAAATTTCTTCTCAGCGTAGTATTTCTCTTCAACTAATTTATACATAATGTAATAATCATAACAATACATCCCGTTCTCATTGGATAAAAGTTAACTTCATTAACATTGTTCAAAATGAATGGGTTGAATGGATTTTAATTGGCCACTCAATGCAGTTATTTGAAATACATGCTTACTTTCGCCATGGATTTTCCTATCTCTATCTCCACGGTGAAGCTTAACATGAAAGATCCAATGAATATTTAAACTGAGTAAGGTGTGATATGGGCGTGGGCTGGAACTTAGTAGAATCAAGCGCTGTGCCTTATGTAATTTGCCAAGCACTTGTTAACATCGACACATGAATAAAATCGATCGGTGACAAATGTGTGATTATCGGTTTATTGATGTTTGAATCGAACTCTTCACCCACGCAATCCTTTCAAAATTAGTCAGATGACAAATGACCTTTCCCAATAATAATAATAATAATAATAATAATAATAATAATAAACTGAAACTGCAAGAAATCTCATAAACTGTCCCCCCACCCAAAATAAAACGGCCTCGACTGACATCACACAAAATGGTTATGAAGAGTCAAGGAGGTTAGAAAGACGGAGGAGGAAGAGCACTAACCAGATCTCAACTGGAAGGGTGCGGAGAGTACTGAGGCCTTACGGAGGCTTATTGCCACCCAAATCCCAAAGAAGACTAATGGTTGGTGCCAGCAAGAAATCAATGGTAATCGGCTGTTCCGATCACGCAAAATTATTTGCAATGTTTATCGAAAGAGCTGAAGAGTACTAGAAATCTGGAAAGACTTGTTATCAATCAGTCTCCAGGGAACACAACAGATTATTTTCTGTTATCAATCACTGATGATGACCTATGTGAAATCTCTTTGTGAGTAATTACTACTACTACTACTACTACTACTACTACTACTACTACTACTACTACTCATAATAATAATACTAATAATGAAAAAAGGAAAGAAGGGAAAAGGGGTCTCGTAAGTGTTGAAGATTGCATAGTCCATACAATAAAAGGACTTAAGAAATCCATAATACAAAATGTGCAGCGTCAAGATGAACATTATGAAGACGAGAAAAGACGAGAAAAGAAAAAGCGGAAAGAGAAGCAATGACATGGATCATTTATAAGACTGACCAAAGAAATTTCGCACGAAAAAAAAACATGAACAGGTCTATGGAAAGAACATTAAAAAAAAAGAACTGCTACTGACATTCGAACAAAACGCTATTGGGCCAAACTAAATAACGTCCATATTAGACAAGACAGAGGAAAACGGCAAATGTAGAATCTGTGGACAACGTGAGTAAACGATAAACCACATCATAAGTGAATGCAGCACGCCAGCTCAAAAGAAACATATAACCAACATGACTGGCTTAAGAAGTTAGTCCACTAGGAACTGTGCAAACGACAGCACTTTAAACATACAGAGAAATGATACATGCACAAACCGATGTCAGTAATAGAAAACTAAAATCATGAAATCCTATGAGACATGGAAATAGAAACGGACGAACTTATCCAAACAAGAAGACCGGATATGGTAATACTGAATAAGAAAGGGGAAAAACTGCCAAACACGAGATTTAGCCATACAAGCGGACCATAGAAGCTGGAGGAATCAGATAAACTAAGTACATGGAACTTGCAATAGAGCTGAAGGGAATATAGAACATGAATAACTGAGATAGATAGATAAATCGATAGATAGATAAATAGATAGATAGAATATTTATAGACTGTGATAGATAGATAGATTTATATATAAATAGATATATACATTATTTATACTGTAATAGATAGATAGATAGATAGATAGATAGATAGATAGATAGATAGATAGATAGATAGATAGATCAGAAGGTGGATGTTGATAGCATGAAACAGCGCATAAGTATGTGTATGTGCATTTTTTTCGATGTATATGTAGAAATCACCAGGAAATTTCCACAAGGAACCGCTAGTTTTTATTATTATTATTATTATTATTATTATTATTATTAATAGTAGTAGTAGTAGTAGTAGTAGTAGTAGTAGTAGTATTTTATATGATTTTACGTTTTCTATAGGGCTATTTTAGATTTGTCAAATGTGAAGAAATTCATTATTTTAGACAAGAAAAGGGTTTAAATTACAAAAAAAGCATACGTGTATTCATCATATCACCATTCATATATATATATATATATATATATATATATAATATTTATAAATAAATATTAAATTATTAATACCTACACAATAGATAGATATAGATATATCTATTTCATGTATCCACATAAAATTTTGTAAGGAGATATAATTTGCTATGCATCAGTTATCAGTATATACTTCAACAGTGATCGATACGTAAGTAGGTAGTAAGTTATGAGAATATATTTATGGCAATTAATCTACACAGAGGCTCCCCCGTTTTACCACAGACTAAAATGCATGGATTTAGCATTGCCGGGTGTTTTTATATACACGGCTAGTTAGTTAACAAATCAGATTCTTTGTTGTTCTCTTAGCAAATCGTTGGACTTCTCACAAACAAAGGTCCGGTTAGTTTTTTTATCCTATTTCCTGTTCTATTGTTCTGTTTTCTATAGAGTGTCCTATATCCTGTTTCTTTGTTGCGTCAATACAATGGGTGATTTGCTAATGATGTTTTATCAATAATTCTAGCAACGAAAATATTTTAAAAAATCAAGCAACAGTTACAATACAGCTCTAAAAAATAGTAGTTACCATAATACCGAAATTAAATATAAAAAACAGGACACTAATAATTATAATGAAATCAAAAATAAAAGAAAAAGAAATATAATCTATTATACACCGCCCTATAACCAGATGCTAAAAACTAAACTGGGTAAAATAGTCTTAAATCTGATTGAAAAACACTTCCCCGTAACCAAAAAGAGAACAGCAGAGAGGAAGAAGAAAATAACAAATTAC
>OY744526.1:64885622-64910622 GCA_963556195.1 Sepiola atlantica
AGAGGCGATCTTAATTTGTGGATCACAGAGACAAAAGAGACGGGCGCTGATCAAAGCGCAGACCACATTTGACTCGATAAATAGACGCACATTAGCCCTCAAAGGTCTGCAGATTTGACCATTGTTATGCCTTCGTCGTGCCGAATTAACATCAAGAAACGTTATTAATTGCTACGATTGAAGTTAATGGCGGATATAATAGTATCTTAGATTGGAATGAAACATGGCAAATCAGCAGAAGGATCATGTTGCGTCATAGTCTAACTTTCTTGACATTTTCCTACTGGAATGTAAGCCCCAAGTTATCCATAAAAGAACAAAGATTAAAAAAGAAATATATGGGAAACATTTTTTTTGAATGACAAAAATTGGAAATCGGTTTTGAACGAGTTTTGCGTCACGGGATTATCCTTGGGTGCTCAGATAAAACGATATCTCGAATAGAAATGAGTATTATAACCTAGATCGTAACGTGATGTAGGTCAGTGGTATGGGTAGGCGTCTGGTTTGGCATGCGACTGCGATTGTTTTGATAATTGCAAAGGTTGAGACTAAAATGTAAATTTTAAACATTGTCTAGTAAGATACACTAGACCCTTCATAAAGTGGGCAGAAACAGCTCATGTACCTAGATAAGAGAACCGGGAAAGCAACAACCATTCGCACAACACTGTGCCCAAACGGTGAATTTGTTTGACACTATGTAAAAAGAGGGGAAGAGGAAGATGATTGATAAGTATTGAAGATTGCTTGAATCATGCAATTAAAGAATTAGAAATATACATGCGACAAAATACAGAGATTGCCGTTCCCAAAAGCACCGCTAAGGTAACCCAATTGGAGATGATGAGTTAAACAGGAAACAGAAAGACAAGAAAAGAATAATGGGAAGAGAAGCCGCTACATGATTTATAAGACTTACCAAAGAAATAGCGCGTGAAAACTCATGAAAATTGCTACAGAGAGAACATCTTAAGAGAGAAACGGAATCGCTGCTGACAGGCACACAAAAAAACGTAATCAGAACAAAACTACATCAAAACCAAGACAGACATGACCCAGGGAAACATTAAAGGGAAACGAAAACGGTAAATAACATAATAAGTGCAAATGAGCTAAAAAGGAATACAAAAACAGACATGATTACGGAGGGGAATGGCAGTCCAGTGAGAACTATGCAAACGTCTGCGCCTTGAATCTGCAGACAAATTGTACAGTATTGGAAAATAAAATTCATAAAATCCTTTGGACCATGGAAATACAAACGGGCAATCTTATCCTATCATGGCAACCGGACGTGATACTATTAAACTAGAATTTTTTTAAAAACACACACAAACTGTAGATTTCGCCGTCTAAGTAGATCACAGGTGTATATCAAGTATAGTTGGCCCAGAATGCAAGACTTTGGAAATAAGAATATATTGTTACTCAGCTTTGAAATCTTTTATTTAAATGAACGAATATGATTCAAAAAGCTATTTCACAAAGTAAAATAGACAAATAACGGTTGTAGTAGCTTATAAAACTGACATTATCTGTTTATTATGGTAGGTAGAACTTGATCAAGCTATAGCACAATTTTCAAATAAGTTGATAATTGTATCTGACTTTAGATACACCCTCTATGAGGTCTTCTATGGTCATAAATAGATTATTAAAATTATATAGCGGCTAGAACAAAGTATGAGTCAGACTATCAAGCAAAAGAGATACTAAACAAAGAAGATGACATTAACTTAGTCTAGAATTTAATCTAGAAAAATATCTTCCGCAAGACTGATAAAAAATTGTTTAGGCAGATTAAACATCTTAGAATACGAACGAATAGTGCGATCAGTTTCTTTAAATTCAGTACTTGTTAAATACTAGCAATTGATATAAATAAAAGTCAAAACGTTCAAGTAACATGTTCATCACACCAGTTGATTTGTTGGGGATGTTTTCCTAGATAAAAACTGTAAATAATTTTGTTATTTGCCTCCAAGCATTCTTCGGACAAGTTGCTTCGACCACAGCCATCATTTAGTCCCATCGGCTCAACAGAATGGTGAAAGGTTCTAAGGAGAGTGTTGTTGAGTTTTGCCCAAGTAAAGTTTGTGATTATATTCAGGCTAGTTTTCAAACACAAATCTTGTCTAGGTCACATCTTCTGGTAGATGGGACAATAGACAGAACTGCTGACATATGTTGATGGAGCAGACAAATATTTTCTTTATGTTTGTCTAGCATTAGCTTTTCCAGAAAATCTATCATTTCTTCTGAGAAAAAGCGCATTCTCTGTGATCCATAAGTAGCAGTTCCATCCTTACCACCTGCTGTGCTACACCTATAAAGATGTGACCCTGTTTTTAATACATTGTGGCTAAAATTCTCCTTAAACCGACGAATTAGTTAACCCAATAATCTAGCATTTTTCAACCTAAAACTGGTAATCAATGGGGCATCGATACAACACCTTCAAAATCATGTTTATCTAAGAGTGAAACATGGTGATACTCTTTTAGTCTGAATTTGAGATCGGTTTCTTGGTAAGCCCTTTTCTTATTTGAAGTCTCCACTTTTCGTTGGAAATTCGTCATTCTCATTAACGAAATCTTCATACAACTTCTTGGTATCCTCTGAATTTCTATCTATTTGAAACACTTGCAGTACCGTTTCTTTATTGGTCGAATCGTCTGCTTGAGTGACACAAAGGATGCAATCTGTTCCACCTAAACCAGAAACATACTTTTGAAACTTGAGATCTTAAATGGTGTCATGTATGGTTATTTTCACATCAACGGCCTTGTTTTAAAATTGAACACATACACCTTCAGTTGGCAGTTCTGGCCAGAGAGGGCAAAGGGTTCTACATGAATTTGAAGTCTAAGCAAACAGTTGTTCCATCTTCAAACCGTTCGATCAGTTTCAGTGGAGTTAGGTCATACTGGAGCATGTTCTCTCTGACTTAACCTGTTGACCTGCTCCATCACCACTATCTTTAAAAATCATTTTAAGAACCCGTATTCACATTACTTGGGCTACTCCCCTTCGACGCTAGAATCTTCTTCACATATTCAACAATCATCTTAACAAGTTTTCGGAATTGAACTGTAACACCTTTATCATTCTCTAACACAGCGGTGCTAACAGGTCGCAGCTTTTTTCCATCTCTTTATAATCCCGTAGGTGGTAGGTAAAGATGTTTTCAAAATCATGATATTTCTTTATGAATTTTAGCGGTAATTTTTGGTCAATTTGACATTAAAATTAAAATTAAATTGACTAAGGTGGTCAAATTAACATACAAAATGAAACTTATATGGTGCTGCTGGGTAGATAATGCACAAGGAGAATCCATAATTTATATCTTAGGGTGAATAATTCCAATCATAATAGCTGCTAACTTGATGAAAGATTAAAGAAAATTATTTTAAATGATAATTTTCATAACAAATATCTATCTTTCATGAAAAAACGGCTAAGTGTCACAAAATTGATTCTATTTATTTTAAGTCATTGGCTTAAATTGTCCATAAATTGTATACATTAGTATGTGAATATTAGTTCTTTTTCAGATAATTTGGCAAATTTGTTCGAAAAGTTGAAGTAATTTTGACAAAATTCTGTACTTTTGGGCTCAATTTTTTTATGTTTTTACGAGTTTATCCCCCAAAAATGTTTACTAAAAAAGAGCCATTTTAGTTTGTGATTCAAGTTTAAGGTATTTTGAGGCGAAAAAACAGCAGAAATAGAACCCCTAATGCTTTTTATCGCATATTTTAAGTATTTTCTGATCAATATAAATTTTAATCGAGCAAATTTGTGAGCCATAATTGAAGAAAAGTTTTGGAGCTATTTCTGAAATTTCAAACGTCCATAATTTTACTTCAAGACATGGTAGAAACTTTATTATTTTGCTTGCTCAGATATTTATGGTAGATTTTAGAAAGATTAACTTTTAATGGTTTGTAGCAACTTCATTTTTGGCCTATTTTCTACTTCTGGGCCAACTGTGTCAAGGTGGAAGAAACACTAAGCAGCTACATGAAACTTGCCAGAGAGCTGAAGAGAATATGGAACAGGAAAACCTACTGAAATATCAATAATTGTAGGAGCACTAAGAAAGGTTCCGAAAAACCTGGACAAAAGAACTGAGAAAGTGGAATCAAAGGGAGGATTGGCATTAAACAGCGCTCGATGCTGATGAAACCAGCTGAAATATTAAGGAAAATCTCCGAGTATATAAAATAACCCACATAACCAGGGAGCACTTTCTAACCACGGGTAAGTTGAAAAAGACAATAGAACAAAATATAAGAGAAAAATTACTCGAAACTGATGGAACTGAAACTGCCAGAGTTGAAGAGTAAAATCTCATAATCTGACCTCCATCTCTAAAATGTGCTAGGGTCAAGAAGGATGGAAAGATCGAGGTGGGATAGCACCATCCAGACCTCCACTCGAAAGGACACGGAGAGTACTGGACTACCGAAGAGACCTATTGCCACTATAATTCTAGAGAAAACTTACAACCATTTTCGCCGAGAACGCAAATTTATTTGCAATGTGTATGAAAAGAAGCGGAGATTAATGGAAATTTGGAAAATGTGTCATTTCTCAAACTCTAGGGAACATTATTACAACTAGCGGGACCCATGAAAATTCCGCGGCTGCTTCTTCGTCTATCTGTATAGTTTACTCTTAATAATAACATTTCTCTTCGAATAATATTGTAAAATATTAACATTATATATTTATTAAAATTATATTAACTCATAAAAAGAACGCAAAGAGTAGAGTTTTAAAACTGTTTACGTTGACAAGACAACAAAATTCTATTTATGACGTTTTATTTGATTTTGAAACAATAGAATTTCTAATATTTTTGCCGTTAATAAAAATCATACGTAAATACACTTCGTAGTTACTTACTCTCTCATGCAAATACTAAACAGGTTTCTTTTTCTCCAAAATTTCACAAATATATTTTCCCTACTAGTGTTGAATATCCGGGCTATGTGTACCGGAAATGTTACCCGACAGAAATAAAACGTACTTGACACAGACATGCACATGACTGGAAGTAACTAAACACGGCTGGTGGCCGGAAGAAACAAAAACACGGTCGATTGTCGGAAATAAAATAATTGTTGATTGATTCAAAACCAACTGAAAATGTTATGCTATCCTAAAAGGTTAGCTGCAGGCTGAAATACCCCGTCGCTTAATAAACGCCCTAGAGGCGTGACTACATTGACAGCGAAGGCGAAATCCCAGAATGACATTTGCAGGTGGATGTGTTGGTGTCACAAATTATCACATAAACTACACCGCCTTTGAGATCGATAGCCGGGTTGCGATCGGGGCCAAGAAAACCACTACCCCCCACTCATTCACCGCGACCGACAATAAAAAATATATCATTATATTTTTATGCAACAGTGTTTTTCGTCATTTTATTAGGCACAACAGTAGAAGATAGGTAGAGATGGAAATCAACATACCCAATTACAGAACCGACACCACACAAGGAGCGAGTATGAACTGGTACAGATTTGAAATTACTAACAAAATGCATTGTATGGTCGTGAGATATTTTATTTTGTTCTGAAAAATTGTAGCGAATTAGGAAAGTATGTTTATCTCACAGATACAAAGATAAATAATGATAATTCGTCTCCGCCGTCGACGGAGGAAGTTGTTTGGAAGTTTTAAGTTGTTTTGAATGATTCTGGGGTTCGACTTCCTGCTCTTATTAAATCGATCCAAGTGTCCTTCCGTATTATGGATCTGTCTTAAGACGGGTCATTCTATTTAGTACATAATAAGATAAATAGTCAGAATTAATCTGCGCCGTCGATGGACCAAGTTGTTTGGGATATGTAAGCTGATTCTTAGAATTGGCGTAATTATTTAGATTACCCTCTGGGTTTTAGACTTTTTGCTTCTAAATCCTCTCGCATGCAATTCTTTGATCTGACATATTTGACTTGATCAACAAACACTGATCTGTCGGCTTTTAGAAGATTCTTTTAGCTATTTTAGAACATTAATTTAGTGTATATCCTGTTGTTAGCTAACTATGTCCCTCTCTTTATCTCTCTCTTCCTCCCTTTCTCTTTCTCTCTCTCTTTCTCTCTCTCTCTCTCTCTTTCATATATATATATATATATATATATATATATATAATTTTAAATATTTATTTATAAATATGATATATATAATATATATATATATATATATATATATATATATATATATATATATATATTGAGAGAGAGAGATACATACATAAATCTATGTATATAGAGAGCGATAAAGAGAGAGAGAGAGAAAGAGAGAAATAAGGAAAATCAGATAGACAGAGACGCGTTACGTACAAAATATACCTATAGAGAGCGAGAAAACAAGGTTAGACATGGAGAAGGTGTCTACATTTGACATCTATATATGTACATGTGTGAGCATACAAACATTTACAAGGTACTGGGCCGGCTGCCAAAACATGTTGTACTAGTGTGATGTTTTTTTTTCCGACAAATAATTCTGAGGAACTCTTATAATATAGACGAAACGTTGATGAGTACACAAATAATAATAATATTTTTTGGTTTTTTTTTTTCAATTTCCTTTCGTTATCATATATATATATATGTATATATATATATATATATATATATATATATATATATATTAAAATAAACATTCACCTAAAAGCTTCAGTGAAATGCCCCGACTCTGTCGTTAAGTGCTATTGAATGTTTTTATGTTTATACTCGCCTCTTTCCGTATAGATATTACGTAATTTTTCCGTAATTACGTGGCAATCCCTCGTGGACTAATGGGACTAGGTGAGTGATTACAGATTCAAGGTGTATCTGTGAACCGGGTTCGTGCCCTATGACCGTCTGCGCTGATGAGAGCCACAAGTTCGAAACGACGTCCTGCGTAGGTAAAAAATATTTAAAAATAATTTATATATATATATATATATATATATATATAGGTATCGGGCAAAATAATGTATATCTCTTAGAATGTCAAAAAAATTCATATTAAATAGAGTAAGATCGCCTTTGCCAGTAATTACAGCTTGAATTCTCCGAAGTATGGACGTTTGAATTGTTTCCAATGGAATTGTTGTATATTCTTCGACTAAAATCGTCTCTATTTCCTGCAGTGATGATGATGGCGGATATCCACTTCTTACGCGTTTTTTTTTCCTAAAATGCACCATAAGTGTTTACTAATATCGAGATCTGGGGACTGCAGTGGCCAGATACGATGTTCAACTCGAAGATTCCTTGTGCTATTCACTAACAACTTTAGCTGGGCGAAATGCTGTATTATACTCCTAAACGATTGCCTTTCTCATCGGAAACAGTTCCGCAACCAAAGAATGATTTTGATCACATAAAATCCTCAAATAGTATTACTATAAATTCTGCCATAAACGCCAAGAATTAGACCAGCGTATTTCCATATCATTACAAATCACCCTCTATGTTTAACAATTAGAAAAAAGCCGTCTGAATGCTTCTTTTTGGCTGTCTCCGCGTCTCCACGTCTCCACACGGATCGAATAACTCGTCTGAGAAAATTTACCTGGCACTTGTTGCTAGGAAGTAAGTGTAGTATCTGTTGCGATGGATACTGCACCCTATAGGCCGGTGTCGTATTGTCCTTCGGGGCTTGATTCCGCCGGTCTGTGGGTTTATCCTGTGCAGTTCTAGGAGGTCCACCCCCAGGCTTTGCCTCCCCTCTTTGGGGAGGAGTAAGTTTATTGCTTACTGCTTGAGGCGCCCCTATACCGGGGAATGCCGACGGGACTGCCCAGGCAATTTTTAATGGCCAGAATGCTCACCTCTCGAGCGCTGACTTTTCAAACCCCACTTTCCCGAACCGACCTTGGATCACATCTTACTTGTGGGAGTAAGATAAAACTGGCGTTGTGCCTAACTCCTGGAGAGGAGTAAATAAATAAATCTTCCACTATTCTAGGGACCAGTCCTGTGAGGTTCTACTTCATTCTAACTGCTTTGCAACGTATTATAAAGTAATGGTTTTCGCAAGTCCTTTCGTGACACCCGGCTTTGTGCAGCTCCAGTGAACAGTTCTTGTGGAAATTAAGTTCTTAAGCTCAGCATAATTGGGGTGAAGTGAGGAAAGAGGACGCACACGAATTAATGGCATGGTTTTCTTGGCCTCGATCGCAATTCGACTATCGATCGCAATGGCGATTTAGTTTATATAGTACTTTGTGACACCAACCTATTTTTGTTACCTTTGTGCGTAAGAGCCTGCCTGTCTCTATTTGAAAGTTGTTGTTTTATTCCTAACATTTGTTTCGACAAGGAGGGTTTTCCCTCTCTTTCAAAAGCTGGCATTTCTTTTGAGACAATACTTCTTGATGCACAAAATATTTCGAGTTTTTTTTTTGTTACGCTAACCCCGCCATACGAGTCCTTATTTTGTAATTCCAACAGATCTATAATTTTGATGAACTTTGATTAAATTTTTCTGATGATACCTGAATAGAAACAACAATTTTAACAAAATTCGTTGCGAAACACTTATAATAAATCACAAAACAAAAATAAACAACTTTTGTCGTTTTCTTAGGTAATTGGAAAGTATTATACAAAGGTGCTAAGCGTGTTCATTATTTTGCCAAACCCCTATATATATATATATATATATATATATATATATATATATATATATATAATGGAATAGTAATATAATGAAAATAATACCATCCATTTTGAGAAAATTCCGAATAAGAGCAGCAGAGAAATGGGTTTGACGTAAGCACTTGTCAGCCAGCCTCTATTATAACACTTTTCATATTGGCCTCATCCGCTATCAATGCACCTGCACTAGACGTTACACCAAGACCATTTCATGAATGTTCGTCTCTAAAGTTAAACCATAGAATGAAGTTTCTCTCCCTTATATGGTTTGTTGAAACAACATTTGCAATAACATCCTTTGTTTTTAAATATGTTTATACCTAAAAGAAATCTGACGCATCATTTTTTGTTCAAAGCCACATTAAATCACAAGAAACTCAGCTCTTTTGTTATTCTCTTTCTTGATGTTAAAAACAGATATCATCAACGGATGAATTTGATTATCGTGGATCATTGATTATTGAGAATAAAACTCACTATTATAAAAACAGATTTAATTTACTGTTCGATTTTAATTCATTTTTTTTTAAAACAAGCAACACACAAAATTCAATATTCCTGTCTAGTTTCAACCAAGAAAACGTTTTTCAATATGTGAAAATTACGTAAACATTTTTCAAAGTAAAAACACTTTTGCACCGACTTGATTGTAATATAGTTCAAAGATTATAAAACAGCATTAATCAAATGGCAGCTAAGTTCGAATCAGTTGTTCGATATCAGATGAAATTTTGATCATAAATTATAATGTAACAAACCTTACTAACGATCTTGGGTCGTATCTCATGATATTCAGGAAAAAGGATCAAACGTGCAGAGAATATCATAAATATCAAACAAATTTCAACATCAATCCTGTTTTCAGCTTCCACTGCAGACAGCGCTCTTCAACTATATGTGGTGCACAAAGAGCAGTAGTTGTACGATATTTGGATTGCAGGTTGGCTAATGCATGTCAAACATAACACGTCAAAATTAGGATGGATTTAAAAAAAAGATCTTCGTCGAACGGTTGAAGAGGATCTTGGTCCCCTGGTGCCGTGCCTCGCCTCGAAATCAGCACACGGTTATCATCGAAGAAAACCTTCCTACCCATGAGATTGTTTAGACGGCTGTGAGCAACACAATCTTTATAGCTTTATCTACCTCCCCACGTAGTGGCGTGCAGTTGAGAGCGATGGATGGTGGTCCGAGCATCAAAATTGGGGTGAGGGGCATCCAATTAAATCCAAACTATCTCCCTTCCTCATAATAGTGTTTAGCACTAGGACTTATACTTGAGTCGTTTGGGAATACAATCACCAGACCTCTGCACGTTTCTATTCGATCACCATCAAAATTCGTCAACTACTTAGTGTAGGAGTGTTAAGCTCCTTGAAGTCAGCATGTCGAAAAATTCCTTCGTGGGTTGAGCACTCTGATTGCAATTAACAATAATGCTTAGATCTACGTAAAAGAATAGAGGACACCCGACCGCTGCTGATGTTTAATATAAACATTCATATTTTACTTACTTCGTAACTTGTGTAATAGGTGAGAAGTAAGAGACTTAACGAAACGGACGAATTTAGATCTCACCATGAAGTACTGACTTGTCTAACAACACCGAAGAGCCGTGATACGATGAAACAGTTTGTCTGTGAGTAACTATAATTAATTTAGATACTTGTTTTCGGAGTGTGGTAATCTATGTACCTCTGTATGTTATTACTTTTGGATCTCCTCATTGTTCCATCTGTTTGATCGTTGTTTTGGTTTTTCACCCTTTTTATCTATCTATCTATCTATCTATCTATCTATCTATCTATCTATCCATCTGCATCTATCTATCTATCTATCTATCTATCTATCTATCTATATATATATATATATATATATATATATATATATATATATATCCATCTATCTATCTATCTATCTATCCATCCATCTATCTATCTATCTATCTATTTATCTATCTATCCATCTATCCATATATCTATCTATCTATCTATCTATCTATATATATATATATATATATATATATATATATATCCATCTATCTATCTATCTATCCATCTATCCATATATCTATCTATCTATCTATCTATCCATCTATCTATCTATCTATCCATCTATCCATCTATCCATCTATCTATCTATCCATATATCTATCGATCTATCTATCTATCTGCATCTATCTATCTGCATCTATCTATCTATCTATCTATCTATATATATATATATATATATATATATATATATATATATATATATGTGTGTGTGCATCTATCGATCTAGATCTCTCAACATCTATCTACATCAATCTATCTATTTAATTCAATCCATCTATCTAAATCTAGAAAGCTATCTACATCTGTTGTTTTTTACTAATTTTTCTTCGCGTGCATATAACGCTATCACACCACAGAAAGGCAAATAAACTTTTCAGATTAAGTGCAGAATAAACAAAGTATTTGATTTGGATCAAAATCAACAGAAATATACTTTTAATACAAAGGAATTATAACCTAATAATATTATGATTCATTTGTGAAATTATTTTTTTCGTTTTTTTTTTTTCGTTTTTAGAAATCTCTGCCTGAAATATTTCATCGCTCTTTTCAGTAGAAAAAATAAATAAATGAAAATTAAAATCGAATTCTGAATCAATAGTTCTTAATATTTAGTCGATAAAAAAACGAACAATTTGTTTTATCTGGAGGCAAAAAAGTTTCTAAGAAGGTGTGAAAATCGAAATGGAGAAATGTTCTAAAGTTCATTCTAAATACAATGAAATTCTGTAAAGAAGATTTTGCGCTGTTTCAATGTTTTCATTCGATAAAACATTCCCGACTTGTATATATATATATATATATATATATATATATATATATATATATATATCATAGATAATAATGGCAGTGTGTCCAACATTATTTCACTGTTTATTAAAACTTTGTACCTATAAAATCTATTCATATATATATATATATATATATATATATATCTTCAAGGAGGGTAGATTCTTGAATCTTAGCTAGGATCTCATTAGATGTTTTGCTCCACTTTTCAAACTTTGAGTAGTGGTAGCAAAGCAATAGCACTTTCTTTTGTGCAACAGCCCATGGTTGGGCTTTTAAGCCTCTTATGTTTCTTTTTTTATGTTGCTGTATTTGATGGAGATAGAGGCCAGGACCTTTTGTCTCAAGGCCTGGTGGCTGACCCTGGTTGGCCTCTGTAATGATTGAAGCACCATTTCCAGAGGCAGAAAGGTTCCCACCATTGCTTACATCTTCCCGCCTGGTGTATGAATGGGCTGATGGGCCCTGTTTATCCTGGGTGACGGCCTGCCAGTATTTATTTTTGTTTTTATTCATATTTTTATCATGCATTTCCTCATTTTCAACGGATTCTAATATATTATTCGAGGCTGCCCTCTATTAATAGAATGGTGACCCCGTCCGCAATTCAAGAGACGTGCTGGATGGCTTGAGGAGACAGCACACCATTTTTTTTTTTAATATTTGGTCAGGGTTTACTTCAAGTAAAAAGTATCCTCATGTCAGAGTCTCTGAAAACCCCTTGTACAGAGAGACCGAAGACACCCGAGGGTGGTGTCTAGTAGGCATTCAAGTCTTCCCCTATATGTGTGTGTGAGAGAGAGAGAGACAGACAGACAGACAGAGAGTTAAAATGGAAAAGTGGAAGACCTGACATTCAACGTTTCGACCAGCTGTTGCGTGAACTTTTTCAAGTTGAGCGAAACGCTGAGTTTTACCTCTTCCGCTGTTCCATATTAACTCATACCGTCGGATTTATTTGATTCCTTTATTGTCGCATATATATATATATATATATATATATATATATATATATATATATATATATATATATATATATATATATATGTGTGTGTGTGTGTGTGTGTGTGTGTGTGTGTGTGCGTATGTATGTGTGAAAAGATAAACTAAAAAACAAAGTAAACCCAGGAAGAAATACATCTTGATTCCTCGACATTTCATTTTTATGATATATCGTGTATTTTATCCTCATGTATATATATATATATATATATATATATATATATATATATATATATATATATATATATATATATATATATATGTATATATATATGTATATATATATATATATATATATATGTATATATATATATATATATATACAGGGCTTTACGCGCTCCACTACTTTTGGAGCTGCTCCCGCTCCTGTTCCAACGCCTAAAATTGGAGCTGGCTCCTCTCACGCTCCCTATTTTCAAAAAGGAGCCGCTCCTGCTCACACTCCTATAAAAAAGGAGCGGCTCTTTTTCAGCGCTTCATAATAAAAATGTATCTTCTTTCATAAACGTTATGTTCTGCCAATGAATGGTCGAAGGATAGGGGTGGGCGTCAGAAGATCTATTCGATATGGATTGAGATGTCACTTTAAGTGTAAGACCGTAAGATATTTGACAAAATCTCGCTAATATTTTTAGAGTTATAGGAGAACATGTTGGACGAAGTATAGAATTATACGTAAATTTTCGTTTCCTGAGGTATAAAATAGAAATAGAAAAATCCCTGAAGTATTTTAAAACAATTTTAATTTCCATTACATTAACAACTTATTTTTTCAGGAAAGGAAAATTTGACCCGAAGGGAATTTAGATTTGTTTTAAGTAAATAAAGTTTTGCTTTTAAACATTATTAGTGATTATTTTCTTTCTAAAGAAAACATTTCTCTGGAAGAGGAGAGACAGCCAGAGTAACATTACTCGTCGTGTTGTTGTTTAATATTTGTTTGTTTTACGAACGTAACTATATTGTATAATGTATATTATTAATTATAACAGAGAAACGCGCAAGTACTTTCAAACAAATCGATTTATCCATTTTTTTCTATAGTACAATTTGGGGCGAAAAAAACCCAATGAAGTTTATTTTTTAAAGATTGAATAAAAATAATATTTTTCATAAGTTGCTCAAAAAATATCAATAAATTGTCAATAAACAATTCAAAGATCTATTTAATGTCTTAAAATTTCATACAAAATATCTGGCCTAGACCTTGGGAGTTGAATATATATCGGGTCAAATTTTCATCCCCCACCTCCCAAAAAAAAAAAATTAACTGGAGCAAGTTTTCCTAGGTCGTGCAAAAACATTTATTAAAATTAAAAATTTGAAAAAAAAGGTGAAACGTCTATATTTTTAAATCTCTAACAAAAGCAAACTGTATACAATTTTAATATCCGATAATAGATGTTTTAAAATAAAGAAAGATATCTAATCTATCTTCGGTTCTAGAAAAACAACAAATTAGTCAGAAAGTCTAATTATTTGCTTTTTTAAATTAAAATTGAAGATATTTTCTTTAATTTAATTAAGTTTAAACATTGGTTTAATTGTAGAATAGGGACTGCTGTTTTCTTTCGCTCATTTCGCTTGGTATTCGCCCAAATTTTGGATGAAACTGATTGCTGGTGTTAATTGTATTTTTGGTCCTGAAATAAAATTCTCATTTACTTTGTAAAGTGTTGAGAATCTAACTTTAATTACAGGTTTTAATCGCTGGCGGCCATGTTGGTTTTTATTGTTTTTTTCCTTGGACTAAATATATTTTTCCTTGAACTAAAGATATTTTTACTGCTTTAACATTTTATTACACACAAAAAAAACTTTGAACATTCCATTTATAAAAGCTTGTTTTAACGGAATTTAACGAATTTAAAAGCAAACATGAAAAGGTTAGAACATACTAGTCGTGAATTTAAGAATAACAAAAAATGTCGCCGAAAAGACGACGGGTAAAAATGTGGCCTAAAAGTTCAATTTGATACATGCTAAAAAATAAATTAGAATTTTTTGTCAGGACAAAATGTACCATTTCACTCCAAAAATCGATTTTATCGAACATTTGAGTAAATACCGAGCGAAATGGGCGAGAAAATCCAACGGCCCCTATAGTATAATTGAACCTAAAATTCTTTATTTAAAAACACGAATTAAAAGAAAAATTGGCTTATTTATTCAATCACAATAAACGGTGGTAGGACAAAAGCCCACCGGACAAAAGCCCACCGGATACAGCATTCATTTAAAGATTTCATCATAAAAAATGACGCCCCCTTTTTTACTACTAACCCCAAGTCCGTGTGGTAAAACAAAAAATACTTTTTTTTTTAATTATGTATAGTATTAACCATCTTTCGCAGGAAGAAAAAACAACAATTATGTAAGATTGAAATTGGGGGATCAGTTTTGTATATAATTTTAACATAAAATGGTCCACCATTTCCGGACCAATATAACTTTTTAGGGAACTTAATTATCTTTCTTTTGCAATGGTATATAAATTATATGCATTGTTTTTCGGGAGGAGTGGGTGGTTTCTACTTTTTAAAGCTATTACGTGTGGTTTTACGACTTTGCCGATCGGACTTAGTGTTAGTGGTAAAAAAAGTTACAATGGCCCGGAAATTTTCCGTTAAATTTATATGTGCAACTAATCCCCTACTTTAAATTTAAAGAATAATTGGGTTCTTTTTTTCAGTGTTCGCATAAAAAAGTTAAAATCTAATTTTTTTTTTTTGGGGGGGGGGGGTACTTTTATTTTTCCCTTTACGTATTGTTCTTAAGATTTTGCTAAACTCATTGTGAGATTTTCATTTATATTTTTCTTGTACCATCTGTTTTTGTGCAAAATTTTACCACTGCCATTTTAACTAAATTAGGTGAAAAACAATGCATAGAATGTATTTCTCATCGCAAAAATGGGTTAATGCCCTAAAAAGTTAGAATTGCCCGGAAATGGGGGATCATTTTATGTTATAATTATATGCAAAACTGAAACTGATCCTCCAATTTCAATCTAAAATAATTGTTTTTCATTCCGCAAAAGATGAGTAATTTATAATTTTGTCTAAAATGTATTTTTGTTTTACTACCGGACTTAGAGTTAGTAGTAAAAAGGGTACGTGTTTTTATGATGCAAAAATTTTTTTTAATTTTTTAAAATTAATTTATTTTTACGTTGGTGGGCTTTTATCCGTGTTTGACTTATTTTGGTGGGTTTATGTCCGGTGGGCTTTTGTCCGCACACCCAATAAACATCCTATCATGAATACAAAAAAAGTTCAAATCTATAAGAAAATAACTTCAAAGACATCTATAGACTCACTGGCTCATTTAAAGACATTTTGTGCCAAATTGTCTGTCTTCTGCCTTAAGAAAACTGTCCCATCAAAAATTTAACACATAGATGTAAACATCTGAGAACTTCAAATGTTCTCCTTTTTTCTCCCTGTCTCTCCCTCCCTCTCTCTCTCTCTCTCTCTCTCTCTCTCTCTCTCCCTATCTCATATACATTTACCAGATATAATTTTTAAAAATAACTCAGAGTAAACTCTGAGACTTTCTCTTCTTTTCCTTATTATTGCTGAATAAAAAACTAATGTTTAAAAGAAAAAAAATCAAATAATTTTGGAACGAGGAGCGATAAAACCACCGATCTTTAGTCCCAAATGGAGTTGCTCCAGCTCCACTCCCGCTGAATATAAAATGAGCCCTCCTCTCCTTCGCTCCAGCATGCTCCTTTTTGGAGGGCTCAGTAACGGTCTATATATATATATATATATATATATATATATATATATATAATTTTGGAACGAGGAGCGTGGAGCGAGGAGCATGGAGCGATAAAACCACCAATCTTTAGTCCCAAATGGAGTTGCTCCAGCTCCACTCCCGCTGAATATAAAATGAGCCCTCCTCTCCTTCGCTCCAGCAAAAAGGAGCATGCCCCTTTTTGGAGGGCTCCGTAACGCCCTATATATATATATATATATATATATATATATATATAGTTACATAGTTATGAAACTATATTCATGGCAATAAACTACACAGAGACTTCCGCGTTTCAACCCAGTAGGGAATCGCTAGGTTAAATTTTCATAACTAACTACTAAGCTCTACTTATGTATTTAAAACTGTTAAAGTAAATACTAAAAATCGATACATAATATATGTTAACACCCTGTGAACATTTTATGTTGATAGATGAAATAATAATTATACTTATATATATATATATATATATATATATATATATATATATATATATATATATATATATATATATGCATATATGCATGTTTTTAATATTGGAAATTTATTTCCGACATTATACAGTATATTATGTATTAAGCTGTTGTATATGTTGACGCTATTTTTGCGTGGATAATGTTACAAAACAAGAGATTGTTTAGTCCGCTGGAGTGGGGCTGGAAATAAGCAAAGTGAAAAAAGAGACTCATACAGGATTGGAAGCTGTGCCTCAGAAGATAGACTACCTAACGTGGGCGTTGTAATTCATCAACGTTTCGTCTTTATTTCAAGACTTCCTCGGGATGATTGATTTGAAGAAAAAAAATACAAGTACAATATTTGAAAATATTTGGTGTGTTTGTGATGTGAAAAGAATGTTTTTGTACTTTTTTCGAACGAACCATAGTCGATAAAATTCAAAATGTAAAATGCGTATATTACATGGAATGTTTTTGTTTTTTTAAAGGACACATAGTCGTTAGAATTACAAAACGTGGTGCTATTTTGACGTGAAGAGAATGTTTGTGTTCGTTTTTTGAACGAACCATAGCAGATTAAATTCAAAATTCAGAATGTGTAATGTGTATATTACATGGAATGTTTTTGTTTTTTTAAAGGACACATAGTCGTTAGAATTACAAAACGTGGTGCTATTTTGACGTGAAGAGAATGTTTGTGTTCGTTTTTTGAACGAACCATAGCAGATTAAATTCAAAATTCAGAATGTGTAATGTGTATATTACATGGAATGTTTTTGTTTTTTTAAAGGACACATAGTCGTTAGAATTACAAAACGTGGTGCTATTTTGACGTGAAGAGAATGTTTGTGTTCGTTTTTTGAACGAACCATAGCAGATAAAATTCAAAATTCAGAATGTGTAATGCGTATATTACATGGAATGTTTTTGTTTTTTTAAAGGACACATAACCGTTAGAATTACAAAATGTGGTGCTATTTTGACGTGACAAGAATGTCTGTGTTCGTTTCTTGAACAAACTATAGCGGTTAGATTTCAAAATGTGTAATGCGTATACGACATGGAATTAGTCAGTGGGGGGGGCGCTTTATTGATTTATTTTATTATCAATATCATGTACGAAGTTTTGTTGGAAATGTTGTGTAAAATACTTAACTTGGATCTAAATCCAAGTTTTGTTCGGATAGAATAAGTTTACTGATTAAAGGAGATAAATTGTAGAAGCCATTACGTTGTTTAATTGTGTTAGAGTTTAAAATGATTGCTGATTCAAGAAGTCTTCGCCAAAATGTATTTTAAATAAATTTAATACGTCTAACGTGTTTAAATTTAAAAGAATTATCATGATGTAATGAATGAGAGAATAGTACATTTATGGAATTGTTATTCTTTATATCTCTGTTATATTCACTAAGCCTTTTCTTTAGATACCGTTGAGTTTTACCCACGTATGTCTGATGATAATTACTGCATGGGACAGTATATATTCCTGCATTAGATGTGTTTTTTTTTCGAAATTTTTTTTTCTTGATTTTAATGTTTGTTTTATAGTTTGTGATGTAATTTGTATTGTTGGAATTCCTAGTTTATTTAGAGGGTTGCAAATTATTGTATTATGTATATATATATATATATATATATATATATATATATATATATATATATATATATAAAGAGAGAGATAGTATAAAAGAGAGACACACACACATACAGACAGACAGACAGACAGACAGACACTATTAGGTTATATTCCAGTGACCAAGATTTTATTCAATTTACTGATCAGCTTTTCAAAACAAAGACTTTGTACATTTTTACGGACTGTTTCGTTTACAGATCATCCGACGTTAGTATGTCAAGCACACACGCACACACACACACACACACACACACATATATATATATATATATATAATTCTCATATCTTTCAAATATTTGAACTTTGGTTTTTTCGAAAGCCAACTTATCCATCTGTATTTCTCCTCTGATGATAAGATTTCGATCTTTGAAAAGCCTTGGCTTAAGGAAAGAAAAATAAACACTAGTTTATTACTGACAACCTTGCATTGAACAATTGAAATTTGAAATAAATTTGGACAATCGTCGCATATTTATCACTCTTTTTTCTTCTATCTCTCTCTCTCTCTTTATATATATATATATATATATATATATATATATATATATATATATATATATATATATATATATATATATAGTAGCGGTATTTACCTGGCGTATCGCGTGTGGAAGTATATTGCTTGTCGGACATAATTTCAAATAGAGCCATGTTTACAATGTTCACTTTGAAAGAAAAGTGAAAAATAATATTTTCAATTTGAGATCAAGTAGAAAAACTGTTGGCGCAGTAGTATTTTCTTTAAAAAAAACTACTTGTTGACGCTGTGTTTCTCACAGACAATTGTAAAACGACAAATGTATTTAACGAATCGAAACAAATTTAATTATTTGAAATCTTAAAAATTACCAATAAAATATTCATTTAAATATTCAAACGTGTTTAAATACATTATTCACTGAGATATTTTTTGTTTAACTTTAGTTTTGTTTTATGAAACAAAGAAAATAGATTTGAATAAATGAATTTCGTTTCTTTACGTTCTAATATATTATATTATTTTATGGATCTAAAACCGATAATTTCCCCTGGTGATCTCAGATGAAATCGAAGGAAAATTTCAGTGGTGTTTTTAGATTCTGTGAAAAATGTAACCCTTTTTGAAATTTATTTGAATGTTTTGTTCACATATCGATTTCTGTAACACGCAAACAAAAAAAACATTGACTTTCTGTGAAATTAAAATAATTGTTGAACAAGTCAATTCCAAACAAGACATAAAATTATTTTCTTCGTTAAATAACCCTCGTATTCCATTGAAGAGGCAGTGCACACCAATGGTACTAAAATAAGATGCGTCCATTCAAGGTACGCGTTCAGAAATGAACATTTTCTGCCAAACTGAAGCGTAACAAATCGACGGACAGGAATTTGCACACAACTACCAAATATTTTTTTTACTAATGAGTCACCATTTATCAAGGTCAAAAAGCCATTTGATGATAAGGGTGAATGTGATGAGTAGATTGTCGGTTTGATGATGAAGAATATCATGAAGATTAAACATGATTAATGGAATGAACAAAGTTGTATTTCTCATAGTGATGACATTGGATTTGAAGACGGGCATATTATAGTCTGAAGCGAAGCGGTTCTCGTAGTAATATGTTCTACATGCGAGACTTTCTTTGAAAAAACTCTGTTCATGGAAATTTCGCCTGACGCTATGCACACGGGGAAAGCAAGGAAAGTTATTTTCAGATGTGGTAAGAGACGAGTTCTTGCTGTAGATGCGTTTATTCAATCTGTGCGTTTGGCGATGAAAATACCGTATCAAATTGAAGCATGGCAGAAAGATCGACCTATGGACAGAGCCTCTTGTAGATCTGTGAGGACGCATCTCAAATTCAACTTTTTTTTTATTGTGAATATGAAATACGTGAATTGTATAAAGGTTAATTTTGGGGATTTTTATCTAATTGATTATTTCAAAATGATATTCTACCCTTTTTCTCTATTTTAATCATTACTGACTCTGCATATTTTCGATATATTTTTTAAATATTTTTACATTTTTTAATAGAAATTGCTCTAGACAAGGCATGAAGCCACTTGATGTAAGGAGCTAAAGTGAACGAAAGACGATTATCGCAAAGACAGGATATACCTATTGGCCTTAGTCCTGAAAAGACCAATGGTGTAGATAGGAGGAAAACAGTCAGTAGAAAGATAGTTCCACACGCCTGCAGTTTTTGGAAAGAGCTATTGTATTATAACGATGTATTAAAACAGCGAATTGAAAGACCACTAGATCAACGAGTCAAACGAGCTGAAACAAAGAAAAACATATGGCATAATAGTACTTATAAAAGAGGCTGAAATTAACAATATAACGTCTGTCAGACAGAGTGTAGAGAAAAAGACTGGCGCCAATAAAATGATAGATACGCTATTAAATCTTTTCAAGAACCCTCAAATGCGACAGAGATTCACAAGCCCTAATATGACAACAGTACTCCATATAAGGTCTGATAGTAGATTTGTAGAGATAGAGAAAGGAACGATAGAGAGAAGCGGCTTTCCAAGAAGAAGAAAGAGTAATGCATCTCATGTATGAACTCCAAGAAAGATTTGATGAGAAATAAAGACCAAGAAGTTAGTAAAACATTGACAAGCATCGATCATATCATTGTTTTCCCGAACTGCATTTGCGACTCGAGAACTTGAAAAACATGTACACTAATTGTGTATACCCATCAGCTTTTATTTTCACCTCATCATCAATTCAAACTCAGAATCGGTAGCACAAAGAAATGATTATATTTTTCATGAAAACATAATAAAGAAATTTACTAAACGGTAGAAACTAAATTGCTACAAATTAAGACATACTTTACTTTAGGACGGCTATGAACATTATTATAATATTATTTAGCAAACACGAACCTTAAAAATACCAACGTAGCCGATTTAATCAGTGTCTATTTAGCCTCCTTGAGAATGGGATATGATAGCATTAGCGCAACTCAGGTAAACATCATTGATTTATAGATGGGAAGAGATGGGTATAATTTTTTTCTATAGGTAATAAGGACTAATAACTTTAATTTGTAGAAAGGGGTTGTAAAAATATATTTGCTTATAAAAGCGGATCGTAGAATTGTAACGCTATGATACAGGGCGCGAGTTTTGAACCCGGAGCGCCTACAAATGGGTTTGAGGTCAAAATATGAACAAAAGAACAAATAATTATTTCGGAAAGAAATGAATCAAACGAATATCATTCCTTGTCCATGACGTAAATAGGTCAAAAGAACACGACAAGCTAAGAATGGTATTGTCTGAGAAAACGAGGAGGGGTCGAGTCAGCTGTTGACCTCAGAGCGAAGATCGGATGACATAAGCAAAATTTATTTAGCATGTGCACTGTTGATTTCGAGAAGACAGAAAGAACCTAACAGGCGTTCGACTGGCATTGAAGGGGAACGAGTCGATGTGTCTGAAAAAACGGACAAATATTGGTAGGGGAGCCTTCATGCCACCTGTAGTATTTTGAATGTGTGGCGGGCGTAACAGATTGTTTATAATCAATTTCCGTACGGCGACTGTTCCATCTTTTCTACTGTTTGTATTAGCACGTTGATTACATCTTGTATGTCCGTACTTGTGCACGTGCTTCTCCGGCGACACCTATCGAATTTATTGATTGTGTAAGCTCAGGAGCTATCTGCGCTCTACATACTAACTCAGAGTCAAACAAAAAGAAAAAAATGAGTTTGGATTTGAAAAGAAATGGACAGTTGTGCTTTGACGAGTTATTCCAAATATTGTCTCATCATTTCTGCTTACAGTTAGGGATAGACGGTAGAAAATTCTATTATTAGTGTCATATTGTACTTAAATAAGAAGAATGGGATCGTCTGTTTGTTTGTTTTTTTTTCTATAAAAAGAACGATAGCTAATGAGATTTCACGGGACTTGCTAGCTCGATCTAGTGATTGCTAAATTACTCTGTTCACCTTGTACTTTTTTTAAAAATCTGTTTTACTATTATTAATGCTTTTAAAGAGTTGTCATGTTATTTTCTCTGTAGTCACTGATATACGTGTTACAGCATATAAGTTGCTGTGTCAATCGAATCTTTAAAATCGTTATAAGAAGATACATTTTAAACGAGTAAAGATTTTGACACGTGATAAGAGGATTGAAAAGGTGGCCTAATTTCCAATCTCGGACGTGTGACCGAGAGTTGAGTATGGAATAGCTTCCACGTTATCGATGAGAATGTCGGGGTAGCATATTTACTTGCATTTTTAACATAATGATGGCATAGTGGCGATTTCTATTTGAAAACATGCTGTTGTCTTTTAATAGTCTTTAAATTTCCATACGGTTGCCCTCTTTACTTGGCTCCCCACGACGAAGATACACGTAGACACAAGGTCGGTTTTTAATATGAAGGTAAATCCAGCTCCCCCCCCCCCAAAAAAAAAAAGAAGCACTCTGAATGGGAACAATGTTTTTAAAAATTGCCCCTGTCGAAAAGGATTTTTCTTCCTCTGAGTGAAGCTAGAACAGGTACGGGAACTGCCTTCTGTACGGTGTATGTTCTATCCTTTCTGTTAAACTGAACAAAACTACGATTCTTAAGAAGTATTTGTCATATATGACGAAGCAAACAAATAAGAGGCCATCTTGTATTTTCATAACATAAATGCCACATCAAACACGGATAAAGTTTCCTTTCTTCTTCTGTTTTTAAGCTACAAATCGGTTTTCGTCTTCAATAACAATCGAACGTGCATCAAAAGCATAATCGATTATGCGATCACTGGATATTGGAGTCGGCTCTCGGTAAGATGTCACTGTGTTTGTCCACACTGTTTTACTTGCCTTTCGCATAATTTCGAATCAATATCAGAAGGAATTTTTATCAATGGATTTCAAACCCAATCGAATCATTTTGTGTTTAATGATGAAGAAACAATTCATTTTTTTGTTCTAAGATTAATTTATTACGTAATTGTTGTAACTGATTGTATCAAAAACACCATTAAAATCTGAAATTGTTAAAAATAAGTTTTACATTTTGTATAGGAAAACAACGAGGAATAAAACATAGAAAAAGAATAAATAGTTGTTAGTTTAACTGCAAAACGACAAACTATCGCCAGCAAAATTACTACTACTAGTAGTAGTACTACTTAATGTAGTCAGGATTTTTATGTCTTTGTTCGTCAGGCGAGTTCAAATCTTGTAAGGAAAATTCCTCCTCACATAACACTAATATAAGTTGCATTAAAAGGAATTGTATTCTATCTGTCTGACTAGATATATGCCCCTCTCTGTTTCTCACTTTCCATCTCTCTCTCTGTCCCTCTACCTCTGCCAGAAATAAGTGTTTCTTTAGATGCTAAGGAAGGATTCTACATTATTAAGGTTAGTTCTAAACCCCGGATACCTGTGAGGGAGAGCCCCAATGTAAGAGGCGAGTTGGTTGTTTAAGGGAGAGGGCGCCTGGTTTAATCGTTTCTCTGTTATTTTGTACATTCATATTTGTTTTGATAGAGTGGGTTAGGACAATGTGGATGTTTATTGGATGTCAAAAACAAAGTGCACACAAGTAGACTATTAGCTGTATATGTATCGATGTGATTGTGGCATCGAGAATGTACAACAGAAATAAGTTCAGCATCCCTTTTCCATGTGTGAGATGGCACTACAGTTATCCCGAAAATAATAAACAACTGATAAAGCAGTCGCTCTTAGCGTTACCTAAGAGGTATGGCTCCTGTACTACCAGTTAAAAACAGCAGCCATCCATAAATATAAAAGTCTGATTTTCTTGAGTAAATGTTTGCAGGGATTATTATTAGCCTGTGCGAATGTTAAGGATAGGTAGACAAAAATGATATGGTATTTAGGCTGCCCATATCTATAAAAATCTGATGTTTAAATAAATAAATGCGTTTAGAGGTATTAGTTATTCCTCATCGAAATTAAATAAAGTTATAGCCTACAGAAGACAAAAGTATTATCACTGCTGCATCTTCTGTTGCTGATGCTGATGATAACGGTGATGATGATGATAATAAATGGGAAGAGGAGGGGGAAAGGAAGAGGAGGAAGAAGAGGAAAATGATGATTGCCATGCGAGGATGCTTGTTGTTGGTTTTCTACTTCCAAGTTATAAATTGCTCATTTGCATGATAAATATTTGCATATTTTGCCGCTTTCAAACTAACTATTGTTCTAAACCGTTGTCAGGCGGTCATAAGAAAGTTGACGGTTGATTTATGTCAGGGGAAAGAAAAGGGAAAGAAAAAACAAAAGAATATAAAATGCAATTGACAAATGGCTTCGTTTTCTTATTAAATGTTACAATCACTTTCAAGACATACAACAGCATTAATTCTATTCTTGTTTTATCGTCATAATATAAAAACATGGACGAATATTAAAGATATTAGTTAGGCATCAAAGATAAATAAACAGATAAATATAAAAATACCATGATAGTTAAATAGATAGATAAGTATAAAAATCCCATGATATATATAAAAACACCATGATTGAAATATAGATAGATAGATAGATAGATAGATAGATTGATTGATTGATATATATATAAAATAATACCATGATAGATATGTAGATAGATAGATAAATAGA
>OY744526.1:64915622-64953122 GCA_963556195.1 Sepiola atlantica
TTTAAGTGTTCTTTTAAAAATAAGTACTAGGTCAGGATTGAAATAATATATGGGTCTTATTCGTAATTGAGTTATATTAAATTGATTTAATTATTTATGATGGGTGTTGTCTGTTTTACTGCTTCAAAAGTATGTTTATATTTAGGGATAAGCGAGTGGCATAATTTATTGATTAGGCTCCGGGTGATATTCGTTAAAAAATCTTTTATTTATTTATTCATTATTTTTTGTTTATTTTTTGTTTTTTATTATTTATAGTTTAGTATTTTCCCGAAATTTATTTTTATAAATTATATATATAATATTTTTATATATACACACACATATATATATATATATATATATATATATATATATATATATATATATATATATATATATATATATATATATATATATAGTGTGTGGATTGTTATGTAATGGCTTGACTTTGATGGAGGATATATTTTGTCAGTGAAAGGGTTCATCTAGGCGTATCTAATGTTTTAACTATCATTATCATATGTATTTGTGTTGTGTTTATGTATTTAGTTAATTATGTTGACTTTATCTAATAAAGAATATGAGTCTATTATAGGGTCTGTGTGAGGCTGGGGTTTAGGTCTTTAACATCTATAATTCCTTTAATTCTGTGGGATTTGATAGTTATATTTCTAGGTGTTTAATTAGGAGGATGCATATATTTACCATGTTAAAAAATTAAAAAGAGATGAGGTATCTACTGATTAATGTTTTCTTTGTGGTGGATGACGATTCAACTAGGAATAGAATTTTTTTAAATGTAAAAAGTCAGCCCATCTGGATGAAATCGCGATACGTTTCTGAAATATGTAACATATTTTCAAATAAATTATAGTAGCTCTCACTCTTTATGAATATGTAGCACTTCATCGGTGGGTTCAAATATAAAATATCGAGAAAAGTAAAAAAATAAATTAAATAAGTAATTAAAATCATTTAAAACAATCAGTTATAGTTTTAGTTTTATTACATTTGCTGCGGATATTAATATTTACTGCGTTATAAGCCATATTGCCATCCACACGTTCTTTTTAGATTTGAAACACCTACCATTTGACAAAAAGCTCTGCCTCGAAATATATTATGGAACACGGTCATACAGATTACATCAGTGTTGACGTCTTGCCTAATCAAGTAAGATTTGCTATATAGAGAAAAAAAATTATTAAAAAAGTTTTTGAAAAAATATATAATTAAAATCACTTGTTTTTGTCTTACTTCTCAACGCCGACATATTTCCATTTCTTGCAGTGTGATAACCTTCTAATACTCCTCTCTCTCTCTCTCTCTCTATATATATATATATATATATATATATATATATATATATATATATATATATATATATATATATGGAGCACGTGGTGTAAAGGGGCGAAAGTGGCTTGTTGCTTTTAACACTTCGAAAACCAAGCTTCTCTCCTTCCATCGCCAATGCTTAGATCCCTGTTTTGCCTCGGTCAAATTTAATGGCTCTCCTCGCGGAAGACCCTTACATCGACTTACCTTCACTCCAGATCTAAAATAAAAGACTTTCACTTATTTCTCTATGTGCCTAGCGCCAGTCATAATTTCTATGAATATAGCTTCTTTTGCAAGGGCTTCCCGTCTTCCAGTCTGTGGAACACATTACCACAATAATTCTTCCCGGCAGATAACAATATAGTCATCTTCAAATCTAATGTCAACAAGTTCTTGTCGTGAACTATCACAAAGGTAATCAAACTTAGTTTATTGCATTGATCAATTTCGGCTGACAATTGTTCCATCTCATTAACCCTTATCCTCGAGTGGCTCTTGGCCTTGATAAGTGGTGACCCAACAGTTAAACAAAAATGTACGCAAACTCTGTCTTATCAAGAACGGGACTAAAGAAAGTGTCACGTTGTACAAGTGTTCGTAGTTGAATACCAGATACAACTTGAGTTGCCAAACAAAACATGCTATCGGGGTGGAATGGGAGGTACGAAGCTGCCATCCACCATTTTTGATTAATTAGAAATTTAAAGAGAAGTCTTCGGTCTCCGTTTCTGACAGGTAAATGAAATATTAACATCATGTAGAGTCTATCGATAGTCTAATATGGTCGAGGTCAAAATCAAGTTTACAACAAATAGTATAAATAATTCAATATAATCCAAAGATAAATCAATCTGTCAGAAATATGATAATATAGTTTTAGCATAAGCAAATGCCTGAATTTTAACAAGGCAAACAGTGGCTACAGGCAAACGGTTTAGTATGTACGAATATACTCACAACTGGTATGGGGAGTCATATGAAACTTTATGTGATTGAAATGTAAGCTTTTGAGGTTAGTGTTTGCTTCAAATAACATTGCTATTGAGCTTTGTGTTTATCTAAATAACAATAATATTGAGCTTGGCGTTTATCAAAAATTACAATGATATTTAACTTGTTAGTAACTACACGACCTTCTATGACTGGTTAAATGTGATGTTGGTTCCAATTTTCAGCATAAAAGTCTTCATAATATCTTCATGTAGATATACTGTCAAATGTTTTCATGCCTATCCTTATATTTCTTTGGTGCAAGAATTGTGCAACCTGCTACTAAGTGGTCGATGATTATTATTATTATTATTATTATTAGTAGTAGTAGTAGTAGTAGTAGTAGTAGTAGTAGTAGTAGTAGTAGCATTTACTCACATCATTATTAGCGATTGCAGTGGCAATAATAAGTAGAGTCCCAGATTTCCAGCACGCACCCTCCTTCAATAGCCATTGCAAATTATTTTGCGTTATCACAACAGCCGTTTTCCATTGATTTTTCCCTGGCAACAACCGTTGAGTTTCTCTGGAATTTATGTGTTAATAAACCTCTGCAAGGTTCTAGTACTCTCCGCATCGTCCCTGGAGTCTGAATGACGACAAGTCTCCCCAGATTTTTAGTACTCTCCACCTCTTTCGGTAACTATTGCAAATGACTTTGCGTTATCACAACAGACGTTTACCATCGATTTTTCGCTGGTAACGACTTTTGGTCTCCTCTGGGATTTTGGATGGCAATAAGTCTCCTTGAGGTCCAAGTCCTCTTCGCACTCTTCCAGTGGATGTCTGGTTAGTGCTCTATCTCATCGGTCTTTCCAATCCTCTTTGAGTCTTCCCGACTATTTTGTGTGGTATCAGTCGAGGCTGTTTCCATCACTTTCTTGGGGGGGTATGAATTTTTTTACGTTTTCTGTTCCTCAATTTCATGCGGCGGTGTTCTTTCTGTGTTTTTGTTTTCTTCCTATAGCAACTTCCATGTGACTGGTTAGCATTCGTAGCTTATGTTGGTTGGTTTCCGTATTCAAGGATTTTCTTTAAAATTTCAGCTATTTTCATCATTGTCTGTCGCTGTATGGTCTCAGTCTTCCCTCTGATTCTAATTTCTCCCAGTCTTTTTTCCAGTATTTTTCTGGATTGTTCCTAGTGCTCCTATGATTATTGGTATTATATTGACTTCCTTTATACTCCTTTACGTTCTCTGGCGAATTCGGTGTATTTGCTTCGTTTTTCTCTCTCCTTGATCTCCACCCTGTGGTCGGATGGTACAGCAAAATCTACAATTTGACAGGATTTTTTCTTCTTGCCAATTATTATGACATCCGGTATCCTTGCTTATATGAGTTTATATGTTTTCACCTCCATATTCCAGAGGAGCTTGTGTTATTCGTTTTCCAGTACTGTTTCTGGTTAATATTTGTATCATTTGTCTGCGTGTTCGAAATGCAGTCGTTTGCATAGTTTCAAGTGTACTGCTTTCCCCACACAATCATGTCTGTTGTATTCTTTTGATGCATTCACTTATTATGTGATTTACTGTTTCGTCTCTTTGTCTACACAGTCTGCATTTACTGTTTTCCTGAGTTTTATCTATTTTAGCTTTAATGTAGTTTGTCATAATCTCATTTTTCTGTGCTACCGTCAGTAAGGATTCTGTTTCTCTGTTCAAGTGTCATTTTCTCAGCCATGCCCAGGTATTTTCGTGGGTCTCTTATCTTGTCAGTCTTATGAAACGTCTATGTAGTTGTTTTTCTTCCTACTTTTCTTTTCTTGTTTCTTGCTCCGGTGCTTCCGGAGTTGTTCATTGCGACGGTATCTCCTGCTGTGGTGATTACCCTTTCTGTGTTCTGGGTTATGTATTTCTCCAACTCTTTTTGTGTCTTCCACACAGTCTTCTATACTTATCAGTCCTCTTCCCCTTCATTTCGTTTCACGTAGAGTCTGTCCGTATCGTCTTTTGGGTGTAGTGCATTGTGCATGGTCATTCATTTTCTAATCCTCTGGTCAAAGTGCCTGAGTTCTTCTTTAGTCCAGCCTGTGAATGGGCCAGAATATTTTATTAGTGATACTGCCCAGGTGTTTATCTTTTTTACTAGATGTCTACTATATATTCTCGTTTGTAAGAGTTTTCTTGTTCTTCGTAAATATTCTTTTCCAATCTTCTCTTTCATTTCTGTAGATTTGATGGTGTCTGCTTCCAGAACTCCCAGATATGTGTAGCTATCCTGTTCGCCTAGCGCTCTCATCTCCTCTTGGTTAGGCAGCTTCATGCCCTCTGTTGTCTTCAGTTGTCCCCTTTTCATCTTCAGGAGTGCAGATTTTTCCATTCCAAATTCCATTTGAATGTCCTGACTGATGATTCTGGTCCTATTTATTAGCTTTTCCAGTTCCGTTTTGCCATTTACAAATAGTTTCAGGTCGTCCATGTACATCAGATGGTTTATTCTTTGTTCTGTGTCTGTAAACTTGTATCCTGTATCACATTCCTGGAGTATGTAGTTAATTAGCATCATGGCAATGATAAACAGTAGTGGTGATAGGGAGTCTCCTTTTAAAATGCCTCTCTGTATTTTTATTTCAGTCAGGAGTTGCCTTCCAGCTGTCAGTTCTAGTCTCCATGTTTCCATCGCTTTCTTAATAATATTAATAATCCTGTCGGGTATCTTGTACATTTTAAGCATTCAATTGTCCATGCTTGGGGGATGGTGTCTTATGCTTTCTTGAAGTCAATCCATGCCATGGATATGTTCTTTTTTCTGCTTTTTACCTCATTCAGGATCTTTTGATCTATGTATAGCAGATCGTGCGTCCTTCTTTTCCCTTTCAGGCATCTTTTTTTGTTTTTCGGGGAGCAGTCCACGATTGTTAAGGGAGTGGTAGATTGTTCTCTCAGTTGTGCCGTTAGGATTTTCCACATTGTTGGTAAAAAGAAAAAAACTAATATGGGAGGCTAATGCAGCCAAACTAACTAATCGCTGCTAGCCCTTGTCGAGGTAGGCTTGATTTAAACTTGACTCTAAGTACGTGTAAATGTTAAACTGATTCCTCGAATGTGAACCCATGCCTCAATTTGTATTCTAAAAATGGGAGGAGAACTTATCGCATTGTTTCGTAATACTTTTCAGGAGTAGCCTTGAAAACTTATACTAAGTAGTTAGGTAGCACACACACCCACACACACATACATGTATACAGCTTTTTGCGTAACTGTCCTATCTGTCATGAATGCCCCTTCATGTATGTGCGATAATGCATCTTGTCCCTCATGAAAATGAGAGATAAACACTATCACTGTAACAAGATTACAGGAGAACTAATCCTGGGACTGATGTTGCTACATAGACCAAAATATTAATAATGCTACATAATAACGTTAACAGTCGTGGGACTCAGAAGAAAGATCTAAGTGTCACGATGGACAGGTGCCTCCTCGACGGCGAACATGTGTGACGCAGTCCGCATCCTGCGAATTGTGGTTGCTTTAATTTAAGGAACATGATCATTAACCCAAAACAGGTAAGTAACCTCTCTAATTCCAGGTATGGCATGAACACAGACCAAACACAAGAAATCAGGAATGAAAATAATAAACCAAAAAGCCATAGAAAGAAATGGACCACAAAGACTAGTAATGGAAAGCTACTACAGAAGCCGCACCCCACAAAAAAGGCTACTGGAAACGAATGTAAAATTTATGGGACATTTCTAATGACCACCATATTACAGAACAAAGGATGGATGATTATGCATGACAGATCTCCAAGAGAGGGTGGCTCTCGGAGATGGAATTAACGGAAATCAACCAAAACATAAATTGCGTGACAGATCAAGAAACACCACTTTACGAAAACTCCCCGGAAGAAGACGGGAAAAACATAAACATAAACCCAGATCAACAAACTTTGAAAAGAAGCTAAAACTGTAAACAGGATGAAAGAGAACTGGAATCTAACTAGGAAAGACTAAATAAGAAACATGAAGAACTAAAACAAAATATAGCAGAACTCCCTCCTTGTTCCTTGTTTCCACGACTGTATCGACATGCAGATATTTAAAACTAATGTAAACAAGCATCTCGTTGCACAGGTTCCAATTCAAGACAACCCGAAAACTTTCACATTAATTCTCAGTAGCCTCTTACGTCTAAAGTGGCAACTTGCCCTGTTTGAGGTGAACTAAGTTAAGTCTAAGAAAACTGAGACGATATAGATACAAATCGGAACAGCACAAACAGAACAAGACCTTTAAAAACACTGAAAGCCAGTTTTACACAAAAGTAAACGGAAAACGAACAACAACAGAATAACCGGGCCCGCCAGTGACAAAACACTACTGGAGCAAGATATGGGAAAAGACTTAAAAACACAATAAATATGCCAAATGGCTGAAAAAAATGCAAAATGAACGACAATAAATTGAAGAAGGAACAGAAACAGAAATAAATGAAGAAACGATTAAGATACACCTAAGGAAAATGGCAAACTAGAAAGCACCAGGCCACGATGGAATACATGCATACTGGTTTTAAAACTTCACGACCCTACATGAAAGACTAGCGCAGAAACTAGGAGGATGTATCCACAAAACAGACGTGCCAGAGTGGATGACCTGATTCAATAAGATGCCTAAAAAGGAAACACCCCCAAGTAACTACAGACCAAATTATTATTATTATTATTATTATTATTATTATTATTATTATTATTATTATTATTATTTCTGCTTACTAGAAGTTCTCACACAAGTTATTGTCAGTGATTGCTCACTGATAATAACCAGTGGTATTCCCTAGAGTCTGAGTGACAAAAAACCTCCCCAGATTTCGAGTACTCTCCACCTCTTTTCAATCACCACCGGAATCGCAACAGCCTCTTACCATTGATTTCTCGCTGGTAAGGACAATTGGTCTCCTCTGGGATTTGGGTGGCAATAAGCCTCCCCAAGGTCCCAGCATTCTCCGCACTTTTTCAGTGGGGGTCTGGTTAGTGCTGACCCTCCTCGGTCTTCCCATCCTCCTTGACCCTCTACGACTGTGCAAACATTTTCTTGCATCGTCGATCTCAAATAAGTTTTTGGTCATTTTCATTAGTTACATTTTTTGGACTGTTGTCCACATCATGGACCTTGTTATGTTCAAAGCGTTTCGGCCGTTTCACTCTACAGCCTGTGTCTTTTTGTTGTAGTCGATAATCTTCCATATGTTTCAAAACGAGCCTTTTATTCAACCCATTGAAGATAGACTGATTTCATAGTCTAGTGGATTAGAGATATTCTAGAGTGGATTCTACTTCGAAGTTGTGTGTTGAATACCTCGTGAATGGACTTACATTTTTACTGATATGAGATACATTAAAATTAGTATTAAACGCTTAACGAAAGTAGTCTTCCACCGTGAATTACAATCAAAATCATACTGCTATTGCTAATACTGTGTGAAAATAGACTTTTCACAACGGATATAATTTTATGTGTTTAAGTCCTTGTTAGAATCTGTTACAATGGAAGAAATTTTCTCAAATATATATATATATATATATATATATATATATATATATATGTATATATATATATATATACTATTAAAAAATATGGTGTTTTTGAAGTTTTTATATGTTCGTACGCAAATAGAAACGTGTGATTGGTTCACAAAAAAGGAAAAGGCAGAGTACACATTACTAAGGTAATAGTCATTACGATGGCAATACCCGAGTTCAAATTACACGTAAGTCTATAACATTTTTAACTGAATACGTGTTTCATAAATTTAAAGTAATTAAGATAACATAATAACTAAAAGTGTTATATAAATATATTTTGAAAACTAAGTTATCTTCTTTTTGATAATGCACAAAGAAGTATACATAAACGATATTCAGCATTAGTTTAAAGCGAATTAATTTTGGCTTAAATACATGATTTCTAATGTGTTTTTCTTTGTTAATAAAAAGAATACATACAGACATTCATCGCAGTTAGTTACTCTCTCATGCAAATAATAAGCAACGTATTTTTTCCACCAAATCTCTACAAATATTTTTCTTCGCATTGGATATAAGGCGATCGAAGCTAGGTAAAGGTGAGAATGACATACCCAGGTACTGTACCAAGGCGGCTCAAGGGGCAGGTTATATATATATATATATATATATATATATATATATATATATATATATATATATATAATTGATACTTTAATTTTAAATGTTTAATGTGTATTGTCATTGTTTTTTGTTTACTGTACTTTTTGCACTTGGCACTGAGGATGACCATGCTAAGGAGTTTTTAAACGTATTTTAAGCGTATTTTTAAGCGTATTTTGAAACGTACTTTAAGACGCATATCTGTAAATATTTTGAAATACGTTGAAATTCTTAAAAACGATATCCTTGGTTTTTAGCCGAAACAATTGTCTGCCTAGATTTAAAACGGTTTTAACTCGTGAACAACTATTCTTCGTCATTTTGTAAAGAAAAATAAAACTTTGTAAAATAGCTCTATACGCACTATAGAGCTATAACGTACTTTATGTTATCAAATAATCCTACATCTGAAAAGTTTTAAATGTGGAATTAAAACACACACACACACACATATATATATATATATATATATATATATATATATATATATATATATATATATACACATATACATATATATATATATATATATATATATATATATATATATATATATATATATATATATATATATACATATTTTCTTTGTAATATAGTAGGAAAAATTCCAGTAAAGTGTTCGATTAATTGAAAATTAAAAATTAAAAATTAAAAATTAAAAATTAAAAATTAAGAGCGTAATATTTATTTATTTTGGTACAGAAAAATTAGTACAACATTTGTACCGTCGGTTTCAAGCAGAGAATGACTTAGCCATCCGGCTCTCTTCAGCTTCTTGAGTTTGCGAAAAGGCTATATTAGTAGTTATTTAATTTTTGGTATTTCACGTGCACGCGGAATCTTTGATTCGGTCAGTGTAACGCTGAGTTGTTTCTCAATAATTCATTGAAATTGAAGAAAACGTTGAAAAAAATAAAAATGAGAACGGCATTGACGAACCCATGAGTCTGCGAAGATGGTATATTAATAGTTATTCAAGTTTCTGTGTTTCACGTGTACGCGTGAACTTTAATTTATTTAGTAAGGCTAAGTAAGGCTAAGTTGTTTGTGAATAATTCCTATAAAATTAGGGCAACTTCGAAAATACAACTGCATTGACGAAACTCATGCTAACATGAAACAATAACGAACCCCAGAAAGAGTTAATATGGAAAGCCATAGTAAAACAAAAGAAAGCGACGTGTTCTTATTGCAAATTTAACAAGTTGTGTTCACCACGGCAAAGCATAAGAGTACCCGACTCAAAGTCAGCAGCAAACGGTGTTGTATTAGATTTTGTTTCTGATATTAAACTTCATCCGTAATATAACTTCCGGCGAGAGTTTCAGTTTCACAAATTTATTAATTTATTATTAAGTGAAAGTACAGAATAGTTAACAAAGACCCCCTTCCATGTGAAGAATTGTTTTCTAAATAATAACGTTATTATTTCAACACGGTCCGTAAACTGCAGAAGATTATTTCGAAAACCATTTTTAACATGGAGAGGGGGTATTTGTTAACTATTCTGTACTTTCACCTCACAATTTGATAAATAAATTAATAAATAAAAATTAGTACAAAACTTGGTAAACCAGAAGAGTAAGCGATCCAAAACAGGAAGTCTTTAATATCAAGAACTAAATCTGACCAAACACCGTTTACTGCTGATTGGATCTTCTGGTTTGCCGTTCATTACCTATCTCACCAGTGATTGAAATGTATATCCAATTCGAATGGAATAAATACTGTAGCACATAAAAAGAAGCATTTTTAGTAATATTCGCTTTTTTTGTCCAAAAAGGTGTATTCGCTTAGAACGCGTTATATAGTAAGACAGTTTATTTCGTTTTTTTGCAAGTAAAGAAAGCAAAGTAAGTTTTTTAAAACGGCATAGATATTTACCAACGATTCAAAATATGTTTCTCTCTTTATCTATCTCTTGCACCCTCTCTGTGGATCTCTCTTAAATTTAGTAATGTACATCCTGTAATTGTCCCTTTTTCAAAGGCTCTATTGTCCTTTCAGGAGAGTTTAGCATTGAATAAAATAAGTTGTTTTATATGCCAAAAAAATCTGACAAAATAAATCATTGTTACTTATGGAACTTTTAAAAAAATGTTAAAATATAATCCAAAATATAAAGGCTTATATGTTTTATAATCTGGTGTAAATTTATCAGATAAAAACGGGAGGGAAATCTATTGTCTATCCCCTGGCTGTCAAAAATTAGCCTATAAAACTTATACTATGTAGTTAAGTAACATATACATATATGTGTGTATACATATGTATATGCACGTGTATAAAAATTTTTTTTTTTTTTTTTAGTGTGGTAGTGCACAATATCACTCATTAAAATGAATGTGACAATCACTATCCCTGTGACAGGACCACAGGCAAAATAAGCCTGGGCCTGGTGTGGCCACACACACCAAAAATATGAATAATGCACAATAATATAAATACAAGCCGTGGGACTCAGGAGAAAGACCTGAGTGTCATGATGGGCAGGTGCTCCCTCGTTACCCAACATGGGGGACCCGGTCCGCATCCTGCGAATGTTGGCCCTTCTCATTTCAGAAACAAGACAACGGACAAGAACCAGGTAAGTAACCTCTCTGATTCCAGGTATGACAAGGACACAGACCAAAGACGGGAAAACCAGAGCGAAAACAGCAAACTGAAAGGATATAGAAAGAAATGGATCACGAAAGAGAACAGACTGGTGATGGAGTGCTATTATAAAAGCCGCTACCCTTCAGAAAGAGGCTACCGAAAACGAATGAAACATCTCTGGGACACTGCTAGTGACTACCATACAACGGAACAAAGGATAGCAGATCAAGCAAGACAGATCCTCAAGCGAGGATGGTTCTCAGAGATGGAACTGACGGAAATCAGACAGAAGGCTAATGGCGAAACGGAGCAAGAAACACCACCAAAGGAGAGACCACAGGAAGAGGACGGGCAAAACATACACACTGAAACTGAAGAGATTGAAGACTACGGAATCACAGAACCAGGGGAGATAGAAGACTGCGGAACCACAGAACCTGCTGAGATAGAACTCAACGAAAAAGAAGCAAGTGAAGTGGAGAACATTGGACGATACATGTTAGAAAACAAAACAAAACTCCCATCTCTCAGGAATGAAGTAGCGAAGAAGTTACAAGCAGAAACAGAAAGAGTAAACAGACTCCTCACACACATCCCAACAGTAACTATTACAGACCTAAACAACCTGATATATGCAGGGGCAAAATCGGTAAGTATGAAACTAAGAAACGAAGAGAATGGACAAAAGAGAGGACCGACGAAACCTGGATGGGAAATCAGACTGGAAACCCAGATCACCAAACTTCGGAAAGAAGCTAAAACCGTGAACAGAAGGAAGGAGGACATGAAACGATTAAGAAGCAAAAATCAGAAACGCAAGGAAAAACTAAATGAGAAACATGAAGAAATAAAACAAAGGATAGCAGCAATAGAAGGAAGACTGAGACGATACAGGTACAAATCAGAACAGAGCAAACAGAACAGGACCTTTGAAAACAATGAAAGCCAGTTTTACATAAACGTAAATGGAGAAAAAACAACAACAGAGCAACCGAACCCAACAGAAACAAAACAATTCTGGAGCAAGATATGGGAAGCACCAAAAAAGCACAACAAGAATGCCCAATGGTTGAAAAACATGAAAGATGAACTGCAGAAAATCGAAGAAAGAACCGAAACAGAAATCAACAAAGAAACGATCAAGAAAACCCTAAAAAAATGGCAAACTGGAAAGCACCAGGCCACGATGGAATACATGCATACTGGTTTTAAAAATTCACGACCCTGCATGAAAGAATAGCGCAGAAACTGAGCGGATGTATCCGCAAAACAGACGTACCAGGATGGATGACGGAAGGAAGAACAACACTAATACAAAAAGACCCCAAAAAGGGAACGACCCCCAGCAACTACAGACCGATAACATGTCTACCAATAATGTGGAAAATTCTCACAGCACAACTGAGAGAACAAATCTACCAATCCCTGGACAATCGTGGACTGCTCCCCGAGGAACAAAAAGGATGCCGGAAACGACAAAGAGGGGCACATGATCTACTATACATTGATCAAAAGACCCTGAAGGAGGTGAAGAGCAGACAAAAGAACATAACCATGGCATGGATTGACTACAAGAAAGCCTACGACAGAATCCCCCAAACATGGATAATTGAATGCTTAAAAATATACAAGATACCAGACAGGATTATTAATCTCATCCAGAAAGCAATGGAAACATGGAGACTAAAACTGACAGCCGGAGGACAATACCTGTCTGAGATAAAAATACAGAGAGGCATTTTTCAAGGAGACTCTCTATCACCACTACTGTTTATAATAGCCATGATGCCACTCAACTACATACTCAGAAAGTGTGATGCCGGATACAGGTTTACGGATACAGAACAAAGAATAAACCACCTGATGTACATGGATGACCTTAAACTGTTTGCAAAAAACAAAAAAGAACTGGAAAAGCTGATAAACACAACCAGGATATTCAGCCAGGATATCCAAATGAAGTTTGGAATAGAAAAATGTGCACTGCTAGAGATCAAAAGAGGAAAACTGGAGACGACAGAAGGTATAGAACTCCCCAACCAAGAGGAGATGAGGGCGTTAGGAGAACAAGATAGTTACAAATACCTGGGAGTTCTGGAAGCAGACACAATCAAATATACAGAAATGAAAGAGAAGATTGGAAAAGAATATCTACGAAGAACAAGGAAACTCTTAGAAACTAAACTATATAGCAGAAACCTAGTAAAAGGGATAAACACATGGGCTGTATCACTAATAAGATACTCTGGACCATTCATAGGCTGGACCAAAGAAGAACTCAGGCACCTTGACCAAAGAACTAGAAAACTAATGACTATGCACAATGCATTGCACCCAAAAGACGACACGGACAGACTCTACGTGAAAAGAAATGAAGGAGGTAGAGGACTGGTAAGTATAGAAGACTGTGTCGAAGACACCAAAAAAGAGCTGGAGAAATATGTAACCCAGAACACGGAAAGACTGATCACCACAGCAAGAGACACTAGCCCAACAAACAACCCCGGAAGTACTTAACCCAGAAACAAAAAGACAAGAAAGAAAAAGTGGGAAGAAAAACAACTACATGGACGCTTTATAAGACTCACAAGCGATGAAGCCAATGAAAACAGCTGGGCATGGCTAAGAAAAGGACACCTGAACAGAGAAACGGAATCTCTGCTGACGGCCGCACAGAACAATGCGATTAGGACAAACTTTATTAAAGCAAAGATAAATAAAACCCAGGAAAACAGCAAATGCCGACTGTGTGGACAAAGAGACGAAACGATAAATCATATAATAAGTGAATGCAGCAAGCTAGCACAAAGAGAATACAAGAACAGACATGACAGCATGGGGAAAGAAGTACACCGGGAAATGTGCAAACAACTGAATTTCGAATATGCACAAATACGGTACAAACACAAACCAGAAACTGTACTAGAAAACGAAAAACACAAAATCATATGGGATATGAATGTACAAACAGACAAACCCATAACAGCAAGGAGACCGGATATGATAATAATCAACAAGAAAGAAAAATCCTGCAAAATCGTGGACTTTGCCGTTCCAGCAGACCACAGAGTGAAGATCAAAGAGACGGAAAAAAGAAGCAAATATACTGAACTTGCCAGAGAACTGAAAGGAATATGGAACATGAAGAAAGTCAGTATAACACCAATAATCATAGGAGCACTAGGAACAGTCCCCCAAAACACGGAGAAAAGACTAGGAGAAATAGGAATCAAAGGGATAACTGAGACCATACAAAGGACAGTAATGATCAAAACAGCTACAATCCTGAGAAATGTCCTCGAATGCGGAAACCAACCCACATAAGCAACGAATGGAGAACAAACACATGGAAGCACAATACAACAGAACCGGGGAAAATACAACCGCACGAGAGAGGCGCAAGCATAGGCTGACGCCACAAAAATTATGGACAGAGGGTCGAGGAGGGAAAGCGCAAACCAGACCTCCACTGGAAGAGCGCGGACAGCTCTGGGACCTCGGGAAGGCTTGTTGCCACTCGGGCCCCAGAGGGGACCGATGGCCCTTATCAGCGGGAAATCGTTGGTAGGTGGCTGTTGCGATTACCGCAAGGTCATCAGCGGTGATGAACGAAAAGAGGTGGAGCATACTGGAGGCCTGAGGAGACTTGTTGTCACTCGGACTCCAGGGAACAGCACAGGTTGTCGGCAGTGGGTGACCACTGACGATGACCAGTGTGATAACTCCTAGTGAGTAAATAATAATAATAATAATAATAATAATAATAATAATAATAATAATAATAATAATAATAATAATAATAATAATAATAATAATAATAATAATAATAATTATGATATCGATATTATAAATAATTCAGATTTAAAAAAATCACATATTTACGAATATTTTCACGTCGTATAAACGAAGAGGCAAAGTTGCGCACTGCCGACGATCAAAATAGAGTTGCGATATATTGTTAGGATTGAAATTTTTACTTTAGCTTTGATTTGCATTTAAATAGTCGTATGGAATCTAATACACTAAGTGTTTAGTTAATCCCTTTTTAATTATTTCTTTTTGTTATATGTATATGTGCATCCGTATTCATTCATAATATAAGTGCTTTTATATAATAAACGAATTAGCATTATCATCATCGTATATACATTAGCATTATCATTATCGTATATACATTACCATTATTATAATCGTATATACATTAGCATTATAATCAACGTATATACATTAGCATTAAATAATCGTATATACATTAGCATTATCATAATCGTATATACATTAGCATTATCACCATCGTCTATATATTAGCATTAAATCATCGTACATAGATTAGCATTGGCATCATCGTATATACATTAGCATTATCATCATCGTATATACATTAGCATTATCATAATCGTATATACATTACTATTATCCTCATCATATATACATTAGCATTATCATAATCGTATATACATTAGCATTATCATTATCGTATACACATTAGCATTATCATCATCGTATATACATTTGCATTATCATCATTGTATATACATTAGCATTAAATCATCGTATATACATTAGCATCATCATCATCGTATATACATTAGCATTATCATAATCGTATATACATTAGCATTATCATCATCGTATATACATTAGCATTAAATCATCGTATATACATTAGCAATATCCTCATCGTATATACATTAGCATCATCATGATCGTATATACATTAGCATTATCATAATCGTATATACATTAGCATCATCATGATCGTATATACATTAGCATTATCATCATCGTATATACATTTGCATTATCATCATCGTATATACATTTGCATTATCATCATCGTATATAGATTAGCATCATCATGATCGTATATACATTAGCATCATCATGATCGTATATACATTAGCATTATCATCATCGTATATACATTTGCATTATCATCATCGTATATACATTAGCATTATCATGATCGTATATACATTAGCATTATCATCATCGTATATACATTAGCATTATCATCATCGTATATACATTTGCATTATCATCATTGTATATACATTAGCATTAAATCATCGTATATACATTAGCATCATCATCATCGTATATACATTAGCATTATCATAATCGTATATGCATTAGCATTATCATCATCGTATATACATTAGCATTAAATCATCGTATATACATTAGCAATATCCTCATCGTATATACATTAGCATCATCATGATCGTATATACATTAGCATTATCATAATCGTATATACATTAGCATCATCATGATCGTATATACATTAGCATTATCATAATCGTATATACATTTGCATTATCATCATCGTATATACATTTGCATTATCATCATCGTATATAGATTAGCATCATCATGATCGTATATACATTAGCATCATCATGATCGTATATACATTAGCATTATCATCATCGTATATACATTTGCATTATCATCATCGTATATACATTAGCATTATCATGATCGTATATACATTAGCATTATCATCATCGTATATACATTAGCATTATCATCATCGTATATACATTTGCATTATCATCATCGTATATACATTAGCATTATTCTCATCGTATATAGATTATTATTCTCATTGTATATACATTAGCATTATCCCCATCGTATATACATTATTATTATTCTCATCGTATATACATTTGCATTATTATCATCGTATATACATTAGCATTATCATCATCGTATACATATTAGCATTATCATCAATGCATATACATTAGCATTAAATCATCATATATACATTAGCATTATCATCATTGTATATACATTAGCATTATCATCATCATATATACATTAGCATTATCATAATCATATATACATTAGCATTATCATCATCGTATATAAATTAGCATTATCATCATCGTATATACATTTGAATTATCATCATCGTATATACATTAGCATTATCATCATCGTATATACATTAGCATTATCATCATCGTATATACATTAGCATTATCATCATCGTATATACATTAGCATTATGATAATCGTATATACATTTACATTATCATCATCGTATATACATTAGCATTATCATCATCGTATATAAATTAGCATTATCATCATCGTATATACATTTGAATTATCATCATCGTATACACATTAGCATTATCATCATCGTATATACATTAGCATTATCATCATCGTATATACATTAGCATTATCATAATCGTATACACATTAGCATTATCATCATCGTATATACATTAGCATCATCATCATCGTATATACATTAGCATTATCATCATCGTATATACATTAGCATTATCATCATCATATATTCATTAGCATTAAATCATCGTATATACATTAGCATTATCATCATCGTATATACATTAGCATTAGCATTATCGCATACGCATTAACATTATCATCATCGTATATACATTAGCATTATCATCATCATATATACATTAGCATTATCATTATCGTATATACATTAGCATTATCATCATCATATATACATTAGCATTACTATCATCGTATATACATTAGCATTATCATCATCGTATATACATTAGCATTACTATCATCGTATATACATTAGCATTATCATCATCGTATATACATTAGCATCATCATCTTATATGCATTAGCATTATCATCATCATATATACATCAGCATTATTATCATCGTATATACATTAGCATTATCATCATCATATATACATTAGCATTACTATCATCGTATATAAATTAGCATCATATCATCGTATATACATTAGCATTATCATCATCGTATATACATTAGCATTATCATCATCGTATATACATTAGCAGCAGATTCCAGAACCGCCTGGAACGTTCACTAACATATAGTCTTATGTGTAAAGCGTCTATTCAGTTGCTGAATATACTTATAACAAAATGCAAAATAAACGCATAGTATTTTTCTGTGAAATCTTAAATAAAAACATATCGCTCATTTGAAAGCGGTTAATATGTTTTTAAGTCTTTGCAACAAGAGAAGTTAATATAAGCCGTGCTCTTTTTACAGTCGGTCACGTTTTTATCAATCTACCAATCATGGAAGAGGACATAACCTTGATGGAAATAGTGAAGAATGAAACCAACTTCAAGAAAGCCTATTCCAGCATCCATCAAGATTCTTCCTTATTCCCCTTCATCCGCAAGCTGAACGCAGAACAGTCCCTTTCGAGGTGTGTACTTGCATATCAAAAGTTCGGCCAGCTACGCGTTAGCTTGGTATGTTTCGGAATTTTCGGAGTTCGACAAGACGCACTCGAAGAAGGTCGGAGGTTATATCGGCTGAAACGTTGTGAGAATAATATTCAAGAGTGATCACGCTTCAGTTTTTAACTGTTACGTTTAAATTCGAAATAGCATTTTCGTTGGTCTGTAACGCTTAAATTTGAAATCGTATTTCAAGAAGTCCGTCAAGTTTAAGTTGTAATTAGCATTCACGTTAGTCTGTCACACTTATATTTAAAATAGCATTCTCATTGGTCTATGTCGTTAAAGTATGGTCTGTTACGATTTAGTTTGAAATAACATTGTCGTTATGCATATCACTGTTAAGTTTGAAATAGCAATTTAATTATTATTTAAGTTTGTCTGTAACGCTTAAGTCTGAAATATTATTTAAGTTTGTCTGCGACGCTTAAGTTTGGAAAAGTATGTTTATCGCTAACCGCGTAGATTGAATGGACGCATCTTGAGAATATACGTTCTTGTTTTCTGTCTGTTTGTTTTTTTTAATTTTCGAATTTAACGCTATTTTGAATATAAAGGGATAGAATTTCTAAGCAAGAAAAAACAGTTTAACAAGTTTCCCTTCTTTTCCAGACGACTAATAGTGGATCAGAAACTTAAGTCGACACAAAACGAGGTTAAAATCCAATAAAGTGACATTTTTGGTCCCACTCGTTGAACAAATAAGTTTTAGTAAAACCAAAAATAAAATTAAGAAAAACGAGATAAAACGCCTTCTCTTTCAAATACACCATTTTTTTTTCCTGTTGCATTTTGTTGTTGTTTTTGTTTTTGTTTATTTGTTTTCTTTGCAAAATATTTCGAAAGAGCTCAGATTTGATTATTTACTTCTCTGGAAATTTTCAAAATGTTGCATACCAATCTCCCCGGACGTGTGAAATCTCACATCTTGTCGGATCGAAAGAATCTGTGAAAAATGACGGTGTCGAACGAACGTCTTTTCGACTCTAATGTGTTCGCGTCCAAATGAGAGAAAGAGAGGGTAGGAAGAAGAGGTATGTAGAGACAGGTAGCGGTGAATGTAGAAAAGGGGGGGGGGTAGAGAGGCCATGTAACTGACCTCGGACGTTCGGAGCTAAGCGCTGGATATTCAAGCGTGTGCGTAGTTTCGTATCGACTACTACACATTTGTTGTGCCACTTTCTTTTCAGTACAACACATGCAAACTCACAAACCCTCGATCGTTCTTTTCTCTTTCTTATATGTGTGTAAATATTTGTACATACAGGGTGTTGCAGCAAAATCCGACACTTGCATTCGTGAAGCGCATGCGGTGAGACTTTCGATAGGAGGAGTAACCAATGTTCTTCTTGATCATTCGGCAGATCTTCGACTTTTGACGGCCATGTTAGTAGCGATTTTGGCCTAGCTCTAGTTTCAGATTTTGCTCCAGCACCCTGTATATAGAAAGGAAAAAGAGTGAATGTATTCACTTTAAGTCCATGACGTAACGAATTAACAACAAAAAAATGATTGCATACAATTCTAAAAATAAAATGCATCACACTTTCTAATCTATATTAATGAAACTATGAGACAACTTATATAAAGATATGGTTCAATAAATAATTGTATAACACTATTATTAAATAAAAATGGATAAAATACAGGTTAGAACGACCGCGGTTTCACTATGGAGAATCCACGGATTTTTTGTGAGTGAATGTATGTGTGCGCGTTTGCTTACAAATAGTTCGATATGCGACTGTGTTTGTTTTTTACGTCTGAAGGTGTTGCGCGAACGTGTTTGTAAATAGTCCGAAGGTGTTAAATAGGCGTGTTTTGTGTCTTTCTTTTTGTAAATAGTTTGGAGGTGTAACAATAAACCCTTTTTTTGACAAAATAGGTCGGATATAGCGACTGGATGTTTATTTACTCCTCGCGGAGTTAGGCACAAGGCCAGTTTTATCTTACTCCCACAAGTAAGATGTGACCCAAGATCGGGTCGAGCAAGTGGGGTTAAAAGCCAGCGCTCGAGAGGTGAGCACTCTGGCCATTTAAAAATTGCCTGGGCAGCCCCGTCGGCATTCACCGGTAGGGGCGCCTCAGACAGTAAGCAATAAACTTACTCCTCCCCAAAGAGGGGAGGCGAAGCCTGGGAGGGTGGACCTCCTAGAACTGCACAGGACAGGCGTGCAGTATCCATCGGAACAGATACTACACTTTGATCTTAGCCAAAAGGCCGAGACCAAGTAGGGATAGCGACTGGATGTGTTTGTTTATGAAGATGTTAACCGAATGCGTATGCATATATTATGTGTGTACGTTTGTAAATAGTGCGAGAATGTTCAGTACGTGTATTTATAGTACGCGAACGATTGTATATAATATTGGTGTGTCATTCGTGGAATATTAAGGGTGGTAGAGTACTTTTAGTGTAACCGAACCTACTTAAGATTTCAGATCTGCAATCAAATAATTCAGAGGCTTGGGTGTATTATGTAGTTATATTCAACAATTCCTCCAATTAGAATGTATATATTTTAGATCCGGGTTCGTAATTCAACACTTACGGATTTATAAACGCACAGAAAACGCATTATTCGTTCATGGTGAACCGTGGTCTGTTTTATTTATTATATATATATATATATATATTTGTTATTGTTATTGTTTATTATCTATGTACGTATACGTTTCGTCCTTAAATAATCGGGACTCATCAGCATAAAGATATGACTATTCACTACCGGTCATGCGATTCGAAACCCGGGATTACGAGTATTTTACAACTCAAATCCGACGTTTTAACCACACGGCCAATTTTAAATAGCGAATAAACTGTAATAATTTGAATACGTTATCGGCGGCTTAACGTCAGAGCGTTCTACTTTTTAAGGAAGGAACGATGCATTTAAAGCCACTGACTTCATGCTGTGTTAATACTACACTTACAGTGCTCTACTTTTTCAAAGAGTGACAAATAATAATAAATATTTTTTTATTGTTTATTATCTATGTACGTATAGGTTTCGTCCTTAAATAATCGAGACTCATCAGCATAGAGATATGACTATTCACTACCGGTCATACAATTCGAAACCCCGGATTACGAGTATTTTACAACTCAAATCCGACGCCTTAACCACATGGCCAATTTTAAATAGCGAATAGATAGATAGTCAGTCATAGATTACTAGAACACTCCTAGCTGCTGACGAAATGCTTAATAATAGATCTAGATTTACATCGAGGTAAGAAGTTTGTCTGCTGTGGAAACAGTCGGGTTTCGATATCAGCTTGATATACTTGCTTTTCTAGCCACACTTAAGAGCTGTCACACAGCAAGACAATCCGTCTGCGAATGACAACATATATAAAAATCTTTTTTTAGTCGATAAACACATTTTATCTTACACCATATATACGATTAACCACGTATGCTTTTGTTGTAATTTAATATATTATTCACACCTTAAATTTTATGTACATTCGAGAAATAAAAAATATAGAAAAATTAAAAGCCTTTTAACTATATGCACTATTATAATATTTATATGTATTACGAACAGTTCTCTTGGTAAATTTTAATATTTCGGACAGTATTCTTGGTAAAGAAAAATAGATAACCTCACATCAGATACGCTTACGGGTCTGTTCTGTTTCGTTTCATTTGTCTTTTTTTAACTATAACCAACACTTTTTCGTTTCGTTTGTCTTTCTTTAACTATAACCAGCACTTTTTCGTTTCGTTTGTCTTTCTTTAACTATAACCAACACTTTTTTCGTTTCGTTTGTCTTTCTTTAACTATAACCAACACTTTTTTCGTTTCGTTTGTCTTTCTTTAACTATAACCAACATTTTTTTCGTTTCGTTTGTCTTTCTTTAACTATAACCAACACTTTTTTCGTTTCGTTTGTCTTTCTTTAACTATAACCAACACTTTTTTCGTTTCGTTTGTCTTTCTTTAACTATAACCAACACTTTTTCGTTTCGTTTGTCTTTCTTTAACTATAACCAGCACTTTTTCGTTTCGTTTGTCTTTCTTTAACTATAACCAACACTTGCATTACTGGTTTGTTGATGACCTTCTTTTGTTTCCATGTATCCGGAGAATCTTACGTAAAATGATATTTGATTTACAAAGAGAATTTCTCCTTTTTATTTGTTAATGGTCTTTGACGTATATCACAGTAGATTTTTATATGTTTCATATATTCTTATGTAATGTAAAGAAATTCTCTATAGTCTAAGACGAGATCTTTTGCACAGTCTGTACAAATATGTTTTTAGTACAACATGTATATGTGTTAAAATACCCAAGTCTTTATTTATGTGTGTTCAGATTGAATGGACACATCTTAAGAATACCCGCCTTTGTTTTGATTTTTATTGAGCTAATCTAATGCTGGAAATATAATTCAGTTTTAGGTTCATATATGTAAAGAAGCCGTTTAGTCTATGGTTTAAGTAGAAATAACTATGTGACACGATAATGTATCTTACTGGTGCAATATTTGTTTGTTCATTAATTTAACCTTAAATAATTAGGTAACAATGTATTAAAATACATAAGGTCAACATACTTCTGAGCGAAAGTGTAAACAAATATTATTTTCTGTTTTTTTTTTCATTCGAAACGGACGATTTGATTTTTCAACTTTGTTTACAAAAAATTGAATTGTCATATTTTTTTTCAGGGGTAAAAAGTTCACACCTGTAAGTTGAATTATAATTTATAAACGTCATTTTCATCTACAGTTTAAAATGTCAGAATAATCGCTTGGAGATTATCCCAAGCAATTATACTTTGGACTAACGCAGATGACTAAATCGAGTTTACGCTTTAAAAGGTCAAGCGCAAAGAATTAAGTTTGGACTAACTCTATGTAAATAAATATTTGTTATTGTTTACGGCAAGTTTTTTCATTCGTTTTGGGGTTGTCAACAAGATCAACAAATTGCCGAAGTCTCCGACTAAGGTGTGTTAACACCAAGTTCTGGAAATCATTTAAACACCGCATGGCACAGAACGATTGGCACCGCAACCAGTCGAAGCGCACGTGGTCAACGTGGCATTTGACCAAAAACAAATCAACATTATAGATGGAAAGTCAAAGATTATATATATATATATATATATATATATATATAGTGGGGTGCAGATAGTAGGAAGGCTCCCGGAAAGGAGGTGAGAGCCAAAAAGGAGGTCGGAAGTGACGTCATGGCGGTGGGAGGCTGTGTCGATGTCTTTGTTCCTGACTGACGACCGGTCGCCCCGTTGCCAGTAGGAAAGGGTCGGAGAGGGTGGAACGCAGTAGTCCAAAATGACTTAAGTAAACCTCTCACAGTAACTCTTTTCTTCTCTCTTCATCTCCCGTGCAAACAAACAACTAAATCTCTGTTTATTTTTACATAAAACTTTTTAAAACAAAAAGCCGGCGCTCCATGTGTTGTCGTTCAGAAGACGTGACACACCGAACCACTAGACGAAATCCGGCGATGGTAAGCAGAATGTAAGCAAGAATCCTACATATATATATATATATATATATATATATATATATATAGTCGGAGTTCACGCCCGTCGACCGTCGACCGTCGGGAATTAGCTTCCTGCACTGAAGATTGCTTAAGCATAAAAAATCGATGTCTGTAGGTAATAAATAATTAATATTTATTTATAAATTTTATATATATATATATATATATATATATATATATATATATATATATATATATATATATATATATATATTTCAGTTTTATATATATTACAGTTTGATTATATAATAAAATTTTAACATGCCAATCTCTTATACAGGTTAGATCCATAGGTTTTCCAGATGTATTTACATAATATGTCGACACAGGACTGTACTCTGATAAACTCTGTCTTTGAAAGCATAGATAGAGCACGCTTACTTGACTCGAATGCCCAGATACATGTATTTGGAGATTTTAATGCCCATCACCGCAACTGGTTGGGATTCTCTAGCCTTACCGATGCAGCCGGCAACTCTACGTATAATTTCTCCTTAGTTCACTCCCTCTCTCAGACTGTCGATTTTCCGACCCGCATCCCCGATCGAGTAGACCAACAAGCCTCACTTCTAGACCTTTTCTTGACCTCAATGCCCGAGGCATATGTGACGAAAGCTCATAGCCCATTCGGGAATGCTGATCACATTGTGCTAATAATACATATCACCCTAAAAGGTCGTCCAAAAGCTGATGAACCGTTGCTCAAAATAACGAGATACTACAAGCAGGCTGATTTTGAGTCAATCAGAGATCACATCAGTGACGCCCCATTGAGAGAAACCTTCTTACTCCCTGCCGACCAGTGTGCAAATAAATTAACTGAATGGATCAAAGCAGGCATTGAAGCCTATGCCCCCATGCGAAAATTCTTTAGCAAGCCCCACTCTCCCCAATGGTTCACCTCGGAATGTGCAGCTGCCATTGCTGAGAGACAACAAGCATTCCGTAAATTCGGCCACCATAAGTCAGATACTAATAGACATAAGTTTATAGAGTCAAGAAATAATTGCAAGGCCGTGATAGGCGAAGCAAAGAGAAGGTATAATGAGTTAACAAAAAAACGCATCCAGTCACAGAAACTAGGTACTTGTGATTTTTGGAAAATCTATAATAGTGTAGTGAATAATGGTCAATCAACGATTCTCCCACTATCAAACCACAATGGTGTCGTTGGCACGGCCACTGATAAGGCTGAACTACTTGCCCAGCGTTTCGCTTCTAACTCCACCTTGGACTCAAAAAACCACCCCCTCCCCAAATTTCCATTGTGGACCGAAGCCACACTTGCTAACCTGGTCTTCACCCCATCCCAGGTCAGAGACATCATAAAAATCCTTGACACCTCCAAAGCTTGTGGGCCTGATCTTATACCTGTAATAGTAATAAAGAAATGCTCTGCTGAACTGGCCCTTGTCCTCTCCAAACTCTACAATAAATGCCTAGCTAAATCTTGCTTCCCCGATAGCTGGAAAATTGCCTCTGTGGTACCAGTCTACAAGAATTCTGGGAATAGAACCGATCTTCAGAACTATCATCCAATCAGTCTCCTGCCGATCTTTGCGAAAATCTTTGAATCCTTAATCAATCTAGCTATAATACGGCACTTAGTTAATGCTAAACTTCTTTCTGACCGCCAGTATGGCTTTAAACAAGCCTGATCTACTGCAGATATCCTAACGGTCATCTCAGAACGCATGTATCATACACTCGACAAGGCAGTTGAAGCTAGGACAGTAGCGCTTGATATATCCAAGGCCTTTGACAAGGTATGGCATAAAGGGCTTCTCCTGAAAATACGCTCATACGGTATTACTGGGCAATTACTTAATATAATTAGATCCTTCCTAACCAAAAGAAAAATCCAGGTTGTCCTCGGTGGCCGTTCATCTAAGCAACATAACATAAATGCTGGTGTACCCCAGGGATCTATCCTTGGACCTTTGTTGTTCCTGATCTATATAAACGATCTCCCTGATGACATAGAGTCTGAGATTGATTTATTTGCTGACGACACTACGCTTTACTCTCGTCATGTTGGCAAAACAGACGCGATCATATCCGAGGCAATGGCAGAATCCTTAGAAAATGACCTCCAGGCTGTAGTGAATTGGGGTCATAAATGGTTGGTAACTTTTAATGCCGCAAAGACAAAGCTCCTTTCCTTCAATAACTACAAGAAACTTCTCCAACCACCGATTGTCATGGCAAATAACACCCTACCTGAGAGTTCATCATTCAAACTCCTCGGCCTAACCTTCACAGGTAATATGAATTGGAACAAATACATTAAAGACATTGCCAAGGCTGCCGCAAAGAAGATTGGCTCCCTCTACCGTGCTAGTAAACTTCTCACACCTGACATTATCCTGTATCTCTACAAAGCCACCATCCGCCCATGCATGGAGTATTGTTGCCACATCTGGGCTGGTGCATCATCTACTACTTTCTCCCTCCTTGACAAGGTCCAAAAAAGAGTCGCCAACCTAATAGGTGAGGGCACTGTCAACCAAGCTCCAGTCCCTGTCCCATCGCCGCAATGTAGCATCCTTGTGCTTGTTTTACAAATACTTCAATGGATTATGCTCCGATGAATTGGCTACTCTGGTGCCCCTCGACGTAAATTCACTAGATCAACTCGACAATCAACTAAATCCCATCCATTCACTGTGGAGGTCCCCAGATGTCGGAGAGCTTTCTACTCAAATAGCTTCTTTCCTCGTGCTGCTGGCCTCTGGAACTCCCTCCTTGTCTCCTGTTTCCCCGACAGTATTGACATGCAGAAATTTAAAATTAATGTAAACAGACATCTCGCTGTGCAGATCCCAGTTTAGGTTGACCCCTCCCAACCTTCTCCCCTTTTCTTTCTTTTCAGTAACCCCTTATATCTACAGTGGCGGCCTGCCTTGTTTGCGGTGAACTTCGTTAAAAAAAAAAATATGTACACAATATATTTTATTGTAGACACTTGATATTCTAAGAGCAATGTATTTATTTATACATCCAACGATATTTACTTTTTACAATACGTATCTATTTATCCTTTATAGCTGTTACTTCTTAAATACAATGTACACGCAAAGAAAAGTTGTATTTTACATATATCTACCGGAGATTCATCAGAAAAATAAAATTCAATACGATAATCTTACCAGGACTTCCGCAATTTTTGTTTATTCGATCCCAAAATTACTGATTCACTTCCGGTACTTATTTCATTTAGATTTAGCTTCTCTAGGATACAAAATATTATTTACTATTTAAATTTGTTAGATTAATAAATGGATTTTTTTGTACGCAATGGGGGAATATTCCACCTATGGGTAACGTAGTTGTCTCCTTTTCATATTTTAGTAATACTTCGGATTTTTTTTTAATTTAAAAGAAAAGAAACTTACGTGATGTTGCGACATGGATTTAATTGATGTGAATATGATATCTTTATTTGATTAAATAAATATATCTATATTTTTCTCCATTTTCTTTCAAGGGATAATATGTGTCGATGTTGCTTAAGTTAAAAAAAAAAACTATTCGGGTATGTTACTGTGTGTTTGCCTCCCTCACCTACATGTCTATATCATTTTTGTGTATAAAATTGAAAAGTACGTTTATTAAGAAGTCTTTTGATAATAAAGACAAAATACTAAAAATATCACCATAAAAGTTAATTTCGTCTATCCGCTTTTTTTCCGTTCATTATTACATTGGATGATGTCAAATTTTATGCGAGTAATGAAGAAGCATTGAATTGGAGTTTCTTGATAATGATACGACTAAAATACAAACAACTCGTCTCCTATTAAGATATTGAAGGTTGCTTCATTCAGTGATAATCTAGTATGACAAAGGGGATATAAATGTATAATCCTGTAAACACTGAAGCATTTTTAGATCCTAGAAATTCTTGGAAAAATGGTGATGAGTGCTTTTAAAACATATTTTACCAATAAACATATAATAATACAATTTGGAAAAATAAAAATGACGTCATTAAGCAGCAGCAGCCGTTGTTAAATCGATAAAGGTCGCCATTTTGTTTTCTTGCCGTCTGTGGATTTCAAGAAATCTTAAATGAATATTACCTGTGTTTTTATTATTTGGTTTTATTTTATTACTTACTATAGACAAAATGACGGATGGGCGCATGAAAATTATTTTTATATTTTTGTCTATCTTCACATCTCTCCCTTTCTCTCTCTCTCTCTCTCTCTCTATATATATATATATATATATATATATATATATATATAGTTTCGTACTTATTACATAATTCCCGCTAAAAACATCTATAATACTAACACATGGTCTGTACCTGATTATCCTCATTCCTCTGAAGATGGACCCGAATGGGTCTGAAAGACTTGGGACATAAATCAAAACTATGGCAAATTCATCAGCCAATTACCCCCGAAACTAAGATTCTGATTCGGAGTATTGAAAGGATCTCCCAAAGGATATCCAGACATAAGTTGTCTGTTATATTCAACAATACTTGCCTGCAAGAGAAGATGCTGCCTAGATATACACACACACACACATATATATATATATATATATATATATATATATATATATGTGTGTGTGTGTGTGTGTGTGTGTGTCTGTGAATATTTCTTTCTATCTACTTTTTCTTTATCTAATTTTCTATCGTTCTATTTAACTTTATAATTTTCTCTCTTTTCCCCTCTCTTATCTATTTCTCTTTTGCTCTCGTTTCGTTTATTTGTCTTTCTTTTTTATCATTTTTTTATGTCTGTATCTCTTTCTCGCTCTTCCTGTGTTCCACACCCTCTTTCTATCCCTTTATCTCGTTCTACCGCTTTTTACACTCTATCCTTCTTTCTCTCTCTCTTTCTTTTGGGGGCCAATGGACATGTCTACCACTGCGTGTAGTGGTGATGCGTGTGGACAGCGAAGGTGTAAGTATCTCTGAAAGAATAGCCTCAGTAGGCTCACGAACATTATATGTGGGAGAGGTGATATCAATAGATAATATTTCTTTTTCTATCTCAATGTCCAAAGTGAAAAGTGTATCTGTTCGTGCAAGCACACGATACGGGTTAGTATAAGGTGGCATGAGAGGAACTCTTACAGAGTTCTTTAGTAAAAGCAATGTCTTCAGAGACTGTAGATTTTATAGTTTGTTGCCGATGGTTCATCAGCGGGGGATTATTCAAATAATATCTCAGTCTGTTTGCATATTGATCTGTATGTGTTACAGGTGAGCCCAAAGAGGTCAGCATTTGACCACGCAAAGATAATGGTATTCCATAGACCAATTCGGCAGTCGTACCAGAATGGATGACGAAAGGAAGAACTACATTATTACAGAAAGACCCTTAAAAAAAGAATGATCTCAAGCAACTACAGACCAATAACCTGTTTACCTTTCATGTGGGAAATCCTAACGGCACAACTGAGAGAACAGTTCTATCACTCTCTCAACAATCGCGAACTACTTACTGAGGAACAAAAAGGATGCCGGAAAGGAAAAGGAGGGACGCATAATCTGTTATATAATTGATTTTTTAAATCCCGAAGGAGGTAAAAAAACTAGAAAAACGAACATAGCCATGACATAGCATGAATTGACGACAATCAATCCTACGACAAAATCCTTCAACCATACATAATTGAATGCTTAAGGATGTACAATATATCCGACAATAGTATTAATCTAATTAAGGAAGCAATGGGAAAATGGAGACTGGAACTGACAGCTGGAAGCAACACCTGACAGAGATAAGAATACAGAGAGACATCTTCTAAGGAGACTCTCCATCACCATTAGTATCTATTACAGCTATGATGACAGTCAACAAGATACTCAGAAAATGTGATGCCGGATACAAGTTTACAGACATAGAAAACAGAATTAATCACCTCATATATATGGACGACGTAAAGCAAAAAGGAACTGGAAAAGCTGATAAACACAACTAGTATCTTCGGTCAGGACACCCAAATGGAATTCTGAATGAAAAAGTGTAAAAGAGGAAAACTAGAGACAGTGGAAGGCATGATGCTGCCCAACCAAGAGATTAGAGCGCTTGGTATACATGATAACTATAAATAAATGAATGCAGCAAACTAGCCAAAAAGAACACAAAAACGAACACGACTGTTTGGAGAAGGCAGCTCACTTTCAACTATGCAAAACTGCAGTTTGAAATGGTACGGACACAAACCGGAGACAGTATTGGAAAACGAAAGTTACTAAATCCTCGAGAACATACAGGTGCAAACAGATAAACTCATCGAAGCAAGAATGCCGGATGTCACAATTGTCAACAAGAAGAAATAAACCTGCCAAATCTTAGATGTATGCCGTCCCAACAACCACAGTGTTCAAGGAGAAAAAACATGAAGAAAGTCAATATAACACCAATAATCGTAGGAGCACTGTTCCAAGTGCTCCTACGATTATTAAAATCGAAAAGAGACTAAGATGAAATTGGAATCAAAGGGATGACTGAGACTATACACCGGACAGCAATGATAAAAACAGTTGAAATCTTAAGGAAAATCCTCGAATGTGGAAACAATCCACATAAACTGTGAACGCTAACAAGTCACATATAAGTTTCAATAGATATAAAACAACAACATAGAAGGGACACTACCACATCAACACAAGGGAACAGAAACTGCAATGAATTTCATAAACTTAAAAACTAATAAGTGATTGCACCAGCCTCAGCTGATACCACACAAAATGGTCGTGAAGGAGAATAGAAAGAGCGAGGAGGAGGAAGGACACTTACCAGACTTTCACAGAGAGTATGCGAAGAGTATTGAGACCTTGTGGAGGCTTATTACTACTCAAATTCCAGAGAAAAGGAGTGGTCGTTGCCAGTGAGAAATCAATGATAAGCGGCGGTTGCGATAACTCATTAAAAATCATTTGCAATCGTTATCGAAAAAGGTGGAGAGGACTGGAAATCTCGGAAGACTTGTCAGTCAAACTCCATGGAACACCGCCGGTTATTATAAGTGAGTAATCACTGACGATTGCCTGTGTAAAAACTCATAGTGAATAAGAATAAGAATAATAGAAACAGTCCCCAAAAAACTATAAAAAAGACTGGGAGAAATTGGAATCAAAGGGATTACTGAAACCATACAAAAGAACTGCAATGATGAAAACAGATGCAATCTTAAGGGAAATCCTCGAATGTGGAAACCAACTCGCATTAACTACGAATAGTAACCAGTCACATGGAAGTTACAATAGGAAGGAAAGAAAACAACAGGAAGAACACCACCACATGAAAACAAGGAACAGAAACTGCAAAAACTTTATAAACTGATCCCCTATAAAAAAAAAAGTCATGGAACCAGCCTTGGCTGATACCACACAAAATGGTCGAGAAAGTCAGGGAGAATGGGAAGACCGAGAAGGGAGAGCACTTGCCAGAACTTCACTGGAAGAGTACAGAGAGTACTGAGACCTTGGAAAGGCTTATTGCCAACCCAAATCCCAGAGGAGACCAATGGTCGTTACCAGCGAGAAACCAATGGTAAGCGGCTGTTGCGATATCGGAAAGTCATTTGCAATGGTTATCGAAAAGAGATGTAGAGTACTGGAAATCTTGGGGTGCTTGCTGTCACTCAGACTCCAAGGAACACTAGTGGTTGTTGTCGGTGAGCAATCACTGACGATGACTTGTGTTAAAACTCCTTATGACTACAAAAAAATAACAATTTAAAAAAAAAAATGATGATGATGATGATGATGATGTCTATAAATTTTCATTAGAATAATGACCAATCAGTATGCCTTGAAAGATTTTTGAAAAATCATGACGTCGCATTACAGTTCATATTTGAAAGGAACAGCAATAAACAGATACAAAACAAACGGAAGGAACGAAACACTACTTGATATTTGTCATCAGTACTTTTTTATTAATCGGAGTACATCTGCGAGACATGCTGTTTTTTAAGTCTATATTTATGTCGATATTTTTATATAGGCGAGAATACTTTTACCTCATCCTATATCGTAATAAATAAAAGTTATTTTATTTCTTAGCCAACATATATATATATATATATATATATATATATATATATATATATATATATATATATGTGTGTGTGTGTGTGTGTGTGTGTGTGTGTGTGTTACTTAATTTCTTTGTAACAAGGCAAAGTCTATTTTAATTATTTGATTGCATTTACGATCAAGAGTTTGAAACATTTTTGCGCAAAAACAAAAGTCATTTTGTCTCTCTCTCTCTCTCTCTCTCTCTCTCTCTCTCTCTCTCTCTCTCTCTCTCTCTCTCTCTCTCTCTCTTTCTGGATTCAGGCGGGAAATTTTTACCTAACGTTTTGTGAGCAAAAGAAAAGCTATGAATTCAATTCTATAACAATATCTGAATTGAAACAGTCATTGTTTCTTCGAGAATAAATCAAAGAAAGAAAATATAGAGAAACGGTACAATTTTCTTGTTCCGGTTTGCTCCTTCTTGTTCCGGTTTAATAAAACAAAATTTTTATCAATATTCATTATTTATGAATTCACTACCTCTGTTTCTGAGAAATTTGATCCTTAGCACCTGGGTGTGCCGGGTTCGAATCCAGTTCGTTCCACAGAAACATTTTCATGAAAATCCACACCTGACATTGTGTCTAACCTCGTGGAGAGGGGGTAAATAAAATACCAGTCCTGACAGAAAGAATACATGTATTATTATACATTTAGATTTAATTTTTACTTATTTGTTCATTATTGCTCTTTCGTTGTATTTCCTTCAACAAGTAGATCCTTCTCAGTTGAAAATATTGTTAACGTGGTAAGTAATAACTATTTTTCTGATAGTCTTTTTAGACAATTATAATGTAATCCTTGTTTTTGTGGAGGTTTTTTTTTACATTGCTTCCTACAAGATCATCACCAAGCGTCGTCTTCCCTTGACGTTTATTTACCAGGAATAATCGTCGCGACTTAAACAGGCAACGTCGCAGCAACAAAACAGGTAAGCTTGCACAATTTGTTATATGCGTATACAGGGTGGGCAAAAATAAGGGTCCTATTTTTTTAAATTCATAACTTTTTTATTTATTGATTTTTTTTTATTTTTTTTTTTTAGAATAAGTAAAGGACCCCTTCCGAAGCAAGCACGAGCCGTATTAGCCCTAAGGAACGTACCCTCATTTAGAAAACATTATTTTTGCTTAAAAAACTCAAAACAGTGTAAAAAACAATACTTTAGTTTTTGTAAGTTTTAAGAAGTGTTTTTCGGCTAAAATTTGTTTTGTTTATTTCAAAAAATCTCAGAAGGGTCAGTCTACACACACATAAAGTTTGGTGAGTTTAACTTTTATTTTGTGGAAGTTATTCAAATTCAAGTTATTCAAATTTAAAGATAGGACCCTTATTTTGGCCCACCCTGTATATCATATTCCTGTTTACTCACTGTCTCGTATACATATATTTTTCATTCTAGCTCGTAAGGTGTCCAGCCTACTTCATACCCTGTAAGCCCTTGCGAAGAATCTCTGTTCTTAGAAATTTCGCCTGACGCGAGGCACACCACCGAAGAATGGGAATATTTTTCGTTCTTTGTGGTAAAACACGAGTTCTTCTTGTGTATGTCCTGCAAAAAGGCGCCAGATATTTGAGCTCAGTCAGCACCTTCCATGGAAATAACGACAGAGTAGAGAGAGACTAGTAACGTCTCTCCTGTGAGAAAGTGACTGTAAAGAACGGAAAAGATCATCCCTCACTAGATTTCGAAGTTGATTCTAAATTCTGTCAAGGCAACGAAGCGTGCTCTGAGCGACACCTTCCCAGATGTGGTAGTAGTACGTCATCTTAGAACGTATCTGGCTCTTATATAGGTGTTATAAATCGTTTACAATAGTGGTGGTGGGCCGGGACGAACATAACAAAAGATAACGGATAATACAGGGTGTTTCAAAAGTCTTGGGAACATTACAAATGCGTATATCTCATGAACTATTCCAGGTAGAAAAATGAAACTGGTGCCATTTTAAAGCTTGCTTAATCGAGCTTTTGGTCATACTAATGATTTTCGTGTTATCTTTCCAGGTGCAGTAATGGCGTTCTCTAAACAAGACAAGGCATTTTGCGTCCTCCAATTTGCAAAGACTGAATCGTGGACATGTGTTCAGCGTGCATTTCGCAGGAAATTTAAAAAAGAAGCCCCTGAAAGGAAATCCATTGTCAGATGGCATGCTAAATTTGTGAAAGATGGGTGTTTGTGCCCAAGTAAGCGAACAGGTCGCCCTTCAACTTCAGAAGATGCAGTTGAGCAAGTTCGGACAGCCTTTCAGCGGAGCCCCCGTAAATCAGTGAGAAGAGCCAGCAGGGAACTTCAGCTTGCTCCAGCAACTGTCTGGCGTGTCTTAAGGAAACGACTGCAAATGGTACCTTACAAGCTCAAGTTGGTCCAAAAGTTGAAGGACACTGATAAGCCACTTCGCCGTGACTTTTGCATTGCAATGCAAGAGAAGTTGGAAGATAACGGCTTTGATGACCGGCTTGTTTGTAGCGATGAGGCGACCTTCCATCTGAATGGCAAAGTTAACAAGCATAACACTCGCATATGGGGTACTGAGAATCCTCATGAACTTCTTGAGCACGAGCGAGATTCGCCAAAAGTGAACGTGTTTTGTGCAATTTTCAAGAAAGGTGTCTATGGACCGTTCTTCTTTGAAGAGGCAACTATCACTGGTGAATCCTATCTCAACATGCTGGAAGACTGGTTAATGGCTCAGTTGGAACAAGCAGAATCTGATGACTTCATTTTTCAACAAGATGGTGCACCACCACACTGGAGTCTTAGAGTAAGGCAGTTTCTTAACACAAGGCTGCCTGGTAGATGGATTGGGAGATCTGGGCGAGGTGATGACGTTCTCATGCCCTGGCCTCCTAGGTCTCCAGATCTTACCCCGTGTGACTTTTTCCTTTGGGGCTTTGTCAAGCAACAAGTCTATGTGCCGCCCCTTCCAAGAGATATTGACGAACTAAAGGCTCGAGTAACGGCAGTTGTGGGAACCATTGACGTCAAGATGCTGGAACGCGTTTGGCAGGAAATGAACTATCGACTAGATGTCTGCCGTGTGACGAATGGTGCTCATATTGAGCAACTTTGAAGATTCCCCACAAAACTTGAAACTTTAACCTTTCCAACGGTACCAATTTCATTTTTCAACTCCTAATAGTTTTTGAGTTATTAAAAATCGTTATGTTCCCAAGACTTTTGAAACACCCTGTATACCTTAAAACAGAGACACTAAACCACATCTTTGAGAATTTTAATTTATATCTTAGAGTAAATTGGTCGACCATAGTAAAGAGCGACTCGATGGCTTCCTTTTAATTGGAATAATACACCGAGGGAGGGAGCTGCCACTCTTTCCGAGGATTACTCCACTTACCCTTGATCCTCACCGTATAATGCTGAGTGTTTAGCAAGGGGGCATCAAGTACACTTTCTTTAGTCCTTAGTATGACTAGACCGAAGATTGAACCCTGGTTATCGGCCTATAAGCCAACACTCTTGCCATTGTGTCGAACGGGCCGGTCTTTCAATACTGTGACATAATTTCGATTAAAGACATATAACCAATATCAATGTACATAAAATATAAGAAAAAGATAAGCATACATACTTACTTGGCACAGGGTGTCAGGGATACCACCGCGACATCAATCCGCCAATGACTTTGTTGCTGTCGGGCTCAGGTATGGTTCTGTTCAGTCTGAGAATGTCCACCCTCCCAGGCTTTGCCTTCTTTTTGAGAAGGGGTTAGTTTATTGTTAATCGTATGAGACGTCCCTACCGGGGAATGCCGACGGGGTTGCTCAGGTCTTTTTGTAGGCCAGAGCGCGCTGATCCTAGTGAGCTGGCTTTCCACACCTGACCTTGTGTCTAGCCTCCTGTGGAGGAGGTAACTAAAAATACTTTGACCTTGTGTCTAACCCGCTTGCAGAGGAGGTAAATAAAAATACATATACACAGAAATGAAAAACGTAAACAGACACCCTTATTATCATTAATAGTGAAGACTGCTGTTAGAGAGTCCTGATGGACCTATGCAAAATGATATTGATTGTTTACCCTCGCTGATGAATTGGATAATCACTTGGTTAACAGTGGAAAGTGAATCCCGAGTTTTGCAGCGATTTGACGCTGATGAAGTCCATCTTCATATTAAGCTATAATATGGACCTCTTAAACTCTGAGAATTCTAATGCTTCTTTGGCTCGTGCCATACTAAAATGGCGATATATAATAGACATATTTATATCTAAAACACACAAAAAAATGTCAATTCGCATAAAATATCGATATTTCAAACTTTTACTGCTGCTTTGTACGGCTCCGAGTGCAAGCCGTCATCGAAGGAAAGCATAAACTTTAAACATATACAAATTATTTTTGTGGGGTGTCTATTTATTAATTTCATATCTGTGCATATGTATACAGACACATGAAGACATTCAGATCTATATATGCAAAACAAAACGAAAGCTTTAGTCTCGACATGTAAATAATTAGATCAAATATATGTATGGATAGACACCTGGCAGATTCATTCCAATTATTCGTCTGTAAGGTAGGCACTTATGCAGGAGTCGGGGTCGGGTTTTTTTTACCGACTCCGGAGTAGGAAATTGAATTTTTGTTGAGTCGACTTCCCACCTCCGGATTTTATTTTACAGCCGCGCCCCAACCACTGTCCGGGAGTAATGCTAACTGAAGCAGAACAATGACTCACTTCCAAGCTAATGGGTAGGGCAGGAGGGTCACCACCCGTAGCAATTTTAACTCGTATCCGATACATAAAAATGGGAAAAAAGTGGAATGACGCAATGGCTTCTATTAGAGAATAGCAAGCACGTGATATCTTTCCCACTCACCCTCTGCCTCTCTCACTGTCTCTATCTCTTTCCCTTCATACACACACGTTGTTCTTTCTCTCTTTCTCTTCTTTTTCTATGTTTATCTCTCTCTCACGCACACACACAAGCACAAACACACACACAAACATATATATATATATATATATATATATATATATATATATATATATATATATATATAAACTTAAACAAAGAGGCAAAATGCCTTTTAAAAATACATGTTAGATGCAGTTATTTTTATTAAAATCGAAATTTTTTTTTTTTTCATCTTTACTTTTTTTATCTAATAATTTCGCTTGGTACAACAAGCCTCATCAGAGATTAAGACAAATAAAAGGTATTAACCTTATTTTTTTCCGTAACAATCCTTCCTGGTCTTGTAGAAGTGACGTCCGGTATTATATGGACTTAACGGTGTAAATGTCTCTTTTAAATTTGAACTTAAATCGCGCATGGTCGCTGGTAGGTATACATTTGGGAAAGTTCATTCTTTAAGCATCTTTAAAATTTTAAAGAGTGGCAATGCCTTCAAAAAAACGTGTGTTAGATGCGAATATTTTTATTAAAATCAAAACAATATTTTTTTTTTATCTTGACTTTTTTTATCTAATAATTTCGCTTGGTACAACAAGCCTCTTTTTTTAAGTTTAAAATTTTAAAGATGCTTAAAAAATGAACTTTCACAAATTTATATATATATATATATATATATATATATATATATATATATATATATATAAGGCGAAGTTCCGAATACGTTCGTCGAACACTCTCGACTAGTCTTCTGTGTGTGCCCG